>JAXBDG010000023.1:0-668149 GCA_036320915.1 Linnemannia elongata
AAAAAACCCTAAAAAACCCTAAAAAACCCTAAAAAACCCTAAAAACCTAAAAAACCCTAAAAAACCCTAAAAACCTAAAACCCTAAAAAACCCTAAAAAACCCTAAAAAACCCTAAAAAACCCTAAAAAACCCTAAAAAACCCTAAAAAACCCTAAAAAACCCTAAAAAACCCTAAAAAACCCTAAAAACCCTAAAAAACCCTAAAAAACCCTAAAAAACCCTAAAAAACCCTAAAAAACCCTAAAAAACCCTAAAAAACCCTAAAAAACCCTAAAAAACCCTAAAAAAACCCTAAAAAACCCTAAAAAACCCTAAAAAACCCTAAAAAAACCCTAAAAAACCCTAAAAAACCCTAAAAAACCCTAAAAAACCCTAAAAAACCCTAAAAACCTTTAAAAACCCTAAAAAGTCCTCAAAAGCAGAAAACACCCTGAAGTTCTAAATTATGCATTACAATTCTCAAAGAGCGTCGACAACGTTATGCAAATGACAAAGTGTTCTCCAACTTTTGAAAATTTGATAATTAATGGGAATCGTCCAGGGTCCAAATGGTCGTATAACCCATTAAATATCCACAGATGTTGTATGAACTGGTGGTGATACAATGGGTTGTAGATTTTAAAAAGACTGCAGGAATAAAACGTACACATCCATAATAGGGGAATATTTTAGGCTAGCTCATACTTTTGCATATCTTGTATATTTTTAAAAACATCAAGGTCATCAACAAGCAGGATTCATGGTGGAATCAAGTCATGGTGAGGAGGTATACTATAGCAATCCCTGTTGAGACTAGATGATGTCCACACGAAATCTCTGTTCGCTCTCCGTGTTATCACAGTGGAGGGCATCGTGGACTGTGGAGGGAAAGATCACGGGTGGTCTACATCTTGTGTGTAGCCTTCAAGAGTATGAAGCAACATTTATTTCTAATTGCTGACATTCAAGACGTAATGCAACGAAACATGAGCAGATTATTCGCAATGTAATATCATCGACAGGCTAGAGTATAAAAGTTTGGTGCAGGTGCTCTGCATGTAACTTGTACTTGGAGATTAGAACCAGGTGATAAATACAAGTGGAAGCTAATGCGCAAGGTATATTCCTTGTTTTTAAAAGTCTATGCTGTATATCTTATGCTTGGATGGTCGCCTAGTAAAGGTTTTAAAAAGGTTTTATGGCTCATCGTCAGCCTCCAATGTTACCTTACGTCTGACCAAGGGAGGGTCCTCGTTGATAGTCTCCAAGGGAGGTGCTATCGAGGGCTTCCCTGGTTTCACCAAGAGTTTTCGGACGACATATTTTTGCATCGTCCTTATGAGGAATGCGGAATCGTCATCATACTTGCTATCATAGCTATCCGATTGTTCGTCATCCAAACAGGTATCAGCTATGGGAGAATTCTTGTGCAAGCTACTTATAAGGAATGCGGAATCATCATCATACTTGCTATCATAGCTATCCGATTGTTCGTCATCCAAACAGTTATCAGCTATGGGAGAAATCTTGTGCAAGCTACTTATGAGGAATGCGGAATCGTCATCATACTTGCTATCATAGCTATCCGATTGTTCGTCATCCAAACAGTTATCAGCTATGGGAGAAATCTTGTGCAAGCTACTTATGAGGAATGCGGAATCGTCATCATACTTGCTATCATAGCTATCCGATTGTTCTTCATCTAAGCAGTTGTCAGCTATGTTATCTGCTTGTTTCTGTTGTGGGCAAGGCTTATACTCTTCTGGCACAAGTCCCATAATAAAAAGTTCCTCCTTGTCTTGAAGAGTCATCGTACCCATATACCATTCATCTGGACGTGAGAGTTGTTCCTTTGTTACCAACTTAACAACTAAATCCTCTTTACGCTTTTTCAGAGGATATCTACCTCTAATACAAATGTCATATGTGTATTCTAGGTTGTCTGCCAAAGGAAACGTTTCCCATGTAACATTCTTTTTGCTTACATGATTGGATGCTTGAGTATGATGCAATGTGCAATATTCACCCTTGGCAACAGGCTTTGTGCACTTTGCGCCTGGTTTAGTAAAACCCTTGCATATGCTCGTAGGCTTGGGCTTTTTATTTCCTTTCACCAACTTTTCCGCCTCAGATTCTTCAGATGATTCGTTGGAACCATCGGATTCCTTATCTTCAGATGATTCGTTGGAACCATCGGATTCCTTATCTTCAGATGCCTCTTTGTCGTCGGATTCCTCATCGGACTCATCTGGGAATATCTTTTGGTTCTCCGCCTTTGTTGTTTGACGCAGACCCATCTTCTCGAGAATACGACTTTCTTTGCTTGTCAAGTCTTGGAAAACTGTATCATCTGCGGACAAGTTCTTTGCTGTATACAAATGGTGGTAAGCGTCTTTTTTTCGCAACTTCAAGATGTGTTTACCATTTACTGTAAAGTTTCTGGCATACTCAAGGTTATCGTTGAATGGACACTTGACCCATTTTCCCTTCTTTGCAGATGGTACTTTCTTCTTGGACGTAATGTCAAACACCTTTGAGCTTAGCGGCAATGCGCCATAAGGCGACCATCCAAGCATAAGATATACAGCATAGACTTTTAAAAAACAAGGAATATACCTTGCGCATTAGCTTCCACTTGTATTTATCGCCTGGTTCTAATCTCCAAGTACAAGTTACATGCAGAGCACCTGCACCAAACTTTTATACTCTAGCCTGTCGATGATATTACATTGCGAATAATCTGCTCATGTTTCGTTGCTTCACGTCTTGAATGTCAGCAATTAGAAATAAATGTTGCTTCATACTCTTGAAGGCTACACACAAGATGTAGACCACCCGTGATCTTTCCCTCCACAGTCCACGATGCCCTCCACTGTGATAACACGGAGAGCGAACAGAGATTTCGTGTGGACATCATCTAGTCTCAACAGGGATTGCTATAGTATACCTGCTCACCATGACTTGATTCCACCATGAATCCTGCTTGTTGATGACCTTGATGTTTTTAAAAATATACAAGATATGCAATAGTATGAGCTAGCCTAAAATATTCCCCTAGGTGATACGATCTCTACCCACACATTCACGGCATAAAAAACACACCAATAACTGTGTAAGTGGATTTTCACGAAATAAACGATGTGTATTATACTACACCCTATTTTCACAACACATTCACATCACGAAGCTACCAATACATTTATGACCTAAAAAACTCACCAATAACTGTGTAAGTGGATTTTCACGATTTAGACAGTTCTTATACATAATCCCATGCAGACGCGACACATCTTTTCCATTTTAACATCTGACAAAGCAACCCATACATTCATGAGTTTTTTATCTCTGTCTTATTTTTTTAAAACCTTACCAATAACTGTGTGAGTGGATTTTCACGAAGTACGCGATACATGTTTCTGTCTGTTCCATCATGAAATAGCTGATACAAATCTCTATCGGTACGATACAACCATTCACGAAATAAACGATCCATCTGCTTATCTGATCCATCATGAAATAGCTGATGCAAAACCTTGTAGGAGTTACGATACATTCACGAGAATAACGATAGAAATAGTTTGTTTTGCAAAACTGCTAGATAACCAACACGACCATTCATGCTTAAGATCCATGGCATGAACGTTTTAAAAGGGGGTCCATGCTCTGATCTATAACCTACACTGATGGCTACTATACCAATAACCTATTACACGATAAAACATCTTGTATGCATGTTGTCTTTAGTAGGCGGGAATAGTTACAAAAATATCTGATCTTTTCGACCATGAATCCTGACTGTTGATGAGTGTATCCTACTGGTCCATGGTTAACTTTCTAACTTTTTTTGTCAGCTTGGAAATTTCTTTATCCATATTCTCAACGTGTTCTGCAAGGTCTTGTACTATTGCCACTTGTTTTTTTAGTTGTTTAACATAGCTTTGATGGCTCTTTAGGATCTTGTCTTGTTTCTCCAATATTTTGTCGATCTTGTCATGCATCGAGACAAGACCAACCTTTCTGCGAGTGACTGCCAAGGCTACGGCACATTTTTTACATGTGGTAGGATTTGTTTTATAAAAATCCTCTGCCTCTTTTCGTACTTTACACTCTACACATTTTTTCTGTGACATTGTATGTTATTCGGCCCAAGCGTGTTTTTTGCCTTCTTATCACTCCATTTTGTCTATTCTAAAATATTGGATAACCTCGCGTACTTAGACTACATGTAGTGCTACATGCCTTCCATCAAACCACCTACAATAGTATATTTTTTTTTAAAAACATATCATGTGCTCTCAAGCCTTTTGCATAGCATAATATTCTACAGCTGATGTGCGATATAGGATAATAGTAAGACACTGACACATTCACCAACAGCAAAACCTATAAAAGAGGAAAGTACATCATGACTTTAAATCAGCATTTCAACCACCTTCTCGACAAACAATGGTCGTTTCTTGAGGAAGGGTGGCCATTTGTTCCAGTAAGCACAAACAATCGTACTGTTAACAAGGAGGTAGCATTCATGAAAACTATAAAGTCCACACTCATGGCGCGTCTTGGTGCCATTCCAGTCTTTTTCTTTCTTACAGTCATATGGCCAAATGTAAAGTACCCTGGCCCGTATCGTAAAGTAGAGAAAGGTCTTGTGCTTCTTTACCATTTGGTGAAAGGTGCTTCTATGGAACAAATGTCACCGTTTCTTCCAAAGAGCAGCTTCTTTGCTATCTATTCCATGTTTTACAAGACAGAGTATACTGCGCATGACAAGTTTATTACATCTTGTCTTGCCAACATGTTCTCAACAATTACCATTCGTCTCTTGTCAGCTAATAAGAAGAATCCTCCGCTCTTTAAACAAGTTACATTGCATCTTGATGGCCATGATACCAGGGCGACCTATCAAGGTGAGACTTCTGCAGAGATGTATTCTTACAAGCTAAAGAAATCTGGTTTGCGCACTCAAGTCGTAATGGACTGTAATGGTATGGCACTATGGGTGTCCAAGTCTGCATCATGTAAAAACTATGCTGATGGTACAATGTTGCTCTCGATGAAGTTGGATAAAAAGATGCATGCAATGGATTGTGTGGCTGTTGATGGAGGGTACACACAGTTTTTAAAGACACTAGCCGAAAAGTCTGATCTTACTTTGCATAACTTTACACATCCATTTCGAAGGAAGAAACATCAGGATCTGACCTCACAAGAGACCGAGTACAACTCTATATTTGGAAGCTTTCGATCACAGATGGAGGCACTATTTGGAGAACTAGGCAGTGTGTTTGAGCGACATAACAACCGAGCTCCTATAATTACAGAGAAGAAGAATACATACAACCTACAGATGAAGTTGGCGTTGCTGCTTTTAAATATCAAGAGAATGGTAGCAATGTTAAAGCTTACTTCTGAGCCAATTCATACATCTTGGATGCGTGATGACTTCGACTACCCAGGCGAGAACCAAGATGTCGAACAAACAATGGACTACTTTCCTATAAATGCATTACTGGAGGATGGTGATACCATGGCAAGGATGCAAGAAGAGTTTTTGGGTATGGCCATTGGTGATGAAGACATTACAATGGACCATATGCAGGAACACGCCACCATTGGTTTTGCGATCCCCAGATGGAGTGCAAAACGTAAATCTGCAGCCATGACGAATAAGACGCAAGATGCAGATGGTGAGGATCATGATCTGTAAGAACTTTTTACAAATATGCACAAGGATGATGCCTTTTAGTTTTTTTTAAAAAAGTGCTTAGATGCTACTCGTCTTGTTGCTGTAGGGATATCTAACAGATATTTTATTTCTTCCAATTTTCCGATAACAATTATAAGCATGTACGTCCAGTTGACCGAGATTGTCTCCAAAGCCGCCAAGCTGTTTTGCGACTTTACGGGGGTAGAGTTAAAGAAAAAGCAAGTCAAGAGGATTATCAAAGCACTTGCTGACGACGACAATGTGCAAAAGCACTATTTTTGCGAGGCTAAATGTATCTCGTCCGAGCGCATTTGCATGAAGAAAGTAGATGATGAGGGCATGTGTTGTTATATTCATGATCCTGATCGCAAGTGCCAGGGAAACAACATCAGTGGCGTTAAATGCCGTTCTGTTGCAAAGGCAGGTGAAACACACTGCAATCGACATCTCGACCAAGCAGGGAGGCATGTAAAGAGGAGCACGAAGGTATCCACAAGCAACGAAGATGAGAGACCTGCCAAGAAGGTCAAACGTGATGCTAAAAAGACAAAGAATCGTCACACTCCTGTGGATTCAGACGCTGATGACTCTACGGAGGCCGAGATTCCCAAGAAAAAAGCAAAGAAATCTCGTACTCCTGAGCTTGTTGATACAGATGCTGATGATTCTTCAGAGGATGATACACCACACATGAAGTCCAAGGTTAAAGAATCGCGGCAGTCACACACTCTAGAGGATATCAACTCTGAGGAGGAAGAGGATGAGAATGTATCTGATAGAGAGTCCAGTTATGGCGCATTGCCGCTAAGCTCAAAGGTGTTTGACATTACGTCCAAGAAGAAAGTACCATCTGCAAAGAAGGGAAAATGGGTCAAGTGTCCATTCAACGATAACCTTGAGTATGCCAGAAACTTTACAGTAAATGGTAAACACATCTTGAAGTTGCGAAAAAAAGACGCTTACCACCATTTGTATACAGCAAAGAACTTGTCCGCAGATGATACAGTTTTCCAAGACTTGACAAGCAAAGAAAGTCGTATTCTCGAGAAGATGGGTCTGCGTCAAACAACAAAGGCGGAGAACCAAAAGATATTCCCAGATGAGTCCGATGAGGAATCCGACGACAAAGAGGCATCTGAAGATAAGGAACCCGATGGTTCCAACAAATCATCTGAAGATAAGGAATCCGATGGTTCCAACGAATCATCTGAAGAAGCTGAGGCGGAAAAGTTGGTGAAAGGAAATAAAAAGCCCAAGCCTACGAGCATATGCAAGGGTTTTACTAAACCAGGCGCAAAGTGCACAAAGCCTGTTGCCAAGGGTGAATATTGCACATTGCATCATACTCAAGCATCCAATCATGTAAGCAAAAAGAATGTTACATGGGAAACGTTTCCTTTGGCAGACAACCTAGAGTACACATATGACATTTGTATTAGAGGTAGATATCCTCTGAAAAAGCGTAAAGAGGATTTAGTTGTTAAGTTGGTAACAAAGGAACAACTCTCACGTCCAGATGAATGGTATATGGGTACGATGACTCTTCAAGACAAGGAGGAACTTTTTATTATGGGACTTGTGCCAGAAGAGTATAAGCCTTGCCCACAACAGAAACAAGCAGATAACATAGCTGACAACTGCTTAGATGAAGAACAATCGGATAGCCATGATAGCAAGTATGATGACGATTCCGCATTCCTCATAAGTAGCTTGCACAAGATTTCTCCCATAGCTGATAACTGTTTGGATGACGAACAATCGGATAGCTATGATAGCAAGTATGATGACGATTCCGCATTCCTCATAAGTAGCTTGCACAAGATTTCTCCCATAGCTGATAACTGTTTGGATGACGAACAATCAGATAGCTATGATAGCAAGTATGATGACGATTCCGCATTCCTCATAAGTAGCTTGCACAAGAATTCTCCCATAGCTGATACCTGTTTGGATGACGAACAATCGGATAGCTATGATAGCAAGTATGATGACGATTCCGCATTCCTCATAAGGACGATGCAAAAATATGTCGTCCGAAAACTCTTGGTGAAACCAGGGAAGAAGCCCTCGATAACACCTCCCTTGGAGACTATCAACGAGGACCCTCCCTTGGTCAGACGTAAGGTAACATTGGAGGCTGACGATGAGCCATAAAACCTTTTTAAAACCTTTACTAGGCGACCATCCAAGCATAAGATATACAGCATAGACTTTTAAAAAACAAGGAATATACCTTGCGCATTAGCTTCCACTTGTATTTATCGCCTGGTTCTAATCTCCAAGTACAAGTTACATGCAGAGCACCTGCACCAAACTTTTATACTCTAGCCTGTCGATGATATTACATTGCGAATAATCTGCTCATGTTTCGTTGCTTCACGTCTTGAATGTCAGCAATTAGAAATAAATGTTGCTTCATACTCTTGAAGGCTACACACAAGATGTAGACCACCCGTGATCTTTCCCTCCACAGTCCACGATGCCCTCCACTGTGATAACACGGAGAGCGAACAGAGATTTCGTGTGGACATCATCTAGTCTCAACAGGGATTGCTATAGTATACCTGCTCACCATGACTTGATTCCACCATGAATCCTGCTTGTTGATGACCTTGATGTTTTTAAAAATATACAAGACATGCAATAGTATGAGCTAGCCTAAAATATTCCCCTAACTGGACTCTCTATCAGATACATTCTCATCCTCTTCCTCCTCAGAGTTGGTATCCTCTAGAGTGTGTGAGTGCCGCGATTCTTTGACCTTGGACTTCATGCGTGGTGTGTCATCCTCTGAAGAATCATCAACATCTGCATCGACATGCTCAGGAGTACGAGGTTTCTTTGCTTTTTTCCTGCGAATCTTGTCCTCTGCAGAGTCATCAGCGTCTGAATCTACAGAACTGTGACGATTCTTTGTCTTTTTAGCATCACGTTTGACCTTTTTGGCAGGTCTCTCATCTTCGCTGCTTGTGGATACCTTCGTGCTCCTCTTTACATGCCTCCCTGCTTGGTCGAGATGTCGACGGCAGTGTGTTTCACCTACCTTTGCAACAGAACGGCATTTAACGCCACTGATGTTGTTTCCCTGGCACTTGCGATCAGGATCATGAATATAACAACACATGCCCTCATCATCTACTTTCTTCATGCAAATGCGCTCGGACGAGACACATTTAGCCTCGCAAAAATAGTGCTTTTGCACATTGTCATCGTCAGCAAGTGCTTTGATAATCTTCTTTACTTGCTTTGCCTTCAGCTCCACTCCTGTTATGTTGCAAAACAGCTTGGCGGCTTTGGAGACAATCTCGGTCAACTGGACGTACATGCTTATAATTGTTATCGGAAAATTGGAAGAAATAAAATATCTGTTAGATATTCCTACAACAACAAGACGAGTAGCATCTAAGCACTTTTTTAAAAAAAACTAAAAGGCATCATCCTTGTGCATATTTGTAAAAAGTTCTTACAGATCATGATCCTCACCATCTGCATCTTGCGTCTTATTCGTCATGGCTGCAGATTTACGTTTTGCACTCCATCTGGGGATCGCAAAACCAATGGTGGCGTGTTCCTGCATATGGTCCATTGTAATGTCTTCATCACCAATGGCCATACCCAAAAACTCTTCTTGCATCCTTGCCATGGTATCACCATCCTCCAGTAATGCATTTATAGGAAAGTAGTCCATTGTTTGTTCGACATCTTGGTTCTCGCCTGGGTAGTCGAAGTCATCACGCATCCAAGATGTATGAATTGGCTCAGAAGTAAGCTTTAACATTGCTACCATTCTCTTGATATTTAAAAGCAGCAAGGCCAACTTCATCTGTAGGTTGTATGTATTCTTCTTCTCTGTAATTATAGGAGCTCGGTTGTTATGTCGCTCAAACACACTGCCTAGTTCTCCAAATAGTGCCTCCATCTGTGAACGAAAGCTTCCAAATATAGAGTTGTACTCGGTCTCTTGTGAGGTCAGATCCTGATGTTTCTTCCTTCGAAATGGATGTGTAAAGTTATGCAAAGTAAGATCAGACTTTTCGGCTAGTGTCTTTAAAAACTGTGTGTACCCTCCATCAACAGCCACACAATCCATTGCATGCATCTTTTTATCCAACTTCATCGAGAGCAACATTGTACCATCAGCATAGTTTTTACATGATGCAGACTTGGACACCCATAGTGCCATACCATTACAGTCCATTACGACTTGAGTGCGCAGACCAGATTTCTTTAGCTTGTAAGAATACATCTCTGCAGAAGTCTCACCTTGATAGGTCGCCCTGGTATCATGGCCATCAAGATGCAATGTAACTTGTTTAAAGAGCGGAGGATTCTTCTTATTAGCTGACAAGAGACGAATGGTAATTGTTGAGAACATGTTGGCAAGACAAGATGTAATAAACTTGTCATGCGCGGTATATTCTGTCTTGTAAAACGTGGAATAGACAGCAAAGAAGCTGCTCTTTGGAAGAAACGGTGACATTTGTTCCATAGATGCACCTTTCACCAAATGGTAAAGAAGCACAAGACCCTTCTCTACTTTACGATACGGGCCAGGGTACTTTACATTTGGCCATATAACTGTAAGAAAGAAAAAGACTGGAATGGCACCAAGACGCGCCATGAGTGTGGACTTTATAGTTTTCATGAATGCTACCTCCTTGTTAACAGTACGATTGTTTGTGCTTACTGGAACAAATGGCCACCCTTCCTCAAGAAACAACCATTGTTTGTCGAGAAGGTGGTTGAAATGCTGATTTAAAGTCATGATGTACTTTCCTCTTTTATAGGTTTTGCTGTTGGTGAATGTGTCAGTGTCTTACTATTATCCTATATCGCACATCAGCTGTAAAATATTATGTTATGCAAAAGGCTTGAAAGCACATTACATGTTTTTTAAAAAAATATACTATTGTTGGTGGTTTAGTGGAAGGCAAGTAGCACTACATGTAGTCTAAACACGCGAGGTTATCCAATAATTTAGAATAGACACAATGGAGTGATAAGAAGGCAAAAAACACGCTTGGGCCGAATAACATACAATGTCACAGAAAAAATGTGTAGAGTGTAAAGTACGAAAAGAGGCAGAGGATTTTTATAAAACAAATCCTACCACATGTAAAAAATGTGCCGTAGCCTTGGCAGTCACTCGCAGAAAGGTTGGTCTTGTCTCGATGCATGACAAGATCGACAAAATATTGGAGAAACAAGACAAGATCCTAAAGAGCCATCAAAGCTATGTTAAACAACTAAAAAAACAAGTGGCAATAGTACAAGACCTTTCAGAACACGTTGAGAATATGGATAAAGAAATTTCCAAGCTGACAAAAAAAGTTAGAAAGTTAACCATGGACCAGTAGGATACACTCATCAACAGTCAGGATTCATGGTCGAAAAGATCAGATATTTTTGTAACTATTCCCGCCTACTAAAGACAACATGCATACAAGATGTTTTATCGTGTAATAGGTTATTGGTATAGTAGCCATCAGTGTAGGTTATAGATCAGAGCATGGACCCCCTTTTAAAACGTTCATGCCATGGATCTTAAGCATGAATGGTCGTGTTGGTTATCTAGCAGTTTTGCAAAACAAATTATTTCTATCGTTATTCTCGTGAATGTATCGTAACTCCTACAAGGTTTTGCATCAGCTATTTCATGATGGATCAGATAAGCAGATGGATCGTTTATTTCGTGAATGGTTGTATCGTACCGATAGAGATTTGTATCAGCTATTTCATGATGGAACAGACAGAAACATGTATCGCGTACTTCGTGAAAATCCACTCACACAGTTATTGGTAAGGTTTTAAAAAAATAAGACAGAGATAAAAAAACTCATGAATGTATGGGTTGCTTTGTCAGATGTTAAAATGGAAAAGATGTGTCGCGTCTGCATGGGATTATGTATAAGAACTGTCTAAATCGTGAAAATCCACTTACACAATTATTGGTGAGTTTTTTATGTCATAAATGTATTGGTAGCTTCGTGATGTGAATGTGTTGTGAAAATAGGGTGTAGTATAATACACATCGTTTATTTCGTGAAAATCCACTTACACAGTTATTGGTGTGTTTTTTTATGCCGTGAATGTGTGGGTAGAGATCGTATCAGCTAGGGGAATATTTTAGGCTAGCTCATACTTTTGCATATCTTGTATATTTTTAAAAACATCAAGGTCATCAACAAGCAGGATTCATGGTGGAATCAAGTCATGGTGAGGAGGTATACTATAGCAATCCCTGTTGAGACTAGATGATGTCCACACGAAATCTCTGTTCGCTCTCCGTGTTATCACAGTGGAGGGCATCGTGGACTGTGGAGGGAAAGATCACGGGTGGTCTACATCTTGTGTGTAGCCTTCAAGAGTATGAAGCAACATTTATTTCTAATTGCTGACATTCAAGACGTAATGCAACGAAACATGAGCAGATTATTCGCAATGTAATATCATCGACAGGCTAGAGTATAAAAGTTTGGTGCAGGTGCTCTGCATGTAACTTGTACTTGGAGATTAGAACCAGGTGATAAATACAAGTGGAAGCTAATGCGCAAGGTATATTCCTTGTTTTTAAAAGTCTATGCTGTATATCTTATGCTTGGATGGTCGCCTTTTGCTGGTATCATAGGCCCATCTTGAATGCTCTGCGTTGGCGGGTTGTGGACGTCGCACTGGTACCCAATATATCGTCATGCCTGTTTCCCATGAAAAGTCTTTCCAGCAGGATGTTGTCGCCGAATTTGTAGATGATCATCGTCTTGAGTACTGTATGTTTGTTTACCTCGATGCATTCCTCGATTCCCATCGCGCTAAGTATCCTGACCTTGTGGACAGATGGGATCCCTATGCTATGTATGAGATGTTAGAGCAGGTTTACAAAGGTATCCGCCTAGAGCTCCTAAAACACGGACTTCTTACAAATAAGGCAGCTGGTGAGTATGTGATGAAACGATCCCAGTGAGCCATGGTTGGCTTGAGTGGTTTTTAAAAATTTGCCCAAACACACTTCAACCATGACAAGATCAAACGAGTCCATTATCAACGAGGTTTTTAAGAAGTACACCGGTAATTTGGCTGACTTTGGGAGTCATCCGGGACTAGTATAGATAGGCGCTTCAAGGTGTGTGAGAGTATGCTGCATAGATTACCATATGTTTTAAAAAGGCGGTACCGGGGATGGATGAGTTTGGGATAGAGGGGAGCGTACAGTAGTTCTAGGTAAAAGAAGTAGGCTCTGGGAGGTTGTGCTGCATGAAAGACCTCGAAGGGGGGGTTGTAGCTTTACTCTGGCTGATGCCCTCAACCCCCCTTTGGTGTTATCCATTGGGAATCGTCCAGGGTCCAAATGGTCGTATAACCCATTAAATATCCACAGATGTTGTATGAACTGGTGGTGATACAAAGGGTTGTAGATTTTAAAAAGACTGTAGGAATAAAAGGTAGACATCCATAATAGACCATAATGTCCAGTTGTAATGGAAAAAGAAATGGTAACGAAAGAGTGCTGACATGTTTACATTTGTTCACGCTAGTTAAATCAAGGCGTAAAGGGGGGGTGTAGTTTCAGAACGGCCGAGGGGGTACACCCCCCACCTACATGTATGCTAAAATAGTGGTAGCATTTGTGGAAATACAAAAAAAGTATGGTATGTAATGGATTCCAGTGGGGGGTAATTGTACGGCTAAAACTACAACCATTGTGTAAAAAAGGTGTATATGGGAATCGTCCAGGGTCCAAATGGTCGTATAACCCATTAAATATCCACAGATGTTGTATGAACTGGTGGTGATACAAAGGGTTGTAGATTTTAAAAAGACTGTAGGAATAAAAGGTAGACATCCATAATAGACCATAATGTCCAGTTGTAATGGAAAAAGAAATGGTAACGAAAGAGTGCTGACATGTTTACATATAAAAATTGTTCAAAAATAAATCTTGAACAAACTCCATGTAAAATTGAACAGGGACGAATGTAGTGGGTGTTTTTTGATCGGCATAGAAAACCATAGGGAGAATGTCCAGACTGGTCTGCATGACCGTAGAAGGCCCTGGGGAGAAATCGCATAATTATTCACATTCAGAATAAAACAGTCCTCACTTAAGGAATGTACCCCAGTTTACATTACACGGTGCTAGAACACCATTTACGCACATAACACTATTTGTTATGTTTGTGTTCAATTTTTTCTGTATTTTTAAACGGCGACTTGTTCGCACAAATCGCGTGTAATGTGATTGAGTGTGTAGAATGTGGCTGATGAAAAATCACCTCCGCGTTTGCTTTTTTCTCTTCCCCTCTTTTCTCTTTTTCTTTGTTCTCAAACTCACAAAATCACACTCGCGAATAGCGCAACAAGAACACAAGACAAAAGCCCTGTAACATGCCACGTACCACCTCTAAAATCCTCAGCAAGCCCACTGGTTCTCGTCCCGGCACCTCCGTCGCCACCACCAGCGCTGCACCAGCCTCCTCTCCCCTTCAAGCTTCCCGTCCCAACGGCAACGGCAACGTCAAGAAAGGAAAAAGCCCCAAAGCCAAAACCTCCAATGGCAAGAGCGATCTGGAAGCAGCAGCGCGAACTACGGAGGAACATCTCTATGCTCCGAAGACCAAGACTAGCTACAGTGGTCAAGTCTCTCGTGCACTTGCGTACGCGAGAAGCTTTGAGGATCCTGATTGGCAAACCGCTTTCACGAAGATCTCCAAGCATACACCAGAGGTCCTTCTTGCGTACGTCTGCTACAAGTGTCGAAGCGATGGAGATGGGGAGGGTCTCTCGTATAAGACAGCCGAGGGCATTAAATCAGGGATGAAGCATTACTTCAAGAACACGCTGGGTTGTCAGGACGATAAGTGGACCTGCGATGAGGACGGAAATTGGACGGGAAACCCTGTCCACGACATCCGCTTCGAGAACTTTCTCATTTCTCTGAAAAAGCGCGACGGAAAAGCGGGTACTAGCCGACAAAGTCTCGCAGTATCTTACAGCGACATGGTCAGACTGATGGAGCATCTTAGGGATCCAGCAACCATTGAAGCTCAAGGCGAGGCCGTTTGCAAAATGTTTCAGGCCTTTGCAGCAACTGGCTTTACCCTATGGACGAGGTAATTGTATAATCCGCATCTGATGGTGGTTTGCTGTGCTCTCTTCTTGCTTGTAATAATTAACCAACAATTTCGTGGCATTGCATTTTTTGCTTTAGAAACGAGGAGCTAACTCGCCTTCAGATAAAGGACATTGACCGTGGCCTGACCACAGAGACTGGTTCGCCGTACTTTACCATCACATTGACTTTTAGAAAAACAAATCAAGCGGATGTGACCAAAGGTACGGTTTTGCGGTACCTTAGCATGTTCTGTTTATATGTCTATGTGTACGTATCTGGTGGATAGCAACCGTAATCTTACAGTTCATGCATATTGACTACAACATTGCACTTAGCCAACGTCTACCAGATCCACCCACAACCAGAAGACCCATCGATTTGCTGCTATAACAAACTCCTGGAGTGGCTGGATTGGATGGAGGCCCAAGGGCGCCAACTACAGCCTGACGATTTCGTGTTTCCTGCGTTGGATGCGAAGGGCCGTATCAAGTACCAAGAAGCCCTGTCACAGCCTCGCATACAAGGTTGGCTTGACCAGCTGACGAACCAGTCAGGTCTCTTGGCGAGACGCAATGGGAGGTTTACCACACATTGCTTTCGCCGCGGTGGTGCCCAGTTTCGGTTTATGTTTGCGAAGGAAAAGTGGTCGTTGAAAGCTGTGAAGTGGTGGGGGGGCTGGTCAGAGGGCGAGGGAACTGGCACCATAATGCGCTACCTGCTTGACGAGTACACCCGATATGAGATGGGCTTTAGCGACATGCTGGCACCGTCGCGCCAGGATAGTCGGCACGCAGTCTTCATGGGCGAGAGCAACTCTCCAGGATCTGCCCCCGTCAGCGTACAGGCCTTATCCAAGTCGCTTGAGAAGCTCCGAGCCACACTTGATGAGGAGATGGTGCACCAGTTCTCTGTCCAGAAAAAAGAAATGGATCACCAGCTGAAGCAGATGTCCAAGTCCGTTACGGAGTCCTTGCTTGTCGCTTTGAAGGAAATGTCATCGGTCGTCCGTCCGCAAGTACCAGAGCAACAACGACAGCAACAGCAACAGCCACGACAGCCACCCCAACCCCAACCACAACCACGACAGCAACTCCAACCACAACCACGGCAGCAGCAGGAGCAGGAGGACGAGCCACCAGTTGCTCCACGCATCCCCACTGCCAAGAAGTGGCAGGACGTTATCAAGCAGTGGGAGCATGGGGATCTCGAAAAGGGATTGTTGGTCCCTCTCAAGGATTGGACAGCGACGATGAGGAAGACAGACCCAACAAGGTATTCTCAGAGGAAACTGATAGCTCTTGAGTTCATCCGCCTCGGGAGGAGTGAACGGAATATGAGAGACACGTATGGATTGAGCGCAAACGCGATAAGGGATCTTCTCGACTCTATTCGACTCTCGAATTTAAGGAGAAGGAACGACAGAGACAGAGAGGAGGAAGCGCTGGTGCAGATGGTCCAAGAGGCAGATGTGTTTGAGCCCGAGTCCGAGGCAGATAAAGAAGATATCGAAGACGAGGAGGAAGAGGAAGAGGAAGAAGAGGATGAAGAGGAAGAGGAGGAAGAGGAGGAAGAAAAGGAGCCGTTGACCCTCAATAGAAGAAGGATGCTGTCCGCCCATACGCCCGCCCATACGATTGCACATACGCCCGCCCACAGCAAGGCAATCCTACCCAAAAGAGTTCAAGCTGAAGAGCCGGCAAGAAAATCCCAACCGGAGGACCTTAAGCCAATCAAGAGAACCTATGGCCCTGTTCCTCGAGTGACAAGGAGTCAAAGTGTCGTGCCTACTGTTACTCCCATTACCTGTTCTTCTTTTACTTCTAACCCCAAAACTCCTAACTCTGCCAAGCGTCGAGGAAGCAATGCAACCCTCCTCAAGTTTGAGGGTAAGAGAACGCGAAGCGAGCGTACATAGTTTCACACACAACACATATTGACAATACAACACGGAACATTCATTTTTCTCTCTTTTTCCTTTGTTTATTCTGGTCTTGTTCTCTTTCTTTGCGCGTTGCGTTGCGTTGTGTTGCATCGCGTTGTGCGTTTGTTTCTGTGTGGTGTTTGTGTGGTAGTGGTAAGTAAGCTGCTTGGTGTTTCGCTCGCCTTTGTTCCACATAAAAAAAAAAAAAAAAAAAAAAAAAATGAAGTGACTGTCAAAATCAAAATTGAACAGCCAAGTAAAACAGGACGAGTTATGACCTACATTTGTTCACGCTAGTTAAATCAAGGCGTAAAGGGGGGTGTAGTTTCAGAACGGCCGAGGGGGTACACCCCCCACCTACATGTATGCTAAAATAGTGGTAGCATTTGTGGAAATACAAAAAAAGTATGGTATGTAATGGATTCCAGTGGGGGGTAATTGTACGGCTAAAACTACAACCATTGTGTAAAAAAGGTGTATATGGGAATCGTCCAGGGTCCAAATGGTCGTATAACCCATTAAATATCCACAGATGTTGTATGAACTGGTGGTGATACAAAGGGTTGTAGATTTTAAAAAGACTGTAGGAATAAAAGGTAGACATCCATAATAGACCATAATGTCCAGTTGTAATGGAAAAAGAAATGGTAACGAAAGAGTGCTGACATGTTTACATTTGTTCACGCTAGTTAAATCAAGGCGTAAAGGGGGGGTGTAGTTTCAGAACGGCCGATGGTCTGACCCCCCACCTACAGCCTTTTCCATTACACATACGCACTCTTGTAAAAACGTTCCACACCAGGCATTATCAAGGGTGTAATTGACGTTATCATGCATGTTAAACTGCTGTCCTGCATAAGTTTTAACATCATGGAGACAACATTTGGAGACAAGCCCATGCCAAAAAAACTTGTACGACTGTTTGACGGTCTACTGGAGGATGAATGGGCATTCCTTGATGAACCATGGCCAATGTGCCCAAAGATCAAGACGTTTCACCGTTCAGAGTTTAAGCAAATCAAGAGAATACAGGACATGAAAGCCGTGTTGATGAAGCGACTTGGTCCCATCCCGGTGTTTTTTTTCCTGACTAAAATATGGGGTAAGCATTATTTCCCTGGGCCATTTAACTTGCTGGAGAAAGGCATTGCATTCCTGTACTTTTTCGTCGCTGGGGAGACTATGGATTCCATGTCGCAATACATGCCAAAGTCCACCTTCCATGTCATATACAGCACCTTCCTCAAGGCGGAGCGTGCGATGTTTAACAAGGAGATCAAACGCTGTTTTGCATCTATGTTTTCGTCTTTGGAGATTCGCATTCGAACGTCTAACTGGAAAAATCCACCAATGTTTAAGCATGTTACAATCATGCTAGATGGTCATGATTCTCGAGCATCATACGGAGAGGATAAAGCCGCAATGTACTCGTTTAAGCTCAAGAAATCAGGTTTGAGAACACAAGTGGCTATCGATGCCAATGGAATGGTACTCTTCGTATCCAAATCAGCACCATGCCGTGATAACAACGATGGCAAAATGCTGCTAGAGATGGGCATTGGAAAAAAGATCGGCAGCATGGACTGTGTTGCCCTTGATGGTGGATACACACTGCAAATACCTGATCTTCTAGAGAAAGAACAGTTGGAAGAGCATAACGTTTGTTTTCCCGTCCGCAAGAAACGCATGCAGCCACTTCACGAGGAGGAAACTAATTTTAATGCCATGTTTGGTGGGTTTCGATCCATGTCAGAGGATACGTTTGGTGACCTCATGAAAACATTTAAAAAGTTTAACAACAAGGAGATTGTACGAACAGCATGCAAAACGGAATTTAATCTTGCTTTTCGCCTTTGTCTCCTCTTATTAAATGTTCGCAACTTTGTACGTGCACTGGACATCGAGGATATCCCAACTCATCGTGCGTGGATGGATGAAGGAGTAGACTATCCGCGCGAGAGGCAACTTGCTCCAGAATTAACACAAACTGTCACAGTACAATACAAACTGGAAAGTGGATTGGAATTGCAAAGAATGCAAGAAGAATTTTTGGGATTGGATGTTGCCTCGGATGATGATGAACAAATGTCGAATGCAGACGACGATAACAGTAGTGTAGCCAGTCTATGAACAGACAGACTCATGCATATATATCTATACAAATTTTTAAAAACTTGTCAAACATGCTCGCACTTGATATCGTCTATGCCATGTGAGCGAGATTTCCTCACAGCACGAAATGTCATGAACGGAACACCATCAACACTACCAGCTCTCTGTGTACCATCAACATGTTCTGCCCGCCATTGTCTCCAAATTTTGCCCAAAGATTTTCCAGCGCGTACCTTTAATCCACACGCTGTGATAAAATGCCACCGATGTTCACCGCGATATTCCTTGTAACCAGCTGCCACAATGGTATACTCTGTGTCAGGTTCCAAGATTTGGTAGTCTGCCATATATAGCGACACATGAATGGCCTTCAGGTGTAGTACATTCGTGTCATCGTCCTCGTCATCATACTCGAAGATTTCTGCCAGTGGATTGCTAGTACTTCTATGTCCACGTTTTGGCCAGGCAATCGAGATATTGTCAACTTCGACAATTCCTACTTTGCAAAACTTACGCGCACCATTAGGCGACGCTTCCCTGGATGGAAACATGCCTTTTTGCGAACCAGGAACTAATGTAATGGCAGTACATCCTGGCTCTCGCATATATGTTACTGTATCGCCAATCTCTACGTTGCCTTCGTCGCTTACACTTGCGCTTATGTAGTATATAGGTCTATCGTTAAAGGAGTAGTTAGCCAGCAATAACGGGACAATGGCAGGGTCAACCTTCCTCCACATATATCCATACTTCTTGGAGGTAACAGAATTCCACCAATGGCAATATGCAAACAGTTGCTCCCTTGGAAAATGTACAGCCACCATCGACGTAATGCATTTCGCTCGTTCCTGCCATTGTGCTTCGAAAGAACATTTATATGTGCGGCAATCTTGTAGGAGTGCTTTAACCTCATCCATTTCATCCTGGTATTCCCAGAGGGGTCTCAAAGCCGGACCGTAAAAGGTAAGTTCAACACGAGTATAGCCATACTTCCTGTATCGTTTGACGCGCTGTGAAAATGTGGTTCCCTTCTCCACCAAGTCCTCCATGCGAGAACCAAGACTGTTTCGCACCTCGGCACTCTCCATAACCTGTACAAATTTGTTATACACCTTGTATCGGATATTTTTTGCGTCCTCTGCCGTGTTCCTCCATGAAATGCAGTGGTGCCCAACTTTGCGTAGATCATCCACAACTTCCATCGTATTGGTTTCTCGAAGGAGTTTCCGCAAGATTGCACGAGTTGTATTGTACTTGCAATCATGGGCGAAATCTATGTCGTGCAATACTATAAAACTCTCTTGTAAATGAGGCAAAACATTGGCCAAAATGGGTACCACTTTCTTTGCGCGGGAGTAATCCAGTGACACCTTTATGGCAATATATCCTGGTGTAAATACTTTTCCATGAAACGATCTTTTATAGCGTCTAAGCATCTGTTCCGAAAAGTATACATCTTCGTCACACTCTCGTAATTGGCCAGAGTGGGTTAACTTTACAGACTCAACGACCAACTTTGTATGGTTTAACGCATCACGCAGTTCAGCAACGTACTTTCCAATCGCCGTTCCTTTCGTACTGTCATCGGCGTAATTGTACAAGCCCCAAAACATCATGGAGTCACAGAATAGCTTAGAAAATTTGGCAAACCCAGTTTGTTCCTCGCTGCCTTCTGGTACGGACTTGAGCGCGCCAACATCGGATAGCAAATGTGCTACCTGATTAAACGTAATGTTGATGAGAGACTCGTGCGAGAGCATTGGTATATATGATTTGCCTTTGTAGTTGTTAAATCTGTAATTTAGCTTTTAAAAACGCCACAATGTGGCCTCTCACTTCTTTCTACGCATGTATTCGCCAGCTGCCTTCTCAGTGAGCAATCCATCTTCGCGTATTTTCTCACGGATGGCCTGATACGATGCTTCAAGTAATTTCTTTATACCGTCAGTGCCGAATGTTGTGGCATCTTGTGGAAAGAGTTTGCGATGGTAATCCAGGAATTCATCCAAGTAGACAAACATGCACATCTCCAGCTTTTTGTCATAGATAAAATCAGCAACAACATCTTGCTGGCGTGATTTAGTTAAACGTGTTGACATGATGAATGGGTGAGTGATGATTTATGCAGGACAGCGGTTTAACTATGCATGATAACGTCAATTACACCCTTGATAATGCCTGGTGTGGAACGTTTTTACAAGAGTGCGTATGTGTAATGGAAAAGGCTGTAGGTGGGGGGTCAGACCATCGGCCGTTCTGAAACTACACCCCCCCTTTACGCCTTGATTTAAGCTAGCTGTGAACAAATGTAAATACGTTCAGCACTCTTTCGTTACCATTTCTTTTTCCATTACAACTGGACATTATGGTCTATTATGGATGTCTATCTTTTATTCCTACAGTCTTTTTAAAATCTACAACCCTTTGTATCACCACCAGTTCATACAACATCTGTGGATATTTAATGGGTTATACGACCATTTGGACCCTGGACGATTCCCATTGCCGATGACCTACGGTATATGCATGATGTAAAGGTAACGAATGACAAATCGGCGGTATGGTAGACAAGGTGCCCCAAAGACAACAACAATGCCTATTCCGCTTACACATAAATCTTTGCAACAGGATGTCGTCGCTGAATTTATTACGGACCATCGCTTAGAGACCTGTATGTATGTGTACCTTGATGCATTCGTGGATATTCACCGCGCTAAATCTCCTGACTTTGGTGAAACCTGGTGTCCACATACTATCTACTCGATGTTGGAAAAGGTATACAAGGGTATCCGACGTGAACTCTCTGAGAAAGGACTGTTGACCAACGAAGCTGCTGGTGAGTACCTTATGCGCACTGAGTTGAAGGCCACCTAAGGGAGTTTTTAAAAAGCAAGAATCTATTAACAACATGTCACGGTCAAAGGAAGCTATCATCAACGAGATCCTCAATAAGTACACGCACAACCTTGCCGACGTTGGCAAATGTGTACATCCCCTTGGTCGTCTTGGAGGTACCAAACGCAAGGGGTTCACACGGTTCTCCAAGATGTTCTGTGATAGTATGGTTTTTTGGGCTCCGGTCAACTATGCCGATGAAAAGGTCAAGGGCAAGTCCATTGGCAAATATATGGCTGACTTACGTGAGGCATTTGGCAAGGCGGATCTACCTTACGATTCCATCAAGTCGCTGCATAGTGGCACTCTGTTGGACGAAGAGTATATCCCTGCTGACATCCAAACCGCACATGCACAAGAGCACAGCAATGGACCATACTCTGCCGGATTTGTCTCTATCAAGGTGTCTCTATACCACTGCCGTGCCAAAAAGGTGGTAATGGCCATGGCTGTCATCCTGCCTATCCTTCGGAAGCGGTACCTTGTCCTGCATGACATCGACATGACCCATGACTGCAGGTATGTATCAACTCGGACCTATTTGGAGAGGCACTTGAAGGCTAAGGGTATTTCAACGATAGTCAACGATCGCGGACGGGTGGGTGACCACTGTGTGACCTGGTTTGCATCTGCAGACAATGCCCAAAATATCAGGTGCAAGGTCTATAACAAGCTGGTCCAGATGCTCGAAAGCGCGGATGTGCGAAAGAGTCTCGGTTCAAGGATGGAGGATATAGTTGCCAATCCAGATGAGAAGTTCACCAGGACTCTATTGCGCCATAGGGATCATGGCCTTTCACGGCTGGAGCTAACCTTTTATGGCTCAAGGCTGCACCCTTTGGCGGTATACCAAGATAAGATGGATGATGCGCGTAGGCTTTTGGACGGCTGCACCACGTTTGACTACAGCTATGAACAGCACTGGATAGAACGTGCTGAGCTTATAAAGGCCATGGTCGCGGTGTATATCCCTGGAAGCAAGGTCTTTGCATACTGCCACTGGTGGAACTCTACAACCCGCAAGAAGTACGGTTATATGTGGTCCAAAGTTTCAGCACCGCTTGCCATGCACCTGGTTGCCAACTACTCGTTCAACGACCGTCCCATCTACTATGTGGAGGCCAAAGTTAGCGAGAATGGTACAGTGGAGGTCATCAAGGAGAAGATGTATGAGAGAGAGCCAGGCTGCACGGCCAAAACATTGGTACCAGGTGGTTCCAAGGGTATGTTCCCCTCATACGCACTGTTCGACCGCGAAGTATATAAGTTTGCCGACATGGGTATTGTATCTGTGGACAACATCCGCATTGGATGGCCAAAGAGGCGACACCACAAGGAGAGTGCACCGTTAGCTGTCCTTGTGGAGCGCAGATCCGATGATGGGCAGTATGTTAAGCATATGCAGAGTATACATTCATCCGCCTTTGGAACCGGCTACAATGTGCTTGAGCCAGGTCGCATATATACCATTGCTGCAGCAGGCTTAAAGAAGTTTCGCGGGACTTTGTACTGGCATATAATTATGGACTGTGGGACCAGAGTTAGAGCCGGTAAGTCCCTCTGTAACCTGTGGGAAAGGTGGCGGGGAAAATATAGGGGAACGAATGGCCAAGTAAGAATCCACCATGTGCCAAAGATGACCTTCCTTGCAGAACGCATAGTCCGCTCCAAAGGCACGAACGACATGAAGTGTAAGCTGGTCCAGGAGTAACGTAAGGTAAGGTTTTTAAAAACTTGGTACATGCTGCCACAAAAATCAGGCCCTACAGTTCCTCGTCATCCTCCGACATGTCCATTCCCAAGAACGCGTTCTGGAGTTCCTGTAGTTCAGATCCGTTCTGTAGCCTATTTTGGACAGTCTCTACCTCGGAGTTCTGCAGGACAGGCTTATTGGTGGTTGGATAGTCGAATCCATCCTCTATCCATTCCATATGGTGGGGTAGTATATCCAGGCTGAGGTTGTTGGACATATTACGTACATTTAGCAGCAGAAAGCACAACCGCAACATCATGTTAACCTCCCTCTTGTCGGTGGTACGGATGGCGTCTTTATGGTTGAACTTGGCAAAGGTGGATCCGAGCTCACCAAAGGTATTTTCAACCATAGACCTGAATCCTCCGAACATCGTATTAAAGGTAGCCTCATCCTCATCCAAGGGCTGTCCAGTGCGCTTACGTATGGGAAAACAAAAGTTGCGAATATCCAGGGTGTCCTCTTTCTCCAGGAGCTTGGGTATATGCAGTGGGTATCCACCATCAAGGCCAATGCAGTCCACCTCATGAATCCTTTTGGCCACACCCATGTCAACCAGCATGGTACCATCGTTGTGTTTCTTACATGACTCGGACTTGGACACAAAGACCACCATGTTGTTGACGTCTATGCATACTTGTGTGCGGAGGCCTGACTTCCTGAACTTAAAGCTGTACATCTCCGACTTTAACTCCCCGTAGGTTGCCCGTGTGTCATGGCCATCCAGCAGCAGTGTTACATGCTTGAACATCTTTGGGTTACTCCATCTGGCCGATCGCATGCGTATCTCTGGAGTGGAAAACATGGTTGAGAAGCACCTTGCCATTTCCTTGTTGAACAGGCTCCTTTCCTCCTTGAAGAACGTGCGGAAGATCTCGTAGAAGGATGACCGGGGCATGAACACCGACATGGACTCCATGGATTCTCCAGAGACAAAAAAGTATAAGAAGGCAATACCCTTTTCAAGTGCCTTATACGGACCGGGGAAGTATACTTTACTCCACAGGACCGTCAGGAAGAAGTACACCGCAACAGCCCCCAGCTTGGACATAACCGCTAATTTCATGTGACGCATACCCTTGATGACCTTGAACTCAGACCGGTGTGCCCTACGAGTTTTTGGGTACATTGGCCAGGGATCATCCAAGAAGGTCCACTCCTCCTGAATAATCGCCCTGAACAAATCTTGAAGTTTTTCAGGAACGTTGCCGCTTGACATATTTGTTTTGTATATCCTGTATTTACCTGGTCTACCATACCGCATTTGTCATTCGTTACCTTTACATCATGCATATACCGTAGGTCATCGGCAATGGATAACACCAAAGGGGGGTTGAGGGCATCAGCCAGAGTAAAGCTACAACCCCCCCTTCGAGGTCTTTCATGCAGCACAACCTCCCAGAGCCTACTTCTTTTACCTAGAACTACTGTACGCTCCCCTCTATCCCAAACTCATCCATCCCCGGTACCGCCTTTTTAAAACATATGGTAATCTATGCAGCATACTCTCACACACCTTGAAGCGCCTATCTATACTAGTCCCGGATGACTCCCTTTGGTAGGCAGTCCTGTTCCCGCAGAGAGAGTAGACAGGGCTTTGCAAAGTTTTCCAAGATGTTTTGCGACAGCTTGGTTATGTGGGGACTCTACAATACCTTGTCTGAGGACACCAAGGGAGTAACCATTGGGAAGTACATGGCAGAGTTGCGTGAGCTTTGTAGTAGGCACTCCTTGCCCTGTGACTCTATTAAGATGGTTACTACGGGTACAAATATCGGCGAGGAGTATTTCTCAGAGGACATGAAGGAAGCGTACGCCGCAGAGTTTGCTGGACAGTCCCTCCACATGGGGTACATTGCCATTAAGATGTCCCTGAAACAGTGCCGAGCAAAGAGGGCTGTGTTGGCATTGTCACCCATGCTGGAGACCCTCAGAAGCAAGCATATGGTACTTCATGACATAGACATGACCCGCGACTGCCGATATGTCACAGAACGTCGTCTTGTTGAGCAACATCTGTTGCGGAATGGTATCACCACAGTCATCAAGGACCGTAGTCGTGTGGGTGACCATTGTATCTCCTGGATGGGCAGTTCAGATGACACCAAGAACATCCGCTACAAGGTCTACAACAAGTTTGTACAGATCCTAGGGGGAATATTTTAGGCTAGCTCATACTATTGCATATCTTGTATATTTTTAAAAACATCAAGGTCATCAACAAGCAGGATTCATGGTGGAATCAAGTCATGGTGAGCAGGTATACTATAGCAATCCCTGTTGAGACTAGATGATGTCCACACGAAATCTCTGTTCGCTCTCCGTGTTATCACAGTGGAGGGCATCGTGGACTGTGGAGGGAAAGATCACGGGTGGTCTACATCTTGTGTGTAGCCTTCAAGAGTATGAAGCAACATTTATTTCTAATTGCTGACATTCAAGACGTGAAGCAACGAAACATGAGCAGATTATTCGCAATGTAATATCATCGACAGGCTAGAGTATAAAAGTTTGGTGCAGGTGCTCTGCATGTAACTTGTACTTGGAGATTAGAACCAGGCGATAAATACAAGTGGAAGCTAATGCGCAAGGTATATTCCTTGTTTTTTAAAAGTCTATGCTGTATATCTTATGCTTGGATGGTCGCCTAGTAAAGGTTTTATTTAAAAAGGTTTTATGGCTCATCGTCAGCCTCCAATGTTACCTTACGTCTGACCAAGGGAGGGTCCTCGTTGATAGTCTCCAAGGGAGGTGTTATCGAGGGCTTCTTCCCTGGTTTCACCAAGAGTTTTCGGACGACATATTTTTGCATCGTCCTTATGAGGAATGCGGAATCGTCATCATACTTGCTATCATAGCTATCCGATTGTTCGTCATCCAAACAGGTATCAGCTATGGGAGAATTCTTGTGCAAGCTACTTATGAGGAATGCGGAATCGTCATCATACTCGCTATCATAGCTATCCGATTGTTCGTCATCCAAACAGTTATCAGCTATGGGAGAAATCTTGTGCAAGCTACTTATGAGGAATGCGGAATCGTCATCATAGTTGCTATCATAGCTATCCGATTGTTCTTCATCTAAGCAGTTGTCAGCTATGTTATCTGCTTGTTTCTGTTGTGGGCAAGGCTTATACTCTTCTGGCACAAGTCCCATAATAAAAAGTTCCTCCTTGTCTTGAAGAGTCATCGTACCCATATACCATTCATCTGGACGTGAGAGTTGTTCCTTTGTTACCAACTTAACAACTAAATCCTCTTTACGCTTTTTCAGAGGATATCTACCTCTAATACAAATGTCATATGTGTATTCTAGGTTGTCTGCCAAAGGAAACGTTTCCCATGTAACATTCTTTTTGCTTACATGATTGGATGCTTGAGTATGATGCAATGTGCAATATTCACCCTTGGCAACAGGCTTTGTGCACTTTGCGCCTGGTTTAGTAAAACCCTTGCATATGCTCGTAGGCTTGGGCTTTTTATTTCCTTTCACCAACTTTTCCGCCTCAAATTCTTCAGATGATTCGTTGGAACCATCGGATTCCTTATCTTCAGATGATTCGTTGGAACCATCGGATTCCTTATCTTCAGATGCCTCTTTGTCGTCGGATTCCTCATCGGACTCATCTGGGAATATCTTTTGGTTCTCCGCCTTTGTTGTTTGACGCAGACCCATCTTCTCGAGAATACGACTTTCTTTGCTTGTCAAGTCTTGGAAAACTGTATCATCTGCGGACAAGTTCTTTGCTGTATACAAATGGTGGTAAGCGTCTTTTTTTCGCAACTTCAAGATGTGTTTACCATTTACTGTAAAGTTTCTGGCATACTCAAGGTTATCGTTGAATGGACACTTGACCCATTTTCCCTTCTTTGCAGATGGTACTTTCTTCTTGGACGTAATGTCAAACACCTTTGAGCTTAGCGGCAATGCGCCATAACTGGACTCTCTATCAGATACATTCTCATCCTCTTCCTCCTCAGAGTTGATATCCTCTAGAGTGTGTGACTGCCGCGATTCTTTAACCTTGGACTTCATGTGTGGTGTGTCATCCTCTGAAGAATCATCAGCATCTGTATCAACAAGCTCAGGAGTACGAGATTTCTTTGCTTTTTTCTTGGGAATCTCGGCCTCCGTAGAGTCATCAGCGTCTGAATCCACAGGAGTGTGACGATTCTTTGTCTTTTTAGCATCACGTTTGACCTTCTTGGCAGGTCTCTCATCTTCGTTGCTTGTGGATACCTTCGTGCTCCTCTTTACATGCCTCCCTGCTTGGTCGAGATGTCGATTGCAGTGTGTTTCACCTGCCTTTGCAACAGAACGGCATTTAACGCCACTGATGTTGTTTCCCTGGCACTTGCGATCAGGATCATGAATATAACAACACATGCCCTCATCATCTACTTTCTTCATGCAAATGCGCTCGGACGAGATACATTTAGCCTCGCAAAAATAGTGCTTTTGCACATTGTCGTCGTCAGCAAGTGCTTTGATAATCCTCTTGACTTGCTTTTTCTTTAACTCTACCCCCGTAAAGTCGCAAAACAGCTTGGCGGCTTTGGAGACAATCTCGGTCAACTGGACGTACATGCTTATAGTTGTTATCGGAAAATTGGAAGAAATAAAATATCTGTTAGATATCCCTACAGCAACAAGACGAGTAGCATCTAAGCACTTTTTTAAAAAAAACTAAAAGGCATCATCCTTGTGCATATTTGTAAAAAGTTCTTACAGATCATGATCCTCACCATCTGCATCTTGCGTCTTATTCGTCATGGCTGCAGATTTACGTTTTGCACTCCATCTGGGGATCGCAAAACCAATGGTGGCGTGTTCCTGCATATGGTCCATTGTAATGTCTTCATCACCAATGGCCATACCCAAAAACTCTTCTTGCATCCTTGCCATGGTATCACCATCCTCCAGTAATGCATTTATAGGAAAGTAGTCCATTGTTTGTTCGACATCTTGGTTCTCGCCTGGGTAGTCGAAGTCATCACGCATCCAAGATGTATGAATTGGCTCAGAAGTAAGCTTTAACATTGCTACCATTCTCTTGATATTTAAAAGCAGCAACGCCAACTTCATCTGTAGGTTGTATGTATTCTTCTTCTCTGTAATTATAGGAGCTCGGTTGTTATGTCGCTCAAACACACTGCCTAGTTCTCCAAATAGTGCCTCCATCTGTGATCGAAAGCTTCCAAATATAGAGTTGTACTCGGTCTCTTGTGAGGTCAGATCCTGATGTTTCTTCCTTCGAAATGGATGTGTAAAGTTATGCAAAGTAAGATCAGACTTTTCGGCTAGTGTCTTTAAAAACTGTGTGTACCCTCCATCAACAGCCACACAATCCATTGCATGCATCTTTTTATCCAACTTCATCGAGAGCAACATTGTACCATCAGCATAGTTTTTACATGATGCAGACTTGGACACCCATAGTGCCATACCATTACAGTCCATTACGACTTGAGTGCGCAAACCAGATTTCTTTAGCTTGTAAGAATACATCTCTGCAGAAGTCTCACCTTGATAGGTCGCCCTGGTATCATGGCCATCAAGATGCAATGTAACTTGTTTAAAGAGCGGAGGATTCTTCTTATTAGCTGACAAGAGACGAATGGTAATTGTTGAGAACATGTTGGCAAGACAAGATGTAATAAACTTGTCATGCGCAGTATACTCTGTCTTGTAAAACATGGAATAGATAGCAAAGAAGCTGCTCTTTGGAAGAAACGGTGACATTTGTTCCATAGAAGCACCTTTCACCAAATGGTAAAGAAGCACAAGACCTTTCTCTACTTTACGATACGGGCCAGGGTACTTTACATTTGGCCATATGACTGTAAGAAAGAAAAAGACTGGAATGGCACCAAGACGCGCCATGAGTGTGGACTTTATAGTTTTCATGAATGCTACCTCCTTGTTAACAGTACGATTGTTTGTGCTTACTGGAACAAATGGCCACCCTTCCTCAAGAAACGACCATTGTTTGTCGAGAAGGTGGTTGAAATGCTGATTTAAAGTCATGATGTACTTTCCTCTTTTATAGGTTTTGCTGTTGGTGAATGTGTCAGTGTCTTACTATTATCCTATATCGCACATCAGCTGTAGAATATTATGCTATGCAAAAGGCTTGAGAGCACATGATATGTTTTTAAAAAAAAATATACTATTGTAGGTGGTTTGATGGAAGGCATGTAGCACTACATGTAGTCTAAGTACGCGAGGTTATCCAATATTTTAGAATAGACAAAATGGAGTGATAAGAAGGCAAAAAACACGCTTGGGCCGAATAACATACAATGTCACAGAAAAAATGTGTAGAGTGTAAAGTACGAAAAGAGACAGAGGATTTTTACAAAACAAATCCTACCACATGTAAAAAATGTGCCGTAGCCTTGGCAGCCACTCGCAGAAAGGTTGGTCTTGTCTCGATGCATGACAAGATCGAGAAAGTATTAGAGAAACAAGACAAGATCCTAAAGAGCCATCAAAGCTATGTTAAACAACTAAAAAAACAAGTTGCAATAGTACAAGACCTTGCAGAACACGTTGAGAATATGGATAAAGAAATTTCCAAGCTGACAAAAAAAGTTAGAAAGTTAACCATGGACCAGTAAGAATTTTTTTAGATTTTTAAAAACTATACACTCATCAACGGTTAGGATTCATGGTCGAAAAGATCAGATATTTTTGTAACTATTCCCGCCTACTAAGTACAACATGTATACAAGATGTTTTATCGTGTAATAGGTTATTGGTGTAGGAGCCATCATGTACTCGCACAACACATAGGTAATATTTGTTAAGTGTAGGTTATAGATCAGAGCATGGACCCTCTTTTAAAACGTCATGCCATGGATCTTAAGCATGAATGGTCGTGTTGGTTATCTAGCAGTTTTGCAAAACAAACTATTTCTATCGTTATTCTCGTGGATGTATCGTACCCCCTACAGGGTTTTGCATCAGCTATTTCATGATGGATCAGATAAGCAGATAGATCGTTTATTTCGTGAATGGTTGTATCGCATCGATAGAGATTTGTATCAGCTATTTCATGATGGAACAGACAGAAACATGTATCGCGTATTTCGTGAAAATCCACTCACACAGTTATTGGTAAGGTTTTAAAAAAATAAGACAGAGATAAAAAAAACTCATGAATGTATGGGTTGCTTTGTCAGAATTAAAATGCAAAAGATGTGCCGCGTCTGCATGGGATAATGTATAAGAACTGTCTAAATCGTGAAAATCCATTCACAGGGTTATTGGTGAGTTTTTTATGTCATGAATGTATTAGTAGCTTCGTGATGTGAATGTGTTGTGAAAATAGGGTGTAGTATAAGACACATCGTTTATTTCGTGGAAATCCACTTACACAATTATTGGTGTGTTTTCTATGCCGTGAATGTGTGGGTAGAGATCGTATCAGCTAGGGGAATATTTTAGGCTAGCTCATACTATTGCATATCTTGTATATTTTTAAAAACATCAAGGTCATCAACAAGCAGGATTCATGGTGGAATCAAGTCATGGTGAGCAGGTATACTATAGCAATCCCTGTTGAGACTAGATGATGTCCACACGAAATCTCTGTTCGTTCTCCATGTTATCACAGTGGAAGGCATCGTGGACTGTCGGTGGAAAGATCACGGGTGGTCTACATCTTGTGTGTAGCCTTCAAGAGTATGAAGCAACATTTATTTCCAATTGCTGACATTCAAGACGTGAAGCAACGAAACATGAGCAGATTATTCGCAATGTAATATCATCGACAGGCTAGAGTATAAAAGTTTGGTGCAGGTACTCTGCATGTAACTTGTACTTGGAGATTAGAACCAGGGAATAAATACAGCCGGAAGCTATTGCGCAAGATATATTCCTTGTTTTTAAAAGTCTATGCTGTATATCTTATGCTTGAATGGTCGCCTTAGACGTTCGAATGCGAATCTCCAAAGACGAAAACATGGATGCAAAACAGCGTTTGATCTCCTTGTTAAACATCGCACGCTCCGCCTTGAGGAAGGTGCTGTATATGACATGGAAGGTGGACTTTGGCATGTATTGCGACATGGAATCCATAGTCTCTCCAGCGACGAAAAAGTACAGGAATGCAATGCCTTTCTCCAGCAAGTTAAATGGCCCAGGGAAATAATGCTTACCCCATATTTTAGTCAGGAAAAAAAACACCGGGATGGGACCAAGTCGCTTCATCAACACGGCTTTCATGTCCTGTATTCTCTTGATTTGCTTAAACTCTGAACGGTGAAACGTCTTGATCTTCGGGCACATTGGCCATGGTTCATCAAGGAATGCCCATTCATCCTCCAGTAGACCGTCAAACAGTCGTACAAGTTTTTTTGGCATGGGCTTGTCTCCAAATGTTGTCTCCATGATGTTAAAACTTATGCAGGACAGCAGTTTAACATGCATGATAACGTCAATTACACCCTTGATAATGCCTGGTGTGGAACGTTTTTACAAGAGTGCGTATGTGTAATGGAAAAGGCTGTAGATGGGGGGTCAGACCATCGGCCGTTCTGAAACTTCAACCCCCCTTTACACCTTGATTTAACCAGCGTGAACAAATGGAAATACGTTAGGACTGTTTCGTTACCGTTTCTTTTTCCATTACAACTGGACATTACCATCTATTATGGATGTGTACGTTTTATTCCTGCAGTCTTTTTAAAATCTACAACCCATTGTATCACCACCAGTTCATACAACATCTGTGGATATTTAATGGGTTATACGACCATTTGGACCCTGGACGATTCCCAATCTGTTTCCTAAGGGAGTCATGCGAGACCAGTATAGATAGGCGTTGCAAAGTGTGTGTGAGTATACTGCATAGATTACCATGGGTTTTAAAAGGCGGTACCGGGGATAGATGAGTTTAGGATAGAGGGGAGCGTACAGTAGATCTGGGCAAAAGAAGTAGGCTATGGGAGATTGTGTGTATAAAAAAAGACTTGAGGGGGGGAGGTTGTAGCATTACTCTACCTGATGTCCGCAACCCCCTTTCGTGTTATCCATTGCCGATAACCTACGGTATATGCGTGATTTACAAGTAACAAATGGCAAATGCGTTCATGGTAGGGCAATCGTCCACATCCCTAATACATGAGGAAGCATCATAGGAGTGGTCGATCGTGTATAATATCAGGCAACTTTTAAAAAGCATGGATACAGGAGGCAGAGGATTTGTATAGATGGTAGTGGTGGGTAAGAGGAGGTGGATAATATGGGTGGTGGTGCAAAGGATAGGCAAATGGTAGATCATGGCAGGGTTCTCATACACCATATCCCCACGATGAGGTTTTTGGCGGAGAGAAAGGTTAGAACCAGAGGTATGTTCGACATGAAGTGCGTCTTGGTGAGGATATAGGTGGTGGTAGCGTGGCATAGGTTTTAAAAACTTGGCTCAGATCATCTCATCCTCATCTGACAGATCCATCCCAAGGAATTCTTCCTGTAGTCGCAACAGCTCTGCACCGCTCTCCAGCCTGTTTTGCACCGTGGCTACCTGGGACTGCACCAAGATAGACTGCTTGCGTGGATAGTCAAGCCCATCCTCTGCCCATGCCATATGGTGGGGTTGTACCTCAAGGTTAAGAACATTGGACATATTACGCACATTCATCAACAAGAAACGTAGCCGCATCATCATGTTAACCTCCTTCTCGTCTGTAGTACGTATGGACTCCTTGTTGTTGAACTTTCTAAATGTACGCCCAAGATCCCCAAATGTAGCCTCGATCATGGACCTGCAGGCAGCGAACTGGGTGTTAAATAAGGCCTCATGCTCATCCAAGTCCTGTCCCGGTTTCTTGCGGATAGGGAAGCAAAAGTTCCTTACATCCAGAGAATCCTCACGTTCAAGCAGGGTAGGGATATGCTGTGTATATCCGCCATCAACACCTACACTGTCCATCTCATGGATCTTGTTTGCAAGGCCCATCTCTACCAACATACTGCCGTCGTTGTGGTCTTTACATGGAGCGGACTTGGAGACAAAGAGCACCATGTGGTTGATGACTATACACACCTGGGTCCTGAGGCCAGACTTCTTAAGCTTGTGTGAGTACATCTTGGCCTTGGTTTCGCGATATGTTGCTCGGGTATCATGACCATCCAGCAGCAGGGTAATATGCCTGAACATCTGTGGGTTACTCCATGCGGCAGACCTCATGCGGATTTCAGGCGTGGAAAACATGTTGGCAAAACATCTCGTCATCTCCTTCTCAAACAGCCTCTTCTCGGTCTTGAAGAAAGTTCTGTAGATCTCATAGAAGCTAGACCTAGGCAAAAACACAGACATGGCCTCCATAGAATCGCCTGAAACAAGATAGTACAGGAGGGCGATACCTTTCTCCACTGCTTTGTATGGACCTGGGAAATACACCTTGTTCCAAAGGGTTGTGAGAAAGAAGAACACACCAATGGCTCCTATCTTGCCTATGACCTCCTCCTTCATGTGGTGCATGTTGTTAATTGGATTGAGCTCCGATCGGTGAAATTTTCTGGTGGTAGGGTACAATGGCCATGAATCATCAAGAAAACCCCACTCCTCCACAAGTATTGCATTCAAGCAGGCGTTGGGCTTTTTTGGGATTTTGGACTCGGGCATTGGGTATACTGAAGAAAGGCCTCCACAACCCGCCATAAGCAGACCATTCAAGGTGGGCCTAAGATACCAGCAAAAGCAGGTTCCAATACATGCCAGGGAGATGCTCAGAGACAGCACTGCACAGCCAAGAGACATCTCCAAATACACCTTGAATGGACCAAAGGGAGGTTGTAAGCATCGGTCCATGGAAATCTACAACCCCCCCCCCCCCCCGAACACCCATTAGCCTCTCCTTTGCACCACCACCCATATTATCCACCTCCTCTTACCCACCACTACCATCTATACAAATCCTCTGCCTCCTGTTTCCCTACTTTTTAAAAGTTGCCTGAAACTATACACGATCGCCCACTCCTATGGTGCTTCCTCCTGTATCAGGGATAAGGACGATTGCCAATGTCAAGTATCCTGGCCCATATCGCAAAGTAGAGAAGGTTCTTGGGCTTCTTTACCATTTGGTGAAAGGTGCTTCTATGGAACAAATTTCGCCGTCTTTTCCAAAGAGCAGCTTTTCTGGTATCTCTTCCATGTTTTGCAAGACAGAGCATACCCTCCATTCTTTACATGTTATCTTGGCAAGTTTTAAAGCAACTGGTTCATCAACAGACAGTATACATGCATAAAACATATCAAGCTGCACTGTCGTATCATGATTTTTATCATCAGATATCAAGGATACATGTGCAAGATCTGTCATCACACTCTAGGTTATCTGTGAAGTAGGCATCGTGGAATCTGAGGATATAAATATGAGTAGTCTACAAGATGCTACAAGTCATCAAGGTTAAAATAGTATGTACACTTCTGGATGATAGCATTCAGGATATAAAAGCATGTAACTAACGCTGACGTCTCATAAAATAGAAATGCAGTTAGAACACAACGTTATCCAACTTGTAGACGGGTAGTATGCTCTCGAGCTGATTTTCATCCTGATATATAAAACTGGAAGGTGATGTGTCAGATGTATTCCATGTTTTTAAAAAGGTTATGGTATGCATCTTGATCTTGAATGGTCGTCCAAGATGTTTTCTACAAATACCATTCACTTTTTGTCAGCTAAAAAGCACAATCCTCCACTCTTTAAGCAGGTTACACTGCATCTTGATGGGCACGATACCAGAGCAACATATTAGGGTGAGACTTCTGTCGAGATGTATTCTTAAAAGTTAAAGAAATCTGGTTTGCGCACTCAAGTCGTAATGGATTGTAATGGTATGGCACTATGGGTATCCAAGTCAGTATCATGTAAAACCTATAATGATGGCGCAATGTTGCTTTCGATGAAGTTGGATAAAAAGATGCGTGCAATGGATTTAGTGGCTGTTGATGGAGGGTACACGCAGTTTTAAAAGCACTAGTTGAGAAGGCTGATATTATTTTGCATAGCATAAAGGAGTCCAAGTACAGCTCTACATTTGGCAGTCTCCGCTCTCAGATAGAGGCTCTATTTGGAGATCTTGGCAATATGTTTGAGCGGCACAGCAACCGAGCTCCTGTGATTATTGATAAGAAGAATACATACAACCTGCATGCAGATGAAGCTGGCGTTGTTGCTTTTAAATATCAAGAAGATGGCCGCAGTGTTCGGATTTCTACAGAGCTTACTCATACGTCTTGGATGCGTGACGACTTCGACTACCCGAGGGAGGACCAAAATGTCGAACAAACAACGGACTACTTTTCTATGAATGAATTGCTGGAGGATGGTGATACTATGGCAAGGATGCAAGAAGGGATCTGGTTATGGCCATTGGTGATGAAGATATTACAATGAACCATATGCACGACAGGCCACCAGTATTGGTTTTGCAATTCCCAGATGGGGTGTAAAACGCAATGCTGATGCCATGACCAATAAGACACAAGATGCAGATGATGAGGAGGATGAGGCGTATGAACTTTCAAAAAAACTGTTTTAAAAGACATATTTTTAGATCTCGTAGCATTAAACAGATATCTTATCTCAATTGGTATCAAACATCATATCACCATGTACGTCAAGTTTACAATCCAGCTTATTACCGAGGTCATCAAGGTTTTGCCAGAAGGAGGAGGTGGAGTTGAATGTAAAGGATGCAGAAAGTATTTTCAAGTCGCTCGATGAGAATGATGATGTTAACGAGCAGTACGTTTGCGAGGCTAAATGTGTCATGTCCAAGTGCATTTGCATGAAGAAGGCAGACGACAGGGGCATGTATTGTTATATGCATGATCCTGATCGCAAGTGCCTAGGAATTACCATGAGCGGAGCTAGATGTGGTAGTGTTGCAAAGGTAGGAGAAACACACTGTCATCGACATCGCGACGTTGAAGAACAACATTATGTGCCCAAAAGCAAAGACAAAAAGATAAGAGCCCAACTGCACCCAGGCAGCTTACAGAAGAGGATAATCAGCATATATCTAAAGTCACCAGGGCGTTTGTTGCTAGCATTTATGGTTCTACATCCCGTGATACCGAAAAGATAAAGAAGGCTCATCCTCCTGGGTTTGTCGATACAGATGCTGATGATTCTTCAAAGGATGAGATTCCGAAGAAAGAGGCAAAGAAGGAAAGAACACGACAAAAAAAGAAAAGTTCAAGACAACGAGAGAAAAGACCAAGCAAAGAAAAGAGAGAAAGAGCTGTCAGATGTGGAACTATCTGAGGGTGAAGAAGCCATATTTCTGTTAAGCTCAAAGGCGGCTGACATTACGTCCAAGAAAGAGGTACCATCTGCAGAGTAGAGAGTAGGTGAAATGGGTCGAGTATCCACTCAACGACAAACTTGAGTATGCCAGAAACTTTACAGTAAATGGTAAATACATCCTGAAGTTGCAAATAAAGATGCTTGCTACCATTTGTTTACTACAAAGAACATTTCTAGGGATGAAGCTCCTCAAGACTTGACAAGAAAAGAAAGACGTATTCCCAAGAAGATGGGATTGTGCCCAACAACAGAGACGGAAGCCCTAAATGTCTCTCCAGATGGGAGGCATCATAACTTAGCTGACAACTGTTTGGATGGACACTAGGATGGCTATGATAGTAAGTATGATGACGATTGTGAGTTCTCCATGAGGATGCTAAGAAAACGCGTCACACCAACATTGGTTCCAACATGGAAGAAGCCTTTGATCACAGTAAAGTAACAGCAAGGAATTTACCAGTGAATGACCTGCCTTTGATAACACCTAACTGAAGACTAACAACGAGGACCCACCCTTGGTCGAACGTGAAGTAACATTGCACACTGGCAAGGAGAGGCAAGACGACCATTTAAGCTCAAGATGCATGGCATAGAGGTTTATAAAACGTGAATTACAGTTTGGTCATTAATTTTTAGTTGTATATATCAGCAATTATACATGTACAATGCATTGTAACCTTGATGACTTGAAGCAAAATAAGACTACTCATGATTATATCCTCAAGGTCCACGATGCCTACTATGCTGATAACCTAGTGCGCGATATAAGATTTTGTATAGATATTCTCCATACCTGATGGTGGCCAAAGTTATGGTATGACAATATAGGTTGATGTGTTTTATTCATGAATGCTGACTGTTGGTGACCGCCCAGTGCTTAAAAAGATACAAAGTATGCATGATACTACGTTGTACTAGAATATCTCCCATAGGCATCTTGGATCTAAGGGAAAATCATTCCCTGTCCGCCACGCTACCCGATCACCCTGAGCAGAGGCATCCTTATAAACCCAACGGCTTTGATGAAAGTTGATGCCCTGTCGAGTTCACATTGATATTGTTCCAACACAAGCCCGTGTGAGGTTAGTTTTGTGATATGGCGCCCACCACACATGTCGCAACATGTCAACTACATATCTGGCGGTAGCCCTTACCCCTCCCTCTTCTGTGAAATATTTAAGATGCTTGTGTGTATAACAAGGCCCGCAGGTCCTTTGCAAGATGACCGCACCTTGCATCACTTGCTATATGGGTGTGCATGAACTTTGGAATCAATATTGTTCCTAATCTTTGCATAGGGTAAAGGTTATGAGAATACGAGATAAGGATCTGGTTTGAGTGTCAATGGGTGAGCGTGCGAATGTGTATCTATGCATGTTTTTGTGCCTGCGTGTGCATTTGTGAGAATGGGGTGGGTGGATGTTGATTGAATGAGCGAGAGTGAGTTGAGTGAGTAGGTGCGATTGAGTGACAAAGACGATGTTACTTACCTGACTGGCTGATTTGTTATGAAGGGATGGCCTTTGAGTGGTCTGAATGAGGTGGAAGGTGCCTGTAACGTCTGATTTCAAGGAATGCAAAGCATAGAGAGGGAGTAAAGTGAGAATGATGTGTTGTCGAGGCAGAGTTATAGGAATGGGAAAGAGGTAAAGTGAGACAAAGGGAGTCAAAAGCAAGTGGGGAACAAGGTGAGACCGGGAACATGGTGGTGCCTTTTATTCATGTGCCACCATTTGTACGGTCTTCACAGCTTCCTTCAAAGCTTTATCATCAATAAACACCCACTTCTGTACCATGAAGACTTGTTCTGTTTGCATGTGGTCGTGTTTGAGGGTTGAGAAGGAGTCAAGAGCTTGTGTGAAGGTGAATATTTTACCTCGTGAGTTGTTGAGAGAGTGGTATCCCTTTTGGACTCCATTTTCGTGAAATCGAACAATAAATTGTCAGAGTAGAGGGAGTACGCCATTATGATTCCTCAGATTCATTTTAGTGAACTTTTAGTGCGTGTGGATTAGAAAAATGATTTCGTCAATGACTATAGGCCAGCTTCGTACCTATTGTCTGGATCAAATAAAGGGGCCCTGCTGCCTTCAGTCTCATTCACATTCACTGCTCTTTTATACACACACACACTCACTCACTCACACTCACACTCACCATCTACAGCACTCCTTGCACTACCATGCCACCCATCATACGAAGTAGATATAACAAAATCGACGATCACACTCGTCAGACGATCATCGATATGGTTCTTCGCCAAGGAATGAGCATTACCCATGTTGCTCGGATGTTCAAGTACCCTCGCTCAACTATCAAAACCATTGTTGACACCTTCCTTCAAACCAATCGCGTCGCCAAACTCCCAAGAGGCGGCAGTCATAACCGCCGACTCGAGGAAGAGCATATTGACTGGCTTACCGATAACCTGGACGAGTTTGCAGGTCGCTCTGTTTTATGGCTCACCACGCAACTGAACGAGCGTTTCCAGTTGGATCCTCCTATCACCCAGAGTGCCGTCGACAAGGCACTCAAGAAACTCACCACCTTTACGCTCAAATTAATGAGGGCCGAATCGGAACGATATAACGACCCCGAGTACATCGAGGAGCGACGACGATGGGCAGAGACCGTTCTTCAAGGACCTGGCAATATGAATGAATTTGTCTACATCGATGAAGCGGGGTTTAACTTGCACATCACTCGCAATTTCGGCCGTGCTCCTCGAGGCAGGCGTGCCATTCAGAGGGTTCCCTACAACCGTGGCCCCAATTACTCTCTGATCGTTGCTCTCGACAAGACGGGCATACTGGCCAGTCATTTCCGACAGGGCGCCTTCAACCAAGAAACGCTCACTCAGTTTTTGCAGGCAACGTTGTTTCCAGCGATCGAGGGACGACGCCGCACCATTGTCATGGACAACGTGCCGTTTCACAAGAGGGGTATGGTGAGGAATTCCGTTGCTGCAGCTGGCCACCATCTTCTTTACCTCCCTCCCTACAGTCCACATCTCAATCCCGTTGAATCAGTGTTCAGTTCTGTGAGGAACCATGTCCGGCAAGAGGTGGTCCAGGCAGAAACCCTTGACGGGTATGTTCTGAATGGCATACGTCGAATCACTGGAGCAATGGCTAGAGGGTGGATTCGAGAGGTAAACCGCAACTTCGCGCTTGCCATCCACGGGGAGCCTCTTGGACGTCTCTACAACGTCCGTCAAGCTCTTCCCGAAGGATACCAAGACCCATACATTGAAGGTTGGGATGAGGAGCAAATGGGGGACGAAGAAGAGGAGGAAGAGGAGGAAGAGGAGGAACAGGAAGAAGAGGAGGTGGAAGAGGAGGGTGAAGATGATGGCGAGGAAGAACGAGCCGAGGAGGAAGAGGAGGAGGAGGAGAGCGAACAAGTGAGCGATGTAGAAGGAGATTCACAGGACAGTGAGATGGGCGCAATGCTCGCTCCAGCTCCCTTGCATGTCAAGGTCGAGCGCAAGTACTCGCCTCCCCGCAACCGATCGGGAAGAGTACGGATATGAGTACCCTCTGTTCGGAAAAGAAATCATAGTGCCGTCACACCCAAATTAAGCTAGTACGTATTTCGACTCTAACAAACAACGTAAAGATTTCCTTTTGTCGTTTTACTACAAAGATTTGGCGAAAATGGAGTCCAAAAGGGATAAATGAGAGTGAAAGAGGTATACGAGAGAGAGAGAGAGAGAGAGAGAGAGAGAGAGAGAGACCTGAAGGAAAGAAAAAGAAATGAAGGAGAGACAAAGAGGTAAAGGAGAGAGAAAGAGGCATAGGAGAGTGAAAGAGGTATAGAAGTGCTAAAGAGGTAAAGGAGGGACAAGCGCAAGTGGGAATAGAGTGAGATCGGGAACATGTTGCGCCTTTTGTTCTTGCGCCATCAACTGTATGGTATTTGTGGTGCGAGTTGATTAAGCTCAAGGGGAAGTAAGCAAGTGCCTCTGAATCAAGACGGTCTTTCCTGGCTGATCCTCTGTTCTGAGTGTTCGACATTGGGTAGACTGAATAAGGGAAAGTAAAATCGCCTGTGGTCGTGTTTGAGCCAAGATTGGGAAAAGGTGGAAGATAAGAGGACGTGCGCTAAAGATGGAGTTGTATGGGCGTACTGTGAGCCTGATGGATGAAAGTAGCTTTTAAAGTGTGGTGCAGATGTAAATGTGGGGTCCTGAAATTGACATGGTGTCAATTTCGAGAGCAGTGTGGCCTGGGTGCAGTTTCGATTATGAGTGGGGAATAATGGCTGGCTACCTGGCGATGAAGGCGGTCGCTTGGTGGTAATGGCATGGCATGGGAGTGATATTCGCGGGTGGTCCAGATTTGGCGTTGACTTCTTGACGTTGTTCGCCCTGAGGGAGACGAGGGGTTTCGGAAATGTCATCTTCTACGCCTGCGGCGAACGTGACGAGGTTTCAGTCGAAGAAGGATAGGGGCAAGTTGGCAATGTAGGCTAAAATGCAAAGAAGCAACAGGCTGCAGGGGATGGGAGGCGGAAAGGTAGAAGAGGTATTGGATGATAAGCAGGGGATACGGGCCCAGGATGCTGTTGCAGTTGTGACGGATACTGAGGTGGAACCGGCCATATCCTTGCATGCGATTCTCAAGATCGGAGGGAATTAGCGTACTTGTGGTCGAGCTTAGATCATTTTGTTATTCCCCCTATTTTCTCCTCTTTGTTGATATTATATAACGATTGACCAGCTGTCAATCGACCCTGACGTTGTTTTGTGCAAGGAATCCTTTTTTCGCATTGTGTAAGGGGTCTCAGTAGTCATGTCGAGAGAACTTCATTTGACTGATAATTTCAAAAAAGCAGGAACTTTTTTTTTTCAGAAACTATCGAAGGGATACCCTTTTTTGGGAGATTGGTTCTATTGAGGTGTGAAAGGAAGCGCCGACATTTCTAATTAACGAGTTGTTTCTGCTCGCCACTATTGTCTGATTCATTACTCCTTGTTTTTAATAAGCAGAGTCCTATGGGCTGTTTATGTTACGCTTCTTAGTAGCCCACGCTGTCCTTCGCCTTCTTTCGGTCACCTATAGATATATTTTCTTTTCATCTCCTCTCTCTCAGCGTTTCGTTGTGTTTAGCTTACATATTCATCCCTTCGCCTTTACTTCGTACAAGACCTCAAAGGACTTTATTCTGGTATGTCGAAGATGTGATAGATATGAAATTGAGTAGATGGGTAGAAAGAACGACCAGGTGTTTCCTTAGTAGAAGCCAAGGGCAGTAAAGTTATTCTCGCTCAAGATCTTGAACTCCTCAGTCTGCTTCCAAGCAGCCAAGCCCTCGATCTTGTTCAACTTCTCACGGACCTCCCAAATAGCAGGGGTTTTGCTCTTCGAAACCAATTCCTCCCCAGTCATGCCCTGGATCAGCCCAAGCAATAAATCGGTCGTGACATCGGCCAGGGAGACTTTGTTACCGACATAGTGTCCGTTGGAGCCGTTGGCGGCAAGGTGCTGCTCATGGTACTTGATCCAGGGGGCGATGTTGTTGGTGATCAGGAGCTCCTTGTTGGCAGCCTTGAGTTCATGATCCTTGACAGTGAAGAACTTTCCGAGCATGGCGTTCAGGAGGGAGTGGTTGTTAGAGACAAAGGTGTTGACGAGGACCTCCTCAAAGGCGTCAGAGCCAAGGAGTCCAAACTTACGAGCGAGGTAACGCTCGATGGCGTCGGACTCGGCGATCTGGATGGTGGTCTTGCCGTCGGCAGAGATCTCGGTGAGGAGGGGCATGAGGCCAAAGGGGGCGAGGGGCTTCTCAGAGGCCCAGTCCACGGGGGTGATAGAGGTGAACTTGTTGCCGGAAATGGCGAGGAGCGTGCGAGAGACGCCGCCAAGACCATGGATGTTGAAGTACTTGATCTCAAAGGTGGTGTCCTTCTTGGTGGCGAGGGCGTTGAAGGCGGCAGCTTGGGCAGGGTCGAAGTATGCGTGAACCATTTTTGTTATTTTTGTTGTGTGTAAGGTGCAGAGAAGCTGTTGGTTGTAATGAGAGAGAGAAGGTAGCTGGTTTGGTTGTTGAGGTTGGTTGTTGAGGTTGGTTTTTATGAGAGGGAGGCTATAGAGACCCTTTTATACTTGGACGTTAGGTAGTTGTTTGCTTGATAGGTTATTGCGTCGATCAATTGACGACAAGATGGCAAGGTTGTTTCTTCACTGCTGTGTGCGTTTGTTAGCTTGAGTGACTTAGTGTGTGTGTATGTGTGTGTGTGTGTGTGTGTGTGTGTGTGTGTGTGTGTGTGTGTGTATGTGCGTGCGTGTTCGTACACTGTCCGTATGTGAGTGAGTGCGTAAGTTGAGAAAGAAATAATAACAATAGCCAATTGATCCGAGTCTCCAACGATTCAATTGAGTGCAACGGGTAAGAGTACTTCCTTCTCCTCCTTGCTCCTTTCGCGGTGACTGATTAATAATCGTCCTTTGGCAGGTTGGCTGGCTGCAGTAAAATCCTTCCTACGCTGATCGACCCATCCATGCGCCTTCAACGGGTCTAACTTCATATCATCAAAAAAGCGACGACGCGTTCACACTTCCTTTCCCCTTTCTAATCCCCTCCTTCTTTCCCCTTCTATATCCTTCTTCCTTCACCACACACTTCTTGTTTTGGATTATTAATAATCGATCCCCCTTTTCTCGATCACTTGTTTGTTCAAATTCCTAATTTCATGCTGTAGACCTCAAACTCAAAAACAAACAACTTTCAGTTCACTTTCGAACTTTACGTGGGTTTAGCACACTAGCACCATCTATCGTCATCCGCACCATCGAAATTCAAAAAACCGCTTTCTTGGTCTGGGGTGATCTTAACCTAGGGGGCACTCTCAGCTACACTTATGCGGATCTGCAATGTAAAGTCTCTTCTTTTCCTTGAGCTTCCTTTTCCTTGCTGGTCGGGCAAGACTAATGTAATGCGTTTGCTCTGGGAGGGGGTTGTATTCATGCTGCGTTCTTCAGCTGCGCGGTCGTCTTACTAGCCTTCCTTCCTTTCCTCTCCTTTCCCTTCCTTTCCCTTCCTCTCTCCCTTTACTTCTCTTCCATCAACTTATCTCCTCTTCTCTATTCACAACTTCTGCATTGCTGTTACTATCTGAGGGGTATACGATACTCCTTCTCGTCCACCCTATCGACTCTTGCAGTGACAATCACACTTCTCCATCTATATCCGCTCTGTAGCACTTCTCTTATATCCCATCATTTCTTTTAATGATTCCAGACGCTTCATTGAAGACGGGCATCGTCAGCTCCGATCATGGACCCACCCAAGAGGGGATTAACTGAGCACCCGCTAGAGGAAGAGTGTGATGTGTACTGCATGATGCTGAGGCATCTTGAAGGGGAGACGAAAAAGGGACTATTAGTAAACGCCCTCTTCGTTTTTGTTCGCCGTTTACTCTCTGCGCAGCTATGCTAAGCTAGTACGCAAAAAACGATACGCAAGCCGACTCTCTCCTATGACTGCAGACAGAGTTACACGCCGCTCCCTCAATGCTGAAACAACAAAGTTGGCACAGTCAGTGTATGCATTGAGTGTACCCCTTCGATTGATTCTGGAACAAAATCGTCGAAAGTAACTGTCAGATGAAATTCTATCGACAATAGACATCCTTAAACATATGAGAAATGGACTCCTCACACAAAACAACGTCAGGGTCGATTGACAGCTGGTCAACCGTTGTATGTTTTTCCATCCCAACATTCCCCATTTCACTTCGCCCAGTTGTTGGTCCATGCCTAGCAATCCCTGAGGCTCAGGAGGACGAGGCTTACATCAACGACATTGCGGAGGCGGAGGAGATGGACTTCTCCATCAGTCATCGACGACCTTGATCTGTTCGTTCTTCAAGGTGCCCCTGTGACTTAACAAGACCCTAAAGTGTTACAAAGGATACCATGTTTTTAAACGGCACCACACAAAACCGCATACCTCATACCCTCTTCTGACCAGAATGCAAGGTACAAATAATAATGAGCCACAGCAAAAAAAAAGTTGAACCCCAGGTGCCTGGTTCCTGGTACCCTCTTAAAGTAACCGTCTTTTTCGCACTGTTAACGTATGCTCCTACTACATGTGATTTATGCCCCAAATTTGTGGAACAAAAAAGTTACAGCATCCTTGACGGTCGCAGGGATACCTATTCCCGCCACACAGGCACATAGACATGGTTAATTTTCTCTATTCCTTTCTCTGGAGTGCTCTTGTCTGCAGAAAGACACTGTCTTATCTTGCACCGGTCTTGCCTTGGCTCAACGTCTTGTCATTTTATCCATGTGTCGACTTACCCCGCCAAGAGGTAGGCCTTTGTAAAGGACGAACATCTTTTCGTGTCATAGCGACAAGACTTAAGATGGAAGTGAGGTAGTGAGGTTGTTACGTGTGAGTGAGAGACTGGAAGGGCTGAAAGATGGAAAATGGATGAGTTTGTTGGACGACTGACTTTCGACCCTCTTGGACAGGCAGGTGGACACAACCAGATGTACCCTCCGCTGCTGATAGCAAGAAAGGGGCACGCGAAATGAAGAGAGGCAGGAGAAGGGCAAGGATGAGTGGAAGGGGATTGATTAGGCGAGGGAGAGGATACGAGGATATGCTTGCGATCTACGCGCAGGACAGAAAAGGTGATGTTTGTGTGTATCCATGTATGTGACTGCAGAGAGCGAGGAGGAGGGAGGATAGGCAATCGTCCACATCCCTAATACACGATCAACCACTCCTATGGTGCTTCCTCATGTATTAGGGATGTGGACGATTGCCATAAGTCGATGGCGAGCATAAAGTTGAACAGGGTGGTAGTGTGCGCAAGGGTGATGAGAGAGAGAGAGGTGGGAGGAGGGACGAAAGGAGGGTGGTAGAGAATAGTAGCCATGGACCCGTTGTTGATGTGCAGATGTGTTGCTTCAGTTCCCTAGTTGAGTTGTGCAGCAACGATAATTAATTTTGACATACCTAAACCTCGAATGGGAAGGGTTTGCAAGTTTTGAGAGGTGATGAGAGCTGATGATTTTGGGATGGGGACATGACCATGAGCAGATTCAACGACCCCACTTTCATTAGCAAGGTTTTTTTATGAGGGCGTGATCAGATCCATTAGCAACCATCCTCATCGTGCCCTGCCTGCCCCATTCACACCCCCTGTATAGCTGTGCCAAGGGAGAGTTCTGGTACACGTGATAACAGGCTCATCAACAGCGTGGAACAAATTCCAAGTGGCCAAGCTGAAACAAAAGTGCACGTAGACAAACACTTGGCATATAACAGGGCCATGGATTCTGCGCTCTTGATGATGGGGAAAGAGGGCAAGGTTGGCGTATGTGTGAGAGCGACGGGAAGGGTTGAAGGAGGAAGAAGAATAAATGGTGTTTTGGACTACCGTCTCTTGCCCTGGATGACAACGATCTTCGTGGAGAGGACAGGGTGGCGCAAACTCCGCTACAGAAAACAGTAAGATAAGGGTGCGCTATATAGTGAAAGACTCGTGGTTGTTGGGTGTGCAAGAAAGTTCGCTAGAGCCCTGAAGGTGTCGTCAGCGCCTGTGTGCTGCCTGTAATTAATCTCTCCCAAACCTTCAGTTGAGGTGATTGCCGGATTATAAGATGATGAGTGTTAATGATTGCGCATCTGAACCACGACCATGAGCAGATTCAGCGACCTCGGTTACATTAGCAAGGTTTTCATATGTGGGTGTGATCAGATCCACTCTCATCAAACTCATTAATAGTGCTGGCTTCCACCCACTTCATACTGGAGTCCCAAGAATGCAACTAGCCACCCTTAACAAATCATCCATCAACATTACAGACGACCTTACTCATTCTCGGTTTATTTTTTTTGAAGGGGAACACGACCCTACGCTGTAACGGTCTTCCTGTCTGCCTCGCCTTTCGTCTGACTCCTCTCTGTCTCTGTCTGCTTGTCTACCACAACATGTCCATCCTCCTCGTCCTTGCTCAACGTGCTTCTCGAGATTGACTTTGCTTGCTCCTTGACCTCCTTGGTCTTCTCAGCGTTAGCCGCCTTGCTCTCCCCTCCTCCGTCCTCAACTCCATCTCCATCTCCATCCTCGTCCTCGTCTTCCAAAATATATGTAGCCCCTATATTCCTATCAGAGTCTCCTTCCTTGTCCTCATCACTGTCATCACCAAAATGATCTACATCATCTTCGTCTTCTTCCTCCTCCTCGACGTTGCTTAAGATTGCATCCTGGCCGTCAGCACCGATAGCTCTCTCCAGAGTCAAGGGAGACGACAGCGGATGATCACAACCAGCCCCAAAGGACAAAGACTCGCCTTCTGGTGAATCGGTCCCATCAGAGTGTGAATGTTGTAAGCCACTGTTGCTACGTTGACCAAAACTGTAGGGGCTCGCGCTACTTGCTCCACTCCTGCCGCCAGTTCGGGTCTCACTGAAACTAGTGTTCTCAAACTCGCCTTGGTGGTACTCTTCCGCATCCAGCTCTTCCATTTCTGCTATCCCTTCAGAGCTACCCATGCTGTTGCTGCTTCGACTGCGGCTACTGCCCAGATTTAAATGCCGGAGAGAATGGCCACCATCCGCATCAAAATCGGGCTCGCTTAGGTTGTCCTGCCGGCTGCTGCTATTGCTCTCCACGCCACTACTACTGCCCGTCTCACCACTGAGGCTTGGACTTGACTGAGGGTAGCCAAACTGGAATCGCTGGCGCTGCTGCTGCTGCTGCTGTAATTGTTGCTGTTGGTGATACTGCGATTGACCGACAAGGAGTTGTTGCTGCATTCTCTGGAGCGGTGTCAGTTCAGTCACATTTGACGATGGCTTGGATCCTCCCAAAGAGGCAAACTCGGAGTGAATCGCATCCTGTGGCAAAAGGGTTGGCCGGACCCCTGCTGTTCGATTCCCCGATCCCGATTCATCGCCAGCATCCCGAGATGATCGAGGGGAGCCCTTTCCAGTGCTGTCGCTGCCACTCCGAAGCAAATAGCGGTGAGGCTGCTGATGCTGCTGTTGCTGCTGGTACTGCTGGTGAAGTGGTGGTTGCAGTCCATCTGCCAAAGGTTCGCCAACACTGGTTGATCCATCAAATGCAGGAGAGTTTTGCTCCGATCTCTCGGGAATCTGTCGAAGCCCAGAGATTCTTCCGCTTCCAAAATGGCCGCTCGTCGAGGAGTAAGGAGATGAGGATGTCATCATGGCGGAAGTCGATGACTCATTAGGGCCAATGCGATGCGAGAGATTGGATGATCCGCCAGGCGTGTGCACTTGATGAGGCGTGATAGCGGCAGCGAGCTGAGCCATGTTCTTAGGCACCTCCACTGTGCCCATGGTTGTTGCTCGAGGTCGCTGGTGATGGTGGTGGTGGGTTGAGGATGAAATGGGCAATGTCGCCGTTGTCTGCAGGTCGGGTGAATCATTGGTGCGAGCATCCGGAGCAAACGTTAGCGTTCCTCTGGAAGATGTCGATGATCCCATGGGAGGAGCAGTAGTGTCTCTATCAACCAAGGGTGCCGTTGACAATGCTGGGGATGCATTCAGCGACGACACGTCTGTGAGAGATGATCCGGGTGAGCTGTCGCTCGATGTTACCATGGATCCTGTTGTGGCCGATATAGATGCAGGAGCGCGAGCAGTGGCAGAGTCCTTGTGCGTCTTGGATGCGATCCTTTGAGATGCACCTGACTCTGTCTTGGTTGACTTGAGCACTGATGATGCTGCGCCTGCCTGCTGCTGCGGCCATGACGATGATCCAGCTCCACTTCCCAGAGATACTGAGAGTGTTGGAGTTGAAACAGAGACTGAGAGCGATCCCGAACGATTCTTAGTAGACTTTCCGGGTAGAGTAGGCTCCAAACGTGCCGAATTTTCTGCAGTCGCAGGTTTCTTTGGAATTGTCGGGGGAATAAAGTTGCCCGTGAATGGTTCGCCCGTGATGAAGGGGTGAAGCTTGGCTTGGTGGGGAGACCAACGCTCGATCGGATTCAAGTTCAAGAGTCCCTGCAAAAAGTTGATAAAAGACTGCCGGTTCATCATTTCTAATGTCATTGATGGAGCCAAGGGATAAAGAAGACAAATAAGCAAGCGTCAGAGATATAGTCTACAAAGAACGAGCTGACGAGACTAGTAAACATCCTATGGTTCTAATTATTTACCTTTTTCAACTTCGGCCTGGTTCATGCCTTTCTTCATCATAGGGTAGCTGTTGATGATGTCAGGGAGAGTGGTGGCCTGGAAGTATCGTTTGCTGGGCTGCTCCACAACGTTATGTTCTCTCGAGTAGGTCTCCATAGACTTGAGTCGGTACCTCTTTGGGGTCGGTGCGTTGTAGTTGTGGCTCAAATGCTCCGGGCGAACCTGTTCAAAGAACTCGTGCGCCGTCTTTCCAATCTCTAGCATATATGTCGGTAAGATTCTAATACAAGGAGAAATCGCTGTTTAGTTATTTTGAACAATCTTTTCCTTGATGGTAGAGAGCAGAGATAAATATCATTGGGCATACCCGAGCATCTCTACGATGCGAGAGAGCTGATTGTACTCTGAACTGCCGGGGAAGAGCGGTAGACCCAAGAACAGTTCTGCCGCAATACATCCCACCGACCAGATATCAATCGAAGATGAATACCTATCCAAAATAACCCAAGCGTTAAAAATTGCAGCAAGTTCTCGACATTCTATAGCATTTAACATCGCAAAATAAACCCCCCACTTAATCCACTTACGGTAATCCCACCAAGACTTCAGGGCTCCGGTAGAATCTCGACTGGATGTAAGTGTACACAGTTTGCTGCTCATGACAAGCCGATCCAAAATCAATCACCTTGATCGTAGGCGTCTCCAAGCTGACAATGGCATTAAACCAAGAAGGCGGTAAGTCGGATGACTTTTTCAAATGAAAAGCGAGTGTACTACGTAGCCTTTTGCTACTACCGTTAAAATTTGCACAAGAATAACTTACTTCTTCAACAAGACGTTCTCAGGTTTGAGATCGCAATGGATGATGCGGGCCTCGTTCAACACACAGAGGGCATCCAGAAGTTGGGCTGTAAAGACGCGAACCAAACTCATTCGCAATCCGCGGAACTGGTTCTGTTTGATAAGCTCATACAAATTGACCGACAGCAGCTCAAACACAAGACAGAGGTGCCTCCGGTGAATAAATGTGTCCTGCAGCCTCAGAATGTGGTGTCGGTCGTCGACATCGTACCGCTCGTTCAATAGCTCTAGGACGGTCACCTCCATCATACTCTGGTTGAAGTAGGCGGGTTTGTTCTTGATGACCTTGACGGCCACGATCGCATTGGTCTTTAGGTTTTGACACTTGACGACCTGACCAAACGTTCCTTGGCCAAGCACATCCAGAATAACATATCTATCAGCAATAGAATACAGAAAAATATCAATCCCCGTGCTACTCTCAATGGTTGAAAAAAGACTTTCATAAGGCTGAGTCGCTTACCTCTGCCGTTCTTCACTTCCCAGGATGTCGCTAACGTATAAGATATAGTCATAGTCCTCGTTGTCGTAACCTTCGTTGTGCATTGGCTTGGACGGCTTGGTCAAGACTCTGCGTGGGTTGTAAGACGGTTCGTATTTGAAATCCCGATTGCAGTGCGAGTACGTCTTTGTCAGCTGCAAGGTTAATGCTCGCAAAGGCTATTGGAAGTAAAAATAATAATTACGGTCGAAATTAGCGATTGTCAGCGAACCGCTAGATAAAAATTAAACATTACAAAAGTCCTCTGCATGACGCCATGGACAACTTACGCTGACACTATGACCATAGGCATCGATGGAGCGATACTTTTGAGAGCCTTGCTGAGGCCACAAATCGGCTTGATTCCTGACGTAGCGAAAAGATCCTCCTTTGGGCTGCTGCTGCTCCAGTGTCAAGGGCTGGATACTCCTGCGATGGGTCCTTGGTGGCAGGTGGTGCTGATTGCTCTGAACAGGTGGTGGACCCTGCTGATAGGATGAGTGATGATGACGGTACTGCGACTGGGACTGTGCTTGAGCATGAGCCATTGCCTGAGAAGACATTTGAGGCATCTTGGGCGAGCGCATGGGTGAGCGTATGTATTTCACAGTAGGTGGTGGGAGGGCAACGGACGGTTGGGAGCCAGGTTGCTGCTGTTGCTGCTGCTGCTGCTGCTGCTGGGAGAACGGCTGCTGGGAGAACGGCTGCTGCTGAGATTGTTGTTGTTGCTGCTGCATTTGCTGGAACTGTGACTGAGGCTGGAAAGACATGTTCTGACTCTGCTGTTGTTGCTGTGTGGAAGACTGCAGTGCACGAGGGGGTGTCGCGGCCATGGGTGGAGGGATCGCATAGTCTCTTGATGTTCCTGTCGATGAATCTCTGGAACTGCCATCCATTGGTACTGTCGAATGGTGAGTGTGAGACCCTCCTCCTCCTCCTCCTGCGTGGACTACAGGTGGGGGCGGGGGTAACAGCGGGGGCATCAAGGTTTGGTTGGGGGTGAGCTGCATCGAGAGGTGTCGCGAGAGTGTCGCACCAGGTAGGTGGCCTTGGTACTGCTGTGTATAACCCTGGTGGAACACCCCTGAGTACCGACCAGCACGATTGGACTGAGTTGCGCCTTTGGTCGGTGGAGGCACTGAGTCGACTGCTGGGGCAGACGGTTGTTGCTGAGAGAGGGATGGTGAGACGGGCGAGAGATGACCGTGTCCAAAGGCATGACCCTGAGGGAAGCTGTGGCTTTGACCGTGGGGCTGGCTCTGACTCTGACTCTGACCCGGGCTGTGGCTATGTTGACCATGGCCATGTCCACCTCGTCCACCCTGAAGGAGATGAAGCTGTTGACTAGTATAGTCCCGGTCCTGGTGCTGTTGGTGGCCGAGGTCATGGCCCTGTTGGTGGTCGATCATGATGCCAACGTGGCCTGTGCTCCTCTCTCTTTCTCTATCGGAGGGTGTTCCCTGATGGCTGCATTTGCTGCTATCGCAGCTGTGTACCCCGTGGCTCCTGCCGGACTCTTGGTCACTATAGGTGCTGTTGCTGTTGTCCTGCCCATAACCATGAGAGGTGTAGTCGTAGCCGTAGAGATGTGGCTCGTCTCCGGGACCCGTAGGAGCAAGAGAGCCCGTCATGTCGACGGCGGATGAGGCGTTGACGACGACCGAGTCCTGGCGCATTGACTCCTGGAATGAAGACAGACTCTGGGGCTGGTTGTTGACGGGGGCGGAGACGTGACGATAGCGCGGCGTGTGATGGACGTGTTGCTGTTGCTGGTCCGCTTGTTGTTGCGTTTGTTGCTGTTGTAGATAAGGATCCATGGTGGGTGCGTGTATGTCTTGTTGCTGGTGTTGTTATTGGTCGTCAGTTGGTTGGTAGAACACGGTTTGAGGGGGTCGTTCTTGTTGTTCGTTGCAAGGGAGGGGAAGGAGGAGGAGGAGGAGGAGGAGGAGGAGGAGGAGCAAGAGAAGACAGCACAAGAAAAGACGAAAAGAAGAAAAAGAGGAAAGGGGCAAAAAGGAGAACAAGAAAAAGAAAGGGTGAGCAAGAAGTAGGTTGAGTGTGGGAGGATGGGTGGGGGAAAGAATGCAAAGGGAAAATAGAAAATAGAAAGAGTAAAGTGGGGCGGAGAGAAAAGGGTTTTGCGTCAGTCTAAGGGTGTCTTTCTTTATCCATCGAGACTCGCCCCCAGACTCGTCCTTCTTGTTCACTTTTTGTCATTCCTCTTTGACCAGTACTACAACAACAACAACAACAACAACAACAACAACAACAACAACAACAACATTCAATGGCTCCAGTCGAACATAAATAAAAACAAGAGGCAATTACCCGTCTTTTGCTGTGAGAATGGCCGTTATTTTGTTGCACCTTGTCCTCGTCCTTTTCGTGGTCGTTTTAGAGACTTGCAGACGGACGAACGCGTCCTTGTTGTTGGAGCAGTGTGTGTGCTTTGTTGTTTGTATTGATGACAAGAAGTCAATACAGGGATGGCCAGGATGGGGTGGAGTGGAAGGATGGATGGAAAGAAGAAGCACTTTGACTCGAACGAACAATCAGAACCAGTCAAAGGAAAAGGAGGTGGCAGGAGGAGAAGAGAGTAAAGAGAAGACAGAGGAAAGAAAAAGAAAAGAAAGGGAACGTAGAAAGGATAAGGGGAAAAGGTGGCTGGCTGTTGGGCAAGAAGGAAAAAGGAGGGGATCATTGGTAACAAGCTAACAGTGCTCTCACGCACACACTAAATACAGGAGGAGGATGGAGAGGTCCATGCTTGGTTGGATAGACTCGACCGATGACTGGCTGACTGTACCCTGCTCCAAAATACACGCACAAACACACCCACTTTGTTCTCTTTGCCACCTTGAACACATATATGCATTCATTAGCTCCTTGCTGTAATAGCACAAGGTAAAAAGCAACCCGATCATGCCCTGTAATCTCGCCGCTAAAAGAAAAGGTGAGGGCTTCTGTGTTGACGACGGGAAGCAAAAGTAGTGACGACAGTGGGATTTGAACCCACGCCCTTTCGGACCAGATCCTGATTCTGGCGCCTTAGACCAACTCGGCCATATCGCCCTTTCTTGTTTTTGCTGCGGTATTGCCACTATTTTGATCTCATAGTTCATCAAGACACTATGCTTCAGCTGCCAAAAAAAAAAAAAAAAAAAAAAAAAAAGTTTGTTCCTTGGCGCTGTCCATCTGATGAGGAGCATGTCCGTGGGTTCTCTTCTATCGGTGGCGCTCAATCGGTTTATCGGGGCCTGCCGGTCCCCGATCGCGACCTGGATCCAAAGTGGCACGTCTCGGATCTACTGCGAGGCATCACCCCCAAGAGCATGCTGTCTGAGTGGTCGTCAGTCTTCCGATCCCCAAAGTCGATTGCACAGACGGTCCTGCACAAGTTTGTTGGCTACCTGGAGGCACAGGCCTCGGAGCTGATCTGGAAACCTCGGTGTTCGGAGACAATTGCATGGGAGCAGGCGCAAGGCATCACTACAAAAGACAAGACATCCAAGTACACTGGCCCTCGAGGAGATTGGAGCAACGGTTATGGCTATATCACCCGAGCTGGTTTTTGTCCCTGCGGCGCTTCGCTAGCCGCACATGAGGATGGGCATTGTCCGGGCCCGTCTTTGGATCCCATCGCTGCAGATGCACGTTTGTTAGAGAGTCAATTAGGAAGGAGGCGGTTGTCGTTGATGGAGAGGATGGGGAGGATCCCCTTCATGAGGGTGTGCGAGTAGTTTATTTTCTTCCGTCCCAGCCTGAGAAGGCGAGTGATTGTTGCGCTGAGCCTGCCGAGCTTTGGACTCAGGGACAGCGACTAGGTCTATGGCTACTGGGAGAGTTCATTTGATAGTGCCCTTTTTATTCCTTTGAATGCCTCCTGGAGTTGTTAACTAGAGAAATAAATCGCAAACAAAAAAAAAAAAAAAAAAAAAAGTTTGTTGGTTCCGTGGGTTCTCTTCTGGATGGACCGGGCGGGCGAGCCCACCATAATGGTAAAGCTTCCCCCTCTCAGCGCGAGGGTCGTGGGTTCAGACCTACGAAGACACGCTCAATTAGGATTTGACGGTATTGCGCTAGCCTCCCCCTGTCCAGGAGGCCTGAGATGAAATAATTCTCAGACGCACAAAGTGGATGGACAGAGTGAGTATGCCCACTATATGGCTACGTTAACCTGGTGATGAGCCAGTCTGAATGCCGTGTGGAGCCAGCCAAATCGGCGGACCGCTTAGATAAACCTTTCAGTGTTCTAGTACATTCTGTCGGGTAACCGGCTTCCTGCACAAGCATACTAATATGCTTCTGTGCAAAGTACGCGCACCTAGTTTAGACATTAGATAACAAATATCGTGTACTGCACAAGATAGGCCAATTGTCAGAGGCAATTCTAGGAATAAAAAAAAAAAAAAAAATCTTCTGGATGGACCTCGACCTTGGCTCATGTTCACGACAGGCGAGCAGTCTTCACCTTTTACAGTAATAGCAAAGACTCTCATCAACGGACACATCACGTCAAAAAGCTGCATGGAATGTTGCCCACCCTGAACTCCATGCAGGCCCGCAAGCCCAACCTGTACCCAACATGCCTTTGCCGACGATGCGAGCTTAAGAAGGAGGATAACGAGCATGTCTGGAACTGTTCCTCGGCAGCTGAGACCACCACTACGATCTGGAAGGAGGCTATGGGCAAGATCGACGATTGGGGTGTACAGGCGACAAACAACTACAATGCAGCCAGGAAGCGAGAACACCAACGCGCGGTGGATAACGGTCGTCAAGCCCCGCGACCAGTACTCATACACTGGCGACCCCCCCGAGATGCGGATCATGTGCGGGGATTCTCCTCTATCGGTGGAGCTCGAGCCGTGCACAGCGGTAGTCCTGCTCCCGATCGCGATGAGAACCCCAAGTGGAACGTATCGGACCTACCCCGCGGCATCACCCCAAAGAGCATGTTGACCGAATGGTGCGCGGTCTTCAGAACCCCACAGTCCATCGCCAAGACGGTCCTCCACAAATTTGTTGGCTACTTGGAGACGCAGGCCTCAGAGCGGATCTGGAAACCCCGATGCTCCGCGACGATCGCGTGGGAGCAGACCCAGGGCATCTCTGTAAAGGACAAGACATCCAAATACACAGGTCCTCGTGGTGACTGGAGTCAAGGATATGGCTATATCACGCGCGATGGTTTCTGCCCGTGTGGCGCTTCGCTAGCCACACATGAGGATCGGACATGCCCTGGAGCGACCAAGAATCCACGAGCAGCTGATGAACGGCTTTTAGACAGCTTGTTGGGAAGGAGGAGGTTAACATTGATGGAGAGGATGGGAAGAATCCCTTTCATTCGTATCTAGTTTTATTTTCTTCCGTTATTGCTGTGAAGAGCAGCGACAATTGTTGCGCAGAGCCAGGTCCCGGACCGGACTGTGACTGACGGATGGTTCACTGAAGAGTTTGGTCTGTAGTCCCCTTTACTTCCAAATGCCTCCTTTGTTCTGTTTGTCAGAGAAATAAAATTGTGTATCGAAATTGCCTCAGGGACATTGTCATGAGACCGTCTGCATCCATCAAGAAACCTCTTGGTCCCTTGCCTTTCTCATTCACCGACCATTTGCTTTCCGAACGTCGCCACACTGTATTACAATCTTGTTCTGGGTTCTATTTTGTTTTTCGTGTCCAAAAGCTAATTTTCTAAGCGGCAGCCTTTTTGACTTTGGGCGCCTGCAGCTGAAGCCATTGAGCAGCAGCCTCCAGATCTGTCCGCTCAGCTTCGAGAGCCTTGACGCACCATTCTATTGTGTACTGTCCACGCACCTCCTCCAGTAGCAACTCGGCCATAACCTTCTTCCTGGTCGTGCCTTCATCCACACAGAGCCATGTCTTGTGTCCATCTGCTGCACCAAGGCGGGCCTCCTTGAGAATACTCATCATCTCTGTCGCTGCGCTGGTTGCATCCATCTGTCGAGCGCGAAACGTTGCACAATACTGGTTCCGACACCAGTTGTTTCCGCACCCAGCCATCAGCTGCGCATGATACTTTCTTGCCAGCCGCTGAACAAGCTTCTGGTTCTTGGGATCCTCCGTCGGAATCCAGTAGGGTCCAAAGCACAGCTGACAAAGTCCCAGCACATTTGAAGTCGCTCCTTTGGATCGGACACAGTTTTGGTTAGAGCATAGTTGAGGTGTTGCTTGGTTCTGTCGCTGGTACTCGTGGTTCTGGGCATGGACTTGAACGTCCTTGAGCGAAACCATCTGTGAGCACTTTTGACATTGAATCGTTCTGTCGCCACAATATGACTCGTGAGAGTGCAACCCCCGCATCCGATCGCGTGCATTCGAGGCAGGTCCTCCTTGCTGAACCAGGATGTGACAGTATCGACAGATGATGAATCGCTCTGAGCATGTCGTCTGACGGTGCTTGGCCAACTCGGGCAGTGAAGGTGATTCGAATGACTCGCATGAACACTGGTACCATCCATGAAAAATATCCATATGCTTCTTCTTTTCCGAAACGTCTCCATGCTAATATTATACATAGAAGGGTTGCGTTAGTATATACATGCGGAAAAATTAAATGGCTACATAATAAACGCGTCACTAAGTTGGGCAAAGAAAGGTACCTTGTCGCAATGGTCGCAGTGAAAATGGTTGGGGAGATCCTCCTTTTTCATGACAAGACTGCATTTGTTGCACTTTGCGTTGTTACGGTGGCAGAAATTGCTGTGGAGCATCATGGTCCGCTCAGGAATCCATGAGCCGCAGTTGGTGCACTCCTGATATCCCGGTGCATCCTTGTTGGGAATGTCTGCTGCTGCAGACAACGATGACGATCCTGATGGTGGTTCTGAAGGAGGCCCCTCGCTTTCATGGTAATGGACTTGGATGCTGTAAATCGTTTCACCTGCAGAACTAGACGCTGTCGAGGTAGATGATCCAGAAGCGGCGACGGTAGTAGGCTCCCTTCCGTAGACGGCAATGTGAATGATCTGGGAGTCCTTTTGAGTGGCATAATCCTGATCAGTTGCTGGGATGAAGATGACTCGAGGACCGACAGACTCAAAGTTGGCCCAAAGGTGATCCTGCAGAGTAACGGGTAGCTTAGTAGACACTATCACATCTAAGTCGCCAGGCTCCTGAACATGCACTGTGATCTTGATGTCCGATTTTCGGTTGGGAATGTCGACTGTCCAACTCTGGTATGCTTCCGGAGACACTCGACCTTGAGATTCGAAGCCAATCTTCAAGACACTGCTGTCTTGGTTGTTTCCACCTCTCCTGGATCCTTGTCCGTTCAAGAAGCCGCCTGCAGACTGAGTTGCAGCGTCACCCATGTCAGTATCTAGCGGTTCGATATCGACCTCCAGATCAGTATCGGTAATACAGACGGCTTCTCCTGGTTCCGGCTTGAGTTCCTCAACAACAAATCCAAATTCCTTTGTTCCCTGATGGACTTTGAGAACTTCACCTCGGGTGAGTGTTGTATAGTTGGATCGGAGACGTGCCTCGAGCAAAGCCCGGAAATCGAGGATCTCCATGTAATCGGCAGAGAGAGGACGGAACTTTGCCCAGATACCTTTGGGAAGGGCAGCGTACTTGACCATGACCTGGTCGCCAGGAGTGAGGGCGAGCGAGGTCATCATCCAAGGCGGGAGATGGACTTGGCGGTCAGCGGCAGAAAACTCTTTGACACCACCATGGGTCAGTAGCCGGTTAGCGGGGTTGCGGATCTGGAAGGTCAGAGGTGAGGGCAGTTCTTGCGGTTTTGTGGGTTCGTAAGGGTTGAACTGTGGTTGTGCCCATGAGGTGGGGTCATAGTTTGGGTCTAGCTGGATAGGCGGAGGGGGAGGAGCAGAGGCATGGGCGTGGATGATGGACTCAAGAGCGGCTTGAGGGAGGATTATCTTGTCGCCCTTTGATGTTTCTGCCGGTTGGCCGATGGTGAACGTAGCCGACCAATTGAACGACATTTAGAATGAATGTATACGAGTGAGTGAATGCGATGAATGGAGTGAAGAGAGAGGGAAAGAGAGAGAGCGAGAGAGAGAGAGAGAGAGAGCGAGAGAGAGCGTGTGTGTGCTTGTATGGTGAGAGTGATAAGTGCGCAGAAAAAGAGGAATAAGAAGAGGAAGAAGGAGAGGAAGGAAGAAGAAAGAAGAAAAAGGAAGAGAGGACACCGAAGAACTTGACATGCTTAGTCTTCTTTCTGTCTTTGTCAGCAGCATATCGTACACAGAAAAAAGAACACTTCAGGAGCGTGCGTCAGCCAGTCACACTTAAACCATCTATCTTATTCCTTCGTAACAACAAAATGAAGACAGCACAGACAGGCACCAATCGATCACCCTCCTTGTCGTCATTCCATATCCAGTCCTCGTGAAGAGAACAATCTAGAGATCAAAAGATAAAAAATTGGAGCAGTAGGGGATTGAACCCTAGGCCTCTCGCATGCAAAGCGAGCGCTCTACCACTGAGCTACAACCCCAAATTCACTGGGTGAGTTGTAATAAATTAGCTAATTTGTTCTAACCACAATTATTGAAGCAGCAACGGCGACCAAGTGATCCGGTGACGTAAGGTCGCTGCCCATGTGACCTGGATCCAAAGTGGCACGTCTCGGACCTACTGCGAGGCATCACCCCCAAGAGCATGCTGTCTGAGTGGTCGTCAGTCTTCCGATCCCCAAAGTCGATTGCACAGACGGTCCTGCACAAGTTTGTTGGCTACCTGGAGGCACAGGCCTCGGAGCTGATCTGGAAACCTCGGTGTTCGGAGACAATTGCATGGGAGCAGGCGCAAGGCATCACTACAAAAGACAAGACATCCAAGTACACTGGCCCTCGAGGAGATTGGAGCAACGGTTATGGCTACATCACCCGAGCTGGTTTTTGTCCCTGCGGCGCTTCGCTAGCCGCACATGAGGATGGGCATTGTCCGGGCCCGTCTTTGGATCCCACCGCTGCAGATGCACGTTTGTTAGAGAGTCAATTAGGAAGGAGGCGGTTGTCGTTGATGGAGAGGATGGGGAGGATCCCCTTCATGAGGGTGTGCGAGTAGTTTATTTTCTTCCGTCCCAGCCTGAGAAGGCGAGTGATTGTTGCGCTGAGCCTGCCGAGCTTTGGACTCAGGGACAGCGACTAGGTCTATGGCTACTGGGAGAGTTCATTTGATAGTGCCCTTTTTATTCCTTTGAATGCCTCCGGAGTTGTTAACTAGAGAAATAAATCGCAAACAAAAAAAAAAAAGTCGCTGCCCATGTGCTGATAGGTGAGTCTGTTGGGGCGGACATGCCCTGGAGCGACCAAGAATCCACGAGCAGCTGATAAACGGCTGTTAGACAGCTTGTTGGGAAGGAGGAGGTGATTATTGATGGAGAGGATGGGAAGAATCCCCTTCATCCGTATCTAGTTTTATTTTCTTCCGTTATTGCTGTGAAGAGCAGCGACAATTGTTGCGCAGAGCCAGGTCCCGGGCCGGACTGTGACTGACGGGTGGTTCACTGAAGAGTTTGATCTGTAGTCCCTTTTACTTCCAAATGCCTCCTTTGTTCTGTTTGTCAGAGAAATAAAATTGTGTACGAAAAAAAAAAAAAAAAAAAAAAAAAAAAAAAAAGAGTCTGTTGGGGAGGAGGTTGTTGTTGTTGATGGAGAGGATGGGGAGAGTCCCCTTTAACTAGAGAAATACATCGGAAGAGTCCCCTTTAGTCGTATATAGCTCTATTCTTCCGTTAATGCCATGATGAGTGTCTATAGTGGTTGCGCAGAGCCCCAGGTACGGTACCAGACTGTGACTGATGGAAAGGCCTTGGAAGAGTTCGTTATGTAATACCCCTAGTACTATGGAACGCTTACCTACCTTGGACTGTTTATTAGAGAAATTAAACTGTGTACAAAAAAAAAAAAAAAACCACACAAATTTGTTATTGACTTGGAAACGTAGGCCTCGAAGTTATTGAGAATCTTGGTGCTTCGGGACGACTGCGTGGGGACATACATACAGGGCATCTCTGCCTAGGACCGCGATAAGCTTTGTTCTGAGCGGCAATGGTATCGCCTCTCTCCGTTGGAAAAGAGTATAGCAAAAGATGAGATGAAAAATCGTTGGTAGCAACAGTGAACTCAAACATCATAGAACTTGGAGGGAATGAAAATGCAAAACTACTGTGTTTATTATAATGTTGTTGGTACAAATGAGCTAGAGGTGAATGAAAAAGAGGAAAGAAAAATTGAGCAGAAATCGATCGAGGCTCCCTGGTATCAGCGTCGCTTGAGTATGGCAAGGACTGAAGGTTGTAGTGGTGAATGAGTGATACAAGTACATACAAGTCGGAGTAGGGGAGAGAGAAGAGGGGAGTGCAGCAACCGAGGATAAGAGGCATTTGTCAAAGAGAGTTCCTGTGAATGATAGACTGATTTAGTAGTCGTCGTCCGAGATGGACATGTCGTTGCTCGAGACATCTCCGTCGCATGATTCCGAATCAGAGCAATCTTCGGCTGCTGCTGCTGCTGCTGCTGCTGTTGCTGTGGCATAGGTGTACTTGGCGCAGGGCTGCTCAAAGAACCGATCCTCGCTGGGGTCCATCTCCGAGTTGAGGGTGTTGTAGTCAAAAGGGATATAGGGAGGCGTGTCATCACGGCCACGGCGGGATCCAGATGTGGCAGCGGAGAGCTGTTGCTCGAACCAGCGAGTCTCCTGGGGATCCATGGCGGGGTTGAGCTCATTGTAATCCTGAGGCTGGTAAGGAGGCGAGTCCATGCCTTCCAAACCAAAGTGAGTCTCGAGTTCACTCAGGGTCTCGTCTCTGCAGTCAATGCCCGACCAGCTGCTGCTGTCAGAGAAAGCAGTCTTACGTTCATCCTCGTCAGTACTTGATGCCCAGTCGTATTCTACAACTTGCTCGTGCCATTCACTGTCGTTGTTGGGGAATACATCGGCAGGGTGGTAGGGTGGAGAGTCTAAGAGGCTGGGAGGAAGGGTTTTTGATGATACAACTGCGGGACTGGAGGAAGAGTGGCTTGAGAAAACGGTATCATCGGTTACTGTGTCGATGACCACAGTTGATTCGTCGTCGTATGGGTTGACCTGAGTTGGTGCAAGACGGGGAGAAGGAAAGGAGAGGCGGAGACGCTTGGTCTGGTTCTGGTCGAGATTGAGGCTTGGCCGTCTGCGAAGTGGGCGAGAGCTGTTGTTGTAGCTGTAGCTGTGTGTGCTCTGGTCCAGAGCTGCGATAAAGTCATCGTCGAGGTCACTGAGTTCAGGGGAAGGGTAGACTAGCGTCGAGTTGGTGGTGGCAACAAAGGGACGATAGCACGTGACAGAAGTGGCTGAAGCTGTATTTGCACTGCGGATAGCGGAGAGAGGGCTTCTAGAAGAAGCGGCGGCGGTAAGGTTCTTGGGGGAGCAGCAGCGTGTCCTCAAGTTTGACTGGACTGAAGAAGTGGAGCTGTAGCTGTGATCGTTTTTGTGGCAAGAATACATATGTCTAGAGCTGTTAGTGTTGTTTCCAATCAACATTTCATTGAAGGGCACAACGACTGAATCTAAATCAACCTGCTGCTGAGAGAGGATGATATGGAAGGGGGAGGAGGGGGAGGGTGAAGGTGCAGCGGGGGTCTTACCATCAGCACCAAAAGCACACAACGAAGTCATACTGTTGTCTTTTGTTGAGTGTATATGAGAGGGTAGGGAGGGGAAGGAACGAAAGGAGAGTCAAAGAAGGATGCTTATTAGTCGTGGAGAGAAGGAACAGGAGAGGAGAGAGGTGTAGGAGGAGTGTGGTTGTTTGTAGATTAGGAAAGGAAGAAGGGGTTGATGTGGAAGTGTAAAGAAGAGTGAAGAAGAAAAAGAAACTTCTCCCCTCCCCTCTTTATTTTATTTGGGTCAGTCGTCTGGTGCCAAGCCATCATGACACTAGGCTGACAACAGCGAATTTTTTTTTGCTCTCCGATGCTGCGCCTGACACAGACTCAGACCTGTGGCACCACACAACAACCACAGCTTACACATGATAAGTATACTTCTTTCAATCGCAAATACTGCAGCTCGATATCTGCTCAGCAAACTCAACGAAGAAAAGCGCGTCGTCCCAAGTTCCTATTACTGCATGCATAATCGATCCCTTTTTTTGTTCTTTGTCCTTTACTCCTTGTTCTGCTGTGTCTTGACAGTTCCACACCCCCCATCCTACCAACAAGGCACAGAGATAAATAAAAAGAAACGGAGAATTTCGGTCCTAGTAAACAATATCTTCTTACACTCCTGTCTCTTTCGCTTCTTTTCATTTCCTTTCTTTTCCTTTTATTCCTCGTCCACTTAACCATCATGCCCCACATGAAGTGGAAGTCAACGTGTCAATTCCAAGCCTTAGCTAAATAATCACCTTTACCTGTTCTTCTTTTTTAACGACATACAATCATGCCCTTGCGATCCAAAAAGAGAGACAATATGAAAGCCGGAAGAGATCGTAAAAATATTTTTTCATGTCGCTGCCTTCCACCAGTTCACGTTTATCACACTGACAGGAATAGCCATCCTCCACCTCTGCTGACAACCAATCCAGCGTATCGTAAGATTCGGCAGCACTTACTCAACCAAGGACATGAAAGAAAGCAAGAACTGCAAAGAAGGCACTTTTTACAAAAAAACGAGGATGCCAACCATATTGAGCGCTTGGGCTTTCTCATATTTCATTCCTCCAAGAAAAAACTGCGTGAAAGAACGGGAAATAAGAGCTATGCTGATGGGAGCTGAATATGCGTGCGTGTTATGCCTCTCCCTCGTTTGTTGCGTGGAGAGCGAATGTCCGCAAAAGAACGTAGTGTCACGTGCTCGCGTGATTCAATCGCAGAGGACGCACTTTGTCAGTCGTGAGTGTGTGGAAGAATGGGACATAACAAACACAAACAGTGAGGATGATCGACAAAGAGTGGATCTGATTACAGTCTCAAAATAAAACCTTGCTAATGTAACCGAGGTCGCTGATTAAGGTCATGGTCATGATTCAGTTGCAAATGGATCACTTTTCATCGGCTCCATCTTTCGAAAGGTAGCTTCTAATAGAATCTTCGCCCCACTTGTTTTGATACACATTAGTACGGACCGTATAGTTCGGGTGACGATTGAGGGTTACTATGAGGTACGAGCAAAGAAGCAACAATAATACACATGAGTTGCTAGCTGAAAGGTGACACTGGGAAGCTAGATGGATAAGAATTGTCATTGGTTTTTATTCATAAGCCACAGGGTGCGTATTGTCCGTGGTTCTTTGTCCACAGGGTGTGGTTGTGGTTGGGGGGTATACTACAAAGAGACGAACAGCACCATGCGATAGAGTATGAACAAAAAAGAAGGATGACTTCCAAGGATCACAAAAAAAAGAGTTAGCAGTGCTGACCAGAGCAACTGTGTTTCTATCTACAAAAACTGAAAGGACAAATGGGGAAGGAAAAAAACGATAAAAGAGCAAGATGATATTGTGTGTGTAGTGTGAAGGAAAGGCAAGAGTGGGGGTTGTCAACGTACGGTGACAAAAAAAGGTATTAGTCGTAATAAGGAAGAAAGAAAGAGGCAAGAAAACATCGCTTAGAAGACAGCGCGCTTAAGCTCCTCAAGAGAGTGGAGGCGGATGGGAGTCTTGATCGACTTTCCGGCAACAATCTCGGCAAGACCCTCGCCAGAGTAAGTCACCAGGGGTGACAGCTCCAGAGTAGGAGTACCCTCGACCTGGTTATCGTCCTCGCCCACAACGACCTTGCCACCAGCGGCCTCGAAGAAGCGAACGTTTTGCTGCAAGATGTCGCGACGGGAGGTCTCGGGGCAGTCGACGCCGGTGCCGGGGGCGTTCTTCAAGGGAGAGAACTCCTCGCGACGGTCAACTTCAAAAACGGCCATGCGCTCGGTGAAAGGGAAGACGTCAAAGACAAACATCTCGAGCTTCATGCCGTTGACCTGCTTGGGTGCAATGATGTCTCCGGTCTGCATGTCGATGGTCTTGATCTTCTTGCGGGCAATATGGTACTCGAGATCACCTTCAAACGACTCGACCTTGTTCAAAAAGTCGGTCGTGTAGAAGTGGTTGACAATGTTGGCGGCACTATAGAGAAGCTGACCATTCTTGGGGTTGATGGCATGGGCAACATCCTCGTCAATCTCAGAGTACTCGACAACGTTGAAGGCAGCGTTGCGGAGGCAGACAACACCGACGGGCTCATCGGGGGTGTTCTTGCGGACGACCTTGGCACCGCAGTCGGCGTTCTTGGAGACACAGTATCCGATAAAGACGGGGTCAGCAACGCGGACGAGACAGTTGTCGACGCAGTAGGCGTGGAGGTACTCGATCTTGCGCTCGGCCATGTTGGCGAGGACTCCTGTTCCGCGGAGGGCAGCATAGACACCTCCGTTGCCATCAGGTGCTACAGCGATCTGCGACTTGGACTCCATCATGATCTTGCCATCGAACGTCAAGCAAGGGAGAGTTCCTAATAAATTCAAGAAAGAAATGTGTATTTTGGTTAATTCTCTGTGCGGGTTGAGCTGGAATGGGACCTTTCGTCCCTTCTTTTCGTCATGCATGCATGAGTGTATGTACGCAAACCCCTCTCTTCGTCTTTGGTTCCCTTTTATTGCTCTGTTGGTTTTAATTGGTGCAATCCTATGACGGGTGAAGGCAGGCTTCACTCCTTCATCCTCCTCCATTTTATCTCTGTTGTTCTTGTTCCAAATTTCCATGCTGGAAGGGTGAGTTGTTGCTGGTGAATTGCTGCTTGTTGTAGAGTGTCGTACTGTGAGAACAGCGGGTTGTGGTTCTAGTTGTCGTTGTCGATGTTGGTTGAAAAGTTCAAAAAAAAAACCCGCCAGTTCAAAAATAAAAATAGCTGAGCCCACTACCCTTTTCACACTCCCTCCTCCCCTCTTTCTTTGCTCAGAACTAAAAGAAAAAAAGACGAGGGAGAGTGGTGTTCCTTTGTTGTTGTTTGTTTGCCGGACTGGTTGGTTACTCTGAAAAAGGAGTGGTCGTGTGCCCATTCTCTCCTTGTGTCCCTTCTGGTTGGTGTAATTTTTGTTGGTAAATTTGAAGGGAGGGAGGGGGAGACACCAGTCGGCGTACCCCTTCCTTCAACTATTCCAGCTCACCCTCCCACTCATCCATATAACTAACAAAAAACTGGCCAAAAGAGACGTACCTTGCTCGAAGAAGACAATGTTGTCGGAGGAAAGGCCAAAGTAATTGTTCTCCTGGAAAAAGGCGACGGTGGCGGGGCGGGTGGGGCCAGAGGTCATGACATACCAAGGGATGGTAACATTGGCAACAGCACCGGGCTGCTGTTGGGCGAGCTGTTGGAGCTTGAAGATGCGCTCGGCCTGGATCTGGAAGAGGGACTTGTTGGAGGGGAGGTTGATGTCGTAGCAACCCTTGGGGGCAGACGAGCCCAGACGTGTACCCTGGCCACCGGCGAGAAGGATGACAGCGACTTTGTTCTGGCTGATCTGGTTCAAACCAATGGTCCGCCACTCCTGGGTCTTGTCCTTAGAGGCCTCGAGGATAGAGTCAAAGCACTCTTCGGGCAAGGGAGCCAAGGTCGCAGATTGGTTGTTGAGCATGGGCGAGGGGCAGGTGGTGGCCTTTTGGTGAATCCTGTTGACACGTTCGACGTTCAAGGCCTCGAGCTGGGAGACGAGCGTGGCCTTGTCGTCATCGTTGAGGTCTTCGTAAAAGTTGAAGAGGTGGCTCTGACCGGCAGCCTGATAGCGCTCGATGAGCTGGCGGACATCGTCGCTGTTGTTGTTGGAGGTGTTGACGCCGGTGTTGACGTTCAAGGATGTGGTAGGAGCAGCAATCATATTATTGTAGTGATGATGGATATTTGTTGCGTTTCTGCCTGGTGAGTGTCCGATGGGTTGCTTTGTCTATTGTCTTTCGGGTAACTTGTTGTTGATGGTGGGTGAGAGGGTATATGTTGTTTGTGATGAGGAAGAAGAGTGTGTTGATGTGGAGGAGATGATGAAGAAAGGAAAAGAACAAGAGGAAAAGGAGGCCCTTCTTATATGCACATACTGAAGAAATCAATTGAATTCAGTACAGTGCATGTACAGTACAATATATTGGAATCTGTTTGCGGTAGTTATTATTAGCAGCGAGGGGCAGGCTGAAAGAAGTGCCCTTTTGTTGTTATTTTGGGATTGAATTGCACTCAATAAACAGACAATGCCAATAGCATTATTATTATGTGCTTGTACAGTACAGTACAGCAGAGTGGATAAGGTCCGTATTGTTGTTCACAGCCAGGGATCATGGGGCCATGGATGGTTTATAACAGTGATATAGTAGTGTCCATGAATCACCTTGTCCATGCCCACCTCCACGATCCCATGTCGATTGGACATGAATCGCCACTCTATCTTCTCAATCAGATTATGGCTGTCTGTGGTTCTCATTGTCCATTGTTCATGAGTCGATCGAAGCCTCCGTGTGCCTGTCTGCCTGTCTGCTGCCTCACCTCTCATATATCTCACTGCAGTTGCTCAGTTGCTCCTTTCATTGTCATCTGGAATATATCTATGAAGGGCGGAGGGAGTGAGAGAGAGTGAGCCAAAACTAACTTGCCCTTTGTCTTGTCTCTGTTGACCAGTGCATACTCGAATTCATTTTTTTTTTACTCCAGCTATCACAACAAGCTTGCCCTGTTTCCTTTTCATCGTTTCCTGTTTCCTTTTCATCGTTTCATGAGTGATGACCCTCATGAACAAAAAAAAAAAACAAGATGGGATGAGTAGCTGATCACCTTCTCTCTCTCTCTCTCGTTCGAAAACAGTTTTGTGGTAGCACCATCTCCGAAGGCACCATTTTTTTTTATTATTTTTTTTTGAATTCCATGGACTGTGAAAATTGATGTTTAAAGTTTTATTTTTAGGCACAGTGTGTTCAAAGGCAAAAAAGAAATAAGAGAGGCATATGAAAGGGACACAAAAAGAAAATACTCTCTTTTTCTTTTCTCCGTTCTTTACTCTAGTTACTCAATGGATAAGGCAAAGAACGAGACCATGCGCCATCGTTCAAATGAGGTCTCTGATTCTAATTGCTGTTTGTGCCTGAGACGATTAGGGCATGAACCCGCCTTCCTCGTCTTGGTGTTATTGTCCTGACATGTATAAATGTGTTGGCTCAAGCGTGTGTCGTGTAGCCCTATTTATGAAGGTGTTCTTCATCGTACAGTATTTGCTCGTATCTTTTAAAACCAATTCATCCTAGAGACGCCTCTCTCGCCTTTGTGCATTCGATTGAGTAAATACCAGAGGTAGGGTGCAATCGTCTCCCTTCTTTACTGCTTACATTAGCTATGAAAAACGTTGCGTCGGATGCATTCTTCGTTGAAAAAAGAGGTGACGATCAGGAACTGATCTGATAAGTCAACGATCATATCTGACCAATTCTATCCTCGTTGGCGCGCGAAGGGCGCAGACAATCAGACAGTAGAGATAGACAATACAACACCGCTGCATAAACGCGTTGTCGATGCATGCAAAAAGGACAGTCGAGATGAGTAGAATAAGCTGGTTACTTCTCATGCTCAATCACCGTCATCCTACTCGGCACCAGCTACCATCCTTATCATTACCAATTGATTGGATTGATCGTCGCCTACTGCTTCGAAAAGACAACGAAGGGATTTCTCTCTTCCTATCTCTCTCTCTCTCTCTCTCTCTCTCTCTCTCTCTCTCTCTCTTTCTCTCTCCGTTTTTTAAAAAAGAGGCATGGAGTTAAAGATGAGAAAGGATAAAAAGAAAAAAAAAAAAGGCAAAGCACAGATAAAGAAAACAATAATATAGAATGCATATTGGTATACTTGGTAAATGATACCAAGGACAAGAGCAAGGTGGATGACACACATAGGAACATAGGCACACACATCTCATGCAATCTAATCTCTCTCTCTTTTGTTCTCCCTTAGTAGTAATTAAACATTAGGCGCTTTTTCCTTCTCTTTGTCCCTCTCAATCTATTATCTCTGACAGGAATAGCCCAAGAAGAGCGAAAAGCGACAGAGAGACTATAAGAGAATATGGCGATGGAGGGAGAAAGATTGGAAAGAGGAAGAGAGCCGAAGAAAAAAGAGTGTCTGGCTGTCTGTTTATCATAGCACAGCTTAGTCCTAATAATAACGGCAGCCATGCTTTTATTTTAATTTTTTTTGCTCCGTGTGCATTATTCCCCATTTGCATTGAGAACACAACAACATCTTTTCTACCCTTTGAAGGAATGAGGGTAACACAGGAAGGAAGGAGGGTTAAGGGACGAGGGCTGCGAGAGGCAACGTTTTCGTTCTTCTTCTTCTTGCTCTTTTGTCACACACTCACATGTCTATCATCAATCTTCGGCGCATTGTTGAACGCAAAAAAAAAAAAAAAAAAAAAAAAACTGAACAGTATCTTCTCGTTGCACCCAGGCAGAAAAAAAAAAGACTAGATCCCAGACAAGACCGAAAGAAGCAAAAATATACAAGGAGAAGCTACTTACACTGGTTGGGGATGAGTGGATGAGAGCAAAAAAGAGAAATGGCCATTTTTGTTCATAAAATTGAAATCTTTGTTCACGACTATGTGATTTGAACTCGAATCAAGGGGGCGAGTGGGGTGATGATTGGAGGTGCTGTACTCGCGGAAAAAAAGAGGGGGCCCTTTCATAAAACTACGGCTCTAGAGTCGTGTTAAGTTATCACCTAGACACCAGCCAGCACTCTCCTGCAACTTACGTGGCTGTGGAATGAAAAGAAAAGTGACGGATGCCGTCCAGGACAACCATTCCCAAGGGCTACAAAAGGACCCGGAGGGGTTGTTTCATAACAAACAACAGGCTGGTGTTCTAGAATGAGCTTGCAGCTTGTTGGGCAACTATATGATATTCTCCACAGGTAGGGCGTCTCAATAGCGCATAGACACCGACCTCGATAACACGCAACCAAAGCTTACAGACTGATCTGTTGTAGTATGGGCATTTGATTAAGGGACCAATTTGTTCATGGTAAGAAAAGTTCTGACGCACATTGATATCTATCAACAAAGAACTACAGTCTAGCAACAAGCTGAGTGAGAATGGAGCAAATAAATGATTTAATGGATATAAAAGCTCGCCCAACGAGCAAGTGCGAGGGAGAAACAGAGACAGAGAGAGAGAGGGGGGGAGAGAGAGAAGGGATGATATTTAGGGCTTTGGTGGTCCTTTATGAGCAAAGTGAATTCTTCGGCATCCTCCTCGGCAGATGTGGAGTGCTCTTCTGAATCCAGGCAAGGTGTGGTTACGGAACTGGGTCCATTCTTTCTGGCTGAATCCATCCTTTTTCCAGTCAAAGTTTTGGGCAAAGTAAACGTCCTCATTCTTGGTCAAAGTCTTGGAATTGCACAAAACGTAGGCCTCAAAGCTGTCCTTGGTGACCTTGGAGGCATCGCCCTTCAACTTTCGGAGTTGTTTAGTGCACGGCTATAAGACAGTTTGTTTGAAAAGTTAGAACAAGTGAAATAAAAAAATAAATAAAAAAACCATTATTGTAAGAGACAGATGGAGAGATTTTAACAAAGACTGTACCTGGACAATTGGCTGCATATTTTTGATCATATAAGGCATTCTGCCGTAGTCCTTCACTTTCATATAAGTCTTCACGTTGATGTCTGGTGGATGACCAAAAGGTGGAATGAGGGAGATGCATTGTGTTTGGCAGTCGACCACTTGGGACATCTCTTCTGGTGTATATACTGGAGTAGGGGCGGGCGTCTTTGTTGGAGCAGGAGTCTTCTGGGCAGCAGCACAGGCAATAGCTGTTCCCAATAAAAGAAGAAGGGACTTGGATATGGCAACCATGTTTAGAAGTGTAACGGAAAAAGAGATAGTGAGAGGGGGTGGGTGCGGAGTGTGAGTGGAAGCTGAGGGGGACTGGTGCACTTTGTTCTTGCTTTATATATTTTATCTCCCGGCCATGGAAATGAAGGAATGGACCTTTATTATATAGCGCTTTTATGCTCTGAGGTAAAAGAGAAGTGACGGGTGAGAGAGAGCGATTAATGAGACCATTATTGCGAGAGCTTTCTTTTAATTAAGGCGGTCCAGACTGTATCACCTCCGTTAACGACACTTACACAAAACGACGCTGTGGGAAACCAAAGAGTAGCAGTATGTTTCTCTCTCATGAACATGCCTTTTCAACCAGATGCCTCTTACTGTATGAATAACAGGCAATGTAGCGCCACTTGACGGTCTTCTGGAGGCAACCCTCCTTAGGGCAATGAACCCTTACATTGCTTGCCTTTCTTGACTCTTCTTTCTATTTTGTTTTGAAAGGGGGTTCCACTCTCAAACTACCCCTCAAACACCTTCATCAAGGACTCTCTCTCAACCAAAGCAATTTTTCTCGTCGCTCTTTTCCCTTTCCACCCAACGAAGTATCTCTGCTTCGGACTTTGTCCTCTCTCTTCCTATTCGCCTGTCTTCTCTCTTTCACTGTAACCAACAAAACTGCCAGCGCACCCAAATTACAATTTTCATTTTGCTTTGGGTCCACACTCATTTCTCTCTCTCTCTCTCTCTCTTTCTCTCTCTCTCTCTCTCTCTCTCTCTCTCTCTCTCTGATGAGAAGGAGAGGGAAGTAGGTGCAAACCAAATCTCTTCCACGGGCACTGTCAATTTGATATTTTGGTTTGATATGAAAAAATGGGTTGTAGTCTACGATGATTGGGGCCTGCCTTCTGTTTTGAGTTTGTCAAAAACATCAACGACAGTCTATGGATCGGGGCACAGGCACACACATACGAAGTATCCTGTTGTTTATATTACTAGTTTCTCCTTCCCCATTTTCAATTCCCGCGTTCCTGAACCAAAAACCATCACTGCACACGACCAAAAGAACATATAACTTGCTGCTCTACTTCCGCCACTATCGTACCGCCACCACCACCACAACAACCACAAATACCAAACTCATACCCACACTCCAACGACAACATGTATTCCATGCGTACCGTTCCATGGTGTCGTTTTGTTTAGCAATGGCCCTATAAATAGGATTTTAGACGGATTCGAGAGACGAACTTTGTGCACCCACCTGGTAAAGCCTGCTCGCCCTGCCTTCTGATGCTTCATAAGGATTGATAACAAAAGAAGAAATCAAGATGCCTGAAGCGCAAACGCGGATGGATTGGATATTCACTGCAGTAGATAGCCCATTTTTTAATGAAGTGGAGTGGATCAAGCACATCTGCGTGTTTTCTTCTGCTATTTTACTTACCACTCGCCAGCCGCCATTCCCATCCATCATCGAAAAAGAAAAGGAGAGCATGTCCAGTCATCCAACTATTCAAAAGGGTACCCTTGTTTGTCCCAAGAGGTTGTATGAGGAGAGTACCTGGGGCGGTAGGTAATTGAGCGCCCTCTTTCCTCCCCTGTCCAAGTTCTCGGCCTCCCCCCGCAAAAAAAGAAATCTCCAAATCCATCAAACAATTTCCTCCCCCTCAGCCTTTTTCTCCAGTCTGCATGCAAACATACAATCTGCTCCACCCTCATCTCCACTTCATTTCGTTTTTCCAACTCCCCTTCTTCGCTCTCCATCCCTCTATCCATCGTCATCCAGCCCACCACCACGTCGTCCATCCAGCTCTGCCTACATGTTCACTTCTCCGATTAATTCCTATATCATTTTTGCCTCCATATTAGCTCTGTCGTTCCGAGGAGCGAAAACGCAGGGCTGAAGCCCATCATCAATACAGCAGGATGTGTAGCTAAGCAGTGCGCATCTTTCCATTCTTCTCCAGTCATGTTCTACACTATTAATACTCGTCCCTCCTCTGACCACCTCCAAACGAGAAGAGAGTATCCTGGTGATAAATTCTTCTTTTCAACATCAGCTTCAGTCAAAGGGATCCAGCGTCTTTTTGCTCTACCCGAAAGAAAAAAAGAGATAGGGTTTTGGATAAGCGAGGTATTGGCGACTCCAGTTGCGCCTACCTATGGTGAGATCGCAAGGGCGAGAACAAAAAAACAACTGCATGCAACTGGGAGCATTTCAGGACAATAGGACAAGAGAGCAAGAAGACAAGAAGGAGAGTAGAGAGAATTATGAATGTGATCGCGTCGCCGTTTTATTTTGGCATTAATAAAAAAATAAAAATAAATAGATCTAAACGAACGTAGAACTATACAGCCCGCGTTCGCGTGGCGTCCTCTCATTTAGGCACAACTCCCCCATACTCTTCCTCCTCACTGGTCCTGGTCAGGATGCCCACTCCTTGATATCCTGGATCCGTTTGTTGTTCCAGCTCTCCGTTCCTGAATCGATGCTGAAAAATATATAGGCTCCGCCATCCTTTACAACCATCCATGATCACAGGCCGCGTTCAAGGAGGACCTACATGTGCCCGTCGTCAATTTTGCCCTCAGGGAAGTGGTCGCTGACAACCCCCAAATGCAAGATGCGACATCCACTTTGACAAACAGGGTCGACAGACTTGCCAACCACAATTCCGTCCTCAGGTGCAAAATAGCGGTGCTCCTCCTGGCCAAAGATGTTGTGTAGTGTTGCAATCAATTCGCCTTTCCGCACCCACGTATTCACATCCGGCAGGACGTTCAATATTCCTCCTCCCTTCGTGAATATCCAGTACTAATTGGGGATGTATATTAAAGAAAGAAACACACGCTGCATTAGTACAGAAAGAAAGTAGCAAGCTGGTCAGCATCACATACAATCGGGAGCCAAAACAAAAAAGAGCTCTTACACTCTTGGCGCAGACAACGGGGTCGTAGTCTTGGACTTCATGCTCATCCTCGACCATCTTGAGATGACTCAGGATATTGGTAACACCCAGGATAGCAGACTTGACAAACCGCTTCTGGAACCGCGCAGGGTCGCCAATTTCGACTGTAATCGCAGGAATGTTGTACTGCTGCATCGCAGCGCCTCTCAGCGATCCGTCTGGAGAGGTGTTGTGGACAATGATCTGGGGGTTCTGGAGGCGAGCCATGTGTCGTGTGGTCGAGTTCTGCATGTTGGCGCGCACGTAGAGCGAGTTGACGCGTCCTTTGGAGGCCGTGTGCAGATCAATCAAGTGTGTAAAGTGTTTCACCAGCCTCGTCATCAAGTTGTATGAGTACACCTGAGAAGTCGTTCCATTCTTCTTTCTATTTGTTTTAGTAAATAATTCATCAACTGAGGGTTAGTAACAAGACTGCCTTACGTGGTGAACTATCACACGTATCCCAGCTTTTGACAGTGAAAAAAGGTATACCCAGGCATGAGGCGGTTGAGATCAGTGCCATCGGTGAAACCACGCTGCTGGGCCAGGTATCCGGGAACATTGGCCACAGGGACCGCAACCACAATTCCGTGAAGAGCCTGACATTGAATCTCCTGCAGAACAAGACGATGTGTCAATGGGATTCCGTTCAGTTCATTTCCATGCAACGCCGCCGTCTAATAGGAAAGAAATTAAATGGTAAGCAAGGTCAGCGCGTGCGTTCAGGGCTCACTGTGACGACACATAGTAGCTAGCAGAGCTGTGAAACAAGGCCAAGAGTAACTTACGAGGCCGACGACAGGTCCGGGACGGACTCCCTTGGCAACAATGACGGGAACTCGGATGGGGGTGCTCATGGCATCCTCTGCAAGCACCACCCAGAGTCTGGAGATCCGACCTGAAGGAAGAATGTCCAAGTCAAGGTCGTCCCATACTGGGTAATCCTTAGGATCAACACTCAGCGGCAATGGCGACAGGCGCTCAGCTACCACAGGTGTGCGCTTTCGCCAGAGCTATCGATGGGAATAAAAACAGGTAGTAAGGTGTGTTGGCTAGGTAAACAATTCTCGCTTTTCTTAGTTCCATTCCGACTCATGTGGTGTTTCGCGATCGCGTAGGCGTCACTCCCGCATGTCAAACATTCACCGTATCCTACTGAAAACAAAATTCGATTAAACAAGCAAGACATAAAGGGCAACCGCGCCATGAAGAAAGGCAGCAGACAGACACATCGAACTTACAGTTCTGGCCTCAGCAAGGAGCCGCTCGTCCTTTTCACTTTTGGCAAAGGTTCGCTCCGTCACCATCTTCCAAAACTCGAGACTCAATGCTGACACGCCCTCATAGTAATTGTGGTAGAAAAATATCTTGGAATGTGTTCCAGGCGAATGCACATTGCGGATAAAGGGCTCCTGGGGGTGCAGACTTGACGTCGGCTCAGGGTAATTGTTAGGCAGGTAGATAGTAGGTATATTGCGCCCATGGATCCCCAAAGCATTGAACATCGACAAAGGTCCTGCCGTCTCGGCATCAGGCGATGTGCCAAGGTAGGTGATCGCATTGTTGTTGTGGTGAGGACTGCCGTTGGAAGAGTTAGGGTGTCCACTGCCGTTGTGATCTGTACCGTGTAGTTGCTGCTGCTGCTGGTGGTGGTCGGGGAGATGGATCGACGACCCCGAAGTGGATGTGTGACCCGAAGGGTGGCATCCCCTGTAGTGCTTGTCAAACTTCTTGATGATCTTTTTGAATCCTGTAATGTTTGTCTGACTGAACTCGAGCAAGTACTCCAAGTTCAAGATGAGCACTGTCAGATCGCTTCTCCTATTGTGTCCAAGGATGACAGCAGTTCGCGGTTAGCGTATCAAAGTCAACCTTCTTGTTCCGTCGTTCTAGACCACGGTAACGTACCATTGCTTGAGTTCGGCAGGGGTAAAGTTGGCCCTCCACTATGGTAAGCAGAAAGAAACAAGGGAGGCAATGCGAATGGGTTCTTTTTGTTAGATTTGTTTGTAGTCAGTCCCTGCATCACATACAAAGACCTTGTAAGCGAACTGCATGAACAACAACTATAAAAAAAAAGAAAAAAAGGACGCATTGTGCTCACATCCACCCACATGCACTTACTCCCTTCTCCAAAAGGGGTTGAAGGAAGAAAGGAAGGGAGGAAAGGGGAGGGAGTCTGTCCTGCCATTCGCCATGTCAGTTCGCATATACACACACGCATGCACGTCCTTCAAAAATATAGACGGAAGAAATCACCTCAGCCTGCCTTCGTCCATCTGTCTGTCTCTTTTTCCTTTGCATGCCTTGTCATCCCAATGATTGATGACACTTCAATACATCCCACCGTGTCATTGCCCTGGACAAGAACAAAAGAAGGAGTCAAAGAGAAAGAATGAAAAGAAGAGGAGAGTGACCTACGCTGGCGTTGAGACGCTCCATAGTGACGCCTGCAATCCGTTCCTGGGCCTCGTAGCGCGCATTGACCTTTTCCAGCTCAGCCCAGAGCAACGCCCTGAAGCCCTCGACAATGATGTTGATCGATGCCTCCCGAGCTGCCTCTTCTTCATCTGTCTTCTTGTTGTTTGTTGTAGACACAGTTTCCTTGACAAGGAGCTCGTTCTCCTCCTGTGCGGTCGTCAACGTAACATGATGATGGGTTTCCTGAGAGACGACGGGACTTTCACTGTCAGCGTCGGTAGCAGCAGCAACGCTCTCGGGGGATGCTTCTGGAGGAATGGATGGCTCTACATTCTGGTCGGTATCTCCATGTTCATGGTCCTCGTGGTCCAGGCTCTCCAAGGACTCCAAGGGTCCTATTGTCAGTGAAGGGGTGAGGCGAAAGGGGAGGATAGCATTGGAATGGGTGCTTGTTTAGAGGAAGGAAAATAAATCTGGTTTGCATACTCCTCTTACTAGCTCAAGGTGTGGAAAAGAAGGGTAGAGGAGACAATGAATGCAAGCTCGATCCTTCTTGCTTCCCCAAAGTCGTCCTACTGCATCGATGCTCTATAGGCCATTGACTGATCAAGCAGCATCACTGTAACTTTCTAAACCTCCCTCTCCCTTCCTTCTGCTTTCTTGTTCTCATAGACGGAGTATATGTGTAGAAAGCCAACACCGCAGATACATGAGCACATATCCGAAGAAGATCTTACGTACCGGCAAAGTCCTTGAAGGAAGTCTTGATGTAGCCCTTGAGGGACTTGTAGTCGAGATAATAGGGTGCCCAGCTCGGGATGCTCCTAAGACCGAGTTGTTTTGCAAACTTCATGTCTTGATTGAGTGAATGAGAGTCTGTTTACAGAGGAATGCAAAAAAAAAAAACTCCCAGCGAGGAATGAGTATGCTAATGAAAGAGAAGGAAGGAGTGAATTGACAGGCTGATGATTCAAGGCACTAGTGGAAGGAAGAAAGTGAGAAGAAGGGAGTGGGGGGTGTGGAGGAGAAAGTGTTGTTTTGTGAAGGAAGAAAAGAAAGAAGAAAGAAGAACAATGCACAGATTAAATACTCCTCCCGTGCCCTTGTTGTCCCCTTCCCCTGGCATGTATACTTAGTTCATCCTTTCTCCTCTCTTCTTCATTCTTTTCTTCGGATGAAGAAGGAGAGGACATGGAACTGATTATACATATCCTTCCATCCGATCGATTGGGAAGAAAGCAGCACCAACATCCACACACCCATTGGACATTGTCCCAGATGGATCATGCATACTGTACACATACATTAACATCTATCTACAACGAATCCCATCTTCTCCTCGTCTCGTGTCCTTCTTCGTTTCTTCTTCTACCTTTTCATCTTACACTCTTTGTAACTCTTACTTGTTGTTGCTTATGCATCGCATCAACATTCATATTACCTTTTCATCTTCAATTGCAAATAAGAAAGAGGCGAGTTTATCGACCATCTACCGCACAAAAGTAAGGATATCTTTCAATAAAGACAAATAATAAAACTAAGATGGATGTGCATCAGACAGCCAAACGGACGACAAAGCAATCGCCTTCTAGTTTTTATTTCTCTACATCGATCCGTCTGTCCTGCAAGACAAAAACGAGGGACAGGAGGAAGAATGAGGATGTCATCATTCCCCCTTGTCGTAGTTGCATTATTTCTTTCTTTCTTGTTGTAGTTATGGATGTTGAGTTGTCTACGAACGGTCGCCCTTCATTCTCATCTGATAAAAAAACGACAACAACCTGGTCAACAAGGATGGGTAACATCCTTACCATTAGTGATACATTGCACATTTTCAAATTGCTCCAATGCCTGGCGGTGGTTGCACCACGCCCCTCCCGTTTTAACATATCATTTTCTTCGATCAAGCAACGTGCACATCCACACGCGAATTAATATGGTTTTCTTGCTGGACCTAGACACACGTGACCTGCCAATAACAGTTACAAGTGGCATTTGTTCACAAGGTGGCGTTTGTTCTTGTTATTGAACAAATGAGGTCCCGACATCACATAGGATAGCATCTCTCTCTCTCTCTCTCTCTCTCTCTCTCACGCCTTTTGCTCTTTCCTTTTTTTCCCTTTTCTTTCAAAAAGGACAAGGGATGATGAGAACAGGGACCGAAAGAAGAGCCAAGAAATAGGGGTTCTTATAGCCCGACTAAGATCTGGCAAGGGGACAAAGATGTTGTACCTTACGCAAAGTAGAAACAAAGCTGTGTCCTCTGAAGGCATGGTGGATATGTTGTCAATATGTGTTAACAATCATGCCTATTCATGGGCTTAATGACAGTCTGGCAATACTGTTGGGGATGATAGTACCAGCATATAAGATGTGCAGTAACATAATATACGAGGATTGCTTGGAAACACTAGTAAGCACACCCGTGCTTTTTTTTGAATCACCTTTGTAGGCTTTAATCCATTTCCATATTCTCAAGAACATCAAGGTACAGAAAGAGTACACTTCCTGATCTCCTCCCCTCTTCGCCATGAAAAAAGATGAGGCATATCAGACCAAAAGCACTCTGATCTCTGTTACAAATACCTGGCACCACATGTTAATGGTATGGTGCTGTTATGATGTACCAGAAGCATGGCATTTTATATGTACAGTACAATTTTAGTGGCAAACAAAAAAAGAATATCACATCACATCAGCCAATCAGATGGCAGGAGTGATAAAGACTGCTATTTTCTTAATTATTTGATCACTTATGATAATAAGTGTGAAGCAGATCATCACTGCCCTCCACTTCGGATTTTTTTTATTCAAGTGACACAGTCCCAGTACTTGACATCTTTCGGAGAAGTAAAATGGAGGGTGGAGGGAGGTTACGAGGATGGGTAGGGAAATAATCCCAGCTGGGCAAAGCACTTTTATTATTGTTTCTCTTTCTTTATCCTTACTCGAGGGAAGAGCGAACGGATGATATCGATGTGAGGTGTGCGTAGGTTATGATAGTTCGCCTTCTCAGTGTTCCTCTCTGTGTTATCGATCTGCCACAACCAAGAATAAAGGAAAAGGAAAGCAATTGAAATGGTACTTCAATTAACGAAGGCGAATTGTAGAAAAAGTGACGAAAATGAAGAGGGGTCCATCCGCCATTAACTACTAGGCAACGAAAGGGCCATTCATCAATTAGGCCAAGTGTCGAATCGACTGGTGTAAGTCGAATCGATCCATGATGCAAGTAGTACAACAATGCTTCAAGAAAAAGGGACAATAAAGGGGTGTTGATGGATCTCCCCCCCCTTTTTATATGTTTTTATCACATCTGTTGACACCTGTTTGAGAACAAGGGATAGAGGCAGGGAGATCGATGGTTTTTGTTTTCAAAGAGCACGGGTGGGGGGAGGAGGAAGAGGACAAGAGAGAACAAAGGGGAGTGACAACGCAACCCATTAATTGACAGTGCAGTGGTAGTGAAGAGGAGTGAATGTGTATGGATCTGATTACATACCCCCATGGTTCATTCACTATGGAACCTATTGAAACAATGAAAAAAAAAAATAAAAAAAAAATAAGATTTTTGTCCTTGGACAGTCATATCACATCGCATCGCATCACATCGCATCAGTCCCCCTTCCCCTCTGTTTATTCGCTCTCATTAAGAAATTATCTTTTGCAAGGGTCTAGCACGGGTGAAGATGCTATTGTTCGTCACTTCCAACTCACCTCCACTCACAAATTGATATTATCCTCTTCTTTTGCAGTGGAGTGGAGGGAGAGGGAGGGAGGATAGACGATCCCATGTGCTTCTTACCAACACTGACAAGAGACAGACAGAGAGAGAGAGAGAGAGAGCCGATCGAACATTCACCCACCTCACACATGGAAAAGTAATAATAAATTATCTCTATGTTCATAATCCGTATCATATCTATCCATCTCTTCACTCTTTTTTTTTTCCGTTTGATTGTTGTCTCTTGCTCGTTCGGTCTGCTCCTGCCTCTTTTTGTCATATCTTCCATCCCTTCTTCTCTCCCTTTCTTTCTTTCTTTTTTTTTTTTTGTATAAAACGAATCCCACTTTCCATTTCTTACCCTTTCTCTTTCTTTCTTATCCTTCATACTCCTTTTAACACTGCAAACGTACGACTCAGTCTCGGACCCTCTCTCTCCCACCAACACTTAGCCAACGCACCTTCACTCTCCTCCACTCCACCAACAACACATACAACAAAAAACCAAAGATGCCACCACACGCAAGCCCCATCACTAACGTCTCGTCGAGCCCCTATGCTCCCAAATACACCGACTCGCTCTCACGCCTCACAAACTGGTCCATTATCGAATCCACCCTCCGCGAAGGCGAGCAGTTCGCTAATGCCTTCTTTGATACCGCCAAGAAGATCGAGATCGCTAAGGCCCTCGACGATTTTGGTGTCGAGTACATTGAGCTCACCTCTCCCGCTGCTTCGGAGCAGTCTCGTCTTGACTGCATTGCCATTGCCAACCTCGGATTGAAGGCCAAGATCTTGACCCATGTCCGCTGCCATATGGACGATGCCCGGATTGCCTGCGAGACCGGTGTCGATGGCCTGGATGTCGTTATTGGAACTAGTTCCTACTTGAGAGAGTTCTCGCACGGCAAAGATATGGAGCGGATTATCAAGGATGCGACCGAGGTGATCAACTATGTCAAGTCCAAGGGTCTCGAGGTTCGATTCTCGTCTGAGGATTCGTTCCGTTCGGATCTGGTTGATCTGTTGAACCTGTACAAGGCTGTTGACCAGCTGGGTGTGAACCGTGTTGGTATTGCCGACACTGTTGGCTGTGCCAACCCTCGCCAGGTCTATGACCTTGTCAAGACTCTCCGCTCTGTCTTGAAGCCCACCACCGACATCGAGTGCCACTTCCACAACGGTAAGCCTTCCTTTTCCTTTTTGCTTGTGCACTCATCCTAGATGGATTATTTTCAGTGTGCATATTTTTTTTTCTTTGATATGTCTCTCCCTCTCCTTTAATCACGATGTCTGATTGGGCACGGTTGAAACAAGACAGTCACTTTCGATGCTTAATTCCACGTACATCCATCTAATCTCGCAGCTATCTCGGTCACGTACAATCTTTACTCACACACCTCCCTCCACTTCTCCATATGTGATAATTAGATACGGGATGTGCAACGGCAAATGCATACGCAGCACTGGAGGCCGGCGCAACGCACATCGACACCTCCGTCCTGGGCATCGGTGAGCGCAACGGCATCACCCCCATCGGAAACCTCATTGCCCGCATGTTCACCGTCGACCCCGACTACGTCGCTTCCAAGTACCAGCTCCACAAACTCCGCGACCTCGAGAACCTCATCGCCGACGCTGTCGAGATCCAAGTCCCCTTCAACAACTGTATCACCGGCTACTGCGCCTTCACCCACAAGGCCGGTATCCACGCCAAGGCCATCCTGAACAACCCTGCCACCTACGAGATCTTGAAGCCTGAGGTCTTTGGTATGACCCGCTATGTCTCGATCGGACATCGTCTCACTGGTTGGAACGCTGTCAAGAACCGTGCTGAGCAGCTTGGCTTGGCCTTGTCCGATGATGACTTGAAGGCCATTACTGGCAAGATCAAGAAGTTGGCAGATATCAAGAACCAGTCCATGGAGGATGTCGATGGACTTTTGAGGAATTTCCATGCCTACAAGGTTGCCGGCGATCATTCGGCAATCGAGCAGTTGTTGGTCCTCCCTGATGAGGTCGCCGCTGCTCCTGAGGCTATTGCCGCTTAAAGAACTGGCTCTTGTTTTTCTTTTTTTTGTTACTATCCTTTCTGCATGTTCACCAGCATCCCCTCTTCCCCCTCTCCATATCCTTTCTCCAAAAAATAACGAGCATAATGCTCATTGTACAGTAGTGGTTCACAATAAACACATAAAAACATTCATCCACAACAACAAAGAGTTTTTTTTTCTTGCCTTTTCTATTTACCAGTGGATTTGGTCAAGCAGACGACAACAACTGCAACAATAATGGCAAAAAAGAATAAATGAGTGTCACCTCCCCCAACAGCAACAGTAACAAAGGCAACACAACGATAGAAAAAAAGGAAGCCTCGCACATCGGAGAGTTGAAAGATGGAAAATGCTCTTTATATATCAATGCTCGGGCGCAAGGTAATCAGACCTAAGCCGTTAACCGATCGTCTCTAACGAATATCCGAATATTGACTACGACTGATTTGAGCAAGATTTGGCCTCCTCAATTCTACTTCTTCAAGGTGGAGCCACCAATCTTGAAGTCCAAACGGGAGAAAACAATCGAGGTGGCATAGATGGCCATGAGCATAGTGGCAGCAGCCAGGGGCTTGGTCAAGTACGACGTCTGAGAGAACTCGTACTCGATCAACAGATCCTGTGCGTGGTCCTCAATCAGGTTGCTAGCCAAGATCGCCACCGTGGACCGACCTGCGCTATCCATGTAAGTCTTTGTCGTCGAGTACGCGATCTCGTCCACCTCGTATGGCAACACCGCCTTCACATTCCTTTTTGTAGAAGGGTGAAAAAAGAGGAGGTAGAAGGGGTTAATAAAGTGTATCAGCCAATGAATTGACCTTTTAAGAACAAGAAAAGACAGTGAAGATAAAACAAAGCAAAAACAAGACAAAGACGTACTTCGCACCCTCGGGGAGGACCACGCGGATCTCGACATCCTCATAGGTGGTGTCAGGCATGGGCGAGATGGCAGGGACCTTGAGGATATACTTGTCAGTTCCAGCAATCTTACGCAAGTACCCATCCAAAGGAGTGTTGTATCCAATGTACCAGGTAGTGTTCCAGCCACCGAAGAGAGGGAAACGGGGCTTGAGCATCAACTGGATATGGTCGGGCTGGTGGGCAATGGCCGAAGTCGAAATGTTGCCAATCTCGTCGCGGTAGTAGATATCGCGTGCCAACTTGGGGATCTTTGTCTGGAAGCCCAATGCGCCATTGCCCTCGCGGATTCCCATAGGGTTACGCTGGTAGTCGATTCTGCTGAACTGTCCCTTCAACCTGATGTAGTTAATTTCGTTGATGAAAAGAAGGAAGAGTCAGTAGATGTTTGCCAAGTCACGATAAAGCAAACCAATTCTCCCAACACAAAAAAAAGCAAAATGGGACATACTCGGCGCCACGGTTGACAAAGTTGTAGTGCTCCTCGACGGCAAGGTTGTTACCCCACTGGGAGACCTCGATTTCTCGACGGAGGCGGCGGATGTGGGGAATAGCGCCGGTCAACTCATACTGGACTTCAAAGATTCCGTGCTCCAAAGAATTGACGTCGTTGTAGGGTCCCAAAATCACCTGGTTGTTCTTGATCACCAAATCAACCTCTTCGGGGTGCTCATGGACCTCCAACACGCTGTTAGGCGTACTGTTTTGTTGTAGAAAAGTAAAAAAGAGAGACGTTAATTTGAAGTCAGCGTTGTGTTCTGTGTGACTATAATTGAGGAAGAAATAATGAACCAGATATTTGACCTCCATGTGATGAGGAGCAATTATCGTGTCCTGAATACAAAAAGTTGGACAATAGAGAATGAGTTGATACATCCTGGACAGGAAAAAACAAAAGAACGTACATGACTGTTGTTTTCTGCTTGGTAGCGGGGTAGGCGGTGAGGGCAAAGGGGTTGCCAAAGAAGACAAACTTTTGCTTCTCGGCCTGACCGACGTGGGTGGGGAAGGCGCGGATGACGTTGGTGAGGGAGGTACGAACGGTGATCTGGACCTTTTCACCAGGGGGCAATGGAGTCGCCAACTTGATCTTGTAGTACTGGAACTGACTGTTATCGTTTTTCGTGTTCCATTGTGGAGCGGGATAATAGTGAGGAAGAAGTCAGGAAGACAAGGAAGAGAAAGACGAGGAGGAAAAGTGAATGAAGAACAGGAAGAATTGGCAAGAGAGAAAGACGAGAAGGCATGAGAAGAAGATGAGGAAGGACGATAAGAAAAGTAACACAGGCGTTAGTTCAAAGACGCGGTGATTGCTATTACAACACCTACGAGAACATGTAAAGAGCGATCAATCCAGTAACATAGAAAGCGTGAAAAAGAGGAAGCGTACGCGTCGTAGAACTGCTCGTCCTTGGTAACCTCAAGAGCCTCCTTAGTCTTGCGGTTCTCGGCCGAGATAAAAGCCAAGTTATCCGAGTAAGCCTGATCCACAGGAAAATAGTAATCGGTCTGGTCCTGGTCGGCGTGGGTGTTCTGGATGGCGGCCGAGGTGATCTCTCTGATGATGGGCTTGGACAGGTCGAGGGTGCGGAGGAGGTTGGTGATTTTGAAGGTCTGAGGGACGATTGGCACGTCCTTCTCGGACCAGAACTCTTCTGCGTGGACTGAAGAGGTGAGAGAGAGGGCGGCGATGATGGTTGCCACGAAGGTGGTTGTAGTTGCAGTCAGACGCATGATGGTGCCTTTCTGTGTTTGTTGACGCGTAGTAGGACGTGTTCGTTGTTGATGAGTTTAGTCCTTGAAATTGATGCCAGGGAGAGCCGTTCTCTCTCTGTTGGAAGTCCTTTGTTGTCGAGTACGTCGAAGAGAGTCCTTGTTGTCCGAGATCCTGCTTGAACGAAGGAGAAGGAGAGAGAGAGAGAGAGAAAGAGAGATTGAATAAAAAAGGGTCAAAGGAAGAAGCAAAAGAAGAGAGATGATGGCGTTCTATTCTCCCCCTCTTCTTGTGCCTTTGCTTCAACCTTCAACAGTCCAAAGGAGTCCACAGAGTAATTTCGCACACCCCTCTGTGCCTCTGAGAGTCTATCCCAGCCAATTGATTCTTGCGACGAGGTCCAACTGAAAGATTGGGCCGTCACTCGAAATCAATTTCCGTTTCATCGTAATTGCTACAGCTTCATTTCTTTCCTCTTTCTTCCCTTTCCACTCCCCTCACCTCCCTCCCTTTTATAGCGCCACCAAGGCTCCTAATACTAACGGGTCGACCTACCACTCCAACCCCAACACCGGTTATTCAAAGTACATCCCTCCTCCCTCCGGCAACTCTAACAACTATAACCAGGGCAGCAACTCTGGCTATGGTCGCCAGTACTAAACTTCCCTCTTTCTTGAAGATATATCACTTCCTTGTTGACACGAGAAGCCTCCTATTCCCGGTCATTTTTTTCCTAGGCTGAAGTCTGTCCTGTCCTTTCATGTCTACCTCCCTGTCTATATCTTTGTCTCCGTTCCTTTCCTCGCATCACAGCCTTTCTTTTCTTGCACATACTTTAGAAGTCTTCTCAAAGCGTCTGTACTTTCTTGCTTCTTTTCTTCCTGCACATACTTTGTTGTTCTTTCTGTTTCTCTGTCTGTCTGAGTGTGTCTTGACGGCTCTCCTTCTTACTTTTTCGTTGCACCGGTGAGTTAAACCAACAACTATCATTCATGTCTTGTAAACATGTCCATCGGCGCTGTTTCTGTTTGCCATGTATCTCCTGACTTCATTTAGTTCCTTGGTTCTTACAACGTTGTGCATGCTAAAATTATACTTTTGGGTTTATGTATAGGGCAACAAAAAAAAGCAAAAAACACCTATTTATCCTCTTCCACTCTCGTACTCTACGTCGTTCTACTCCAACACTATCAAAGACATATGAAAAAAACACCAGGAAAGTATTTAGACCTTCTTGATAATCTGGACGACATCCTCATCGGCCAAGACGTGCTCCTTTCCGACCTTCTGAGGGTTGTGCTTTGCTGATGATCCCCAGACCAATGCGCTATTGGAATATTAGAAAGCGAGTGAGGAAAAAAAATGGAAAAAGGTAGGAAGGGTCAGCAGCATGAACAACAAAAAAAAAATGAAAGGGGCGAGTGATTTATCCCGATGTCGTGGTTGTTGTTCTATCACCACTTTTCCCCCTCCTTCCCTTGTCATGCAAAAATGTTGCATAGGTAGCCTACGGTCTCCTTGTAGGTCGCGTGTCGTGCTTTGGCGGAAAATTTGTCGATGGTCTGTCCGCTCCTTTTTGTTCAGACGGTAGCACAAAGTATGAAGAGGAAGACTTACTATTTGAGCTCGCGGAGAATGGCCTTATGAATGTTGTTACAAAATCCTTCGATCGTAGCAGTCTCGCGCCGCAGGACAACTGGTGACGAATAGTCGGGCAATTGGCCCTTGGGCTTAGTGTAGATACGGGCCAGATCAAGATACTCCCAGGCCTTGGACAGCAACTCGTCAAAGTTCCATTCGTGATGGGCACAGATAGGAACAGCATGAGGAATCTTGGACACAAGATCCAACTCCTCGATCGAGATCTGGTCAATCTTGTTGAGGACATAGATGCAGGGCATGTAAACACGGTTGCCCTCGATGACATCAATGAGCTCATCAACCGTGGCGTCGCATTTGAACGAGATATCGGCGTTATGGATCTTGTACTCGCTCAACACTGCCTTAACCTCGTCCAAATCCAGATGTGTCAGTGGCACCGTGTTGGTCATGCTGATACCACCCTTCTCCTTCTTCTTGAAGTAGATGTTGGGGGGCTTTTGGTTCAAGCGGATACCGAACCCTTCCAATTCCTTCTCGATAATGCGCTTGTCTCCCAGTGGCTTTAACACATCCAGAACCAAGAAGATCAACGAGCAAGTACGTGCCACAGCAATAACCTGGCGACCTATTACGTTGTTCACGGTAAATTAGATATGTAATGTGAGTTCCCTTGTGTCCTTGTGTTCAAATATCAGATAATCGTCTCTGTTCCCAATTGACAAAGGTTTTTTGTCTCCACTTCATAAGGGTGTGAGAACTTGTCTCCGTGTGTCCAAAGTCGAAGAGCGTTGTTTTTTGTTCCCGAATGTCCACTCTACAAAAAACGTCGCATGTCCACGCCGTTCCTGAAAGTTAAAAATTCCGTTGATGCTCATATATCTCCCAAGCACCATGACGATATAACTCTGAGCTATCAGAGAGAAACATACCACGACCCTTGCCGTCCTTGGCACCCTCGATAATTCCGGGAAGATCGAGGATCTGGAGCTTGGCACCGTTATACTGGACAACGCCGGGCACAGTAGTAAGGGTTGTGAACTCGTAGGCGGCGATTTCCGAGTGTGTTCCTGTCAACTTGGACATCAAAGTCGACTTTCCGACTGAAGGGAATCCGACGAACCCAATGCGACCCACTCCTGTCTTTGCCACATCGAAACCCACTATTTTTGGTTCATTGTTGGAGGTAAAAGTTGATGGAAGGTGAGTGTATTGCTCGTTTCTTACGTTCCATTTAAAGACGTAACAATGTTCCTGAGTACACAAGAAAGAGGGCTCCAGCTTACCACCTGGTCCTCCACCGCCGGCACTGGTGGGGGTCAAGAGCTCACGTCTCAACTTGGCCAACTTGGCCTTGAGACCTCCCAAATGTTGGGAAGTGGCCTATTATTGTGTCCGATAATAAGTATTCTCATTGAGTTAGTCCAACTGACTCTCCTTTTACGATTCTGTTCCATACTTTAGTGCAATATCGCCCCTTTTGTGTTTGCTGCACCACTTGTTTATTCCAACGGCAAATAGAAAAGACGATCGCTCCCCCTCTTTTCTTTCGTCGTTTGCCGAGTTGATTCCATTAACAGTATTTTGACAGAGTGAGAGGAAGAAGAGCAATGAATCGGACCTTGTTCTTCTGGGTACGAGCCATCTCGGCCTCGATTTCCTTGATTTTTTCGACAGTCGTCATGTTGGCTAAAGTCCTCCTGTGATGTACGGTTTGGGCGAAAGTAAAGAAACGATCATCACTTGAGTCTTCTCCTTGTAGGTGTGCGCCAGGCTGGCCTTTTTCAATATTTTTTTGAAAAGTGAACCAAGCCACTTCGCAGTCACCTTTCATTCCAATAGTATTGCCCTTGGCCGTGCCCTGAGTCCGCACTCATTCCTTTTGTTGTCTCTCACTTCCCTTGCTTTTGCCATCCACATCCACCTTCTTCATACACATTGACGACCTCCTCTATTGTTTCTGGAATCACACACCCTTCTTCCCCTCCACGAGTTTGCAGTCTTTTCAGATCATACATTGATCAGCTCTCCCTCTCCGTCTCAACTCACCCACCCAGTCCGCTACCCCTCACACTGGGTTGTGTACCTTACTCCCTTCGCTCCTTCTGAATGTTAGCCTGCCTGAAGGCCTCTATTCCTATACCCGTCGTCCTCCGCCGACCGCCTTGTCTGCACCACACATCACCACTTCCCCTCCCTCGTCCCTCTTCGTCTTCCCTTTCAACGTCATACCGGCCACTCTTTCTAAAAGGATATAATAACTCCGTCCTTACAACAGGCCCTTCCTCCATTCTCTGCTACTTTTCAACCTCAAGACTCTTGTATTCCGAGCCTGCTGCCGCAACAGCAAGAACCACCTCCGCACCCCTTCTTACTATCCCTATCCCTACTCCCAAAAAGCTACCCAAAAAGGTCCTCAAAGCCAGCAAGCTCAAGCTCAAGTATAAGGCTAAAACCAACAGCTCTGCCGATCCCCTTCCTTTTACCAAGCCACCGCCACCACAGCCACAGCCGCAGCCATTCCAGCGCCCTATCGACGCATTTATTGCTGTCAAGAAACCCAAAAAAAGTGCACTGTCAAGGGAGACTATTGTCATTGTCAAAAAGTCCAGGGATCTTACCCCTCTATCCATCTCCAAGCAAGCCAAGGTGAAGAACAACAAGGCGTCCAAGAGTGCAGCCACTGGTAATTATATCACTTGTCCAAGTGACTCCATTGGTCCTTTTTCTCATCAAAATGGTTGCTGTATCAATCATCCCTTACGATGGTGTTGCTCATCCAAGAGACTCATCTCTCTTTTCCCTTATTCATCATATGTAGCACCACAACAAGCCCAGGAGGGATTGTCCTCGCCATCGACTGCACCAGGCTTTCAATCAAGGACATCATTTAAGCGTGACCAAAAGAAGAAGACCAGGATACAACCGCACAAGAAAGAACGGGCGCCGTCATTTCACAAGAAAATGACCTCAACGCCACCTGGATTCGATGACGGAACCACAATGAGCGCCAATGAGACCCTGTCGGATCAGGTCCAGATCCTGTGCGAAGCCTTTGCCGAGGCCAACATCCGCCGTGTCCGTCAATACCCACCCGTCTTCTTGATCGGCACATATGAGCATGCCGAACTGGCCATGCAGATATTTACGGAATACTACGAACTCACCACCCAGGGACTTGGACACGTTGGATTCGATACGGAGACTGAATGTCATTGGGGCAACCCGGCGGCACAGAGAGACGAGGTTTCGATCATCCAGATGGCGTCTCAGGATGTCTGCCTGCTCTTCCAGATCAACCGCATTGTCAACGTTGCACGGAGCCCCTTCCCACCCCGTCTCAAGGAATTTCTGGAGGACCCTACTCATCTCAAGCTGGGAGTTGGCGCCAGACGGGATGCCAAGGATCTGGACCGCATTTTCAAAATCAACTGCGATGGAGTTGTTGATCTGGAAGTCATGGCATTGGAGAAGAACGTCCTCGAGCGGTCACTTCAGGACTTGGACGAAAAGTACGGTCGGCCGGGACGAGAGGTCCTCAAGACCCATGCGATGCTTCGATGGAAATGGAACGCCGAGGAGCTGCAACCCCAGTGGGTATGGTATGCTGCCAAGGATGCCTTTGCTGGAATTGCCATCTATGAGAACATGATGGCCGATCGTGTCAAGGATACCTTCAAGCCCTACGAGGAGAGATTTCCTATGACCGAGAACGAGCTGAAAAAGGACATCATGACCTTCCTCGAACGTGCCATGGGTGGCAAAGGCCGAGTATGTTGTTTTATTCCAACATACATTCGATATAGTGTATTTTAATCACGTGTATCGTACTAACTCTTAATATTTATTTTATTGTGAGTAGCAAACGACACTGGGAGCGGTGGAGACGACGTTGCAGAAGGGCTATGGTCGATTCCAAAAGATGTACCAGCCCAAGGAGAGAAACGCTCAGGTCAAGGAGTTGGTTCGTCAACTGATCACGGATAATCGTTTGACTCGACTGGCCCAGACACCCTTGACTGCAGCCAACAAGGACGACGTTCTCATTATAACAGGCGAGCGACTGGAACGCGTGCTCAGGACTCAAGAAGCGATCGATGTTCTCCGGCCGTACTTTAACAACTCGCCTGTGTACATCCACAGCCTCAGTTCCAAGGGCATCACTCTCCCTAAGGCGCTGGACAACTCTGATGGTTCTGTTGTGGACGAGGATTACGAGGATCTCCGACTTTTTGTTGAACTGGGTTCGATGTGGCAACAACCACGCAAGTTGAACGGGATGACCTCCTCATTCTTGTTTGAATTGGAGGCAGCAGGGTACCAGGGCCTACCTCCTGTGGCAAAGTCTGATCCTGGATCCAAGCTGCCCGAGAAGAAGATTGTACAGGCGAACATGGAGCGGGCTAAGGCGAACGATGTTGGGAACAAGTGGAGGGCGTATGTGAACCGACTGGTGCGTCGGCATGTGCTTGTAACGGAGAATGGGGTGTATTCTATGGATCACGATCTGGAGGACCGATGCCGTGAGGCTGCACCCGAATTGCCAAAGGAGATAATCGATCCAGCGGAGAATAAGCGGCAGAAGGCATTGCGCAAGGCAGCGGCCTTGGAGGCGCGTTTGTCGACGGTCAAAGATCTGACGAATGCGGAGGATTTGGGACCTGAAGCTCAGAAGCGTGTTCGTCTAGTTCCTAGTGAAGAAGATGATACTTTTGCCGAGCTTGAGAACGACGATGAGCAAGGGGACGAGGAGATGGTTGCTGCTGCTGCTATGTAGATCTTTTATTTTCAATTGTATTCCTTATTATTCTTGCTCCTGTGCATCATGGTTGTGATTGACAAGGTTGATCAAGGATGATCTTTTTATCCTTTTTTGGGGCCAGGAAGAAGGGTCTGTGTCGACAAAATGATGAAATGATTCTTCTTCGGTCGTATTTGCTGCACTCTGATCGGTCTCATTTGTTCTCACGGCGGGCAAAAAACGCTTCTTTTCTTTCTTTTCTTTCATATCTACTTTTCAACCCTACTTCCTTCAACACACACCAACTCACCCATCCACGAAGCGCAGGAGAAAACACTCTCCATATACACATTCACTAACCACAACCACAAACACACTTACACTTTGTCCTCTATCTTCATTCACACAACTCGCCAACCAACCATTCAACCAACGACCAAAACAGCAATGACGCAACAGAAACGTCAATCCACAACCTCCAAGCGCACCGCATCCCCCCACGTCGATTCACCCTCTGCAGCTGGCGCAAAGGAGGAGCCGCCCAAGAAGCGTGGTCGTACGACCCGTCGGTCGTTGGCTGTTCAGGCCGAGGAGGATGCTATTGCCGCTGCCAAGGATCGACATGAGGAGCAGGAGGAGCAGGAGGAGGACGGTGATGATGGGGATGCGGGCGAAAAAGAAGAAGAAGAAGAGGAGAGTTTGATGGATGGAAAGGGGGAGAAGGTTGTTGGCGGTGATTCTGAGAAGAAGAAGAGCAAGAAGGTCGAGGAGGAGAAGGATGAGGATGGTACTCAGGCGAAGGTCAAGGAGGAGGAGCCTCAGGACAATGATAAGACAGCGGTCAACGAGCCCCAAGACGATGACACTAAGACTGCCAGAGTCAAGAAAGAGGAAGACACGGAGGACAAGAAGCAGATACTCGAGATTCCACAGCACATGGTTGTTGAGAAGGGTCATGTATACTTCTTTTACCGGCCCAAGATCGATGTCGATCAACCTTCAGGCCCGGATGACGTGCAGAAGTTGTATATGTTGTTGAGTCCTGATGATGCTGTTGGCCGCGTCTCGACTTCGGCCGATTCCAAACACGACGGATCAACGTCATCGGCCAAAGAATCGAAGGATGACGTTGGCAGTGGTGATGGAGGGAAGATGGTGAAGAAGGAGGACGAGAGTGGAGGCGCATTGCATCGGTTGTTGATCGTCCCACGCAAGGCCCTCCCCGTCTACGAGCCCAACACTAGTGGTGGTAACAAACCCGGATCTCGGAACTGGGCATTCGTCGACACTGCTTCTTCCAACTTGGCAACTGTCGAGTCCCGTCTCCAAGAATACACCTACACAACCAAGACCCGCGGCGACCGGACCCAGGCCGCTGCTCGGTTCATTGCCCAAGCCCGCTACGAGTTCATCTTGGACCATGTCGATCCAGAGCATCCTCAACGACAGTCTTCGCATTTTGTCTACCAGCTCGAGGTGCCTACGACTCCCGGCCCGGTCCAGGAAGCATTCAAGATTGCAAAAGAGGGTCAATTTCTGGTCCATGTCAAGAACCCTAGTATTCAGACCCCCGCCACCGCAAGAGGAGCAGTGCGGTACGCGACCCTTAAGGACAAGGCTGCCAAGTTGCCCAAGCACTTACAGGAGAAATTCAAAGGTGTCAGGAAGGATGAGGTCCGATATGCACCGATGGATTCGAGCGAGTTTTTGGATATGGTACACGTAGAGTTGGTGCTCTTGGCGGTGAAGAGGGGAGCGAGGGAGGAGTTTGAGGAGTTGCTAAAGGAGTTGGAGGAGGAAGTTGAGGAGGAGATGGCTGGGTGGAGCGAGAGTGAGAGCGAGGGTGAAGGAGGAGTGGAGCGTGTGTATAAGGAGTTGGAGATGGATGAGAAGACCATCCCTGCAGCTGTTGACGAGTTCAAGTGAGCGCGCAGGCAGAGAAGGCTTTGGAGCAGGGGGGGTTTGCATCAACACACACACACACACACACACACACTACTTCCTCCTTCTTTTCTTGCACGCACATTAACACTTTCTCACTTCCATTTCCCTCTTTCTTGAGCATATGGTTTGCGATCACTCCCTCTCGCTCAAAATGTAGTCAACCTTTTGCACAAGAAATGCATGCAGAAAAGCAAAGAAATAAATGTTTGATCGTTGAGTGCATTGTGGGGTTAAAAATAGCTCTTTGATAGACGCGCGACGGCAGTTAAGGGTGATGGTCAAAAGAACAACCCAGGGTGTCAGTACAGGGTATACACAAGAGGTGTACACACACAGAGAATGGGAAGGTCGAGAAATGAGAGTAGGGAGCCCTCGTTGTGAATCATGAATGGGATGAAAAAGGAGGATAAAGTGAGGGAGATGGAGAGAGAGTGAGGGAGAGAGAGAGGAGATGTAAGATTTAGTATGAGGGTATATGTGGAAGGGGTTAATGTGGCTGCAGAAGGTGGTGTTGGTAGCAACTTCTACTCTTTCCAATCTTTGGATTTGGAAAAGGCTCAAAAGAGAAGGCAAGAAGGGTAGCACCACTTTGATGCCTCTGCCCTACCTACCTCTGCCAATGCGGCAATGATTGAAAAAAAATTCTCAGCTGCACAGTTCGCCTTTTTTTGCTGCTGTGAAGTCTCCCTTCCTTCCCCGTGAAATGTGAAATGGGAACCCCCTTCTTTTTTCACTTTGGAGTCCAGCTTCCGTTAGTTAAAAGGTTAACTGAAACGGCGTTTTACTCACACACCCTTTCTTTCTTTTCTTTTCCCTTGTCCTTTCTTCTTTCCATTTTTCTTTTTCGCTGCTGTCAATTCAAAGACTAGGCAACATGAAGATACTCTCAATCGCCTTATGCGCTCTCTCTGTTATCGTAGCCTGTGTATCCGCCGCCCAAGGCACGTTTCACTTCACAGAACGCGTATATTTTCACGACACATCCCTATCGCCATTCTCAACCACGTTTGATGCTGTTCTTCAATTGTTAACCGTCGGTGTATTTGTCCACCATAACCTTGTATACTCTATTATCTTCTACGCCATTCCTTCTAGTTCGACGACGAGATGGTTCACCAAACGCAAAAATACCTATTCCAAAAGACAATGGCCTCCAAATCTTCGACCAAGCAACCTGCGACGACACCCTAGCCCGCTTTAACAATCAAGTACAGACGTGCCTTGACAACAACAAAGCGCTCATGCAGAGAAAGAAAAGGCTCCGGACAGTGATGAGTGGACCGTACAATCGTCTTCGTAGGGCTGTTATTGATGCCCGAATTGCAAGATATACCACTCCGACGGGTGAAAATGCGCACGGGGCACTCAGAGAGTTGATCAGGAAGTATTATAAGTCGTTCGGTAGTGGCAATGCTGGTCAGGATAAGCCATCGACGGTGATGAAGCATTGTGAGGCTGCTCGTGTCTCGATCAGCGAATGGTTTCTTCACCTCTGCAACACTGACGCCCCCAAGTAGACTCTTACTTCTAGATGTTCAGTTTTGATAATTGATCTCTTTGTCAACAGAATGATATTGACCTTTTGATGTTTATTGCGGTTTGGTTGTTTGATCATATTGACCTTGAAAGGTGTAGATTGTGGTAGTAGTGAGGATGGAGGGTGGAGCTGGCATCGCATTTTTTTTACCCTCAGAGAATGCCAAAGATCACAATACGGCGAAGGAAAAGAGAGAAGAGGGCTGGGTTGCCAACGGAAGGAGGGATTGTGAATGAAAATATTTTTCGTCTCTGTAATTGCTGTCCGAGCACAAATTGGAAAGTATCGCTTCCTCCACTAAAGAAAATGCAGTTCAGCCCAGGCATTTGTTCCTCTTGGTGGCGTTTGAAGTAGAGATGAGGAAGGACCCGCGTATTTTTCCTCTGACCCAGTGTCTGCCGTTAATTTTAGGATGCTCGTCCATCTCCTTACAGCTTCCATTCCTTCCTTTTTGACATACCTACTGCCTCCCTATGATTCACACCAATGTCCTGTTCCCAACCACAAGTATGCCCATAATGGACCCCTCATTTAGTGGCATTCAACCAATCCAGAAAACCCTCACAGTCGAGCCTTTTATTATCTAGATGTTTTTTTTTTCTATTTTCCTCAATACGGTTACACAGGGTTCAATCCGACAAAGCTCCGCAATTTCTCAAAGATCATCAACGACAGCATAGTATGTGGACCAAGTCTCAACCAGCACATCAAGAAACCCTTATACAACGCCAAAGGTCCCTCTCGCTGAACAGTCTTTATCGCACAGTCGATCGCCGACCGATACAGATACCCCTTTCCCTGGGCATTGAACTGTTGGTTCATATACCGGACCTTAACAGTATCGATCGGTGATGTCGAGATGGAGCAGACTAATCCTGCAAAGGTACTGGCACAGAGATGGGTCAAGTATCCCTCGTGGAACCGAGCTTGGCCCTGAGAATCGCGGAGTTTGAGGAGCCAATGTTTTGTGGTGTCGTAGGAGGCGAGTTGGGAGGCGGTGACGACCATTGCGCGGGCTGCGGTCGGGACCACACCGCGGTAGAGGCCGGGGATACCTTCTTCGATGTAGACGGATCTGCAGGCGTCGGCGATTGAGGCGTAGCGTGGTTTGCCGCTGGGCCAGAATGCCTGCAGGCGGACTATTAAATTTATCGGTGAGCGAGAGGGAGAGAGGGAGAGAGGGACAGAAAGGTTAGGGGCTTTGACTGGTGGCAGCACAATTTGCAACTCCTTCCTTTTGTTGGAGAGGAAACCATAATTTGAGAGACAGAGACAACCCCTCAATGCGGGGAAGAAGGAAAAAAAAAGAGGACACATGGAAAGAGGGAAGATAGTTGGAGAGTGAATCTTGGTTCCAGAGTGTGGGAGAAAAGAATAAAAAAGAAATCAAACGCTTACCTTTGATGAGATCGGTGGGGTTGGCAATGGCGCTACCGATCATCCCACTCGTGAGTCCAGACATTAACTTGACCAACGTAGTCGTCTCTTCACCTCCACGAAGTCCCGTTGCCCCCATCCCGCTGTAGATACCCTTGAAGTAATCATAGCTGCCTAATCGAATGGTCGAATAGATACTCTCCCTTAGAACTGCGGGCGCCAATCCTGCAACAAAAACCCTTGGCCCCTCTGTACGCAAAATCTGTCGCAATAATGGAATGAGCCGAAGTGTCTGTGTTGTCTGTGTTGCTGTCACTGTTGTTGCTGGCGTTGTTGCTGCTCTCATGACTGCACCTCCTGCTGTTGGTGATGAAGCAGCGGTTGGGTGGAGAGTATGAGTCGCAGCAAGGACAGAGGTAGAAGAGGAGGGGAGGACAACAGAGGTTATTGTAGTAGTAGCGATGGCCTCGCCCTGGAGTTGGAGCCGGGTCTTGATGACATCGACTGGGTGAGTAAAGACGACGGCAATCATGCAGCCGAGACCGCCAAAGAGCAGTTTTGCAGCTAGTTCTTGGCCCGAAGTCCATACGTGTGCTGCCCGTCCTTCTGGGGTTAAACTTGGGAGTCCTGATGAGTGTTGCCCTTGAGCAGTCATGTGATCGAGTGTCCTCTGATTAGTGATGGCGTTGGTTGTTTGTTGATGTTGGTTGTAGGATGTCGGATGAGGGGAGGTGTAGGACTGGTTGAGATGGTAAAGCGGAGAGAGGGAGAGAGCTGGGGAGAGAGGAGGAGGAGTTGCAATGACCGAGTGGGGAAAAAAAAAGGCTCTCTCAGTCCTCACTCTGGCTGACTGTTGGGTGTCTGTGTGTCCTTGAGAGAGAGAGAGAGAGAGAGAGAGAGAGAGAGGGTGGGAAGAAACCAAAGTGGCTGCAGGGATGAATAATCAGCCAGTCAGGGGGTTCTATTTGTTTATCCTTCTGACTAGAACCTTGTCCTTCTCTCCATGCCCTCCACTCCTAAAATGGGCTTGCTTCGGTTTGTTCCCACTCTGTACTGAAGTTGATCGTTGTTCTTGTCGAGGGGATACTGCTTGTGAGTGAAAAGGAACACAACAAGAGAGCACTCCACTCCCTTGCTTGATGGGTCCGCGCGGTGTGGGAAAGAGAAGAGCAAAAGGTGCGTAGTCAGGTACCGACAAGAACTGAGAAAGGAATTGACGGTCTCAAATTAATTGGTCGCACGTTCAGGTACAAGACTTTCCCTTTTTCTCCTCCTCTTCCACTTCCTCTTCCACCTCTCACTCACTCCTTAACTCTCCATTAGTCACTCAAGCTACCAAGTGGCTCTTCACATACCAACTATAGCTCTTACTCTTCACATACACACGACCTCTTCCTCCAATATCCATGGAAAGAATTATAACCAGCAGCAGAATACGCTAATACAACGCACTGGCAACTAGATCTATTTTTCTTCCTTCCTCACCTCACACCAACTCCAACATCAACACCTGACCCAGAAACTAGCTTCAAAACCTTTTACCTCATTTGATGCCATGCATATCTTTCTTGGCAACTCTTGGGTCCAGTCCCCCCCCCCCTCCCCCTTCTGGCCGTTAGCAGCATGGTGTCCATCGGTGCAGATGATGTCTATCTGTCCACTGTTTCCGATCCCAAGGTCATGCGTGTTTCCTCCTCCAAGGAGCAGGCTGCACCCTGCATAAGAACACTCGCCAGTGTTATGGATAGGTGTGAATCCTACTAGAGGATTCACTTCCTGCTCTTTTTCACTTGACAAAGCAGAATGCTGCTGAAGGACAAGATAATAATAAAAAAATTAACCTCCTTACTTCTCAGGCACTTGCTGCCATCTTTCTCTCGACGTTATCTGGAAAAACAAGAAAGACCATAATACCTTCAGCCTGTAGCAGGGGACGTGCCCTTCCCTTAGATGAAACGAGCAGGCGCCGGACCCAAGAACAAGGACTATCATCCCTGGACAAGGTGATAGCGGCAGCATCAGTACATAGAATCGGTCACCAGGACGTCGCCAAAAGGTATGCCACCGCTTCTAGCACCACGGATTGAACTTTAGGGCGTCACAAGAGGTCTACCATTGCCTCCAACTCATGCATCTTCGGTGATGTAATTCATAAGCCTATCCCCATGTCTCACTCTCTCCATCGTCTGTCATTTCATCACCTTGCTTGCCCACACTCTCTCATTCCTCGCCTTCTTACCCTTCACCTTCATCACCCTCCTCATTATTTTGCTCCGTCTGGCCCATATGGTGCGCAAAAGATTCCCTCTATTTCCCGTGTAGAAACGTCTTGTCATTAGAAACCTGGCTTCTTTAGCTCCAGTAGGTATACTACAGGCTCTACCGAGTGGGGGGTTGCTGTGACAAAGATGGTCCTCTTAGGAACTCTATATAGGTATCATGTGAATGTTCTACTGGGCACAATGTGGTTCCCTTGCTCGACAACAGTTATGCAGTAATAGAACGTGTGGTACGCGTGCGTTTATTACGATCTTGTTTTAACCTCTTGCTTTGCCCGGAACCTCTTCTATATATTTTTAATATGGACCAGGTGTTTTTGGACTTGGCCTTAAACGGACAGGCAAAGAACATGTCTCCTTCACCAACTTTGTCACGAAATTTGAGCTTACCAACCGAGAGTCCGCGACCAGGCCGTTTGAAGGCTTACTGAAGTCTTCACAAATCCCGTTAAAGCGCTGTACAGTTTTAACAGCCAAGTTCAGCAAGTTCCAAATGCGCTATGCGGAGCAGTTCTGAACCAAGTATTTTCTGAGGCTCAACTCAGTGCGAACTGTGCAGAGACTTGCACTTGCGGCACAGGATCCGGTGGCACGCTGAAGCGGCACATGGTAATTGAAGATGCCGATAAAGATAGACTGTTTTATCACTGTTCTTCGTTTTGGCAACTGTTGATATTATTCCTTTTTTTCATGCCTTGTAAAAACCCTGTTACACCCCAGCCCATATCCTTTCAACATCCCTGTACCATCACTTCTCATCACAATCATTTCTGTAGTTGTACTCCACTTCTCGGTGACCTTGGTGCCATTGGACCAGGAGGACTTTGCATTGTATGTGGGGTGCTTTCAGCTGGTATACTGCACGTTATTAACTGGATTCCATTGTATTTGTTATAGGTTTGGTGGCGTCAAGCACTTAGAGTCCAAGTCCTCGTTGGCGACAGATGTTCTCACACCAAGCATCCCTCATCCAACCATATCACTGTCCAACGATAATATTCTCAGTCAAAGTAAGCGATGCCTTCTATGGGTTATGCTGGCGATTTTCGTTCTAATCTTGAGCGACGACGCTTGCAATCCTTTTACATCATTGGGTGCTCTTTGATACTTTCTAGCATCTACAAAACACCCCTGTGATACATTCAACGATGCATTCGACAATGAGGCTATCGGACTGGTGAACGCCTCGCGAAACAGATGTGAGTACAATTTGGATAACCCAAGAGCTAGCTGGTTTATTGACTCTATCGATCAAGCTGCTCTATTTGGCCTATCGATCAAGCTGACAATTCTTCTTTATAATTTGCAATAGCCGTTTCTCCAACACTCGTCCCCACCGAGCCTCTAGAGAGTCTTCCAGAAGTCTACACTGCTAGACAAGAGAAGCATTCCTTCCAAGCCTGCCAATACGAGGACGGGGACGAGGAGGACGGAGAAGGAGAATGTGACAGTGCTGGTGCTGGCGACGCGAACGATGTTCTCTTGCCAGACACCACGGACCAGGTCCCCGGTTCTCTGTAGTTCTTGATGGAGTCGACGTGGCGGCCGGATTTCAGAGCTCTTTGCCGACCTTAAGGAGAAAAAGATCTATATCCACGACGTCGACCAAGCTCTGCAAGTGTGTATGATGATAATGTTACCTTGTAAAACTGTCTCTTGCTAATGGATATAGTCATTAACTCGCCCAAACGTGTCTCTGATATGGCCTTGTAGCGCTAGATCTGGTGTTATCCTGTTGAATTGGGAGGGAACCGAGAGTCAAAAGGTTCACTTTGGAGAAAAGACTCTTGCGCAAATGCGCGAAAAGGCTCTGGAAAAGTGGCAGGAGACGAACGCAATGGCAGCTCGGAATCAAGCGCGCATATAGCTCGATGTAAGTATCACGTATTGGTGGTTCGGTATCAACATGAGCACTTGGAAGCTATGCCCTCACTTACTCACGTGTATATCATTTAATAGCATCACAAGGGCCATGGGTGTGATTGTACAAAATCACTGAAGCACATTTCGGGCAGTGGACCGTTGGAATGCAAGTGTCGAAAGCTCCAAACCTTCTTTATGCCCACGGCAAAGAGTTTCAGGAGTCTAACAGCCAAAAGGGTTATTGTGCCTTTCAACCTATTGGGCATTTTACATAAAATGTTGTCCTGAATAGCTGGCAAATCGGGGTTAAGTGGTCAAACAAAATATTTTATGTGAAATGCCCAATACTCAGAGAACATCTATCTCTGCGTTCAAACTCCATTGTTTGCTCTTGAACTTGTAAGGCTTAAGACTAATATTTCTGTTTTTCCAACACCAGTCCAACCAACCAAAGGCATTCAGTCACTGTATTAACTCGTGTTTTTTAAACTGCACATATAGCGTTGACTCGACTACAGAGTTGGGACGATCCTCACTTCCAGAAGAGCCGCAAGATGAAAAACGCAAAGGACTTGGTTCGAGTAGAAATCCCCCTGAAGGATGCCCTGGACTTCATCGGAGATGCGTATTGCGTTCATAATGCTGTCCTTGTCGAGTGGCAAGAGATTGGCCAAATCATAGCATTATACCTTACGTTCAAGTGCGGAAATCTGTACTTTATGGTCCACGTACGCGACATTACGATCCGAGATAACTTGACAGAGCTTGGCACGATCGGCACACAGATTAGGACCTGAAATGATCTGAGAGCCACAGTCGAGCTTGGACTGAGTCCAGACTTGGAAGCAGAGGTATCTGGCAAAGGACGAATCAGTATGGCGCCTTCAGTCCTCTTGGTTCCGTGCACGCTAGGGTCGAAGCGACACGTACTCTTGAGTTCAAAACCTTCCTGAGTAGGGTGTAGGAGCTTGCATCGTATTAGGATTCGTCGTATGAGCACTCACTCCTCCCTGCAGTGTAATTTTTTCTTACATATAAAGCGCCTGACTGACTTCTAACGAAGCAAGGATCGAAAGAGTCGACATCGAAGAATCAAAAAGTAAAGTCGCTATGAACACACGGCTGCCACAAGCCAGTTTTCCCATTGTGATAGTGCGGTGACGATCGAACATGATGGCTCAGTTCGTTTTGATTAAGGTTCATCCTGTTTAACCATACCCTTATATTTCTCCTCAGACGGAATTTTCTTTGTGGGACCATAATCGATACGTTATTCACTGCCAAACAGAGCTTGTGGTCATTCCAAAGAAAACATGTGCAGACGAGAGGTGATGACAGCTAGGTAACGCGAAAGGCATAGCAAAAGGCATAGCAAAAGACAACGCAACTATGACATCTTCTATAGGACACTTGAATCCAGGAACCAGACGAAAAGGGGTGGTTCCTGACTTCCTGCTGATCAGACACGTTAGTTTTATGGATAGGACACCATTGTGGCCGAACGAAATCTCGGTCATAGCTCTCGCTTACCTTTGCTCTTGCCTTCCTTGCTCTCCTCTCTTTGTCTTTCTCTTTTTTTCTCTTCTGGCTGCTGTGGTGTGAAGGTGTGAAGTGAGGATCTTATCACGTGTTCCATTGTGATGTGAGCATCTGCTGCCGCTACACTCTCCAACTCTGTTGATCGAGAGTGTGAATGGCGACAGGGTAAGGCAGGCTTCCATAAGTGACGGGAGGAGGTGGATCTGATCACACCCTGAAACAGAAACCTTGCTAATGCAACCGACATCGTTGAATCTGCTCATCGTCATGGTTCAGATGCAAATTGGTCAGACTTGATCATCTCAATCTTCTGACTCCCTTCAAAACTTGGGCCTAGAGAGAGACCTGAATTTGATTCATGTTTAGGAGGAACCCTGACTGCGTGATCTTTAATTTTTTTTTTTTGCTTCTTCCTTTTCCACCTACCCTCCTTCACCAACCTCGCGTTGTCAGCGCATCAGGACAACGACAGCAGCAGCAATGACAACGGCCTGCAACACATTCTTCAACATCCCAGAACTAGTCTGCCGCCTCACCCGCTTCATCCCACAACACGACCTCATCAAACTCCTCCAACTCAACCACCACATCAACACCATCTGCACCCCGGAGTTCTGGCGCACACTCGACCTCACCCGCTGCATAGCTTCCGAACAACTCTTGGAGTCGCCCCATGCTCTTCAAGCATTCAGTCGCAACATATACTCAGTAAAGTCCATCGCATGGGGAATCAAAATTTCAGCTCACTATATTGAAGCAGTTTGGGCATACCTCAACTCCGCGGAAGTTTTACCAGTACACCAATCGATCTCGACAGATGTCCTTTCATATCCTACGTGGGGGGCATTGACGCTCCCAACCGTCACCTCAATCCATCCTCTGCCTCCAGTGCTCTGTCTCACCCACTACTCAGGGGAGCTCAGTAACACCAAATACAGTTTCGGGAATTTATTTCGACTTGGACCAAACTCTTCACGCAGCCATACCTACCCACATCACCCTCACCAAACTCTATGGCTACTCCAACTTAACCACTTAACATTGACACACCTCAACCTTCAACAAGTGCCTCTTACCCCACTCCGGGTCCTCCGCCATATCTGCCGCACCCTCTCCCAACTCACTCATCTCCAAACTCTGCGACTGGAGGCAACCTGGGGTCATTTCATCAATCGCCAGGGCTTTAACGCCCTCTTCTCCAGTTGTCCTCGTTCATTGGTCTCGTTCTCGTTCCGAGCCGAGGTTGAATATCTTGCAGGAGGGACGGATTTGAGACCGGATGAAGATGATTGGGACTTTGATCAAGGGCCGTTGATGCTATCGACTGAGCCGTTCCATCGTCTAACGAGGCTCGAGCTCCCGAGAATACGGAGCCTGGACGCCGCTCAGGCGGTTATTATTATTCCTACCTTGATGCTCTGTCCAGCTCTCGAGACTTTGAATCTCCCAGCTATGAAGGATGCCCAGACAATCGCGTTAATCTCTATGACCCTTCGTGTCTTCTGTCCACTCGTCACTGACATGTCTCTTGCTTCTGACGCATCTCTAACAGAAGGCGGTGAGGACGTTATGGGAATCATCCAGCAGATTTCACCAGGGCATCGAATTCAAAACATCCGTCTCGCAAATTGCCTTGACAACGCTTTACCTTCGACTACTGCTGCTGCATTCCTTCGACATGCAGAGTCGCTCCGCCGGATCGAATTGAGTGCCACCCGATTGCTCAAGAGCGCCACCATCCAGACCATCCTCGTAGAATGCCAGGGGCTGGAGTACCTGAAGATCGAGGAGAGTGTGTCGTTGACCGAGTGCGCTCTCCACCTCGAGGACGCAGCCCTAGCACAGTGGGGATGCACCCAGATGCGGTATCTGGAACTGACAGTCGCTTTTACACCTGATGGCCGGGACCCCAAGTACTTTGCTGCCGACCCAACAATGGTCACATGGACCGAGGAGGACCATTATCACTGGGACTTGATGAATAAGTTATACACCCAGATCGGAGCGCTGTCAGAGTTGGTAGTCTTGAAACTCAAGGCTGCAGGTGCACCACGACCACCGCACACTATGAGGATTCGGAAACGTGGCGATAACTTCAAGGATACTTGTCTCCCAGGCATCCTGTCCCTCGAAGATCCCACCACTGGCAAGATCGGGTTCCTGTCACGCCTCTCCGGTCTCACTAAACTACGCGAGCTCCGCGGATCGTTGTTCTGGAAGAATAGGGAGGTGTTGGCCAGGACGGGCGAGCGAGAAGTGGAATGGTTCGTGAACCATTTGCCGGCGTTAAGAAGGATGGTGCTGTTGTTTCGTTGTAGTACACAGTGTGTTATTGTGCAGCAGGATGGAGAAGAAGTGCCGTGGGTGATTAGGGAGTTGCAAAGGCGCCGGCCAGGGTTGTTGCTTGTTGGTGATCAGCGGGATGAGTATGATAATGTCATCCTTTAGTCTGTATGATGCGGAGGAATTTAATAACCTTTGTTGCAATGAACCCAGACTGGCCATTTGATACAAAGCGTATGATTGTACATGGTGTGTTTGATTATATTATGGTACATGTCCTTAGTAACATATTAGTCAAGGTGAGGAAAAATCAAAGTACGGATGGACAGTCCTGGGTGATCTGAATATCTGATCGGTGTTGTTGGAACCAGAGAATGTGTGGAGGCGACAAGTCCATAGGAAGTAGGTGCCGCTTGACGCCACGATGGTCCTTCAGAGCAGGCAAGAGCTCGACAACTTCCAGCTTGGGCCAGTGCTCCAACATCCACTCTAGCTCCTTCTGGCCCATCGTCTTGGATGTCTCCGTAGTAGTCGCCTGGACACAACCCCGAAGCTCCCTCAGTTTCGTCAACCCACCCAACCAGCTCAAGTACCCCGGCCGTCCTGTAGTCTCGTCGCCCAAGGAAAGCAAACCAGGGAAGGAAGCGTCTGCGTTTTGGGCGCTGACGACTTTTTGGTCTCGCTTTTGATGCGGCATGCTTTCATACTCATCTGCGCTCCAGAGATCAACATCGTCGAATTGTGCCGCAGGAGGACGGATGGTTTTGGTCCGCGTTGCCTTGATGTTGGGTGGTGCAGTGTCGCCTTTGGTAACTCTTCTCTCCTGCCCGTGCTCATCTAGCCACTCCAATTCCTTGGACTTGATCCTGAGATTCAGTACCTCCATATCGCGTAAAGCCCCGAGTTGGCGGTAGAGTTTCCTGAGCAAAGTCCATGTAAGCTCCATGATGCTGGGTAATGGACCCTTGTAATCCGTAGGAAAGACCTCCTGGCGCAGTTCCACGGCAATCTCCAAAGTCTTGAGTTTCGTGCATACCCAATCTTTCTCAACCAAGTGCCTCAGTCGTATCGATGGAGTAGTTGGTCCTTTGACAATAAGATGCTCCAAAGCGACGCAGGCCCAGAGGACAGTTTGGAGGTCACGCCTGCTGACATGAGGACACTCCTCGATCCGGACCTCTGTAAGACTGCGGAAGTGTTTTGATGAGATCAGTTGTAAGGTGGGGCTGACATACTCTGACGCAAAAGGGTCCCTGCTCCTGACAGCTGTCAAAGAGTGTGCAGGGAAGGCATCAATGATGTCGATTGTTCCTACACCACACGTATTCAGTTCCTTTAGTCGGGGACAGTGTTTGGCAGCAGCCTGGGCAAGAGCAGTGGAGATGGGACGAAAACCCGCCTCATCCCAACAAGGTGGCGAAAGCGTCTCCAGCGCCGGACAATCCTGCAAGAAGGTATACAACAGCCTAGTATCCTCCCACCGCCCAAACTCGACCAGGAGGCTCCGCAGCCGATCCAGAGGCGCGTGCCGCCTGAACAGCGCCCGACGTTCACCAAGTAATCCCGAAAGTTCAGTATCCTGAATCTCCGACGACGGTCCTGTTAGTGCATCCTCGACCTTTCTCGAGCGAAGTGAGACAGCCTCGATCGAGACCGGGAGGCTGAAAAAGAGCAATTCGACGACAATCTCCCACCGGACAGGGGACATTCGAAAGTTGAGATCGAGTTCCTTTAGTGACTTGAGGCTGGGGATCGCCTGCATGAACAAGTGGGCGTCAAATGGCGATCGGACACGACAGCCGCTCACACGGATGTGGGTTAGGGAAGAGTTGAGGTTGAGAAGCCAAGTGAGCCGTGGCATGACGGCGATCTCGGGGTAGGCGTCTGTAAGTTGATGGTCCTTGTCCTGGTTCTTTTCAGTCCTGTACTCCAAGGTAGTGAGTCGGGTCAATCTCGGGAGGGTTAAAGAAATAGGGTTCGGCAGTGGTGACGATGAAGTTGCAGACGAATTTGATGTGGAGGCAGTGGTGGGTGTTTGGTTGTCGCTCTTGTCGTTTGGGTGCCGGATCATGCAGTTGAGAAAATAAACAAGGGTGCTGGTCTGAAACTTGAGTTCCCGAATACGATCAAAGTTTCTGCTCAACGCCTTATGTGCCGGTTTAGATTGCGCAAGCCTCCTTGCCCGTGCAGTGTCATAGAGGTCGAGGGAGGACCAGAAGAGGGGAGAGACGGTTTGGTGGAGGAGTCTGTTTGTCATGGAGAGATGGAGGAGGTCATCTTTTGAGGCGAGGCATCTGCCGATGGTTTCTGCGAGTTCAGGGATCGCAAAGACAGTTGTTGCTGAAGTTGGTTCGGGAGGTGTCGGTGTCGGTGTGGGTGCGATCTCCTTGTGTGCCTTTGCTGTTGACGCCTTTGCACGGCGAGGGCGCTTTGGTGTTGCTGCATCCATTGTAGATTGAGTGGTGATGAATGTCGGAGAGTGAGAGCGAGGTGCGAAGTGTTCTTCCTTTGAATAGCAGGAACAAAAAGTGCTTCTTTTGTTCCTCTTTGTCTGTGTGTCTAGGTTAGACTGGAACAGTCACGATCGTCAGCCAATGGCATGCAACCTAAGAGTGGCGCAATTTGTGTAATGGCCTGAGAACACATGCACCAATTCGTTGGCACAATGTTTAATTGGCCGCTGATATAGACCTACAAATGCCTGCAGCATTCAGCTCCATCAACAGAGCCAAAGAGTCTCACCCGCTCCGCTGATATCTCTACATCCGACACGAACGTGTCCCTCCACCCTCTGTTTGTATGTTGTGCATTGAGTGTGTCATCCCTTCTACACCTTGGTCACCTTCCATTGAAGATACCTGTAGTATGATCCGATAAGCCACAGGATATTTCGCAACATGCACACACTGCCTCTGCTGATCGAGTGTGAATGGGACAACGTACAGAATGATGGGATCGTTAGGAGTGGATCTGATCACACCCTTTTATGAAAATTTTGCTAATGTAACCGAGATCGCTGAATCTACTCATGTTCATGGTTCCGATGCCAACTGATCAACCTTGATCACCTCAATCTTCTGAATCCCCTCAAAACTGCTTGTTCGAACGTTAGCTCTAGCCTCCGATTGTTTGTTCTGCCTTTGGTGGCGCAAAATTAGGTAGATAGAGCACGCCACTGTTTTCTTTGTTTCCACTCCTTTCACTTTCCCCTCTCACCCTCTGACCAAACCTTCCCCACCAGCATTCACTTGTTTACATTTAACGATAAACCATCATATGGCTACAGCCAGTAACACATTCTTCACTTCCCCAAAACTCATCGCCCTTTGCTCTTCACCCCCTAAGACGCGACCTCATTCAACTCGCCACAGCCAAACGCACCACCCATGGTGTCTGCCCCCTCTGATCTGAAAAGCCCTCACACTCCTGAGCGACACCTTCTTAATTCGTCTCGTAAGCTCGCCCATGGGACTAAAAGCACTCGACAACAAGGTCCATCGTATCCGCACGCTGACCTGGTGACCTATTTTATCTTGGTGATATCTTACTTCCATATCAACATTTCAAAGTATGACCAGTACCTCTGTTTTCTTTCACTCGCTGGAGGCTCTCAAGGGGTGGGCGACGATTCAAATGAGGTATTATATTCAAGGTGCTGTTTGTATTCTGAAAGCGTTGGCGCCAGGCGCATGTAATGACAGATATCTGTAGATGAGGAGTAAAGAACTATTCGCGCTGGAATACTTTTATTCTGAAGAAAATTAAAGTGGTGCCCACTTTCAACTGAACTTCGCAATACGTTTTAAATATCATTAATTTTGCGTTTATTTGTGTGTGGTAAGAGAAGCAGGAATGTGATATCGCTTCAAAAGTAACGCAAAAGCCAACACTGGCATGACACTGAGAAGCTCACCCAACCCAGCGAGTGCAGGTGGTATGCGCGCATCCTCCATCAAAGGTACGAAACATCCGGCAGCCAGAGGAATCACCACAAGGTTGTATAAGAAAGCCCAGGCAAAATTGACCCGAATCCGAGCCATGACTTGACGTGCTAGGTCGATGGTAATGACAACTCCTCTCAGGTCATTGGTGAGAAGCACAACTTTGGCAGTAGCGATGGCCACACCACTGGTTCCAGCTCCCAGTGCGACACCAACTTGGGCTTGAGCGAGCACTGGAGCATCGTTTGTCCCATCGCCGCAAAATGCCACGAGATGTCCCGCGGCTTGTAGCTGGGTAAGACGAGTAAGCTTGTCCAAGGGTGTACAATCCCCGATGGCATGGGTTGAGTCGATGCCAAGCTGTCGTGCGATGTGATCGACAGCGGACTGATGGTCACCGGAAATCACGCGGACCTGCAAGCCTATCGCCTTGAGATGGCTCACGACGGCAACAGCTTCATGCCGAAGTCCGTCCGCCAGCGCGAACAGCATCAACGGTGTTTGGTTCGAGGAAACCGCGACAGTCGACCGTCCAAGTTGGTAGGCTCGTGTCAGGAAATCCGTGGCGTCGGGGGAGAGCTCGATACCTTCAAAGGCCCAGGTCACTTTGCCGACACGCACCTCTCTACCTTGAGCTCTGCATAATATCCCGAAGCCGGGGTAAGCAGTTGATTCCTCAAGGTAAAGAGACTGAGAAGACCTCTCTCCACAGTACGACGCGACAGCAAGCGAAAGTGGATGTTCGCTGTTGGATGCGGCAGCAGCGGCGAGGTCGTACATAGAGTGGTGGCCATCGGCGTCGCCGAGCTCGAGGCAATCAACGACTTGAAACTGGCCTTGAGTTAGAGTACCTGTCTTGTCGAATACAACGTGGGTGACTTTGGCCGCATCTTCAAATACACCACCATCCTTGACCAGAATGCCATTTCTCGCCCCTACACCAGTGCCGACAACGATAACAGTAGGAACAGCGAGGGCGATAGCGCATGGGCATGACACGACGAGCACAGCAACAGCAAACGTCAACGCTAGGACTCCAGACGGATACTTGGTCGTGTCTACTTTACCCTGAAGGCCAAGAATAAGCCATACAAGATAGGTGGTAAATCCTAGCGCAATCACGAAGGGTGTGAACCAGGCGGCGATCTTGTCAGCAAAGGCTTGACTGGGTGCTCTAGACGCTTGAGCTTCCTCCACGAGTCTGGTAATGTCGTTGAGTTTGCTCTCGCTCTGTACACGGGTGACTCGAACGAGCAATGTGCCGCTGATGTTGATGCTACCGGCCATGACTTCATCCGATATTCCTTTGCCCACGGGAACCGATTCGCCTGTCATGTTGGATTCGTCCACGTCCGCGGTTCCACGTACCACCATTCCGTCGGCGGGGATCCGTTCTGAGGGAAGAATTTTGATGATATCCCGACGCTGGAGGTAGCCGCTTTCAATCTTCTCGATCGCTTCCTCTCCGTTGCTGTCTAGGACGACAAGGTTGGCGGTTGGACTCTGAAGATCTTTGAGTTTGCTGAGTGCATCGACCGCTCGGCCTTTTGCTAACGTTTGCAAGTAGCGACCAAGTGTGATAAGCGTCATGAGAATCGCGCTGGTCTCAAAGAACACCTCGGGCGCCTGATAGAGAGTCGACGATATGGCCACGATTGTTGCACTTGTTGAATAGAAGTAAGCACATGACGTGCTTAGGACGACGAGGGAATCCATATTGAGTTCTCGGGACAAAATGAGGCCGTTCCAAGCACCACGGTAAATAGGTGCACCGACATAGAGCTGGATGGGGGTGGTGAGGAGAAAGAGCGCGAGGTTGCGAGCTGAAAGATCCGGCATGACCTCTGAAGCTCCTGCATATGGAAATATGAAAGCCAGGAATATAACAGGAATCACAAGGGTGACGCTAATAGTGAGCAGCCGGCGCATCCTTGTCATTTCAGTCCTGCTCTTCTTGGCGTCATCACCATCGTTCTTGGCCAAATCCACGGTGAAGCCTTGGCAGCGCAATGCGAGGGCGATATCACGGGTGCCGGTGACGTCAGGGTCGAATGTCACATCAACAAGAAATCCGGGGAGGTGGTCCATCACATCGACAGCTACAACACCTTTCGTATCAAGTGTGCTGCTGACGACGCTCCGATCTTTTTCAGGATCAAAGTCGTTGGCTTGGCGTGTGACGAGGAAACAAGCCTGGTTACCAGTGGCAGAGTGCTGAAGCTGGGCGGAGAAACCAGCAGCCCGGATGATGTCGATGATACCTGCCGTCGTGAGCACTGCTGGGTCGTATGAGAGTTCAGACTTGCTCAGGAACATATTGGACTTGACACCAGCAATGGATGGATGCGCTTGCAATGCGGCGTTCAGAGTGTTTTCGCATCCAGTACATGTCTATAAAAACGACAGATTGCTTGTTAGTAATGTGGAACAAAGAGAATACCTTTAAAGGCTAGGAAAACAAGATGTGATGCGGTATAGAGTAACATAGTGGTTGATACGTACCATGCCATGCACTTGAAAGCACGCCTGTTTCCAATTTCCAGTATCATCTTTGTCAATGGTAATATTGAAGTCGCGCGACTCCTGTTGATGAGAAGGTCCAAAGCAATTGTCCGTGTTCGGAGACGTACAGCAAGAGGTTTGTTTTGGCACAGCGGCAAGATCAGCGACCAGGGTACTATCGCGCGACTCCGGTTGACGAGAAGGTCCACAACACTTGTCCGTGTTCGGGGTGTACAACAAGAACCTTGTTTTGGTACGGCGACGAGATCGGCGGTCAACGTATCGCTTTCGCGTTCACTCCCTGTCTAGATATTTAAAAGAGAGTACAAATAGTATAGCACGATCGCACGATCAGTCAATTTTACACTCATTCTAAAAAAGTGCCATGCCATTCATCTTGGCTCATGACGGCGCATGTGAAGTGCAAATGTTTTAAAGCGAAAGTGATACGTACTGAAGTGCAGCAGGCCGGCTTAGATGATTCAGTATCGATAGCAATTGGTTCGCCATTAGTCGTGGAAGAGGCTTGCTGGTCCTCAGGAGCACTATCCTTGGTCGTTATCTTGCGCATCAGAAGAAGGGTGAAAAGTGGTATGTCTGGAGTGTGATTTGAGGTGAGCGAACTTCATATCTGAATGTGGATGGTATTTATACATTTCTTGCACAAAGAAACCGCAGGGTTTGCCTCCTGCTCTCCATTGTAAAGAAACTTGTTTGGAAGTGGATGATAACGCTCCCTATCATCCCATCATCCCGTTGCGTCTCATCTGGTGATTGGCTGGTATGGATGACGTGACTCTGTCATCCCATCATCCCATCATCCCAACATTCATACCGTTAGTACTATCTCCCTGGTGATTGGTTGATGGGGATGAAGTGACTCTATCATCCCATCATCCTGTCCCACTCCCTATTATGTTGCTCTTTGCCCCTGATAGACCCGCAGATAAATATCCTAACTATTTCCCTGTCTGTCCTCATCCCCCCCTCCAAAATCATGTCCACTAAATCCCGTCCCTGTACATTTTGTTTCTGCTCAAAAGGGTATCTGAACAAAAAGAATGAGGATCGCTCTGCTCAAGAGCGAGCCCACTGTTCAAGCTACCACTCTACTGAGCTAACAGATCTCATCTACCAAGATGTTCTGTTTCGATTCCGCCGTGATCCCCAGAGCGAGATGAAATTCAGGTGTCTTTGCGATTCTGAATTGAGCTCGACGCAAAGCCTGTTCAACCACGTCAAAGGCTCCTCCGGCAATGCCGCCAAAAAACGAAAGGTGTGCGAAAAAATTGTTGAGGTCAGCGGTATCGTTCGGACAAGTCGCAAGCCCCTCCGCGATACCAAGGACGTTGAGTCGGAACTATTCAACGCCTGGCCGATCGAGGACGCTCCCACCACTCAAGGATCGGATTGTTGCGTCCCGGTTGTATATGACCCCCAAACCCAAGAAGATGAGGCCACTCCTTGCCCCGATGACAGTCTGAAAGATGTGATGCTGGCCACTTTGAGGGCATTGGATGAGATCAAGGAGCGGATGGCCTCTCTCGAAAGCCAACAACGGTCTAGCGAGGCGTCGATAGTTGATTTAAAGTCTCAAGTGTCCGTAATGGCGCAGGCTGTCTCGTCCTTAATCACGTCAAGGCCAAATTGAGCTGCAATAAATAAATCGCCATTCCTCCTATGCTTCACAACACCCTCTCCATTACCTCCACCTTTGTACCTTTCTCAACCCTGTATCATCCTTTTACACTCACTCTTCTCTCCAACCTCATGACTATCACCACCACCACCAAAGCATGCGACACATTCTTCTCACTCCCAGAACTGGTCTCCACTCTCAACTCATTCCTTCTACCCCAATCCCTCATCCATCTCTCACAAACAACCCGCACCCTCCACTCAATCTGTACCCCCCTTCTCTGGGCATCCCTAGACTTCAAGAACCCTCTTCTCCTCACCAACTTCCTTCGTTCCCCAGAAGCCCAACAAGCATTCGGCACCAATATCGATTCTGTCCATGCCATTACGTGGAACCCGGATTTCTCTTGGCACTATCTAAACGCCCTTTGGGCCTACCTCAACACAATCGAGTCGTCCAAAGCCCACAAGGAAGTATCGACCGATGCGCTGACACGCCAGCAGGGGGGGAATATGCAATACCCGCCGTCCTTCTCTCTTGTCCCACTAACGACCCCGCCATCCGAACCACCCCCCGCTCTCTTCCCTCCACTACCTCCCCTCCTGCGACTCACTCGCCTCGAGGCTCATATCTGCTTCTATGCAACGGACAACACCCTCACCGAACTCACAGGATACAAACATGATGAGCATTTACATCAAGTGCTTTGGCTCATCCGTCTTAACAGTAATACATTGAGACATCTTGAATTGACAGAGTTGACATTAACCAACAACGGCGCCATCCGCGATATCGCACGGACTCTGTCGCAGTTGCACCGGCTTGAGGATTTGAGGTTGACGACGCATTCGGGTAAGGACTTTTCGCAGAGGGTGTTTGAAACCTTCTTCTTTTCTTGCCCGACGTCCTTGGTCAAGTGTCATATCGCGAACGCCCTTTATAAAGCGCGGACGCCTGCGAATTGTCTGGATCCTGTTAGAGGCCAAGACTGGGACTATGGTCAAGGACCCTTGGTACTCCGTACTACACCACTTCCTCATCTCAAGCATCTCCGCGTCCCGCCGATACCTCGTTCAAATTTGACATCCGTATTACAGTTTCTCCTTCAGCATTGCCCCCACCTCGAGAACCTCCACCTCCCCCACCTCGATGACATCGTCTACGGTCTCAAAGCCATCATCGAATCCCTCGCCCAGCAGTGCCCCCAGCTCTCTTCCCTAACCTTCCGGTCCGGCTGTCATGGCGAGTGGCTAATGCGAATCCTGGAACTCCTCCCTCCCCAAGGCCTAAAAACCCTTTTCTGTCGACACTATCATGACTCGGCTTCTGAACGCTTGATGGCAGCTTTCTCGCGGCATTCGACTTCCCTCCGTCGGATCGAGTTGACGCACTGTTCATGCCTTGGAAGCACAGTCATCCAGAGCATATTGACGACATGCAGAACCCTAGAGATCTTTCGGGTGCACGGGCTGAGGTCATGTTTCAAAACATCCTTACTATTCCCTCACGCTATCGAACACGACTGGGTCTGCATGGGTCTGCGGGAGCTGACTCTCCCTGTATGGATCACTCAGGAAGGGCGCGATCCCAAGTACTTATATATCTACAACCACCACCACCCGAGTAAGGCAAGCTGGACAGAGCGCGATCACAGGCACTGGGAGGAGCTTGGAAAATTCTACGCGCAGATTGGATCGTTGACGCGGCTTGAGGTCTTGAATCTTAAGGCTATTGGAGAGGGCTACTTGGAATTAACTGGGAGTCTTTCACCCTTCGAGACCTGTCTCCCTGGCCTCCTGGCTCTCGAGGATCCTACTACCACCGACGGTCAGATCGGCCACCTGTCAAAACTCACGGGACTGACAAAACTACGAGAGCTGCGGGGGTCATTCGTGTGGACGAACAAGGAGGCGGCGGCGAGAATGGGAGAGCGGGAAGTCGACTGGTTCGCTACACACCTGCCTGCACTTAGGGTTGCGACGTTTGTTGCCCGAGTGGACAAGGAGGACCAGGGTTTTACAGCAGAATCAGAATCAGGATCAAGTTGTCGTCGTATTGAAGAGCTGTGCCAGCTCTTGGAAAGCAGGAGACCTGAACTCCAGATCCGGTTCGAAGGGATGTCTTCGGAGGTGCTTGTGAGCTAGCAGGGTTGGAGCATAGAGGTTTGGAAAATTATGTTGCGGAGCAAATTAAATGGCTCAAATATGCACCTTTTACCTTTCACACCTTCCACAGCCTACCTTAACCTTCCCTCTTTTCCCCACCCCTGGACATGATATTCACTTCCCGCCCCACCTCATCGATTCTCCTCTTCTACCCATCTGTCTCCCTCGTCGTCTCATCAAGCCAACTGACTTTTCCTTCTATTTTTTATCTATATATGGATGAAGTTATTTGCACAGGGCTGTGAGACGTTATATGCACACCCTGTCGGAATAAGAAAATACTTGAAGATTTTTTGTTTTCACAGGGTGTGGCCTCTTTACCAGTAGAGGCACTGTGAGAACAAGAGACTTTTTTTTAAAAAAACAGGACTGTGTGTATGCTTCCAAGCAATCAAATTACAGTACATAGTACTGCAATTTGAACCTACAATACACGGGTGGTACTGTAATTTGATCGCACAGTACAATTCAGTACAGTTCAGTACGTGGCTTCATGCCGTGTAACATTCAGTACCATGCACAATATGATCCCTACCCCGTGTAACCTATTAGGGCACCTAATTCCAATTCTTACTCCGTCAACCCTCTACTTCCTGAGTACTTCGTTTTTCCTCTCTTTATCATCTCTTCTACTTTATGTCCTCTTTTTCTTCTCTAATTGGTGCGCGTTTTTCTTCTTTCCCTCCTACCTTTCACAACTTTCACCTCGTTTCTTCTTCGCTTGTCAAGAGCAATTGACGACTTGATAAACAAAAATAAAGTAACAATAACATGGTCAGCGCTTCCTACGTCTTTTATGATTTCCAGATCCATCCATGCTGCTTACTCTATTATCGCGTGCATGGTACAGGTACATTGTTTCCACATTTGCAAGGCCAAACGAGACTGCGAACAACGATTTTGTTACATGGAGAAGAGAAGAGAAGAGAATAGAAGAGAGGGAAGAGAGAGAGAATTGGCAATCCATCTGGCAAAAAACCCAAACTGCCTGGAGCCAAGGGTAAAGTATATCACCCGATCTAGATTTGTCTGTTGGTTGCTCTGTTGGCCGCACACGCGCATGGCTGCTGCCCTGACCCGTCCGCCAATCTGCCAACTGCAGAATGGGCTTCGTTACAGAGCCTCCGTGACAATAGGAGGCAGTCGATAAAGGGTAGGCTGGCGAGAATTCTCTCCATTCGCATCCAACTTACTTTCTTTCGTCCGGGTCTAGGAAGTGGATAGCAATAGTTACCCGGAACTAGACGTATCTCCTGGAAGGATGTCAGAAATGGTATGTATGTCGTTCAGCAGATGTAGAAAGTTCTATATGTACTATTTTTTTGCGTGGCATGTAGCCAAAGTACTGAAAAATCACCTTTTACCACTTGCAGTTCATGGTGGTACTGAAAATCATGCGAAAATAAAAAAAAACAATACACATACTGAAATTGAATTGCACCTTTTTTTTCTACTTTTCATACCTTTAGGCTGGGGGAGAGGGGTCTCCAAAAGAGCGGCCCATTCAAGCGGCTATCCGCGCACACACACAACCCGGCCGCCAGAACAAATGTTAAGCTGGCCTTAGCTTAAGGAACTGAAAGAAAAAAAAAAAAAAAAAAAAGAGGTGTTGTTCTTTCGAACAAATCTATAGAACAATGGGCTTAATCTCAGCAGATTATAGCAACAAGGCTACTCTGCTGCTTACAATACCCCGTTCAATTAAAGCCATCCGCAATGGATTGGTCTCTTCCATATTTGAAATTAACATTAGGAGGAACCTCACAAAGCCTTTCCGCTCTGCAACATAACCCCACGTAGTATGATTCAAGTTCCGAGGATCTATTCGTATTCAAGTAAAAATGGCACAAGGCAGTAATCGTCGCGTTTTAGCACGGGTTCTGACTTGGAGGCGTTCAGCTATAACCCAACGGATGATAGCCTCGGACCCCTGCCTGCCTAAGCAAGCTCAAATACCAATTTTCCGAATGAACGGTTCCTTCCATACGAAGTTCAATTACTATTGCAGCAACATTTCATCAGTAGGGTAAAACTAACCCATCTCACGATGGTCCAAACCCCAGGTCTTATTCCCTGTTAGTGGGTAAAAAATCCAATGCTTACTGAATTCTGCTTTAGTAGAGTAGGAAGAGCCGACATCGAAGGATCAAAAAGTATCGTCGCTATGAACACTTGGATGCCACAAGCCAGTTATCCCATTTACATACTCTTTCATAAAGGGAGATCTCTGCAGTATCGAATTATATTTATAACCTATAGCTACAGGCTCTCTTGCACTCTTTCATCAAGCATTTCTTTGATTCGAGCGCTAGCCTCTACCAATCCTGCACCGCGTGCCTTAACATACCATCCCAAAGCCTGGCTTTAATCCTTCAACATGCATTTACCATTGCGATACACGTCGCCGATACTGAACATGGCCTCAGCAATTCCGCCATCGCTTCCTTTTAGGTACCCTTCTAGAGCCTTGCCAGAGTTCTTTTCAACACCATGGCCATTCTCATACATGTCACCAATGTTGCAAATGGCCGCAGCATATCCACCATCGCTTGCTCTGAGATATCACTCCATAGCCATGCCGTAGTCCTGCTCATCACCTGGACGAGTGCATTACATGTCGCCGATAACGCGCAAGGCATAAGCTTGTTCAACATCGCTTGCTTTCAGATACCACTCTATAGACTTGCCATAGTCCTGCTCAAAACTTCGACGAGTGCGGCACATGTCGCCCTCTGCACATTAGTTCAAATACTTTCTCTTTCTATCAAATAAACAGCACCTTTTCTAGTCTCCTCCACTTTCCTTTAGTGCTCTAGCCTCCCTCTGTTTACCCTTATATCTCTCTTATCTCTCTTCTGTTCCTTTTTCTTGTTTGTCCAGTCATTTACACTCTCTTGCTTTATTGGAATTACACTACTCTTGACATTTCCATCAGCAGCATTCAAATCGCACTATCCAACCCCTCAACCCTCCTGAGATACGGCTTATTCTTGGTGCCTATCTTAACAAGGCCGACCTTGCTGTCTGTAACCACATTTCCAAGTTCTGGAGTCCAACCTTTAGACCTTTCCTCTTCTTCTCTCTAGATTTTGGTGAGCAAGAGCGCGAGGCATCTTCTTTCGAAATAAATTGCACTTTTGCATCTGACGTCCTCGATATCTGCATCGACCCTACAAACCCACCTCAGTTCCTAGCCTTGACTTTCCCACCTGTCAAATCTATCAACTCTAACATCTGAGCCCCATAGCACAGTCATTACTGCAAGAGTGATATTTGGGCGGAATTCTCCAACGGCACCGCATGTCTTTAAATTCTTTCGAAATTGATGCTATCCTTCCGCCCGAATTCTGGGAAAGTTTTCTTCCTCAACCTCCGAAGACCCGAAACCGTTTCTAGTCCCTGGAACACCTTCGTTCAAACTGTATGCGATGGAAAGAGATGCCATCGCTGCTGCTGCTGGGAGCACCACGGAGGAGGAGGAGGTCACTGCTACTAGTGGCCACAACAGCTTTCAGCGTTGCTCGTGTCGACACCCTAGTCCTTCTCGAAATCGGCTGCATTGCGGCGGCGCACTTTGGGACCCACTCGGAGACATATATCACTTCCCCGAGTCCTGCGCGGGACCCTGCACAACGACTCTAACTGTCGACACTCCTATCGACCTAACAGAAGAAACAAGGGATGCTTTTAAAGAATAATAAACCTTGATAAAGCCCATTTTGGGTGCCCATTTAGTCTTGCCAGTCTCCAGACAGTCCAAAAGAAATCACTTACAGGCCAATGTCAGAACAAAGACGACGATCAGGGAGTTTATTCATGAACGTTCATTATTTTTGATCCTAAAAAGCCTTCTATAAAACCGCTTCCATTTCGACACACGCTTCCTCCTCTGTTCCTCAGGCTCAACGCCATTGCCGCATTGTGTGGTACGAGTCTTGGTGGATAGTTTGATGCCGTAGTGAGTTTCATACTCTGCTTTCAATCTGTAGAAAAGGGCGTAGAAGTCGTCGTTGTGGGAGGAGTTGATTATATGAGTCAGCTCATGTAGCATCGTGAGCACGAGGTCGTTGTGGGAGATGGGGCCTCTCCATGTCCTGAGCTTCAAGTGGATCTCCAAGGTATGTCCCACGTTCAAACCCAAGTACTTGCTTCCAGGATCGAGTTCTTGCAACTCGTCAATATACCATCGACGTCTTCGCATGATAACCTTGACCTTCTCGACAACGCTCATCATGAGCTTGTACGACTCCTCAGAGTTCCCGCGCACGGAGACCCTACCAAAGCAATCGCGGTCGCGGATATCTTGGAGAGTCCAGATGTTTCCCCTGGGCGGCTTGTATTCCCAGCTGATGACATCGCCCCTTGCCTCCTTCACTCTAAGCTTATCGAGGGTCATTATGTTGGCCATCTTTTTTGAAATTATTGTTAAAATTGGGTCAGGAGAAGGTGGTCGTTTTCCGCCGCGGCTCTGGTGAGGGTTATAAAGGAATGATAAGAGATGTGAGTGCGGGAAGCCATTGTACTTTTTAACAGTGTGGCCGTGCGAAAATACAGTGTCCAATTCCCGGGAGTCAAAAAAAGAGTCCATTTTCCAAACATTGGAGTCGACTAAGAGAGCAACTCAGCTGGAGCAAATGAATGATCGATGATCTCTGTTGATATGACGCACAGGCAAAGTGTTGAGAGGGTATACTCGAGTACTGGTCTCGGCCGTGATTTGAATCGCGGTCTAATGTGGTTTGTAGGTTTGCGTGACCATGTTGCACACTTGCGCATCTGTTAAAGACTCTCATGCATCTCGGCTCTGTCTGTTTCGTTCTTTTCCCTCCCATATTTCCATCTTTACTTTGCATTTGATTCTGCTGTTCTCACTTTGTCGAAGCAAACATTGCATATCACTCCTCAGCTTGCTTATTTAAAGCTGAAGAAAGAAAAACTGTATGGGTGTGTAAGACAACAGGGGGTTTTCTTCTTTAGTGATAACCTACCGTGTATGCAATTAATGGCTGCAGGAAGAACGGGCGGGTGAATAGATGAGAACAATGAAGGAAGAGGAGTAATTGGAAGAGAAATGGGGGATTATCGATGCGAACGATGGAAAGGATGTGGTGACGATGGTCAATGAGTGAAGAAAAGAAGGACGGGAAAGTCGAAAAGTGCAGGAAGAAGTAGAAGAAGAGAGACAGTGAATGGGCTATTAAATATTTATGAGCGAAAAGACAAGAAAAAACCCCCCATCATGAGCCCTTTGTTGATGCCTTCTTGTTGGTGCCTGGATTTCCATCCATGCATTTTGTAGCCCACGGCAAACAGACACAAGAATAGATTCTTAAGGTGTGGTCAAAACACGCCGCGTTTTAGGCTGTAACGATCGACAGCGACACATACAACATGGCTTGTTAAGGTTTGGTCAGAACACGCCGCGTTTTTAGGCTGAGGAGAAGGGGGGTGAGCATAAGAACAGCCTTCACGACACGTTGGATGAAGGGACTGCATTGTGTTTTGGATCGTTTCTTAAAGGTAGAGGTCGCAAGACCATTAACATTCGTCTTTATTTTACAGGCACCTATTGAGGGAGCGTCAAAGGGATGCAAGGCGAGAAGCGAGCAAGATGAATCAAGAAAGTGGATCTGATCACACCCTCAGGTGAAGATCTTGCTAATGTAACCGACATCGCTGAATCTGAGGATGATCTTGATTCAGATGCGAAATGAACAATCACAATCGCCTCAATCTTCTGCATCCCTGCAAAACTAAAGGTTCGAAAGGAGTGCTCGAAATCAATTTCTGCCATGGACACCATGGCTAGAAAACAAGCCACACACCCCCAACAAAAATGGGGCTTAGTTCAGGCACCGACCAGGAGATAGGGCCGAACGCTGACTGGCTGGGTGTAGCCACCAAAACGGCGCGACGATCAGTTGTCGTAAATATCATTTCTAGTACCACGCTACGTTTGCTGTAATCCTTTTCTTTGGAAGAGCCGCTCCGTAGGGACCGAGTTCTCCTTTTTTCTTCTCCATCTTTATTTCTTGGTGGTGTTGTGCAATGTGAGAGGGACTCACTTACGTGCAAGCCACCATGGGCAATCGCAAAAGCAAGGGAACTACAACACTTACCCATAGGGCATCCATTTTTTTCATTCCTTCTTCAACCAACCTTCGTTCACCTACAAGCACAATCACCTACCACGCTAATGACAGCTTGTGACACATTCTTCTCCTCTGAGAACCGATCCATCACTTTGTGGAATTCCTCGCCAAACGAGAATTCCCTCATTTCTCACAATGCCACAAGTACATTACTTCACCACGCTCGTTGCTCAACGCCACCTGGCAACTTACCGGTCACGACGCCTCCAACGAGACAACCTGTCTGAAGGCGAGGGGAGCGCCTGTAAGATCTCTTATTCTTCTCTTGACTCTTTCATCTTCTTCATCACCCTCCGACTGCCTTCCTCGCCAACACTCATCAGCAATGACAACAACTTGCGACGCCTTCTTCACCGTCCCAGAGCTCGTCCCTCATCTCACCTCCCTCCTTCCAAAACGCGATCTAATCCAATTCACACAAGCCAACCGCACCATTAACTACATTAGTAAGAAAATCGAGGATGGCTGCAACACCAGAAAAATAAGTGCAGTGAAATTTCATCAGAACTCTAGTAAATATTCTTTCTAGCGTTATCAGTACTCAATCGTAGTTCTCCCTCCCAATGGGAATATTCGTTTTTATTGTTTATTGCGTGAGTGTCTCCTTTGCAACGCAAAGAGTGGGTCGACGTTCCTGTAACCACAGTATATGCGACGCAACAGACGACATGTTTGACCCCTCCGGCAAGAGCTCAATAACCTTCAACCGAGGCCAACGCAACGCCATCCACTCCACCTCCCTTTGCCCAAACGTCACACTCGTCTCCGTAGTCGTCGCTTGCACATGCCCTCTCAACTCTTGTAGCTTACTTAACCCTGCTAAGTAACTCAGATAACCTGGCCTGTTTGTCTTCAAATCGCCCATAGAGAGTAAACCGGGGAAGGAGGCATCTGCATTGGTCATGGACAATTTCTTGGGATCTGTACATACCCACTTCCCGAAATCGTCCTCCACACTCCAGTTGTCAATATCTTCGTCCTCCTCCTGCTCTCCTCTTACACCATAGTCTTCGCTTTCATCATGCTCTACCACCCGTCCATGTTCATCCAACCATCTCATCTCCTTGGACTTGATCCTTAGATTCAGCACCTCAATCTCTCTCAACGCCCCAAGTTGTCGATAAAACCTCCTCAACATCTCCCACATCTCATTATTCGCCGTCAACATCTTTCTTCCAGTCTGGGCTAACACAAACGCAGGCGTCTCAACCCTCCGCAAATCCACAGTCATTTCCAATCTCTTCAATCTCGTACAGGTCCACTCCCGTTCCACCAAATGCTTCAACCTCGTCGCTGCCGCAGACCCTCCTCTGACAACTAGCACCTCCAACGCAACACAGGATCAAAGAAGCGCCTGGATAGCACTCCCCTTGACGTGGGCACACTTTTCAATCTGGATCTCTCGAAGGCTCGAGAACAGGTTCGTTGAGATTCTCTTCATGACAGCATCGACATCCCACCGCATACAATGCCCTCCATCCCCGATACTATGTAACATGTGATGTGGCATAGTATTAATGATAGTAATACTCCCCATTCCACAAGAATCCAGGTTCCGAAGCTGTGGACAGTGCCTTACAATCGCTGATGCAAGCGCCATGAGGATAAGACGTGCCTCCGAGTTCCCAAACAATGGTGGCGTAAAACTCTCCTGAGCCGGACAGTCCTCAACAAATTCCGTCAGCAGTCGTGTATCCTCCCACCGACCAAATAAGATCCTAAGTCTCTTTAGTCGTGGCAAGGGCCTATTCCGCTTAGTAAGAGGGAGTCCCGTCTCCGGATGGTTAGCTCGAGAACTGTTCCGGGACGCGCCTTCTATGTTCCTCGCCGAGTCCAATGAAAGCGCCTCGATAGAGACTGGGAGATTGTAGAACAGAGTCCGCACGACGTGTTTCCAACGCACTAGGCACGTCTTGAACTTCAAGTCCAGATCCTTTAGAGAAGGCAGGTTGGACAAAGCGTGCGCTAGAATGATGACATCGAGGGGCGCATGGATATCGCAGTCGTGGAGGCGAACGTATGTGAGGGATGATCGGTTCAGGACAAGGAGCCAGGTAAGTTGGAATAGTCCTGAGGTGGTGGGGTAGGTGAACTCTCTGAAGTATTGGCATGCAGTTATTTCACCTTGATAGTGTAGGCTGATGAGAGTGGTGACTGGGGGGAGGAAGCATTATAGAGAGTCTCCTATGGGTTCGCGTGGAAGCCAGTTCGGTTCATTTACTGCTTCTGTTGTATGGTGCATATGCAAGAGTGATGTTGTTGCTGCCGCCGTTGTTATAGTAGTAGAAGTTGCAGGTGTAGTGGAATCCAGTAAAAGCAGGTCGTTACCCTCTTGGTGAGCCATGCAGTCTACCACATGCATCAAGAATCCAGTCTGCACCCTCAATTCCTCCACATATCGCATGTTCCTGTACAAGGCTCTATGAGCATCCACCGATTGCGACAGTCACCCTGCCTGAACTGTATCAGAAAGGTCGAGGCGGGTCCAGAAAATTGGGGTGAGGACCTGGTAGGTGAGACGGGTTGTTGTGGCGCAGCGTAGAATGGTGATGGGTGGATGAAGAAACCTACCAAGGTGCTCGATGAGTTCTGGGATGGAGAAGAATCGGATGGAGGGTGATTGCATTGCAGTGGCGGAGGTTGATTGCATTACTAAGGTGGAAGGTGATTGTAGTGTAGAACCAGAGCTTTGTGTACTGTTGGGGAGCAAGGGCACTTTCCTTGGCAGGAGGACTATGCAAATGAAATAATAAAAACAAATTTACACGGTGCAGAAGACGGGGACTGTACAAAACACATGAAATGGATTTTTACAACCCCACCAGAAAGTATCATCCAAAAAAAAGAATCCTTCTCCTGATCCATTTGACTCTTGGCGATTGTCTGCACAGGCAGCGGATAGGGTGCCTGTAGCTTACTTCTTTGTAGATTACTAGTGTATATTTATTCAGAGTAGTAGTAGCGTTTTTAGATATATGTGAGCGGAATAAACCATGGGCAACCTAGAACCATGGGCAACCTAGAACCAGTGTGGGCAAAAGTCATTTTACAATAAATGTGATTCTGCAGACAACGTTTGCGTTACGAAGGCCCATCAACTGGTGTTCCAGCCACGACTGGTTATCCCTCCGCTTTTTGTTCAACTTGCGAATTTTCATGACTAAACACTTTTCACATACAAAAACACACTGTCTAATGTAGTGCATATGACATACCTAATTCTTCTTGGTGCATCCGTTTCATCGTGTCATTACTGATGCGCCAGCCAACTCCGTTACTCTAACAGACTGAAGCTTGGCAGACCGTTTCCTTTTCTGAAGAGCCCAGTACATGTCGTCCATTTGCTTGCAGGCGTTGTTGGTCCACTTTCGTTGCAGCTCCTCGCCCTTCGAAAGAGGCCATGGTGCTTGCATTGAAGAAGGCGATCAAAGGTGTCTTTCCAGTCGCCGTGTGCTTGCTACCTCATATATCCATCATCTTTCGATGTGAACATGAGATAACCTCTATAATCGATGGCGCCAATCCGAGTGCAGAGTGCAGGTTGCAAAATAGTCCTTTGTGGGAAACCCTCTCAATTCAGCTCTTCAGTCAAAATTTATATTGCTAGATGATTTGTCCTGCTTCTTCCGAGCGTGTGACATGGGTGATGATGATAGGCGGCGTCTAATAGTATAATTCAAGAAAAGCATTCGCCCAATGTAACTCCTAGAGGAAGGAAATAAAATATGAAGAGTGAGCTCAAGTCAAGAAAACTCTGCTAGAGCGCTAATGAGTGCTCCTCGGACTTCAAGTAAGCGGCCACGATTGGACTCTAGCATAGCGAGTCCTCAAGTGGAGCTGAGCTGGTTATAACCTGTTCAACGTACGTGGATGGACTCCAACAACCAACCCTCGTCATAATTATATTCAGGATGGTAGGATTGAGCTTCAGCATGGTTCAAGAAGGCTCTGCTCGGGCTTTAATGATTCTCCTGGGCCTACAAGCAGGCTGGCACCATCAGACTCTAGCATAACGAATCCTCAAGTAGTGCTGGATGAGACAATGTAGGAGAGGTAGTAAACCCCATGCACCCTGACTAGGAAGTAATAATTAAAACGGGGAAGTTATTGTGCACTAACACTGCCTCGATCTTGGAGGACAATGAATAGAAGAATAGTCGAAGCGAATGGCAGAGGGGTGAGGCGAGACAGTGCGAGGGTGAATGGGTGAGAGAGAGTGTGTGTGTGCGCGTGTGTGTAAGAGAGAGTGTGAGAGAGAGTGTGTGTGAGAGAGAGTGTGTGAGAGAGAGTGTGTGTGAGAGAGGTATGATGATATGGGAGCAGGAACCTAACAAAGCCTTTCCGCTCTGCAAGATAATCCCACGTAGTATGATTCAAGATCCGAGGATTTATTCGTATTCAAGTAAAAATGGCACAAGGCGGTAATCGTCGCGTTTTAGCACGGGTTCTGACTTAGAGGCGTTCAGCCATAACCCAACGGATGATAGCCTCGGACCCTTGCCTGCCTAAGCAAGCTCAAATACCACTTTTCCGAATGAACGGTTCGCTTCTCTTTGCCCTTATCACCACAGTACAAGTCTAACCATCGAAGCCCTACAACAAGGTTGACCGAATCACTGAAGACAATATGTCCTTCGATAACTCTCCGCCTTTTGCCCGTCCAAACATGCAGTTCTAATAAGGCTCGAATGGCCCTTTATATGAGCAGATTCAAGAACGGCCCAGGGAGATGGAAAGGTTGGAGGAGCAGAGCAGTTGGAACTCATCGGTGATTGATGTGGCTCACTCGGAAGAAGTCCTGTCTATATATCGTCAGAGGTCTTTGGACCAGAGTCGTCCATGGGAGGAGAGAATGTTTTACCTGTCAGATTCAAGGTTGCTTGAGGAAAGAGTTGACCGTGATCGCAAAGAGTTCCAACATTATGTAAGATAATGCAAGAAGTTTATCTTTGGTAGTGTCTTTATGACTACTTCCAACAACCCTTAATATACTGTACACGCTATTGAGAATGGCTGGCTTCGTGCATCCAAAACCTTTAGATCACACCATGTTCCACGGATGGATCAGCTTTGTAGTAAGCGCATTGAGCTTGTGGTATTAAAATAAAAAGTTTGATATGATATACTGTATATAAGGTTTCCTACCTTCCATTGTTTACTCCAGTTCTGTTCCCATCCCCTCAACTTCTCTGTTTAGTTCCAATTCCTCGCACAGCATAACAGGCATTCGTCAAGTTCTTTTATTAAGGCAAAAGGGTGCAGTATGCGCTAACGTTACTAATCCCAGGCGGATGTTATAGTCGTAAATTCCTTGTGGCTTAACGCATTGGCAATATCTTTTTGCTCAACGGTAAGACAGCGACCTCTTTTCAGCGGCGTGTTCTTGAAGAGAAGTGTCGTTGTTTCTCCTTGAATGGCAAACACGGATACTACTGTGTAGTGCGATGTTACCATAACATCCTGTGAATCACCAGGTCCTAGCTTCAAGGCTGATTTGATTTCCCTCACGCCCACCAACTCTTTGGCGACATCCAATTTGATATCAACACCGGCTACTCCTGCATTGAGGCCAGCCCCTCCGCTATTCAAGACTGATGTGAGGTCTTGGGTGCAAATGATGCAGATTGGAGTATCTGTCTCATTTTTGATTTGGACAATGGTCTTATTCTTTCTTCTTCGGAAGAAAAATTTTTCTGTTCGGTCGATGTCCTTGATGCCGCAATTCTCTTCCATCATATCGAGATCAGATTCGCTAATGTCGAAATCAAGCTCTGCATCGCGATGGCAAAAATCCTCGGAGATCTCATACGCTTCTGGCCGCTTCCCCGGGTCCTGCGCGCCAGAGCCGATGAGATTGCCAAAAGCCAGTTGAGACTAATGTGATCAAAATGAGAGACTATTTTATAAATGAGTGTTGTTTGGAAAGCACTCTATCGGTATCACATGCCTAACAAAAATCCTTACCATACGTAGAATTCGTTTGGAGAGGTGCTTCGTCTGGAAACCGGTGAAAGTGTCGAGAATCTAGACGCTGGTCAGGGTTGACCTTTATGGATGGGCGGAACAGAGGTAAAGGAAGAAGGGTGAAGTGCGGGAAAGAGGCGAAGAAGGGTGTTACTCAAGTTACTAGATGAAGAGCAAACAAACTGGGACTAAGAGCTATATATATAATGATGGTGTGGCTATACTATTATAGTTTCTGGAGTGAAGTCAACTGCGCCTTTTGATCGATCACTCATACCAAGAGTCGACTGATCATACCAAGAGTCGACCGATCATACCAAGAGTCGACTGAATAACCAATTGGTCCAGTGGGCGCGACAGAAGGGGTACACTGAAACGATTCAAGATGATGTAAGAGATAACAACTTGAATGAAGCAACTGCCTGAGAGGATTCGAGATCACAACTTTCATATTGATCAAGAATGGCATGATAGTGTCCCCATCCAATTGGAGACGATAATCCACATTTTGTTACACAATGAACTTACATGCAATCGCTTTTTGGCTCGCTCGTGCAGACTGTACCAGGCTATAACAAGAATGGGCGGTCGCAATCACTGTTTTATATGATAGTCAGTCCACTTCTGATTGTTACGAATGTATCAGGTCCTGCTGCAGGAATCACGACCCTCTAGCTGGACATTTAAGCCTGCAATCTGTTAAATTCAAAGCATAGTTAATCACATTCAGTTCAGCGGTAATCCCAGACGCCTTTAATAAAAGGCTGACAAGTAAATAATAAGGCGACCTCGAGTTCCAGCATCGAAAGATCAAAAAGCAACGTCGCTATGAACGCTTGGCTGTCACAAAGCAGTTATCTCCATGTTGCCAGTAAAATTAGTTGTAATAGCAAGCACTGCAAATTGAGTTAGAGTGATCTTTATAGATTACTATAAATTTACATTATGTATGAGGCGGATTCCTGGGATCTAGTGTGGCGCTAGGAGCTGATGGCAAAGGATATGGAACCGGGGAAGAATGGATGTGGGACTATGGGAGGGGATGCCGTTGGTATACCATGCACGTTAGGGGCCATTTGTACAGTGTCTCTGGGAATCACATCTCATGGCTGAGGAGGATAAGGCTTCCCAATTGGTAGTGCGTCACGTAGAGCCTTTTCAAAGACGCATTTATCTTTTTCAAGCTCTGTTGGGCAGTTGGTACATTGATCCTCATAGGTACAGGCTTGAACAGTGTTAAGCACAAAAAGAATTGACATGGTTATGACGATGGCGATTGCTCTGTAGAACTTCATCCGGAAGAAGAAAATGAGTTGATCTGCCGAGTAGGGATATTAGAAATAGAAGTAAATGGGAGATTTTGTTGATAGTTAGACTTGTTAATATCCCTTCTCTTGTACATATAGGTAATTTCTATGGTTTTTTTTCCCACGTTATGTAGTCCATCGAGTGCGATTTTTTAACAAAGTATTTATGTGGCACAAGGCTGTTGCATCCATATCTAAATGGGCGTTTGGATTCAATTTCCAAGAAGTATATGACTCGGGACCGCCGCCTTGCAATGAGGTATCAGTGTGAATATGGCACAATGACTGTGGCATCCTTGTCTAGAAGGGTGCGCGATTTTTTAACAAAGTATTTATGTGGCACAAGGCTGTTGCATCCATATCTAAATGGGCGTTTGGATTCAATTTCCAAGAAGTATATGACTCGGGACCGCCGCCTTGCGATGAGGTATCAGTGTGAATATGGCACAAGGTCTGTGGTGCCTTTGTCTAGAAGGGTACGCGATTCATAGATAGAGCGATCTGGTGCTCGCTCGTTGTCAGAGTTCCACTCTGATATGGTCACGCGACCAACGCCGCCAACCTTCCAGATGTTTCTAGCACCACTAGCCTTAAGATTCTTTTAACAATGATCTCTTTCTGACTAAGCAAACTGGAAACACCTACAACCCATACTGACCAATCAAGACAACACCTTCATACATAAATACTCACCACAACCACCTAGTCTTCACTATATTAAAAAAATATCACTTTTTTTTAAATGTTAGCGCCGCGTGCGGCAAAAAGGGGGAGGGAGCACTTTAGCGCGACCATCATGGGCATCTTGCGCGAAGCGCACAGAAGAAGAAGGTGTGAGGGCGTGGCCCGAACCAGGAGTACTATCTTGCCCAAAGCGCCGGTATTTGTGAGGGTGAAGCCCGAGCTATATGACCTTTGGCGCCAGTATTCTGTGAACGCAGCGCGCTGATGGAAGAAAATGAGGGCGTAGCCCGAATCAGTGGGTCTATCTTGCGCAAATTGCCACTATATTGTAAGAGCAACGCCCGGGCTATGTGTTCCCTTCCCTGGCGCCGCATGCGGCAGAAGGGAGGGAGCACGCAGCAACCGCAACCACCAAAGCAATCTTGCGCGACTTTTAAGCAAGCACTCTTTCCCCTGTTGATATCTTTTTTCCGATTGATGATCATACTATGTGTTACATCTTTACCCTTTCCCTTTCCTTCACTCCAGATTCCTCCTTACCCCACTGGCCAACTTTCATGCCCAGGAAGACCCCGAAAATGTTAAGGCACAAGGGAGGCAATCAACACTGGAGATGCACAGCGGGGCTGGTATGTGCACAAGAACAGCCAAGAACACACGGGCCTGTCGTTGAAAAAATCAAGAGAATGAAGACCATAAGAGAGACCATTGAAATGAAAACAGCAGCAGTCCTTCTCCTCTCTTCTCCTCTTCCCTCCCCTCAGCTAACGGGACTGCAGTTTTGACGGCAAGAGAGGGCACGGGCACCCGAAGGGCATCATACAAGGCAGGCACGGGCACTCGAAGAGCACCCCGAAGAGCACCACCTAAGCGAAGGTGGCCGGACACACAACGCGCTTCTCCAGACAATGAAGATTTTTTTTTCTTTTTTTCGGACACCGAAGAAGCAAACCAACACAAAACAGTCACATTGGATCAATTTCAACTTAGGTCAACACTCACACCCATAACTCTACATCCCAGAGTCCCAGAGAACCCAAAAAAGCACAAGAGCCTCCAAGAACCCCACTCCCTCTCCCACCACAGCACCAACACCAGCACCAACACCAGCACCAACACCAACACCCGTGGCATCGCCCACGGGCACCCCCTTTTTTTTTGGAACGTCAAAGTTTTAATCCGAAAACGGAAGTCTAAGTGTAGCTCATGCGAGCACGGTATTCTACGTCGTTATAGCAAAACAGAATAGATAAAGTGTACTGCGCAAAACCGAGGAAACACAATCCGTATTCTGCGCCAGGCGCACCTGCGCATACCTCCGGATGACCCTTGCTGCCCTTCGGGGGCGGTTCAAGGGGGAAAACTAGGTGTCTTCCGTCTCGAACTCTTTAACTGTCATCGCTCCTCTTTTTTCCATAATATCCATTCTCCTCCGGCCTAGTAAGGCCTCGATCACCGCTCGGTCGGCTGCATGTGTATCATTCTGAACGCCAGGGCATCGTCCCTCCTCGTGCTCCGCCAGGGGCCGCCCGCACTCGCATTCATTCGCTCTGGGTTTCCGTCCATATATTTGTTGCCATTGGGACCTGGGCCGCTCCTCCGGGGGTTTGTGCTTCCGTCTTTCTTTGATACCCTGCTGTTTCTCCCATTCGACGGTTCTCTCGCATCGCGGTTTCCATATTTTTTCTCGGCCCTCCTTCTCGATGAACTTTCAGAATAGTCGGCTGACGTGTTCGGCAATACTCTTGGGCATCTCCTTGAAGACTTTGGCCCACTCAGTGGCAAGAGCCTTGGGTACGAGTCCTCTGAGTATGTGGCAGACCGTCCACTTCTCATCGCCCGTGTATCCTTCATAGCGGTCCTCCGTGCTTGGCCATTGGATGATCCTCCTCAGCGCCGCTTTGCATGCTCTGACACTCGTCGCTACCCACTCGATCTCCTTGGGCTCTGTTTCTCCCTTCTTCCTTCTCTTCTTCCTCTCTCTGTTGTAGTGTTTCGTGGCAATCTCTCCCCAGAAGTCGATCCTCCCGAGTCCGTCCTTCCAGATCTCGTCGTGGGCCTCCTTGCTCTCTGGACATAACCATACGTGCTCATTGTCCTCCGTCGTCGCATGACACTGTCGGCACCGGTCGTCTTTGTACAGGTCTGGTCGTCGGGCATGAGGGGCGTCCATTGTCGGTAGCATGCCATGGATTTTCTTTATCCTGTGGCTGCGTAGTCGGGTGTCCTGCTGCGAGCTGAAAAATGTGTGTACTGGTTTGTTGTTGTGGATAATAGCAAGAGTACCGAGCCAGTCTGTGCCTTCATAGTCCTGGATCGACCTCTTGTGCATCTTGAGTGATCTCCATGTCTGGTGCCACCGTCTGGTTGTCTGCATCTTCAAGGCCTGTCTGGTATCGATCTCGAGTGTAGTGCCGGCCATTTTTGCTGTGTAACGCAGGTCGTCCTGATCCTCCGCTCTGGCCTCCCACTCTTTTCCTACCAAAGCCTGGGCCTCCTTGGCCGCTTTGTCTGCTGCCTCATTCCACTTGTCGCCGCGATGTCCCTTGACCCATTCGACGGTTATGGATCCTGTCCGCTCGCTGCATATCCGCGCTACTATTGCCCATTCCACCGCGTAATCGCACCTCAGTTTGGCCCTCACCGACGCTCTCCTCCTGTTGACAATAATGTCATTGAACATCTTGACCACCTTTTGATTGTCGAGTCGGATGCATACGTCCTGGTCTTGTGGTGTCGCGATGATGCCTGCTATGAGCCCCATGAGTTCAGGCTTGATGGATGATGCGAATCCTTTGACTGTTCCTTGTATGACCGGTTGCTGTTCTCCTACCACCGCGAAAGCCATCGAGCACTTGGCCTTCCCAAGATTGACCATTGATCCGTCCGAATAAATATATCGTACTCCTGGCTGTGTGTGTTTCCTCCGTTCCTCCATGGCCGATTGTGTGGCCTCGTCCATGTTAATGTGGTTGTAGCTGTGTTTCGGTGTATTGCTTGTCGCATGATGTTGTATCCGTTCCTTGATGGCAAGGAGCAGCGGGTAAGCCTCCGTCTCCAATTCCTTTAGCCGAGCCTTTACCGCGCGTATTAGTCTCCGCTTGGGCGGGAGCGCTCTCTCTAGTTCTTGTCTCCGTCTGTTTAGCTCAGCCTGTTTCTCGGTCTTCTTTCGACGCTTCTCCTCCTCTGCGGCCTCCTTTGCTGCCTGTTGTCTGAGTTTGTCTCTGACCTCCTTCTCTCGTCGAATCTTTGTGTGACGGTCAACAATCTGATTGCGTCTCAGCTTGAACGCCCTAAAGTTCGCCCTATCCACTGCTTTGTCTCCTGTCGCCTTGGGTGGGGTCCATGGGATTCTGGGGTTTTCTGGCGTTTGCTGTAGTAAGTTGATGGTGCGTGTTGTTTCTGGTGTTCTGTTTTGTGTGGTTGATTGTGTTGCTGGCAGTGAATGGGGTGACGAAAAAGAAAAGGAAGAAGAAAAAGAAGGGGAATCTAAATCTAAAATTGGGGGTTGGGTTGACTGTGAAGAAACAAAAAGGGAGGGTTGTGTGTGTTTTGATTGTGCTGACGAGTTGTGAGTGGGAAAGAATATATTGGGCATACAAAAAGAAAGGGGTGAAGAAATTAAGAAAGGGGAATTCAAATCTGAAAGTGACGAGGAAGAAACCGAACCCAAAATACCCTCTTGTAGGTCCTTTTCTTTTTCTTTTTCTTTTTCTTTTTCTCTTTCTTTTTCTTTTTCTTTTTCTTTTTCTTTTTCTTTTTCTTTTTCTTTTTCTTTTTCTTTTTCTTGGCTTCGACAGCGATGCTCAAATGGACCGTGGCTGTCGTCGCTTATCGCAACCGCCCTTTCCCTACCTCTTATCACCTCTTGATCGCTGCCGTCTTCTTTTCTTTTTTCATTCTTTTCACTGTTGTTGTCTTTTTCTTGTTGATTTTGTTGTTGTTGTTCCACCGGCGGCTCCTCCTCATCTTCGCTTCCGAACTCCCACAAGACGACCTCTTCCTCCTCGGCATCTTCCTGTGTTTCGCAAGCGTGCCCCTGGTTCTCCTCCTCGCGCTCCTCCACACGATTCATCTCGATCTGCGGGAACTCTGAAATGGCCTGACACACCGCTGCAAACCATACTCTGTCTCCCTTGATCCCATGTGTACGCGCAACTTCTTTCCACGGTCTGGTGTGACTCCGATCCTCGTTGATTATATCCTCCAGGTGAAAGACCTTGTCCCTTTCCATCCCCTTGCTGTGCTTCACGTATATCTCAGGTGTCACTACCTTTGACAATAGCGCTCGTTCGCCCTCCTTTGCGCTCACATCGCATAGATTAACGTCTCGTTCCACCATTAGCTGACACACTCTGGCGATGAGGTTATGTTGGGTGTACTTGCTGGCGATGGCCAGATTGGAAAGTGGGGATTCCCGCAGTCTTGCCGCCCTTTGCAGGTCTTGAAGTCGGCAATGGGTTAGGTCTCCTATGAGCCCTTTCTGGGTGCTTCTCAGATGCAATGTGCTGATGTGTTGTTCGGCGAGAGCGTCCTTGAGGTCCCGTAGTCCGTACAGCCTTGTGTGGTGCAGTATACTGGATGGTGTTGAGCTGGGTAAACTGAGCTTTTGTCGCACGACCGTCCTGTATTTCTTGGTGATGCGTTCTATGACTGTCCATGTTGGGATCTGCGCTGTCATCCGGTAGAGCAGCCTTGGGATGAGAATCGCGTTGATGATATAAATACACTGCTTATCGGTGACCGATTTCCTTAGCAGGATCCCGCATACCATCACATTCAAGGGATGCTGGAAAAGATCAAGGGACTCTAAAATCGAGTGGCAGATATCACGTGACTGTAGAAAAGTGCTAGGAATTGTTTGGTACGTGACAATTACTAACCCCTGGTCCATCATCCAATGGCCAAGCACGGAGGACCGCAATGAAGGATACACGGGCGATGAGAAGTGGACGGTCTGCCACATACTCAGAGGACTCGTACCCAAGGCTCTTGCCACTGAGTGGGCCAAAGTCTTCAAGGAGATGCCCAAGAGTATTGCCGAACACGTCAGCCGACTATTCTGAAAGTTCATCGAGAAGGAGGGCCGAGAAAAAATATGGAAACCGCGATGCGAGAGAACCGTCGAATGGGAGAAACAGCAGGGTATCAAAGAAAGACGGAAGCACAAACCCCCGGAGGAGCGGCCCAGGTCCCAATGGCAACAAATATATGGACGGAAACCCAGAGCGAATGAATGCGAGTGCGGGCGGCCCCTGGCGGAGCACGAGGAGGGACGATGCCCTGGCGTTCAGAATGATACACATGCAGCCGACCGAGCGGTGATCGAGGCCTTACTAGGCCGGAGGAGAATGGATATTATGGAAAAAAGAGGAGCGATGACAGTTAAAGAGTTCGAGACGGAAGACACCTAGTTTTCCCCCTTGAACCGCCCCCGAAGGGCAGCAAGGGTCATCCGGAGGTATGCGCAGGTGCGCCTGGCGCAGAATACGGATTGTGTTTCCTCGGTTTTGCGCAGTACACTTTATCTATTCTGTTTTGCTATAACGACGTAGAATACCGTGCTCGCATGAGCTACACTTAGACTTCCGTTTTCGGATTAAAACTTTGACGTTCCAAAAAAAAAAAATCCAGCATCCCTTGAATGTGATGTTATGCCTTGCTGTTGCCCCTTGGTGTTGTCCCTTGATTTTTATGCCTTGATGTTGTCCCTTGGTGTTGTCCATGGTTTAGAATACAGTATGAGAGGTAGAGCCGACATCGAAGGATCAAAAAGCAACGTCGCTATGAACACTTGGCTGCCGCAAGCCAGTTATAGCAAGTGCTTTACTTCTGTACGCTGGCTTCCTTCCGGTCTTTGCATCACCGTTCAATCTTAAACCCCTTGATATTATTTTTTGACACTCCTTGGTTTTTCAGTTCTCCCTTTTTTTGACGCTCCTTGTGTTTTTTCCTTTGATTGCCAGTTATCCTTCGACACTCCTTGATCTTTTGGGCGCCCCTTTAATTTTGTCCCCTTGATCTTCTAGGCAACCTCCTACCATTATTCGGCCTTTTGCAGCATCTGATCTCTCTTTTACCTGTCTTCTTTGGAAACCAGCATATCAACGTCGTATTTAAATGTCCCACTTCCCGCCCGCTTCTCAATTCTCTTCTCAACGTCCACTTCATTTCTGTTTCCTTCGTTCTGCTCCTGATTTCTCCATTTCAACTGCGTTTTCAAACATTCTTTGTCAATTTTCCCTCTCCATACCATCAAAAAAAATCTAAACACCCCACCCTCACAAGCATTAGCAGAAGCAACACAACCGGCATTATGAAAGTCGTCATCGCTATATTTTCCGTCCTTTCTACAGTCGCTCTTCTGGCTGTTGCTGCCCCAGTTCCCGATGGTGGCACCTTTGACATTGTCGTTGTCAATGAAAGCGCGAAGAGGCCAATCTTGACCTCCTTCGGCAAGAGTGACGTTGGAAACAAAGAGAGAGTGACGTTGGAAACACAGAAAGATCCCCAGACTTAGCAGTATCTTTGTTTAGTCAGCACCTAGCTAGAAACCTTCTCCTTATTCTTGCTTAGCAGTACTCAGCGCACGCGCAAGCTTAGTGTGCACGCGTGTGCATGCAAGCCTTTTTCTTTATCCTTAGTATTTTTGCTATGATAAAAGGAGCGAGTATTACTCTGCTAGATCAGTATTAATTCTTATCTGAACTCAATAAACACTACCTTTAGCATACTTCTCATTCTCAGTCTTCCTTGGTGCTCTCACTACTCCTTGTAAGTCTGATCAACCTACTCTTGCTCATAACTCCTGATCACCGATCTCTCGCCCTCTTTTCATCTTGACCTTCCTTCCACAACTCTAATCTTAAGCCCAACTGAAATAGCCATGCGATTGTGTTAATGGACAGTGTAGAAGCAAGCAAAAGAAAGATTTTTTTTTTTTTTTTTTGAGATAAAAGGATTTTATTGTGGCTTAATCATTTTTGATCTATTATTCTGGGCTATGGTTTTGCTGATTTCAAGCAGTATGGTGTGGATAATGTCATTGCTGGATTGTGTGTTTTAGTGTAGAAAAAGAACGGTGTTGGCTGTTAAAATGCCAATAAGGCAACAAGCCAGTAGTTGTGGGGTGGTGATGTTGAATTGGGGTTTGATAGTGAAAGTTGGTGGTTGGAAAGACAAGACCTTGTCAAGGTCATCATCGGACCATAGTGTTTTGGAGGTGTGTTGCTTGAGGATTGTTTGCCATGCAATATACTTGGGAGTACACTGGAAGATGTGATGTGTCTTGTCCTCGCGTCGCTCTCGACATCCAGCCATGTTACAGTGAGGTTCCTGCTTCCATATTCTGTGACGTAGGGTTCCACAGGGCAGCCAGTCCTTTTTGAACCTCCACCACATGGTCCTAGCCCGGTGTGGTATCTTGGCTCTCCAGAACCGGCGCCATTGTTTTAAGGAACCCGCCTCTGGATGGGTTGATGAGTTTGGGTCTGGCGGTATGTCCTGTCTCAGAAAGGCCTGGAGATGTTTAGTTGTAGCCAATTCGAGAGTAATGGGATTCTTGGTGTTTGGTAGCAAAACTGAGGAGAGGATGCGTTGTGTCAGGGTGTCCTCCTGTGTGAGCTTGGGGGGGGGGGGGGGGGTTCGAGAGTGCTTGTTGCATGTTGTGACGCATCAACCGACGTTCCTGATAGGCTTGGATTCCTAGCTCCACTTGGACAAGGCGGAGCTTGGGGGTTAGGTTCGTTCGTCTGACAAGTCGGAGGAGCCCACTGTCGTTTGTGGAGAACTGGAAAAGGTCTTCCACTCGAAATCTGAGGGCCTTGATGGTGGTGTCCGTTGTCTCAAACCACCATTCGATCGGTGAGGAGGCGAGAGTTGCGGAGTCGGGCAGAGTGTCGGCAAGGGCCAGTGCTTTAAGGGAAGGAAGGGAGGATGCTACGGTCACCAAGCGTTGCAGGCTGGGAAATCCCGCCAGCAGTGATCTGTATTGTCCCTCCACAGGTGCTAGAAGGAATGCAAGGTCTCAGAAAGGCAAAAGAAAGAGTGACATCGAAGGGTCAAAAAGCAACATTTTTACTATCCCTTAAATACAATTATCATATTGACTGGCCGCATATGCACAATCCAGAAACGCATACTGTAATGATGCTTGACTGATATGGGAGGGAGAAGGAACATAATAGGATCAAAAAGCAACGTCGCTGTTGACGCTTGGTCGCCACAAGCCAGTTAATATACTCTAACGTGCCACTTACATGCGAACCACAAATGTGGCACTGAAGATTTCCAGGGGGTTAGGGACGCCGCCCTTTTTGACGCCGCTGCAAGGTGTCACAATCAATTGAATCAGTTGCGCCATCAATGCACATAGTCAGGGGGTATTGTTTACCATTTTATCGGATTTAACCTACAGAAGATCTAACCATCCAGACGATGAAAAAAATAAGAGAATACAGGACTTCTGGAGGGCTCTACACAAAGCATTTGTGTTCAAAATAGCGCGGCGCTTATCTACAGATAGTTATCTATAGACAGGGGATGATGAGACAGAATCGTTTAAAAATGAGGCAGAGTTGCACTCCCTTCCTTTTTATCATCGGTCACTCCATCCTTTAGCCCTTTCATCCCTCCCTTGTGATTCCCCCTTCCAGTCCTTTCCAGGATCCCTTTCATTGCCTTACCCTTCCAATATCCACCCTCTCCCCTTGCCTTGCTCTCCATCAAGACCCTTTCTTGCCATGAAGACCTTCACCCTCTCCTGCCTCGTAGCAGTAGCCTCACTCCAGGCTGTCTTTGCCCAGGTCTTGATCGCTCCCGAGACCGACATGAACTCCACCGTTGTGTCCGACACCAACTCTACCGCCCCTACCTCCCGTCTCGGCGCCTCGACTCCCACCATCCTCAATAGTGTCCGTGTCTTGGTCGACAACAACTTGGAGGTCGGCGGTGCCAACTTCCCCTTCATCTATCTTCCCGATCAGCGCCTCGCCTTCCGTGGTGCTGCCTCCTGCGGAAAGCTCGGTGAGCTCCTCTACTCTGCCCAGAGCCGCTCCCTGCCCGCTATCCAAAAGATGTTGACTCAGGTTGCCCCTGACGTTACCGAGTTTTGGATTGATACCGGTGCCAGAGATTCGCTCTACCTTACCACTTGTGACACCCTGGTCATGAAGAATGGCCAGGCCACTATCAAGACCGGTGGATCTTGCGTGCGTCTTTTGCCCTCGCTTTGCTCCAACGCCAACACTTCAGGCAAGGTCACTGTCCAGACCACCCTTGGCCGTGTCACCGGTGCTCGTGATGCTATGGGTTTCCGCTTCCAGGGTATTCGTTATGCCCAAGCCCCTGTTGGCAACTTGCGCTTTGCTGCCCCTGTCCCTGTCACCACTAAATGGCTCAACGCTGTCGATGCTATCGCTCCCGGTAACAAGTGTCCCCAATTGGGTGATCTCCCCGGCGGCAACGAGGACTGCTTGTTTTTGAACGTCTTCACCCCTGTTCTTAATGCTGAGAACAAGAATCTCTTGCCCGTTATGTTCTACTTGCACGGAGGTGCCTTCATTACCGGTACTGGCTCCGACCCTGCTTTCAACGCCGCCAACATGGCTTCCCGTGGTCAGGTTGTCGTCGTCACCATTAACTATCGTCTCGGACTCCTCGGTTTCTTGGAGCGTGTTGATGCCGGTATCAGCCGCTCGACTCTCCCCGGAAACCAGAGTGTTCGCGATATGCTTGTTGCCTTGAAGTGGGTCCAGGACCACATCGCCAGCTTCGGCGGTGACAAGACCAAGGTCACTATCTTTGGCGCGTCTGCTGGTGGCACCGCCGTCCGCACTCTTTTGTCCATGCCTGCTGCCACCAAAGGTCTCTTCCGCGCTGCCATTTCTCAGTCTGATCCCATCCATCTCCCCTTCAACGACGTCAAGACTGCCTCGACCACTGTCTCTGGTGGCGCTATGACCCTTCTCAAATGCGCCGATCTTGCCTGTATGCGTTCCAAGAGTGTTGATGAACTCTTGAATGCCCAGAATACCATTGTTGGTCAGGCCATGTTCCATGCCCCCGAACAGTCCTATATCGAGTTGATCAAGCCCTCAATCGATGGCATCCTCATCTTTAACAACTTTGACCAGTTGATTGCTGGCAAGAACGGAGGCTTCCATCAGGTCCCCTTGATGATCGGAACCATGAAGAATGACGCTGACGGTTTCCTCCCCCTCATGGGACAGGTTACTTTTATGCCTCCCACTGTCATGGGTGCCACCATGAATACCCTTCTTGGTTACCGGCGCACTATGTTCACCATCGGTTCCGGCATGTACCCCATCAATGGCTCCAACCCCGATGGCACCCGTGAGGCCGAGGGTCTCTTTGCTACAGACTATATCTTTGTCTGTCCCGCCCAGTTCATTGCCAAAGCATACGCCGCCACCAACACCCCCGTCTACCAGTTCCAGTTCCAGCGCGGTTACAACCCCAACCGCCCTGCTGACGACATTTGCGCTACCCGTGCCTGCCACGGTGACGATATTGCCATTGTCTTTGCCAGCCCTTCGCTCATGAACAATGCCTTGACTTACTCCTGGACAGCTGCTGATGCCGCCCTCTCCAGAACCGTCATGGACCGCTGGACTGCCTTTGCCGTCTCTGGCGGCAACCCCAACGTATCTGGCGACAACATCAACCCTGCTTGGCCTCAGTATGATGGCAAGACCCAGAGCATTTTCATGCTCGGCACCACCAGCTCTGTAAGCACTGGCGGTATCCGCCCCCAGAACTGTGGATTTCTTGATCAGACTATCAATTACGATTTCCAGCTCTAAATATTCTATACCGGAGTAATGTCGTGCCATTTTCATATTCCTTTTGAGAAGTATGGGTATAGAATTAACGAGAAGAAAGAGTGTGTTTTCTTTATTTTGCACCACAGAGCAGATAATAAGCAGTATCGGCTCGTGTGGCGTGATCGGTTGAGCGCTTCTTCGTTAAATAAAAAGGGATAAATAAAAATACACCCGTACCGCCACACTTTTGCACATACTCTCATTCACCACCCTGTAATGTATGAATAAATTGACCCATCGCCTTCATATTCAAAGAGAGTCAAGACTCTTTATGCTTCTACGGGCAACCAAAGTTCCAGAGCTGTTACTCTCCTTTACAAAAAGTTTCTTTAAGAGGATGTTTTCTCGCGCTACCGATCGCAGCGGGTGAAATGTCTGTTGCTCTTTTCTCTCTTTTGGCTAATTGAATTTGGCTGAGACTTGGTATACATGATGAACTAGGGTAGTGCCAAAGGCATGAAGAGTTTCAAGGCTCTACGACCTCTGTAAAAAAGTTTCTTTTGGATGGTATTTTTCATAGGCACAAAAACCGCTCTTTATTGACCGACTTTTGATCAACACCTCTGATCGCCATGATATTCAAGGAGGATGGAGATTCCTGGTGCTTCCACCATCATCAAAAGTTTCAGGCCTCTAGGGTCTCTGTACAAAACGTTTCCCTAGCAGTACATTTTGCTCCGGCACTCTGACACGCCCGCACTCCCGCTCTCCCTACCATCTACTTTTCATCTACGCGTCGCCGCCACCCCTGTCGCTAACAATCCTCTTCTTTCTACCCCTTTCCCCTTCCCCTTTATAATCACTTCAATATCTTATTCTTTGTGGAAGACTTAAGCAACTCTTGCAGGAGGTACCACGCAGTCTCAACTAGACTGGCAAAGAAGGGGGAAGAGAAAGAGGGAAAGAGAGTGATCACAACTAGATCACAGCTATCGATGCGCTGGACTGGCTGTGTTTTGCCGCCAAGAAAGATTGTTCAAATGGATCAGTGAAATCTACCAATTCACACATTCTCCCTTGTCCACTTTCTCCTTCACTTTTTCTCACCATCATCACTCACCTCCGGCTAAGAGACTGGTATGTGGTAAGAATGAGAGTAGCACTTTGTTTATTTATAAATAACAGCGAAAAGGATATCTAGTCCATCCTAGATGAAAAACACCATAATAGTAAGTGCTTCCGACCAGATAACAACCATATCTTTTCGGGTTGTACCACTTAAACTTATTGCTGCATAAGCTCATAAGACAGCGCCAGAACTTCAAGTCGCAAGAAACCATTCCTCCACACGCATCATAACACCCATCGTGCTTCTCACAACATTCTCCGAAATTCAAGCCAAAAGGTCTGTCGGGAACTAAACCATCGAGGGTATTGTCAGGCCCGCACTTGCAGTTGACTGATGCTACCAGACACAACGCCATAGTAATGTACCCGATCAATAGTGTTGCTTTCATGACGTCCTAGACATTTTGCCAATTGGATATATGGTATTTGTCATTGGTTTCATTAAAATTAAAATAAGGTCCATTAAAACACAACCTTCAGCGATTATTGTCGTAGCCTTGATGTAGCTTACAAAAAAGTTGAGAAGAGGGCAAGTCGGAGACGAGGAAGATTGAGAACGTTTAGGAGATCAGAACACTTAAGTGCTGAGAACAAGGTCGAGAAACAAGTGAGTAGATTTTAAAGGCATTGTGTTGAATGGAAGAAAAAAGGTCTTGTTGGTTGGATTGACATTTGGTGTGAGATGAAGGACTTTTTATACTAAGGGAAGAAGTTGCTGCGTTTTGTCGTTCGACACTTGTTGCTACATGAAGGTGAAAAAAGGTGGTGCATATGGGCAAAAAACGGTTCATGCGGGCAAAAGGCGGTGCATATGGACAAAAGGCAGTGCATATGGGCAAAAGACGGCGCATATGGACAAAAGGACAAAAGGCGGTGCATGTGGGCCAAAATCTGCTACCTGTTTTCGACTCTACTCACTTTATTGCGATGGTCACTCCTGTGGATGTTTTAGACGCTCGACTGTTTTGTTCCTCTATTAGATTTTACCCACTGTAATTTTGTCATAGGTTTATGTCTGCCCTTTATGACTTTTTCTCTATAGCGGAAGAAAAAGACTGACCATGGATAAGCCCATTCCTCCTTTCCCCTCGGAACAGCCGTTGTTTAACAAATTGGCACAGATCACCTTTATTGCTTTCTTAGTTGAATGACGTCCCTCCCTCTCTTTCCCTTGATTGAGCGACCTTTTTTTGTCTCGGTTGTGCGATCTATCACTTTCTTTTCTTGGTTAAACGACTCAGAGGAGAGTGCGCCATGATCCCTTTGTCTCTGCCTCGCTTTCGTGCTGCTTGTCCCTTAGGTCCGTGGTTGCTGCTGAAAAAAAAACCCCTCCTGGAAGGGGGCTTAAAAGTTCTAACGCAAGACAATGCTCCAGTAATAAGGACAGCAGCCGTAGATCCTCTCAACGACCAAACTCGATTCGCGGCCTCTTCGGTAGAACCAGAGGGACTTCCCGGTCGTACAAACATCCTGCTATGGCTTGCCCCGTTACTTGTATGCCTTGACGCTCCAGTTATCGAAGCAGTGGGGCAGCATCCGGTGATAGATCATGAGTATCCAGTTCCAAAGTCTCGAGAGATGTTGGAAGGCGGAAACATAGTGCTTGGGCACTCTCTCACCATACAGCTCAACTCCGAAATGTAAGGTCGAGCTCCGTGAGCCTTGTAAGATTGAAGGTTGCCTGCACAAGCAAAAGAGCCTCGACCGATGATTGTATGTCGCATCCCTTCAGACGAACACGCGTCAACGAGGTATTGTTGTTGAGCATCCACATCAGTCGTGGGCGTCCAAAGATGTCGGCGTAAGCATCCTGAGTGGTGCAATATGGGTCGAGGATCTGCTCGGCCTTGTACTCCAGGCTGATAAGACGAGCCATCGTTGGGAGGCGGACCTTACATGAGCTAGACTGTAGACCTCTGGAGACCCAGCTAGGTGACATGGTGTTTCTGATGTTAATCCGGAAGTGAATGCCTTTGTTGGTACGGAAGAGAAAGAACACGACACTGGGTTGCAAGGGCGAGCCATGCTGTTGACTATTTACATGAGGATGCGGGTCGAGACCTTGATGTTCTCGGTGTAGGTAATGCTCCTGCTCAGTGTTTAGCGCTCAGTTAACGTCTGGGACTGAAAAGAGAGTACTACTCGTGCGTCAAAGAGGTTCAGGGTTGTTCAAAACAAAGTGATGACAGTTTGAGTGGCAGCGGCGGTTGGTCATGGAGAGTTGTCTTTAGCCTATTCTGTCGTTGAGGAAACAACTGATGTCTAGGAGATCCGGGATCGCGACTCCCTTCATGGCTACTCTATGCATTGTGAAGAATGCAGGTTGTGATGGTTGTGTTGTTGCTGTTGGCTGATTGTTTGTTGCTGATGCCAGGTCTCCTGCTGTTGGCTGTTTGCTGGATGCTGATACCAGGTTGTTGATAGTGTGTGTGTGCTGTTAGTCCTAGAGAAAAGTGAGAGAGAGAACAACAGAGGGAACAAAATAGACAGGGGCCACATGCCAACATCGTTTGTTTCTTCGTAATGGATCATTTCTTAAGGGTAGACAGGCCGCAAGGTACTTTTTTTTACAGGCGCCCAGTGCGGGAGCGTCAAAGGGATGCAAGGCGAGCAACGAGCAAGATGAATCAAGAAAGTGGATCTGATCACACCCTCAGGTGAAGATCTTGCTAATGTAACCGATCTCGCTGAATCTGAGGATGATCTTGATTCAGATGCGAAATGAACAATCACAATCGCCTCAATCTTCTGCATCCCTGCAAAACTAAAGGTTCGAAAGGAGTGCTCGAAATCAATTTCTGCCATGGACACCATGGCTAGAAAACAAGCCACACGCCACCAACGAAAATGGGGCTTAGTTCAGACACCGACCAGGAGACAGGGCCGAACGCTGACTGGGTGTGGCCACCAAAACGGCGCGGCGATCAACTGCAGTAAATATCAGTTCTAGAACCACGCTACGTTTGCTGTAATCCTTTTCTTTGGAAGAGCCACTCCGTAGGGACTGAGTTGTCCTTGCTGGCGTTGTGCAATGTGAGAGGGACTCACTTACGTGCATGCCACCGTGGGCAATCGCAAAATGCAAGGAAACAACAACACTCACCCACGACAACCAACCTTCGTTCACTCACAAACACAATCACCCACCATGCCAACAACTGCTTGCAACACATTCTTCACCCTCGCAGAACTGACCTACTGACCTACCATCTTGTGAATTCCTCGCCAAACGAGAATACCCTCATTTCTCACACTCCGACAAATACATCACCGCCAAAGAAGACCCTCGTTCAGTTCTCGCAAACCCACGAACACATTTACTCCATTTGCATTCCAACAATATAAAAGATGTTGACATTACTCTGGGAGTTGCCCAACTACCTTGGGCAACTCCTCGCCTCAGCTGAAGGGCTTACAGAATTCAGAAACAGTTTTCCTCATATCCGGTCCCTTAACTGTGCGATCGAGCCTCTTGTTTAGCCGCAAGATTCGGAAAGATCATACCAACTTACATGTCCACTAGGACAGGTTACTTGTCATCTTCATCAGGAATCGAGACGCGTTGAAGAATCAGCTCATCAGCGGCGACGTCGGCAAAGTAAAGAGCCTTTTTGTTCTTGATGTAGTTCTTGTGATCTATCTGGGGAGCCTTGACAGATAACACATTGAAGGTTGCGTCTCCATCAATAAAGCTAAATAGGGTTAGAGTCTTGGTGGTCATGTTGTTGCGGAGCATTGAGTGACAAAGAGAGATAGAAATCGACAGATAGGAGGTAGGAAGGAAGAGGAGAAGCCCGAAAAAACAATAAGAAGCGAGAGAAAGACGGAGGGAATGACAACAACCACTGCTTTTTTTATAGCTTCACGCCTGATGCCGCGGTCCGTGGGTACTATTCTAGTGGGCAAAAAAAAAGAATTACTGCAGAGGAACAAAGTCTGTATCCCCACAGAGTATTTCAATAAGAAAGAATCGATATTGCAGACTATTTTCCTCTAATACCCATGCTTTGGTGATGACTCTATGTGTGCCACTGTCCATCCACCCTTTCCGCCATATTTACCACTGGGTAATCAACACACTCCCTTTCTCATCCATTAAGCTCTCCCATTCTCACCTGTCAACCCTCTCCACTGCCTCAGCACATTTCTAATCAGGTTTCTCTTTCTCTCCTATCACTATTCTCTCTCTCCTCCGGTACTGTCTCCACACGTCTCATCAGCACCTCTCACTCTCACTCTCTTCCATCGCTCACATTTGCTTCTGATTTCCTCACACACGTGCACATTCATTCCATTTATCATAAACTCCCTCTAACTGTCTCGTGGCCCTCACTCTCTCACTTCTGCCATTCCCCTCCAACAATTCTTCACCTTCAAAATTGAGACGAGGTTAGTGCACAAAATAATGTGCCAAGATGTCAAGGTCTATTTGCCATTATACTTCGTAGTCGGGTGCATGGGGCGCATGGAGTTGAATACCTCACCTACTTTGTCCCATCCATGCGCGTTAGATATTAGTCGTCCAACGCCTCTTCAAGACTCGTTGTGCGAGAGTCTGAAAGTGGCAGTCTGTTTGTGTCCCCAGACAGATTCATTAACGCTCCAGCAGAGCATTTTGAACCATACTGAAACTCAATCCCACCATCGGGAATTTAGTTCATAGCGACGGTGGCCGTTGCGCCCCATCCAAGTACGTTGAGCACCTTATAAACCGCCCAACACCACTTAAGGACTCGATATGCTAGAGTCCATTCGTGGCCGCTTGCTTGGAGTCCGAGGAGCACTCATTAACGCTCTAGCAGAGTTTTTTTTTTGACTTGAGTTCACTCGTCATGTTTTATTTCCTTCCTCTATGAGTTACATTGGGCGAATGCTTCTCTTGAGTTATATTATTAGACGCCGTCTATCATCATCACCCATGTCACGCGCTCGGAAGAAGCAGGACAAATCACCTAACGATATGAATGCTGACTGGAGAGCTGAATTGAGAGGGACCCTCACGTAGGAGTATATTATTAAAACCGGCACACACATCGCCGCCATGGATTATGAAGACCAACTCAAAATCTACATTGAGCTATTTGCACCATATGCACCAGCAGACAGAATATGGCCTGTTTTCGGTAAGTCAAGGTTGGGGATAGTCGCACCAATTATCGAGCTTCAAGGCAAAGAATATTACGATCTGAGTGTCATCAAGTTAATGAGGATGTACTTAATGTATTTTCGATTGTCTGTTCTTTTTCGCTTCTACGCCGGTCTAAATTGCCCTTACAATTTTAGATCCGGATGAATGATCAACGAAACAAAGTATTCGAGGTATTGGAGGGCAGCATGGATCGAAAGATGCGAGTGAAGTTTGCGATTTTGTAAGTGAGTTATGGTCTACTTCATTTGAATGAGGTGCAGCTGTTGAAACTCAACTCACTAGTATATACTATTTTGTCTATCAAATGGGATTTAGTACTTGCCCCTGGAAACGGAGAATCGGATCGTTAAGGAAACGTGTGTTGCTAACTACATAGTGCCGATACACCTGAGAACGCTAAATTTAAGCGCAAGATCCCCATTCATTGGTATGTTAATATCCGCTTGCACTTGCCTTGTGAAGTGGCATGACTAAGCTTGAATCGGGGAACTAATTGAAAGGGAGGATTTCTCTCTTATATCTCAATAGCTTGAAACTATTAAAGACTGGACTGAACTCGAACACGAAAGAGAATATATATACCCTATACTAGATTGCACCATATTTCTCCACCCTTCAAACCGAAAGGGCTTACTCAATGAAACTCACGTATGGACCTCTACAATGCGGCAACGCTTTGTATGAGGAATCGAGAATGCCGAAGGCACTTCAGTTGATGGATACTGGTACGCGATAGAGGGGAAAGTGGACGTGATCTCTGATAACGTTGGATCGCCAGATTACTTCATTTGTTAACGAAACGGTCCCATGAATGTTGCCAGAGAGTATCAAGTACTCGGTGTCATCGTTTGTGGTAAGTCCTTTTGTTCATTTGTTATCATGTTTTGGAATGATGCGCTGTGATTGTGACCTGATTGGCTCCTCGGTTGTTTAGGGGAAGATCTGATTGTCTACGCGACTGACGAGTGTATCGGGTATGCAAGCTCCTTCAAGAAAAGTACGAGCTTTCCGCAAATCGACAGTCCAATGCCCTGATTCATCCCCACGTCTGCTTGGTGATCAAGGTAACTCTATAATGCTACAACTTTGAGATTGTATCTTTTCATGCCTATTGTATTTTTTGTCTCTTACTAAACAATAGCCAAGCCCTAGGTCAAATTACAGGATCGCTTATACTCTTCTGCAATTGTCCTCCATGCCCTTTAACGAGGCAAGAACCTTCAGAAGCAATAACTACCAAACAGACTGATTTGTTTGAAAAATCTTCCTTTCCCTCCATCTACTTACTGCTAAATCCGGTGGAATCTGCAAGATTCACTAAAGTCAAGCAGACAGTGCAATCGAGCGAGACAGCAGCAGATACTCCGGCAAGTAGCAACATCAATAGGGGAGCCAAGTACTTCATTGCGAGAAATGGATTCTCTAAAATTTGAAAGTCGATGAGGAATTGAAGACAGGACCAAGACAATAGACAGGCAGGTATATACACAGTTAAAGGAGAGAGGGTTGCTTACTTTGTTTGTAGGTGGAGAGTGTTGAGTATGGAAAAAGAAAGTTACAGAGGGAGATGAAGGATGCTGTATTTATACAGGATTTTCATCAGCATTGGCTTAACCTAGCTGAAGAAAAAAGGGCAGGAGAGGGAGGGAGAAAAACAAGGCGGGGAAGTCACAGGGAGGGGTGAATCGCAGACGCAGAGGGGTGGGGGTAGGGGTGAATCACAGATGCCATCGCAGAATACAGAGAGAGGAAGGAGTGGGTGTCGAGGTCAAATATTGGAAGAAATAATCCATTGCAGAGTGCTGCAAATGGTTGAGCAAGGCAGCCTTTTCTGATTTTTGATTGAATACGAATAGATAAATCCTTTGCAGACGACTTCTAAGAAACGCTATACTGTACTGTAAGCAGTCGAGCAGCCTTTTAGTCCATTAGCAGAGGTTTTTTTTTTTTTTCTTTTCAGTACGATTTTATTGTGGCTTAAAAAGCCTTTAGAAAGTTATTCTGCGCTATGGTTTTCTGGATTTCTTGTAGAATGGTGTGGATGATATCACTGCTTGATTGTGTGTGTTGGTGTAAAAAGAGAACAGTGTTGGCTGTTGAGATTCCAATAAGGCAACAGGCCAGTAGTTGTGGGATAGTGATGTTGAATTGGGGTTTGATATCAAAGGATGGTGGTTGGAATGACAAGACCTTGTGAAGATCATCATCCGACCATACTGTTTTGGAGGTGTGTTGCTTAAGGATTGTTTGCCACGCAATGTACTTGGGGGTGCACTGAAAGATGTGATGTGTCTTGTCCTCGTGTCGCTCTCGACAACCGGCCATGCTGCAGTGAGGTTCCTGCTTCCAGATCTTGTGACGTAGAGTTCCACAGGGGAGCCAATCCCTTTTAAACCTCCACCACATGGTCGTAGCCCGGTGTGGTATCTTGGCTCTCCAGAATCGGCGCCATTGTTTTAAGGAACCCGCCTCTGGATGGGTTGATGAGTTTGGGTCTGGCGGTGTGTCTTGTCTCAGAAAGGTTCGAAGATGTTTAGTTGTAGCCAATTCGAGAGTAATGGGATTCTTGGTGCTTGGTAGCAAAACTGAGGAGAGGATGCGTTGTGCCAGGGTGTCCTCCTGTGTGAGCTTGGGGGGGTTCGAGAGTGCTTGTTGCATGTTGTGACGCATCAACCGACGTTCCTGATAGGCTTGGATTCCTAGCTCCACTTGGATAAGGCGGAGCTTGGGGGTTAGGTTCGTTCGTCTGACAAGTCGGAGGAGCCCATTGTCGTTTGTGGAGAACTGGAAAAGGTCTTCCACTCGGAGTCTGAGGGCCTTGATGGTGGTGTCCGTCGTCTCAAACCACCATTCGATCGGTGAGGAGGCGAGAGTTGCGGAGTCGGGCAGAGTGTCGGCAAGGGCCAGTGCTTTAAGGGAAGGAATGGAGGATGCTACAGTCACCAAGCGTTGCAGGCTGGGGAATCCCGCCAGCAGTGATCTGTATTGTCCCTCCACAGGTGCTAGAAGGAATGCAAGGCGGTGAGAGGTTTTGGTTTTCCATCGAATGATGTCGAGAATGATATCCTTACCCCAAGAGATATTGGTGGCGAGGGCGTTGCGTATGTGTTTGAGTTGAAACACTTGACCTTGAATGGCTGGATCAATAACTCCCAGACCTCCTTTATCTCTCGGGGTAGTGATCACCTCCCATGATGGTCTTGGTTTGAAGGAGCACACGAAGCTAGATACGGCGGACTTCACTTTCCGCAGAAAATCTGGCGGGGGTTTGACTACCCAAGAAAGGTGCCATAGTCTGGAGAGGATGAGGGAATTGACAATGGTCGCTCGGCCTAGAACGGAGAGGGAGCGGGAAGAGTGAATGGCTATGGTTGACTGTATTTTCTTCAGCATCTTGTCCCAGAATCCTTGTTCCTGGTTATGGTTGAAGGGGATCGGGAATCCCAGGTAAATTAAGGCGTCAGCGGAGTTATGGTCATGCCATTGAATGTGCAGCTGTTCAAGTCGAGTTTGCAATTCAATGGAATAGGAGGGGGCCATTGGGAAGGCTACGGTTTTGGACAGGTTGACTTTGGCGTTGGATGCGCGGCCATAGGTCTGTAGACAGTTCTCCAATGCTATCCATTCTGCTGTGGTGGATATAATGGTCATGAGGTCGTCTGCATAGGCGCCTAGTTTGATGGATTCCGTGCGACCAGGGATTTCGATACCGTGGATGGTTGGGGATTGTTGAATGAAGGCAAGCAACGGCTCAAAGGCGAGGTTGAAGAGAAGGGGAGATAGCGGATCACCCTGGCGGAGTCCTCTTGATTGTGGGAAGGTATCTGATACGAAGCCGTTGATGTTGAGGGCAATCTTCGTGGAGAAGAAGAGTTGAACGACCGACTCGATGACACTTGATGGAAATCCAAAACGTCTCAAGACTTGTCGTAGATAAATGGGATGCACACGGTCGTATGCTTTTTCCTGGTCCAGTAGTATGCCAACATGCTTTGTCTTCCTTGTGTTACAGTACTCCCGAAGGGTGGTAAGCACTAAGCCATTGTCTGCTATGTGTCGTCCTGCCGTGAACCCGGTTTGGTATGCTCCTGTTAGCTTGGACATGTGTGGCTGAATGCGTAGGGTAAGGATTTTGGTGAATAGTTTGGCGTCCGAGTTGATGAGTGAGAGGGGTCTCCAGTTAGCCAGTTTTGTTGCGTCTCCTTTTTTGAAGAGGAGGATCATCACTGTCTCCTGCCAGGATGCGGGGAAGGTGGCGTGAGTCAGCGCGTCGTTGATGATTGTGGTGAATAGTTCCTTGATCCAGGGTATGAGAAGGATGTGTCGGTAAAGCTCGAAAGGCAACCCATCCTTGCCTGGGGCTTTGCTGAGTGGTGATCTGCTCACTACGTCGTCTATCTCTTCTGGTGTGACGTCCCTTTGGAGACGAATGCTATCCTGATCGGAGAGGATTGCCTGAGGGGGGATAGCGTTCAGTAGTTGGTTTGTCGCATCCTGGTCTGAGGGGTCACAGGAGTAAAGTTGTGAGTAAAAGTCTGTTGCTACGTTTAGTCGTTCTTCGGTTGTGGTTGTTAGGGCGTTGGTGGCAGGGTTGAGCAAGTGAGGTACAAGTCGTTTTTTGTTGCGTTGGGAGATCGCTCGGAAGAAGTAGGAGGTGTTGCCTTCCCCTTGTTCACGCCACAAAGTTCCCGAACGAAGGGCATAGGCATCCAGGTCTTCCGATGTGTGATGTTGGAGAGTTGATTCCAGGGCTTCCAGTTCCAGTATGATGGTGTCCTTTGTTGCACCGGAAGCAAGGGAGAGCTGGGCTAGTTTGTTTTGACGTTGTATGTTGAGTTCTCTTATGGCGGATTGTTGATCCTGTTTCCTTTTGATGGAGGCAGAGATGCAGAATCGTTTGATTTCGGTCTTGACTCTGTCCCAGTGTTGAGTGTTGCTTTGGTGAGGATGTGGTGAGGAGAATGCGGTCAAGTGTTCGGTGAGTTCTTTGAGGAAGTCACTGTTGAGGAGCCGGGTATTCATTCGCCATATCCCTCGACCTGTCACAGGGGCGGAGGTGAGGGAGAGTGTCAGTACCAGCATATCGTGGTCCGAGAAGGGAGATGTACAGAGTTGCTCAGATTTAGATACCTGTGAGAGGAAATGGATAGAGGAGAAAATGTAATCAATGGTATGGCGGGCTTTGTTTACTGTATGGGTGTGAGTGGGTTTGGGATCAGTGTGGGGTGGAGTGATGCAGTCTACAAGATGAGTGTCAACCCAGTCCTGAAACAGGGGGTGGGGACGGGGATGAGTGTGGTGTTTGAAGTTGAGGTCGCCTAAAAGAAAGGCCTTTGGAGGAGGGGAGAGAAAGAAGGGAAGTGACAGGCAGTTCATCATAAATTGGCGTCGTGCCGTCTTGTTGGCTGGGGCATACATAATGCAGAAAGTGGCCGTGAAGGATGTGGATGAGGAGGAGACAGTAGTAACAATAATTCTTCCTTCTTCTGCATAAGAGGTGTTAGAGAAAGAAAGGTCAGGGTCGCGAAGAAGAAGTGCACAGTGAGAAGACCAGACAGAGCTATGAGTGTTGAGATATTGATAGTAGTTGGTTTGTTCAGTGGTGGTTGGTGTTGACGGTAGGTTGATTTCCTGAAGTGCCATTATATCAAAATCCGTTTTCCGAAGCCAGGTGAAAAAGTTAGATGGACCGGTTGCATTGTTGTTCTGAAGGTGTTGCTTTCGCAATCCTCGTACATTCAGGCTCACGATCCGCATTATTTTTTCCAGCTGGTTCTAGAAGTAGATTTATTGATGGGTCTTCCTCCTTTGGTGTACTTCTTGTTAGTTGCTTTGGGGGTAATCATATCTGTTGTGGCGATCGGAGGTCTGAAAACAGTGCGAGCCTTGATGCGAGCTGCTATCGAATTGTTCACCACATCCTTCATAGGCTCATCATTATCATCAGATGAATTGGTAGGGGGTAAGTTGTTGATATTGTTGGCATCTCTGTCCAGGTCTTCCAAGTCAGCCTCCTCCAGACTGACATCACCATCCTGGTCCACTTCTGTTCTGCCCTTACCCTGGCTCTCACTCACAGTGATGTCATCGTTGGAGGTGTTGGAGGGAGATTCATTTTCGATCAAATCCACTACATGGAGCTGGGAGATGACATCAGTAGTGGTCATAGCGGGCTGATTGGTGTTTGAGGCCAGATTAGGCTGCTGAGAGCCCTCAGGAAGAGGGGAAGAAGGAGAAGAAGGAGAAGAAGAAGAAGAAGAAGAAGAAGAAGAAGAAGAAAGTTCAGCAGGGGACGTATTGGTGGGTTGCCCTCTCACAGGCATCTTACCTTTCGCTCCCTTTGCATCTCTCGCCGAGAATCTCGAACAAGTAAAGCTGACATGACCATTGGCGTTGCACGCACTGCATACAATAGCCAGACGCTTGGGACACTGGGGAATGAGGTGCCCATCTCCCTTGCAGTAGTTACAGAAGGGGGAGGCACCCATCCAGCTGATTCGGCAGGGGGCCTTTTGGCGGCTTCCCAAAGACAGTAGGCGACCGATCTTGCAGTCTTCCGCGGTCTTGTCGCTTTTGACGTAGACAGTGAACTGACTGCGGGCTTCGTAATTACCGTTGGGGGTGGGGAACATGGGGATCTCGATTTTGATGACTTTGCCCATTTTCATGGTGTCCTCAAAATACCAAGAGCAGAACTGCTCCAGGGGGACGCCAAAGTCAAGGGAAGAGTGGAATTGATAATCCGTAAAGACGAAACGGGTGATAATGTGGGAGATTGTGGAAGATAGAGGAGCATACTTGGTGCCATCGTACATGATGGGGGTGGTGGAGAGAATGATGGGATCCAGAGATTCGTGGTAGACAATTTCGATGCGGTGGTGGACACCATCAGCGCATGGGTAAGCCATGTTGCTGATGATGTGAAAGGGGTCCAGGTCGCTGTGGGCTTGGAAGAGGGTTGAGTGGGTAGATCTGGCAGCGTCCGAAAACGCACCAGGGGAGATTGTTCTGGGGGCGATATAGGCCACTGCTCTTGGGTTCACCAGGTCTCCCAGACGAGCTCCCTTTGGTGCAAGGGCGGTGGCAGCAAGGTGACCCTCTGCAGGGTCAGTGAACACTGGGTGGAGCTTGAGTTTGTGCATGTTACGGATTCCAGCTGCCTTGGAAGCGTAAGTGGGAGATGGTGGGGACCCGATTGAGGGCAGGGGTTGGGAGGGTGGGTCTCCATCTCGGTGTTGATGTTGCTCTTGGTTTGGCATTGTGGAAAGAAGTCCCCATTAGCAGAGGAAGTTAAGAACCATGTTGCATACTTTATTCTTTTTAAGGGGTAGAGAAAAGACCACGGTACATGATCCTGGGGTGCGGTGAATAGATACTTCACGTGATTTCCCAAGCATCACTGGAATAGTACCCGAGGCTTAGCTCGCGGAGGGAGATGAAAAAACAAAAGAGGGAAGCACGGAAGGTCTAAATTCGCCTGACACAGTACTTCGATAGCTGGGGAAGGACTCTGTGTTGCTACAATCTGAATGATCGGTACGCCTTGTATTAGTGGCTATAACCTTTTTTTTCCACATTTGCAAAGGGTGCGGATTGACCCGCCAAGGTTCTTGCAGATTTGTCTCTAACTTTTTTGTTCCACTCCCATGCAAACCCCGCTCATAACTGGATTAGCCGTTATTTTTTCTTCGTCGTTTCCCTTGAAAGGCACAAATATGCCCTTTAATAAGGACGTGCGGATCTTAAAGACAGACTCAATGTAGCCCGAAAAGAATACCCTCCAATTCTCTGGCATAAATAGCCCTCCTCGTCGTATTCCCTATGTCTCTTCCTCTGTGTGCAATCTCAAACTACACAATTCTTGTGCTCTTTGGCCTATTCCTACCTTTCCCATGCTTCTCTGTCCATAACACTGTTCTCTTCGTCAGAAAAATGCAGAATGGTAAAAGATATCTCAGAGGAGGGCCCGAAATGGCAGGTTGCAATTCCTCGCTCAAATAGAATGTTGTGATAATATGCTTCAAGCTTTGTGAGTACAATTGTAGCATGTTCTATTAGAAAAATTATGTGTATCGGGTATTGGAGTTAACAGGCCTAAGTGTGCTTCAAGTCGACGCGTTCCAAGTATCCATCCTTGATGAGAGTCATAATGTTACTGAAGGTATGGTACTGAGTTCCGGCACCAGGTTGACCAAAGTACGGCGCGATAGGGCCAGCCTCGACTACAAAAGGCTTCACCACTTTGTATACGTGATAGTTGAAAGGATAAAGGGGCTGGTCCTTGGAGGTATTGAGGTTGGAGGGAGGGATTGCGCGCTGTGGATAAGGCGCCTCAGCAGGTGAGATAAAGGAGCCGTATTCGCTACCGAAGCGGTCGACAAAGGTACCAGCCTGGAGAGTAGCGTTACCCTTGATGGGCACGTTCGAGGTACTGATCACAAAGCCGTTGTTGTCCGGGTAGGTGTACGCCCCATTTACGGTCCACTTAGCAAGGAACTCGGCTGCACAGAGACCTCCGAAACGGTCATAAGGCTCGGTAATGTCGTTAAGAGGATAAAGCTTGGGCAACTTTTTAGGACCAAGTCGGGCGTCACGACAAAAGAAGTAAGTCGAGTTGACAGGTGCGATTCCTTTGCACATATCAGGGCACTATTGGGTAATAACGATTCGTGTTAGGTGAATGAGAGAGATACAAAAACAAGTAGATCAGTTTGTAAGACGAACCTTCGCATTGTAGTTGTTCTCGGCGGAAAAGGCGTTTGGGGTGGTGGCAGCATGCTTGTTTGAGATGGGAAAAGCAGAGGCGGCGGAGAGGACAGAGCAGAGGACGAGGGCAATTGCAGCCAAACGAGAAGTGGTGATGACCATTGTATGCAAAGGATGAAATGTGTTGCAGGGGATGAGGAGAAAGGGGACGAGATAGGTCTCCAGACTTTTATACTTTGCCGTCGAGGTGCCATGGCCAGCATGCTGCGTCCGTTGGTTATTGCGGTTACAGCTGGGAAAGGATTAGGTTTTGAGCATGGTTCTGGATGCCTCTAATCGACTCCGCTGTTCACTATGAGATTTGGAATGAGTGCATGAGTAGTTCCTGTGAGTTGAATTTTGTATGCATCAAAGGAATTGGAAAATAAGGGGCATAATCTTAAAATGGGCTCTAAGAGGAGATGAGCAAAGCAATTGAACAAAGCAGTTGAACAAAGCAGATGAGTAAAGCAGATGGCAAATTTAAGAAGAGAGACGTCGCTGACAGAACAGGGTTCTTGCTCCCATGGTGGTATATTCTCGTCAAGGTCATTGTTTGCTCCAAGAAAACTGATCGGAGGGAAAGGAGGAAAGCATGGGCAAAACAAAACAGAGTGCAAGAGGCGCTGGTCGCCATGTCATAATCAATATTCTCCCAGATTTTGGTATTCATGCTCATAAGGCTTCGTAGTCTAGACAAAGGTAATAAGCGTAGGACTCTCTGTCCTGACCTTGATTTCGAGCCCATAGGACAAATATTACCAACTGGGCAGTACAGTGCAGAGAGCGGTCTCAAGTAAATCCAGAATCCCACAGCGGAATGTCCCAGACAGGAATGAGACAATGTAGTCTATATAGGATGTGGGAAGCGATCCTAACTGACGACCAAACTCTGTTTGTACCGGTTCAACAGTGATTTCCAACCCTACTCGTCGTTCTGTGCTCCATGTATGATGTAGATGTTCAAATTTAGAATAGAATGGAACCTGCATGCATTGGGGAATCGGTAAAGTGAATGACAGTCCATTGGTATAGATTGGGATAAATCTTTCGACTCTCAATGGTCCATTTCAAACCACGACTGCTCACCTACTCAACAAACTCTCTGCACTCCTTGCTGGTTATAAACTGTTGGGCAGTACATTCTACGGTACTCCAGGTGGTTGTGGGTGAGTCTGATATTGAGGAATATGTAAAGCGTGGATATAAACCTAAAAGAATACATATGCACAAACCGGGAACTGATAAAAAGGGGGTAGAGGCGAGTCGAGTAGAAGAAAGGAATGGAAGACGATGACGAGTCCGCGTATAAGTTGAGGGATGGCTCAATATCAAGGGTATGTAGCAATGAAGAGATGGTAAAATGTCAAGGAATGATAGAAATGGTCAAGATATTCCTTTAGACGTAAAGGGTTCCTAGGAGAATTATCGAACCATCCCGGGAAAATAATCAAAGGATTGGAATGGATCAAAGGATGGAAAAATGCAGGGTGTAAGAGAGGGGGGTTTTTTTTTTTTGCTTTTCTTAACTCTTTATTTGTGCCTTTTGACTGTCTGGTGAAGGAGATGGTCGCTTAATGCTATGACTTCTATGGGATACATTCAGTATTCTCCTCCGAGGACTGTGTGGGTGTGTGTAGGGAGAGGATGGTGTTTGTTGTGTTTACACCTATAAGGCAGTAGGCTCACAATTGGGGGAGGGAGGGGAGATGTTGTAGATAGGCTTGATAAGGTGGGGGGTTTGAAGGAGAGCAGTGTATGGAGATAATCGGTGTAATGGATACAGGCAAGGTATGATCCACAAGACAATGGAACAAAACAAGGAAGCCTTAACAGACCTGTAACAGTCACAAAGGAATACGTACTCAAGGAAAGTGCTCCTAATTTAAGCTGACAAAAGAAAAATAAAAAAAAAGAAAAACAATGCATGCCCGCATGTGTTCTGCAAGGACACAATTAACAGCCTATTCCGCCTAGTTCTCGAACTTTAACTTCATCCTACAAGGCACCTCCCAGATTTGGTCCGGGACCTATTCAACAACACGAGAAATTGTATTACCAGACACTGTTGTGTACCAAAGATCATGGATGGCACAAGGCAGCTAGTGGTCCACAATGAAGCACAGTTCCTTGGCGATGCACTCAGTGATTCCTTTCAGTCGGTGTCATCTTCAAACGAATCCCCATTACTTCTTGCTATCCCAACCCTTCACGCGACGCCGGCATGATCAGCTGACACTGGTCACCTGTGGCACTGACTTTAAGCATCAATACTTTGCTCTGGGTTCAGTGTTCAGGTTCTGGTCTAAAAAGACAGCTCTACCAAATTTGAGGTAAGCAATTCAACTTATTAATACTGGCTTTGTCCATCACTCTTCCTTCAATGAAACTGCACTCAAGAGAGGATCTGGTGTGTCAGTAAATGAATGATTTTTTTTATTCGCGGACAACTTTACGTTTTCACCCCCATATCCTTCATTTTACAATGAAATACAAGGAGTCCTCTGGATGGAAAGATCCATAGTCGATCAAGGCGTATATTCGACTGATGTGGGAGTGTCTGCCCAAGGACGGGTCAACCTAGTCATTGTACGAACGTCTTCTACAGGAGGCCATGGACATTTTTTTTGAGAAGTGTGCGGGGCGCTTTCACCCGACAGCAGTTACAGTATGTTCCCTTGTGTTAATCGAGACAAACACTAAAAAAAACCAAACGACACGACGAACAGAATGAACATGCACTTGGCACCTGTGCCCTTCCTATCTTGTTTTTGTCCCTTTCTCATTCCTTCTGTAGAATAAGCCAGTCGAAAGGAATGAAAAAGTTGCACAGAAGTTCACCATCGAGGACACAGAGGACAGGTTGGAACTTGACCGCTTCGAGATAAATAGCATAGGCAATCAGTGCTACGATCCTTTCGCCTACAACAAGCACAACACTCCTTCAATGCCTTAAAAGCCACCTTCTGGTTCACATTCTCTTGGTCCTTTGCTTATACACCTCCACTTAGCCCCCACTTGAGAAACTGTCTAGTCTGTCTTGCTCATCATAGGCCAGCTTCGCAACAGCTGCATCATTGGCAGTAGAGCAGTGTTACATTCATTTTGTAGTGGTGAAATCGATAGAGACATGTGTCTAGTTTGAACAGGCAAATCATGCCCCATGAGAACATTTCTCTATGAGTCGTATCCTTGTGATATGTGCGTTTGTACAAACAAAAGCCCTATGCTGAATGTTGGGAGGTGAGGCAAGAGACAAAGATTCAAAAGTGGTGACCGTGGGAAATAATCTGTTACTGTATTTCTGTAGCCAGAGCCTAACGCCCGCTTCCTTCCCTACCAGCGTTCAGGGGTCACGCGGAACACATCTTTTTGCTCTCTTTTTTTCAATTTACGCCCACATAAACAGAAAATTATATGTTGCGACGGGAAAGAAATACGTTGCGATGGACTTTCAGTTCTGTCGACATAGACATCAGTCCACTTTTTGCTATGCGCCCATAGCTGCATGCACCCCGCGTGCAAATGGTCTACATTTTTCTTCCCGTTCTTTTGACTCAGGACAATCTTGCTAATATGTGAAGACGAGGAATGAGAGAAAGAGAAAGTAAAATGTGCAACTTTCGAGTGAGGATCCATTGTGTTAGGGCAGATGTGTGTGTATTCGTGTATGTGATAGGTGTGTTTCTGTCTCTGTATGCATGCTGGAGGGCGTGTTAAGTGGGAGGTGCAAGTCAAATGTGCATGTCTCTCTACGTTAGCGCGCTGCGACTGGACAAAAAATGGACTGGTGTCTATATTGACGGAAATTGAAAAAAAAAGAGAGCACAAAATGTTCCCCTGCCTCCATCTCCTCTCCCAACCCATCTTCTCCAGAAGATGTAGCTCACGTCATGCGTGGATGTCACTTCAAAGGAACATACATGACTGCGAGTTGCTTCCAATAAATATTCTCACGCGTACGATGTTGCAAATCCTTTCATCCTTTCCATCCTTTCCATCCTTTCCATCCTTCCCATCCTCAACCTCAATTATGATCTCTCTCCGCTCCACCACTTTACGTCTCTCGAAGCGACTGAAAGGGCCTCTCATCGCAGTGTCGAACCAGGCCCGCCTATCAACGTTGCCCATTGATCGTACGTTCACACTTCTCTTGTATGCAATTGCCGTGGCCAAGACTTCTTTCTAATACCTAGGGCTTTTCAATTCGTCTTACACCAAACCAGTAGCTTCGATCGGCCTCACAGGTACAGTAGACTCTTAATGAGATGGAGTGTAGAAAGTTGACACTTATTGTATGCGGCGTATTTAAAAAACGAGTTTTGTTCCTTTCTAACTTATGAATCGTATTGTAGACCGTCAAAAGGACCTTCAAGGCCTTGCCCGCGCTTTTGCGGACAAGGAGTTTGCACCTAGGATGCAGGAAGTACGCACGAGCTAGCCAACATTTATTTTTACCTGTGGATATCTTTATCCACTCACATACTCACTGGACGCTACGCCTCGTTTTCTGTTTGCAATTGCTGATCTCGCCACAGTGGGATAAGGATGAGCACTTCCCAATCGATGTCATTCGCAAGGGTGCCAATCTTGGTTTCGGGGGCCTCTACGTACGTACAGATGTTGGCGGCGCGGGCTTTGGAAGGATGGAGAGTTCCTTAGTTTTCGAAGCACTCTCAACGGGTGATGTCTCCACTACTGCGTACATGACCCTCCACAAGTAAGTGTGATTTGGCAAGCGGATAGCTCTGTGTTAATGTTACTTTGCGCTTTATAAAACAACTGGTGACTAACACCTTCAATTATCTTTGATTATCCTGGAATCATAGCATGTGCGCATGGATTATTGGTAATACTAAGTTGCAGTATTTCCTGTTGTCATCAACATCGAGACCTCATAGACAGAACAGCCTAATCTTTTTATTATCTTCTAATTTGCATTTCCGAGGATAGATGCATTCGGCTCTGAGCAGCAGCGACAGAAGTACTTGCCTCGGCTTACAAGTATGGAGCTTCTTTCATCGTACTGCCTTACAGAGCCCGGGGCAGGATCCGACGCAGCCAACCTCTCAACAAAAGCAGTCAAGAAGGGGTCGCACTATGTCCTTAACGGCAGCAAAGCTTTTATTTCCGGTGCAGGTGCCTCCGAAGTGTACCTGGTTATTGCTCGCACTGGTGATGCGGGGCCAAAAGGCATCTCATGCTTCATTGTCGAGAAGGGGTTCAAGGGTCTTAGCTTTGGAAAGAAGGAGCGCAAGGTCGGATGGAACTCGCAGCCGACAAGAGCTCTCATAATGGAGGACTGCGAGGTTCCAGCAGAGAACCTAGTTGGCTTTGAGGGCCAAGGTTTTTTTATCGCCATGAACGGTCTAAACGGTAGCCGACTTAACATCGGTAAGAACTCGACGGAGATTATAATAGACTACTCTGTTTTAATGGTGACTATGCTTAATTTTACATTGCACAGACGAGTAACAAGAGCTTGATGTTTCAACTGCTAGGATCATGCAGCTTAGGTGCAGCTCAGGCTTCGTTGGAGGCAACGTTGCAACACGTTAAGGGCCGCAAGCGACTCCCTGACTCAAGTGCTGCATCTCAGACTGATTTCAAGTTAGCTGACTTGGCTACCAGTCTGATCTCATCGCGGCTGATGATCCGGCAAGCGGCGGCGGCCATGGACCGAAGTGACTCGAATGCCTCGTTGTTCGCTTCGATGGCCAAGCTGCATGCGTCGGAAAAATGTTTTACCATCATTGACGAATGCTTCCAGATGCTCGGCGGATCTGGATATTCGGAAAGTCACAAGCTGAATATTTACTTGCGGGATTCTCGAGTGCATCGTATCTTGGGAGGAACAAGCGAGATTATGCGTATGATGTTGGCACGCTCATTGATACACTAGTGTATATTTGGGGGTTTCAAACCTTGACATTTGATGGCGTGTAACCAAATGCGCCGTCAACCAAATCCGCCATCAAAATACGTCTGCTTGAGGGCTGATGTATTTCAAATACGCCATTGAAATACGCTTCGATTTGAATTGAACGATGTCAAAGTTTGAAACCCCCTATTGTTCTCATGGTAGACGAAAGTATTCACCCACTCTAGACATATATTTAGACAATTTCTTTCAACCCCACAATGAAGTTGCAGGCGTCCTTGTGGCTTTTTTCCTTCTTTCTGTCTGAACCCTGAGCATTGGTACATGTCCTAGCTAAAGTACGCAACAAAAATAATTCATCTTGTCTGGATTTCCACTTCTTTCAGTGTATATCCATACCAACAACCTCTCCCATGATATCCATCCATGACCTAACCTAATAAGGGTCAACGTTGTCGGCTTGCAGAAGATATAATACAGGTTCTGTCGGGACGATGGACCGACACTAGATCTCCTATGCTTATTTGCGTTGTTGCGTGAATCTCTCTTACGTCTTTCATCTTTGTGTGATGATGTCCATATGGCGGCGCTGACTCTTTTCTTTTCTGCCTCCTCATTCACTTCTAGAGCTTTCTTTTCCTCATTCACTTCAAGTGCCTATCTTTCTCGTCCTCTCAAGCGCCTTCCTTACTCATTCATTTGACCGGGCAGCCATCGCCACTCTCTGCCAAGCGATGCGGGGCAGGCAGTCTTTCTGATAGCTGCTGGGTATGAGTTACTTTCTTTTACTTGCTGAGTTTGTATCAATGCATATCCTTTACGGTGGCATGGTCATGTACATGGAGCATTCCACCCACCTCTGGTCACTCTTCATTTTTGCTTACTTCTCCATCCCTTTAGACCCTACCCCAAACGGACTGTTTTTCTTGGACAGCCCATCAGAAGCTGTCTCTCTGAGGAGGTACTTGCCACTTACTTCTCTTGCATACATTTTGCGAGCATAGCAAAGCGAGATGTAGTAGTAATGCTGATGTCTTTTTTTTTGTATTCGACATGGCAAACGCCCCTTGCAGGTATTCTACCGCACCTCAAAAACGACCGCTGCTGTCAAGGAGACACACACATACATTACTCAAGAACGGATCACTCTGGCTCGCGGGAGCGGGGAGGAAGACTCTAGATGCATTGCATTTAAAGGTAAGTTTACAACACCCAGTAACGACAAAAAGCGCGCGAACGCCATTTTACTTGACGACAAGGTTCTGAAGATGAAAACCTGTTTGACACACGTGTAAGTCAAGTGGTGAGTGTTGTGGCTTAGCTTGGAGAAGACGAGGATTTAGTGCCACTAAATCCTCCTCTTCTCCTCCTATTACACTGGTGATAAGTCAGTCGCACGTGACCAGTCCCCTTCTGTTTAAGTCACTCATTGGCGTCGAAGGATAAACAACTCTCCTTCTCTTTCCCTCACCTTGCACACCACTGTCTTCTCGTGTATCGATCATAATAGAGATCAAAGGCCAGCTGCAAAGGAAGATTATCCGAACGAGAGAAGGGGTGGGCTCACGATTGACAAAAAAGTAATGACAATTGATTTGAGTGTTTTGTGTGTGCGCCATCTGAAAAACATGCCCGAAATGGAAAAGTTGTGTCGTGTGCCCATTCCTCCCTCTCTTGAGCTTAAAAAAATACAATTTGTATGACGGATCATCCCTCGGAAAGGAGTCTTCGCATTTGGTGTAGGGAGCTGTATTCCGGTTGGCTGTTGGGCTGTTGGCTATTTCCTATGGTCTTGCCTCTCTTCCTTGAAGAAGGGGTCTGGGCATTTGGTGTACGGTGCTGTATCTCCTGTTAGTTGTTGGGCTGTCGATTGCTTCCTACGGTCTTCTCTCCCTCCTTGGCGATGAGGAGTGGTCTGGGCATTTGGTGTACGGGGCTGTATCTCCCGTTAGCTGTTGGGCTGTCGGCTATTTCTTATGGTCTTCTCTCTCTTCCTTGGGGAAGAAGAAGGGGTACACTACAAGAGCAAGAAAGGTGGCTATAAATATCAATCTCTTTTCTCTTTTCCAGTTTCTAAATTTTCACAAATCACTCACACGACCTCACACAACCCCACACGACCTTTATTCATTCCTCTTTTGGTATCTACACGCGCACACAAAACCTCATCCTCTCTCTCTTGTCAACAGCAAATATTCCACACCACGCACTCAAACTCAACAACTCTAGATAACTACGGCCCTCTCCCAAACTACACACACAACAACTTCGCAATGAGCTCACCTGCCCCTTCACCCACCATCGCCACCTCCACGATGAGTGTGCCCGCACCTCAAACCACCGGCCCCACCGGCCCCTCCAGCAACGTCACCTGGGTCTGCCAGGAGACCTTCCACGCCGATAATACCACCTCGTGCTTGCGTTACCCCAAGGTCAAACGCTGTATCACCGAAGGCCAAGCCAGCAACCAGACGTTCCTCTGTGTCGACCACGACTCGATCTCGGTGGGTGGATCCGGTCCTGTGCCACTGCCCGCGGGTATTTCACCCTTCATGTGCACCATGACCTCGTGTCCACTGGAAGCGCCCGTCAAGGAGAAGCCAACCCCGACCAACAATGGCAATAACGGCAGCGGCAACGGCAAGAGCGGCGCTATGGGACTGAGGAGTACAGAGGCCGTTAAGTGGACGGGCATCCTAGTGCTGGCAATGTTGGTGGCGCCCATGGTGTTAGGTATGTAAAAAGGAGGAGTACAGTAAAATATTAATAATACATGTATTCCCATCCAAATGCAACCTGCTCGCTAGTCCTCCTTCTCCAGGCTTTCTTTGCCGTCATTATACAAGTCTTAATCAATAAAAAAAAGTCACCATTGTCGTATTCCACCAATAAAGCACCCTCCTGCTCAGAAACTGGAAGATAGAACCTCTCCTTCAGTAGAAGATCGTACAAAAAGCAAATAAACTGCAATTACAGCCCGAACCGGCGATCAATCGATGAGAAGACTGTTTTGGTATATGACTTGAGGGTAAATAGAACGATTGACCAACTCTGCTCTTCGTCAGATGCTCGCTCCCATAGTGCCATTTTGGCCATCCTCAATGAAAAGAAACCCCCTTCGAAGGTAAACAGCCAAGGAAAAAAAAGCCCTAACGGTTGACGAGTCTTGAATCGTACCTCATATCCAGCCAGAATATACTTCAATATATCTTAGCTGCATTCAGCCTCCATCGCCCCCAAATCTCTTCCCTATTTCGATGCACAATTTCATTTCTCTTGTTAACACCTTTCCCTCTACACGGTTGTAATCCTTTGCACTAGGATCATTTCTTTGACATTTCTTTCGCTTTGCTATATCTCGCACTAAAAAACGATGCTGCTAGCTTTGGCTATGAGTCAACGGTTATGTTGAAATCAAGTCAGAGTAATGATGATTGTTGTAATGGTGGAAGGGAGGGTCTATTGTCATATTATTTGTTCTTGTCACGTCGTTATCTAGATGCAAATATGTCATATTTTTCTATGCTGTAAGCTACTCTACCATTCCAACTCCTTTCCTCCACATGATCCGGTGGCACAAGATGAGGATGGCTGCACGAGTTCAATGCTGGTCTGCCATGTAAACCTGTCTTGTGTCTCTTGAGCATGGATCATAACCTTGTCCGTTGCCAACATATCATCAAGGTCCTTTGTGGGCGGGAGCAGCAAAAATACTTGACCGTCCTCCTCAACCTTCACCTCGAATGTCTGGATCTTGTATTTGTCCTCGTCACCGGGTGTAAGGCACTTGCCATCTTCAAGCCCAAAGTTCTTCTTATGCATAGGACAAGACACGTATGGCTGTGACTTGCTGGCTCCAGACTCAGAAACACTGTCACCCAACAGACCCTGAGAAAGAACCATGGCTCGCTTGTGTGGACACATGTTTTGGGTCGCATACCACGATCCGTTCGGCAAACGGAATACTGCAATCTGAACATCGCCATGCTTGACAGTCCGGCCAGCGTCCGTTGCAAAGTCATCGGTCTTGCCAACACATATCCATTTCTTGAGGACTTGAGTGTCGAATGGATCCAGCTTGGGCGAGATGGGTGAGGGAGGCAGCTGCACCTCCTCCTTGGGCCAGTCCGCTGGTCGTCGCTGTCCACGCTCAGAAATGAACTCGATGCCCTCTTGAGTGTCGTCCGTGTTTACAAACTGTCGGAACTGCTGGCGGCGCTCTTGATCCTCAACAACCACCTTCCATTCACACTGATAGGTCGCAATCAGGTATGCCATCTGCTCCTCGAGTTCGTTGCAAATGCCAAGGTAGTCCTCCAGAACAACCTTCTTCAAGTACTCGATTCCTCCCTCCAACTTCTCCAGCCATTTCGAGGTGCGTGTCAACTTGTCGGCAGTCGCAATGTAAAACATCAGGAACCGGTCCAGGTACTTGATACAGTTGGCCTCTGAGACATCAGCAACCAGCAACACCGCGTGCTTGGGCTGTGCTCCACCATTGCCACATACAAAAAGATTGTAACCTTTCTCAGTGGCAATCTATTTTGCCATGTCCCAGGATGAATTCACTGTCAGATGGAAGGAATTGGTGCCCGTACATAAACAGACAATATTTCATCTCAGACTTCAATCAAACATAAGAGATATACTTACAATACCAAAGTCCTTTCCGCGAGCCTCGGCGCATTCTCGGACACATCCAGAGACGCCTCCCTTGAGTTTGTGAGGTGCTCGAAGACCCTTGTAGCGGTTCTCGATAAGGATGGCAAACCCCACAGAGTCTTGAAGCCCATAGCGGCACCAGGTCGACCCAACACAACTCTTGACTGTACGGAGCGCCTTGCCATAGGCATGACCAGATTCCAGTCCAGCCTTGATCAACCGCTCCCATATCGACGGCAGGTCCTCTCGCTTGGCTCCAAAGAGATCGATTCTCTGTCCACCCGTAATCTTGGTGTAGAGCCCAAACTCCTTGGCAACTTCAGCAATGGCAATCAGTTTGTCGGGAGTAATCTCTCCACCAGGGACACGGGGCACTACCGAGTAAGTTCCTCCTCGTTGGATGTTGGCTAGGAATCGATCGTTGGTGTCTTGAAGAGGGGCGTGGTCCAGCACGTGGTCGTTGAACAGTGATGCCACGATCGATGCAACAGCCGGTTTGCACACCTCACAGCCCAGAGCATGGCTGCTCTTACCAGCGTGTTCCATGACTTGTGCAAACGTCTTGAGTTTCTTGACCTTGACAACTTGGTAGAGCTCCGTCCGGGAATACTCAAAGTGCGAGCACAGGTTTTGCTTGATGACTTTGCCCATGGCCTTGAGCTCGGTTTCAAAGATATCCCCAACTTGAGGAATGCATCCACCACATCCGAGGCCGGCCTTGGTGCACGTCTTGACTTCGCCGATCGAAGAACACCCCTTGGATCGAACTGCAGATCTGATCTGGCCCTTGGTGACGTTGTTGCATGAACAGATCTGGGTATCATCTGGCAGATCGGCGGCTCCTTGGCCTTGACCTGGCTTGAGACCCAGAATGAGTTCGCTCGGGGGGATCTGGAGTGACTTTTTCGACTTGGACATGCCCAGTAGCTTGCCGTAATCGGTGGTGTCGCCGACCATCATGCCTCCTAGAAGGTGCTTTCCGTCCTTGGTGAAGATGTACTTCTTGTATACAGCGCCGAATGGATCCCGGTAAAGGAGTTCCCGAGTGTCCCTTGAGCTGGCGAAATAATCTCCAAAGGACGCGACATGGACGCCCAACAACTTCAGCTTGGTCGACATGTCTGCTGAGGTAAACAGACGAGGTTGGTGAGCTTTTCCGAGGCCCTTGGAATGGATGTCACGAGTCAGGTTCCGTGCAACGACTTCGGCCATGTCGTATCCTGGTGCCACAAGACCGTATGTTTGACCGCGATGGCAAGCAACCTCTCCAATAGCATAAACATCTTGTATGTTTGTCGCCAGGAAATCGTCGACCAAGACTCCTCCGCGGGCATGACACTCGATTCCAGAATCGCGCGCGATCTTGTCTCCTGGAAGAATACCGATTGCAAACACCACCATATCATGCTCGACAACCGACCCATCCTGCAGCTTGGCTTTGGATATATGCAATGATTCTCCGCTCGTCGAGTCTGACATGAATGCAACAGGAGGATTGCCCAAGCTGTGTCCAATCCCAAGTTTTTCAATCTCGCGGAGAACCATGGCTGCACCCTCGCTGTCAAGCTGCCGCGACAAGACTTGGTTGTTTCGCTCATAGATCGTCGTCTTGAGACCGAGATCCGAAGTCGCCTTGGCAGCCTCCAACCCCAGCAAGCCCCCTCCAATCACAGCAGCATGCTTGGCGGTCTTGGATCGTTCGATAATCAGATCCAGGTCATCAATGGTCCGGTACACGTAGACTCCAGGGAGATCCAATCCAGGGACAACCTTGGGCGATGGAAGCAAGGCGTTTGATCCAGTGGCAATGATGCAAATATCGTATGGCGTGGTTGTCACAGCTGCGGTGGGGGTGTTGATATCCAGGGTCGAAACCGACTCGATGACTTTCAAGTCAGGGTTGATTTTTGTTGCTGTTTGGTGCATCAAGAGTGAAATGTTGTTTTCTTGGTACCACGTTTCCGGCTGCATGAGCTGTTGGTCGACAGTCCTGTGAGAGAAATACTGAGTCAAACCCACTCGGTTGTATGCGACTATTGAAAAGTAATTGTGAATATTAAGTAAGATAATCGGCCAATTTTCATTGAGATGCCCCTCTCATTCTTCTTCGAACGCGCCTTAAAAGCAAGCACTAATATCTTGCTTACCAAGTGGCTCCTGGCATATTGCAGTGATTGTATATTTTTTAGCAGTGTCATATTCGAGGATCTTTTCAATAAAGGAGAGTGCGACCATGCCGAGACCGATAATGACGATGGAAGAAGACTCGGTCTCCCTCTGGTTGGTTTCTGGTGCCATGACTGAGGGTGATTGAAAGTAATACGAGAAAAGAGGGAAAGGAGGCGTGGGGCGAGAAGAATAATAAAAGGAGAAAGGAGGGGGAAAGAAGAATATGTAAAAGAAAAGGAGAGACGGGGAGATCAAAGAATATTTCAAAGGAGAGGGGAGGCGGAGAGAAAGAAGAGTATGTGTGGTATGTGCGTTACAGTCGCGGGGATGGTTCAAAGACTGAGTGAAAAACAGAGTGGTGGCTGTCGGAGAAATGAAAAAGGTGGCTGTCAACAAATTGGTCAAACAAATTGGACATATATTTATATGCACGATGATCATGTCTCGGTAAACAGAGCGTGAGGATCTTTTTTTCTTTTTATTGACTCACTCATGCTGCACTTTGTTTGTTTCGGAGCAAACCTTGACATGATGGTCCCTAGCAGATCCTGAAGCAATCTCGCTCTCTTGTCTCTTCCACATGTTTATATGTTTGGGGGGACATTTGGAGGGAACAGATAAAGAATTTAAAGTTCAACGTGCCTCTCTTGTACTTCTGCTACCGTCGGTGGCTTAGCTGACCAGACTGGTCACATGTATAAATTCTAGAAGTGTGGTGTATGCTCCGAATCCACGAGCTTACTATCCACGAGTCTACTATCCACGGGCTCAATATCCACATGCACAGCATCCCAAGGCGGGTCAGACCCGTGAAGCAGTATCACTGTAGTTATTCTTCCAGGTAAGAAAGAAGAAAAAGGAGAGTAGCCTATCTGCTGTTTTGTTGTCTCGTTCTAGCCCTTCCTCACGACATGGCCGATCTACTCGACACGGTCTTTGTACCGTACCGTATGTTGTTTTTCGACTGACATATGTTAGATCCTGAGCTGAAAGCATGTCTGGTTGTAAATAAACTTGTTGGGGGGGGGGGGGTGGCATGTGCATCTCGTCCATATTGGATCTTCGTCTCACCATGCCTCGGGTGGAATGAAGGAAAGGGAAAGGGGCGAGAGTGAAATAAGGTGAGAGTCGGGAATAAGATCCTTGGAAGATGCTTGTAAAGCGAACAAAGGGACGAAGTATGGCCAAGTAGACTCGTGAATAATAGGCTCATGCTGATCAGTGTCCTTTTTGTGAGTCAGCTTAAAACCTCAGCGAAATCGACCATCTGCGGCCGATGTATGTCGGCAAGGTGCAATAGTGTAATGATTTAGATGTTCAGGGACTAGCTGAAAGGAATAAAAAGGTGGAAAGTTGTTGCATTGGAGATTCCTGCAACCGACTATTTAACTGTGGGGAGGAAAGTGGCTGAGCCATACTACTTGCACAAGGTCTGGCAAACAAAAACAACCACAAAAAAGAAAAAGTAATTAAATGATAGACAATAGGCATACTACAACCAAACGAACAAACAAGAGAAAGACAGAAGGGATACTATGACCATGGAAATAAACAAGAGAGTGACAATAGAGATACTGTAACCACGAGAATAAACAAGAGAGAGACAGTAGAGATACTGCAGCCATGAGAATATAAACAAAAGAGAGAGAATAAGGATACTGCGAACAAGAGAACATCCAAGAGGATGAACAAGGGAGAGGGCATGTCAGACTGAATCAAACCATGATCATCCATATTTATTTTTCTTCATCCTCTTCCTCAGAAGCAGAATACATTGTTATCTACAAACTCCTTCCCGTAGAGCTCTGTCAGAACAGGGAGACAGCAGAGGTTGATCATGGGTGGAGGACCGCAAAGCAGTACAATTCGACTTGATAGATCGTCAATCGAGTCTGGAGCGCTCCCCTGCCTTGGGAACAAGTGCTCCTCAATCATGCTCTTGTTGAGATAGCCCGTACCGTACTTCCAACCTTCGGGTTTCTCTTCCGACAGCACATGCCAAAGGTGGAAACGGTCGGGTCCAAGTCCATTACCAGCGTCTTCGATATCTTTCCGCATCAAGATATCGTCCTCTGTTCGGTTGCCAAAGAGCAGCGACACTTTGGTTGCATCTTGGGTCTTGTCGGCAAGGATGGCTTGTATGATCTGGTACATAGGAGTAAGACCCGTACCGCCGCAGATCATACCAATCTGTAGACATTTGCCCTTCCTTCCAGAGGAGTGCGAGTATTGACCTTGGCCGTGGTATGTGAAGCTTCCGACAGGACCCTTGATCGCAATGCTGTCGCCGATCGCCATAGCACCGAGATACTGCGAAACAACACCGCCGGCTGGGAATCGAGGATCGGTATCCTTGAAATAAATCTTGACCACTAGATCGAGGTGACCTTGTCGATCCGGCAGACTGGTTGGAGTGTAGGCTCGGACATGGAGAGAGTCGTTCGCCTTGATCCTCAAAAAGACGTGGCTGCCCAAAGGGAGACCAAGAAGCTGATCCGGATGTCCAAACGCGAAGCGGAAGAGCCTGGTGTTATGGGTCAGATGGATCTTCTCCACCAGCACTATGTCTTGCCATTTTTTCGGATCCAAGAACGACCGCGCGGCAGCACTTAGGGACGGGGATGGAAGACCACTTGACAGCGGTATGAGTAGCCCGGTCGAAACAGACTTGACTTGGACACCATCATTGGGCTCTGGAATGCTTGCAACAAGTTCCCCGCGGTAGTACTTGGCAAGCAACTCTCTGGCTTTGGCTGAATGGATCGCGTCAAAATCCTCGGTACAATCCTCCCCAGCGTTCATGACAATACTGTCAGCCCCTCCTGGATGCTCCTGCAGGAACTCTGTGCAATCATAGACCTTGCCACCATGAATGATCCAACAATCGTCCTCCGTTGAATGCTTGGAGACCTCATCTGCCGTATAACAATTGACCCCAGACGCTACAGCGTCGATTTTGTTGATGGTCGCAGTATTGATGTTGGCGGCATCTGATATCGCATTCTCCACCTTGGTTTCTGTCGTCTGGCGCTTGACAATTGCTGTAGTCAGAATAGGGGCGGGTGTTGTTGTGGGTTTCGACGTTTGTACAATGTTGTCCTTGTCCAGCCCTTCTCCTTTGGGCCTCATCCAGCCTCCGCCACTTTCCGATCCTGGCACTGTAGGGTGGAGGAACATAACGACTAGTCCACCATCATCCTTCCCAGAGACGGTCAAATCGACCTGGACGCGGTACCAGCAGTTGTTCATCATCCCCATCAGATTCCAGTTCAGATCCTTTGGCTGGGTGTTCATAGTGCTGTCCCAAGCTCGGACATGGATATCGTTGCACTTGAGTAGCTGGCGCACAGGGACCTTGATCGACCAAAAGCACCAGCACCAGTATCGTTGCCTTGGGAACGGGTCGTTGCAGAACTGGTACTCTGGCCATTCCTCGGGATGTTCAAGATCAGTCACCAGCCAGGATATTCCAGAGTCGAGGGTCACCTCTACCCGAGTGATTTTTTTGCATCCGCCGTTGTAAGCATAGCCGCTGATGGTGATGTCGTTGGTCAAGACTTGAGGATCCGAGATCGGTAAGACTGATCCATGGGCAGGTGAGCAAATGGCACTGTTGATGTTGAGGTCGTTGATGGTGTATTCGGGTCGAGTCCACCATTGTTCCCGCTTCGCCATGTCGGCATCGCTGACAACCGACGGCAAGACTCGGTTATCATGGTAGTGGTACCAGCTGTCAGATCGAGCCTCAGAGACGGTAATCTTGGAGAGGAACTTGATCATCCGACCTCCAATGACGCCTGGGACGATCAAACGGACGGGAAAGCCATGGTCTGACGTAAGCCGAGTTCCGTTCATCTCGTATGCAATCAGTACATCGTTCATGGGGTTCAGAGCCCTCTCCACAGAAAGACTTGTGCCGTAGGTGCCGTTGGGGAGTTTATCCGACCCGTCAAAGCAAACAAATCTTGCGTCCTTCCCAAGTCCACCGCAAACGTTGAGCAATAGGTCCCTGACAAGTACGCCCTTCCAGATAGCTGTTGACACGGCTCCGGGACCCCAGTTGAATCCAATCGTTTGTTTAAACATATTCTGCTCCTTCCGTCGGTTTCCAGCACAGACAAGGGTGACAGGTATGGTGATGCTTGGTAGTTGTGTGAGCATATCCATCGTCAGCGTCACCTCTGTATTCACAAGTCTAAACAAAAAAAATAATAATAAAGTGAAGAAATAGAAGAGATCCGATTAGTGACAACTTGACAACTGTGGGCTTATGTAGATATTAACTAGGACCCTGACAGGCTGGTACTACTTACCCTTCAATGGACAAGCGGTGAGTATCCCATGAGAGCTGAGGGACTGGTCCATGGTTCCGGACATAGTGTATTGAACTTGGGGTGATGAACCCCTTGCTGAAGAGAAGTGGTACTGGTGGTTCGCAGTTAAATGGATGCTTTCCTATTGTACGAGGAGAATTGGATTTTAGCCGGTGGTCAGCGTTCAGAACATCCATAGACGATGGAGCAATAGTGTTTCGCTGTAAGATAGGTAAGGGTTGGTTGTCTGTACCTGTGAGTCGAATAAGTTCTGGATGCCTCTTTATCCATCTGTCTGGGGTGTTGGCATCACGGGGATCAAGTTGTATTTTTGAGTTGTCGTCGTCGTCTGTGTGATTGATCTTAACGTCTGGCATTTTGGTAGGATGGAAGGGCAAAATTGTGTGAGTGTGCTCTTTTGTGGTAGCAGTGTGCTTTTTTATGGTAGGAGTGTGCTCTTTTGTGGTAAGAGTGTGCTCTTTTGTGGTGAGAGTATGTAATAGCAGCAGAAGAGGCCAAGGGAAAAAAGAGGCGAGGCCAAGGGAAGAAAGAGACAAGGTTAAGGGAACAAAGAGATGAGGCAAAGAGAATAAAGAGACGAGGCCAAGGATAGTAAGAGAAAAGGCTGAGGGAAGCAGCCTGCAGGAAAAGACGGGGACAAGGGAAGCAGAAAAAGACGGGGACAAGGGTTGAAGTGATGATGTCCTATGTTACAGCTGTATATAAATATACAGAGAGGGAACTAACTTTGAGTCATGTCTGGCTTGCCGGCTAGATGGTGATGGTAATGGTGGTTGTTGTTGCTGTTGTTGTTGTTGTTGTTGTTGTTGTTGTTGTGGTGGTGGTGGTGGTAATGGTGGTGGGTGATTGAGATTTTGACCTGTTCCTGTAGAGATACAGATAACCTAATCTGTCACAGACTGCTTTACCTGCCCTGAATCGTGATAAAAGCCCTGTTGGGAGAAAAAAAACTACATGTGTTTCACACTGAAAATTCTCCTATCTGAAAAAGACCTCCGCACGCACGTGATCCATGTGCACTTCCCTCCCTCCCTCCCTCCTATACACGTTTCCCTTTACAAACGACACGTTATTAATTGTCTACGATGATCCGTTTCTGCACACGTTATTGTTCGTTAGCGATGATCTGCTTCTTTACACGTTATTGGTGGTCAGCGATGATCCCTATCGGCTGAAGACTTGATCCGGGCGCGTCCTATGGTACAAACAGTAAGAATTACTTACTCCCTTTTCCATCTGACAGTAATGAGAGAACTCATGGCGGCCAAGTGTCCAGAACCATTCCCTTCTCTGAGTCATTCTCACAAGCAGGAAGGATAGCATCAGACTGATGTGTTACAATGGCACTTCTCTAACGTTGTAGAGTGACTGCTAGTGGTGCTTTCAAATATCGAAAGTTATAATCCATCTCAGACGACTTTAATTGAACGGGGAACCATAAGCAGAGCAGCATCCTTGCTACGATCTGCTGAGATTAAGCCCAATGTTCAATAGACTTGTTCCTTTGAGAACGTATCTTTCCCTTCGCATCTTTCTTCTCTTTCTCGCTTGTGATGGTGTTCTAAGGGGCGGATAGTAAGCTTACCCATTGACGATGACGCATATTTACAACCACTTCAACCTAAGCCCTGTGGATGACACTGCTACCTTAAATAGGTGTACGAGTCACATAGGTAAACTGGTAACGAGCACCGACGTATGTGGCACAGGTGCATAATTAAGATTGGTCGAATGTATGATTCAGGTGCAAGCACAGTATGGTACAGATGCATTGTACAGGTTAAGGTGCTCTGGGTCCATGACCGGGTGCATGCACATCCATTAAGCCCACTCCATCTCTAACTTCATATCTTCAATTTAATACATATTCACTCAAAATGTTTAGCTAATAACTGATCCACTCTGTGTCGACGTAACAACACATACGTTCCAACCTTCTCGTACCCCACACAGCATTAGTACTCAAAAAAAAAAAAAAAAAAAAAAGGCTAATTGTAGCGAACAAGGGGTGTGGGGTAAATAAAGGCCTTGTAAACTTCTCCAGTTGGTTTATTAATATGTACTCGTCCAAGAGATCAATGCAGTCCAGCTTGCTACAGTGTGTGTACTAAGGTCACATCAGAGTACCTCTTTACACGTAGTACATTTGATTGAGGGACGCGTTCAATCCTTAGTTCCCTATCAGTGTCAGTCCTTGACTCGTTTTCTGGCCCACTCTTATTCCTTCTCGCTCTCCTTCTCATTTCATCATGCTCTCAACGATGTAAATGTGAGGGCTTTATTCTTGATCCCTCTGGTTTCACTCCCTCCTCAAGGTCTTTGTAACCTTGCGAATGATATGATGATGCCGGTCTGGACACGATTAACAGGTACTTGAACATATTAATAATAACAAACGGGTCAGCAGAGATTAAGCAATAAGAGGAGAATGGCAAAACAACGATCGTCAATTTACTTTTTCATTTTCGGCACAGATGCTAAGCAGGGGCTGAAAGACAAAAGGAAGATACAAGAGGAGAGGAAGAAGGAGATGACATACTGAGCGAGATGAAGAGGTAATAGGCGGAAGCAGGGATTGATGAAGGAGTTATGAAAGGCAAAAAGGAGAATGGTGAGGACGGCAGAGGAAGTAAGGAGAGGAGTGGTTGCGGTGCGCAAGTGGGGGGCGAAGAATCAGAGAGAGTCAGAGGGAATGAAAGGAAAGAACTACAAGAGGAATGATGCAAAGAGTAGAGAGGCAAAGATAAGGGAGACAAAGAGAGGCTGTGCTCTATGATGCATAACATCATTTAAGGTTATCGTATGGGGTTGGTTCGTAAAATCTGCCTTGACTACAAATCATTTCCTCAGTCTTGGCCTTTGCTCTCCAATCTTGCGCTCCCATGAAAAAAGGCACCCAACTAACACTCCATGACCAGCAACACTCCTTCCCTCTCCAAACCACAGTACGAGGGTGACAATCAAATGACTACCTGTAAAAGGCATCTGGCGATGTCTGAACTATTCCACCACAAGCTCCTCGTATCCTACAACAAATCCAAACCCAAAAGGCTCCCCCGTCAACCATCCCTGGATTTGTGACACCTTCATCCCCTTTCCTTTGACCGGAATGTATTGCTGGAGACATTATGGACCCTCATATTCAATACATGGTTATCTCAATTATAGTATATTTGCCGTGCAGGATAACTTGATACAGAAAAATAGATACAACTGCTAAATGTGTTTACGTATTAAATAAATCAAAGACCCTACAATTTTATGGGTTCAATTTCTTGAAAAGTAGTCCGAGAAGCATTCGACTTTGGATCTTCAGTAGCAAAGTGAACATTGCTGCTGTAAGCGCTGCATAGCCGATAACACGGAAGGCACCGGCATAGTTGGTGCCATATACCTTAAAGATGTAATTGAACACAATGGAGCCAATGCTTCCACCGGCACCAACGAGGCCATACACGGCGCCCATGCTCTTCGGATTGGCAAATGGGACAATAGCTAACCAAAAGAAATTTTAAAACAAAATCAGTGTTAATAAATAAATACTTTTCAGAGGTTGAACGACAAACAGCGCCCGCAGACACAACACATGATGCAATAATAACTTACAGAATGTAGTACCACATCCGGCTTGAACACAGTAACTAAACAGGACCAAGACGACAATTGAGGAGCTCAATGCTCCCATCGCAAAGGAGAACCCAATGAGAAAGGCTCCCTGAAAGAAAAAGACAGCGAAGTGGACAAGCATACGACCTTGGATGCCCTCGCCGATCAGTGTGTTGACATAATCAGCCAGCATGCCTCCGCTGGCGCGAGAGAAGAGATTCATCAGTCCAAAGATAGATCCCAGCATGCCAGAGGTTGTTTGTGAGAGCCCAAAATGCGAGTGGAAGAATTCTCCGATCATGTTGTCGACGGCCAACTCCACACCGAAGGAACAGCCGTACTGGATCATTAGGATCAGCACAGCTGGGTTCTTGAGCTGTGACAGCAAATCCACCAAAATTGATGGTTGCTCAACAGGAGCGGGAACTCTGACGGCGTTTGGTGATGTCTCCTTCCGACTGGTGGGCTTTTCGTCGTCCGAGTCGCCGAGGTCCAAGGAATCACAGTCGGAGGCTGTCCGTGGCAGTCCATGCTTTTCGACGTCATGGCTCTCGAGGCTGGAATCGCGGTTCTTCCATTCATCGCCTGGACAATCATCACCCAGGAAATAATCCGCTGCGGCGATGAGAATACAGAGACAGGCAGGAACGACAAATGTGACACGCCACGCTTGGTGTGCAGGTAAGGCAAGGGCAATGGCGTTGTAAATCAATGGAATCAAGAAGTAGGACACTCCTGCCCCCATGTTGCCGAATCCACCGCAAATCGCATTGGCTGTTCCGACAATGTTGTACGAAAACATCCGCGAGGCCCAGTATTGGCATGGTACAAAGGTAGCGCCGACAATGCCAATAAAGAACCTGGTGATGATCAACCCGTTGGCGTCCGAAGCGAGTCCAGCCAACCCAATGGTAATAGATCCAACAAGGAGCAAACCCGCCATGGCTTTCCTAGGACCCCAGCGGTCACACAATGGTCCCTATAGGCATAAGAAGATGATTTTGGTTAGAATCATGAATTGCAAAATAGCTTTTCCATTCCTTTACCCTTGCAAGTCCTGCCTCCATGTCTTACAATCATTAATCGGGCCAGAATAGTAGCACTGACACTGGTCAGATTGGCGTCTGAAATCTGGCTAGGAGTGAGCTTCAGATCAGCTTTGATGGTAGGCATGAGTGGAGGAATGGCGAACCAGCCTGTGAAGGCTATAAAGAAGGACAGCCACGAGAGGTGCATTGCTCTCATATGCGGCCGAGCAAATGAGAATAGTTTTATGTTGGTCGCTTTCCCATCTTCATCGACTAGGATTTGTTTTGGAAAGATCTTTGTTGCCAGCGTCATATTGTGTGTAGGATATTTTGGAGAAGAGGTTGTGTTTTTTTGTGGCGATTTTGAAAATCCATTTACAATATTTGGGATATATTTATGCAAGTCTCGAAAGTGTGTGGGGTAACCATTGAACGTTAAAGAAGATCTTAAACAAGTGCCATTGTAACACATCAGTCTGATGCTATCCTTCCTGCTTGTGAGAATGACTCAGAGAAGGGAATGGTTCTGGACACTTGGCCGCCATGAGTTCTCTCATTACTGTCAGATGGAAAAGGGAGTAAGTAATTCTTACTGTTTGTACCATAGGACGCGCCCGGATCAAGTCTTCAGCCGATAGGGATCATCGCTGACCACCAATAACGTGTAAAGAAGCAGATCATCGCTAACGAACAATAACGTGTGCAGAAACGGATCATCGTAGACAATTAATAACGTGTCGTTTGTAAAGGGAAACGTGTATAGGAGGGAGGGAGGGAGGGAAGTGCACATGGATCACGTGCGTGCGGAGGTCTTTTTCAGATAGGAGAATTTTCAGTGTGAAACACATGTAGTTTTTTTTCTCCCAACAGGGCTTTTATCACGATTCAGGGCAGGTAAAGCAGTCTGTGACAGATTAGGTTATCTGTATCTCTACAGGAACAGGTCAAAATCTCAATCACCCACCACCATTACCACCACCACCACCACAACAACAACAACAACAACAACAACAACAACAGCAACAACAACCACCATTACCATCACCATCTAGCCGGCAAGCCAGACATGACTCAAAGTTAGTTCCCTCTCTGTATATTTATATACAGCTGTAACATAGGACATCATCACTTCAACCCTTGTCCCCGTCTTTTTCTGCTTCCCTTGTCCCCGTCTTTTCCTGCAGGCTGCTTCCCTCAGCCTTTTCTCTTACTATCCTTGGCCTCGTCTCTTTATTCTCTTTGCCTCATCTCTTTGTTCCCTTAACCTTGTCTCTTTCTTCCCTTGGCCTCGCCTCTTTTTTCCCTTGGCCTCTTCTGCTGCTATTACATACTCTCACCACAAAAGAGCACACTCTTACCACAAAAGAGCACACTCCTACCATAAAAAAGCACACTGCTACCACAAAAGAGCACACTCACACAATTTTGCCCTTCCATCCTACCAAAATGCCAGACGTTAAGATCAATCACACAGACGACGACGACAACTCAAAAATACAACTTGATCCCCGTGATGCCAACACCCCAGACAGATGGATAAAGAGGCATCCAGAACTTATTCGACTCACAGGTACAGACAACCAACCCTTACCTATCTTACAGCGAAACACTATTGCTCCATCGTCTATGGATGTTCTGAACGCTGACCACCGGCTAAAATCCAATTCTCCTCGTACAATAGGAAAGCATCCATTTAACTGCGAACCACCAGTACCACTTCTCTTCAGCAAGGGGTTCATCACCCCAAGTTCAATACACTATGTCCGGAACCATGGACCAGTCCCTCAGCTCTCATGGGATACTCACCGCTTGTCCATTGAAGGGTAAGTAGTACCAGCCTGTCAGGGTCCTAGTTAATATCTACATAAGCCCACAGTTGTCAAGTTGTCACTAATCGGATCTCTTCTATTTCTTCACTTTATTATTATTTTTTTTGTTTAGACTTGTGAATACAGAGGTGACGCTGACGATGGATATGCTCACACAACTACCAAGCATCACCATACCTGTCACCCTTGTCTGTGCTGGAAACCGACGGAAGGAGCAGAATATGTTTAAACAAACGATTGGATTCAACTGGGGTCCCGGAGCCGTGTCAACAGCTATCTGGAAGGGCGTACTTGTCAGGGACCTATTGCTCAACGTTTGCGGTGGACTTGGGAAGGACGCAAGATTTGTTTGCTTTGACGGGTCGGATAAACTCCCCAACGGCACCTACGGCACAAGTCTTTCTGTGGAGAGGGCTCTGAACCCCATGAACGATGTACTGATTGCATACGAGATGAACGGAACTCGGCTTACGTCAGACCATGGCTTTCCCGTCCGTTTGATCGTCCCAGGCGTCATTGGAGGTCGGATGATCAAGTTCCTCTCCAAGATTACCGTCTCTGAGGCTCGATCTGACAGCTGGTACCACTACCATGATAACCGAGTCTTGCCGTCGGTTGTCAGCGATGCCGACATGGCGAAGCGGGAACAATGGTGGACTCGACCCGAATACACCATCAACGACCTCAACATCAACAGTGCCATTTGCTCACCTGCCCATGGATCAGTCTTACCGATCTCGGATCCTCAAGTCTTGACCAACGACATCACCATCAGCGGCTATGCTTACAACGGCGGATGCAAAAAAATCACTCGGGTAGAGGTGACCCTCGACTCTGGAATATCCTGGCTGGTGACTGATCTTGAACATCCCGAGGAATGGCCAGAGTACCAGTTCTGCAACGACCCGTTCCCAAGGCAACGATACTGGTGCTGGTGCTTTTGGTCGATCAAGGTCCCTGTGCGCCAGCTACTCAAGTGCAACGATATCCATGTCCGAGCTTGGGACAGCACTATGAACACCCAGCCAAAGGATCTGAACTGGAATCTGATGGGGATGATGAACAACTGCTGGTACCGCGTCCAGGTCGATTTGACCGTCTCTGGGAAGGATGATGGTGGACTAGTCGTTATGTTCCTCCACCCTACAGTGCCAGGATCGGAAAGTGGCGGAGGCTGGATGAGGCCCAAAGGAGAAGGGCTGGACAAGGACAACATTGTACAAACGTCGAAACCCACAACAACACCCGCCCCTATTCTGACTACAGCAATTGTCAAGCGCCAGACGACAGAAACCAAGGTGGAGAATGCGATATCAGATGCCGCCAACATCAATACTGCGACCATCAACAAAATCGACGCTGTAGCGTCTGGGGTCAATTGTTATACGGCAGATGAGGTCTCCAAGCATTCAACGGAGGACGATTGTTGGATCATTCATGGTGGCAAGGTCTATGATTGCACAGAGTTCCTGCAGGAGCATCCAGGAGGGGCTGACAGTATTGTCATGAACGCTGGGGAGGATTGTACCGAGGATTTTGACGCGATCCATTCAGCCAAAGCCAGAGAGTTGCTTGCCAAGTACTACCGCGGGGAACTTGTTGCAAGCATTCCAGAGCCCAATGATGGTGTCCAAGTCAAGTCTGTTTCGACCGGGCTACTCATACCGCTGTCAAGTGGTCTTCCATCCCCGTCCCTAAGTGCTGCCGCGCGGTCGTTCTTGGATCCGAAAAAATGGCAAGACATAGTGCTGGTGGAGAAGATCCATCTGACCCATAACACCAGGCTCTTCCGCTTCGCGTTTGGACATCCGGATCAGCTTCTTGGTCTCCCTTTGGGCAGCCACGTCTTTTTGAGGATCAAGGCGAACGACTCTCTCCATGTCCGAGCCTACACTCCAACCAGTCTGCCGGATCGACAAGGTCACCTCGATCTAGTGGTCAAGATTTATTTCAAGGATACCGATCCTCGATTCCCAGCCGGCGGTGTTGTTTCGCAGTATCTCGGTGCTATGGCGATCGGCGACAGCATTGCGATCAAGGGTCCTGTCGGAAGCTTCACATACCACGGCCAAGGTCAATACTCGCACTCCTCTGGAAGGAAGGGCAAATGTCTACAGATTGGTATGATCTGCGGCGGTACGGGTCTTACTCCTATGTACCAGATCATACAAGCCATCCTTGCCGACAAGACCCAAGATGCAACCAAAGTGTCGCTGCTCTTTGGCAACCGAACAGAGGACGATATCTTGATGCGGAAAGATATCGAAGACGCTGGTAATGGACTTGGACCCGACCGTTTCCACCTTTGGCATGTGCTGTCGGAAGAGAAACCCGAAGGTTGGAAGTACGGTACGGGCTATCTCAACAAGAGCATGATTGAGGAGCACTTGTTCCCAAGGCAGGGGAGCGCTCCAGACTCGATTGACGATCTATCAAGTCGAATTGTACTGCTTTGCGGTCCTCCACCCATGATCAACCTCTGCTGTCTCCCTGTTCTGACAGAGCTCTACGGGAAGGAGTTTGTAGATAACAATGTATTCTGCTTCTGAGGAAGAGGATGAAGAAAAATAAATATGGATGATCATGGTTTGATTCAGTCTGACATGCCCTCTCCCTTGTTCATCCTCTTGGATGTTCTCTTGTTCGCAGTATCCTTATTCTCTCTCTTTTGTTTATATTCTCATGGCTGCAGTATCTCTACTGTCTCTCTCTTGTTTATTCTCGTGGTTACAGTATCTCTATTGTCACTCTCTTGTTTATTTCCATGGTCATAGTATCCCTTCTGTCTTTCTCTTGTTTGTTCGTTTGGTTGTAGTATGCCTATTGTCTATCATTTAATTACTTTTTCTTTTTTGTGGTTGTTTTTGTTTGCCAGACCTTGTGCAAGTAGTATGGCTCAGCCACTTTCCTCCCCACAGTTAAATAGTCGGTTGCAGGAATCTCCAATGCAACAACTTTCCACCTTTTTATTCCTTTCAGCTAGTCCCTGAACATCTAAATCATTACACTATTGCACCTTGCCGACATACATCGGCCGCAGATGGTCGATTTCGCTGAGGTTTTAAGCTGACTCACAAAAAGGACACTGATCAGCATGAGCCTATTATTCACGAGTCTACTTGGCCATACTTCGTCCCTTTGTTCGCTTTACAAGCATCTTCCAAGGATCTTATTCCCGACTCTCACCTTATTTCACTCTCGCCCCTTTCCCTTTCCTTCATTCCACCCGAGGCATGGTGAGACGAAGATCCAATATGGACGAGATGCACATGCCACCCCCCCCCCCCCAACAAGTTTATTTACAACCAGACATGCTTTCAGCTCAGGATCTAACATATGTCAGTCGAAAAACAACATACGGTACGGTACAAAGACCGTGTCGAGTAGATCGGCCATGTCGTGAGGAAGGGCTAGAACGAGACAACAAAACAGCAGATAGGCTACTCTCCTTTTTCTTCTTTCTTACCTGGAAGAATAACTACAGTGATACTGCTTCACGGGTCTGACCCGCCTTGGGATGCTGTGCATGTGGATATTGAGCCCGTGGATAGTAGACTCGTGGATAGTAAGCTCGTGGATTCGGAGCATACACCACACTTCTAGAATTTATACATGTGACCAGTCTGGTCAGCTAAGCCACCGACGGTAGCAGAAGTACAAGAGAGGCACGTTGAACTTTAAATTCTTTATCTGTTCCCTCCAAATGTCCCCCCAAACATATAAACATGTGGAAGAGACAAGAGAGCGAGATTGCTTCAGGATCTGCTAGGGACCATCATGTCAAGGTTTGCTCCGAAACAAACAAAGTGCAGCATGAGTGAGTCAATAAAAAGAAAAAAAGATCCTCACGCTCTGTTTACCGAGACATGATCATCGTGCATATAAATATATGTCCAATTTGTTTGACCAATTTGTTGACAGCCACCTTTTTCATTTCTCCGACAGCCACCACTCTGTTTTTCACTCAGTCTTTGAACCATCCCCGCGACTGTAACGCACATACCACACATACTCTTCTTTCTCTCCGCCTCCCCTCTCCTTTGAAATATTCTTTGATCTCCCCGTCTCTCCTTTTCTTTTACATATTCTTCTTTCCCCCTCCTTTCTCCTTTTATTATTCTTCTCGCCCCACGCCTCCTTTCCCTCTTTTCTCGTATTACTTTCAATCACCCTCAGTCATGGCACCAGAAACCAACCAGAGGGAGACCGAGTCTTCTTCCATCGTCATTATCGGTCTCGGCATGGTCGCACTCTCCTTTATTGAAAAGATCCTCGAATATGACACTGCTAAAAAATATACAATCACTGCAATATGCCAGGAGCCACTTGGTAAGCAAGATATTAGTGCTTGCTTTTAAGGCGCGTTCGAAGAAGAATGAGAGGGGCATCTCAATGAAAATTGGCCGATTATCTTACTTAATATTCACAATTACTTTTCAATAGTCGCATACAACCGAGTGGGTTTGACTCAGTATTTCTCTCACAGGACTGTCGACCAACAGCTCATGCAGCCGGAAACGTGGTACCAAGAAAACAACATTTCACTCTTGATGCACCAAACAGCAACAAAAATCAACCCTGACTTGAAAGTCATCGAGTCGGTTTCGACCCTGGATATCAACACCCCCACCGCAGCTGTGACAACCACGCCATACGATATTTGCATCATTGCCACTGGATCAAACGCCTTGCTTCCATCGCCCAAGGTTGTCCCTGGATTGGATCTCCCTGGAGTCTACGTGTACCGGACCATTGATGACCTGGATCTGATTATCGAACGATCCAAGACCGCCAAGCATGCTGCTGTGATTGGAGGGGGCTTGCTGGGGTTGGAGGCTGCCAAGGCGACTTCGGATCTCGGTCTCAAGACGACGATCTATGAGCGAAACAACCAAGTCTTGTCGCGGCAGCTTGACAGCGAGGGTGCAGCCATGGTTCTCCGCGAGATTGAAAAACTTGGGATTGGACACAGCTTGGGCAATCCTCCTGTTGCATTCATGTCAGACTCGACGAGCGGAGAATCATTGCATATATCCAAAGCCAAGCTGCAGGATGGGTCGGTTGTCGAGCATGATATGGTGGTGTTTGCAATCGGTATTCTTCCAGGAGACAAGATCGCGCGCGATTCTGGAATCGAGTGTCATGCCCGCGGAGGAGTCTTGGTCGACGATTTCCTGGCGACAAACATACAAGATGTTTATGCTATTGGAGAGGTTGCTTGCCATCGCGGTCAAACATACGGTCTTGTGGCACCAGGATACGACATGGCCGAAGTCGTTGCACGGAACCTGACTCGTGACATCCATTCCAAGGGCCTCGGAAAAGCTCACCAACCTCGTCTGTTTACCTCAGCAGACATGTCGACCAAGCTGAAGTTGTTGGGCGTCCATGTCGCGTCCTTTGGAGATTATTTCGCCAGCTCAAGGGACACTCGGGAACTCCTTTACCGGGATCCATTCGGCGCTGTATACAAGAAGTACATCTTCACCAAGGACGGAAAGCACCTTCTAGGAGGCATGATGGTCGGCGACACCACCGATTACGGCAAGCTACTGGGCATGTCCAAGTCGAAAAAGTCACTCCAGATCCCCCCGAGCGAACTCATTCTGGGTCTCAAGCCAGGTCAAGGCCAAGGAGCCGCCGATCTGCCAGATGATACCCAGATCTGTTCATGCAACAACGTCACCAAGGGCCAGATCAGATCTGCAGTTCGATCCAAGGGGTGTTCTTCGATCGGCGAAGTCAAGACGTGCACCAAGGCCGGCCTCGGATGTGGTGGATGCATTCCTCAAGTTGGGGATATCTTTGAAACCGAGCTCAAGGCCATGGGCAAAGTCATCAAGCAAAACCTGTGCTCGCACTTTGAGTATTCCCGGACGGAGCTCTACCAAGTTGTCAAGGTCAAGAAACTCAAGACGTTTGCACAAGTCATGGAACACGCTGGTAAGAGCAGCCATGCTCTGGGCTGTGAGGTGTGCAAACCGGCTGTTGCATCGATCGTGGCATCACTGTTCAACGACCACGTGCTGGACCACGCCCCTCTTCAAGACACCAACGATCGATTCCTAGCCAACATCCAACGAGGAGGAACTTACTCGGTAGTGCCCCGTGTCCCTGGTGGAGAGATTACTCCCGACAAACTGATTGCCATTGCTGAAGTTGCCAAGGAGTTTGGGCTCTACACCAAGATTACGGGTGGACAGAGAATCGATCTCTTTGGAGCCAAGCGAGAGGACCTGCCGTCGATATGGGAGCGGTTGATCAAGGCTGGACTGGAATCTGGTCATGCCTATGGCAAGGCGCTCCGTACAGTCAAGAGTTGTGTTGGGTCGACCTGGTGCCGCTATGGGCTTCAAGACTCTGTGGGGTTTGCCATCCTTATCGAGAACCGCTACAAGGGTCTTCGAGCACCTCACAAACTCAAGGGAGGCGTCTCTGGATGTGTCCGAGAATGCGCCGAGGCTCGCGGAAAGGACTTTGGTATTGTAAGTATATCTCTTATGTTTGATTGAAGTCTGAGATGAAATATTGTCTGTTTATGTACGGGCACCAATTCCTTCCATCTGACAGTGAATTCATCCTGGGACATGGCAAAATAGATTGCCACTGAGAAAGGTTACAATCTTTTTGTATGTGGCAATGGTGGAGCACAGCCCAAGCACGCGGTGTTGCTGGTTGCTGATGTCTCAGAGGCCAACTGTATCAAGTACCTGGACCGGTTCCTGATGTTTTACATTGCGACTGCCGACAAGTTGACACGCACCTCGAAATGGCTGGAGAAGTTGGAGGGAGGAATCGAGTACTTGAAGAAGGTTGTTCTGGAGGACTACCTTGGCATTTGCAACGAACTCGAGGAGCAGATGGCATACCTGATTGCGACCTATCAGTGTGAATGGAAGGTGGTTGTTGAGGATCAAGAGCGCCGCCAGCAGTTCCGACAGTTTGTAAACACGGACGACACTCAAGAGGGCATCGAGTTCATTTCTGAGCGTGGACAGCGACGACCAGCGGACTGGCCCAAGGAGGAGGTGCAGCTGCCTCCCTCACCCATCTCGCCCAAGCTGGATCCATTCGACACTCAAGTCCTCAAGAAATGGATATGTGTTGGCAAGACCGATGACTTTGCAACGGACGCTGGCCGGACTGTCAAGCATGGCGATGTTCAGATTGCAGTATTCCGTTTGCCGAACGGATCGTGGTATGCGACCCAAAACATGTGTCCACACAAGCGAGCCATGGTTCTTTCTCAGGGTCTGTTGGGTGACAGTGTTTCTGAGTCTGGAGCCAGCAAGTCACAGCCATACGTGTCTTGTCCTATGCATAAGAAGAACTTTGGGCTTGAAGATGGCAAGTGCCTTACACCCGGTGACGAGGACAAATACAAGATCCAGACATTCGAGGTGAAGGTTGAGGAGGACGGTCAAGTATTTTTGCTGCTCCCGCCCACAAAGGACCTTGATGATATGTTGGCAACGGACAAGGTTATGATCCATGCTCAAGAGACACAAGACAGGTTTACATGGCAGACCAGCATTGAACTCGTGCAGCCATCCTCATCTTGTGCCACCGGATCATGTGGAGGAAAGGAGTTGGAATGGTAGAGTAGCTTACAGCATAGAAAAATATGACATATTTGCATCTAGATAACGAAAGCAAAGTGTCGTACATGGGTATAGTGCAGGGTGATGGTTGCACTGGCCCATTGTTCGAGTGTCTGCACTTCCATAAACCGCACTCTATCTCTATTCTATGTATATCCTCCATTTTATTACCTACTCCCTCGAAGTGTTTAACTCGTACTCGAACCACTCACAGTCGTCGCACCTGCACCACTCACAGTAAATGCATATGTTCCAGCCTTCCCGTACCTCTACCCGTGCATGCACTTGCACCAACTGGTTCCGTACGCGCACGTACCACTCCCAAGACCATTACCATTACCCTATGCCCCCCATTATCTGTTTCCTCCACACACCCTGTTGATTTCCTTAAGAGGTACGTCTTCACGTCTTCATCACTAAGAGAAAGCTCTTCAAGTCCAATAGATAGACGTGTATATACAGCTGTCGATCGGCTTTACTGGCGTCCTCACAGTTTATAAATGAAGATCGTAGCATGGCGCAAAGGGTGGATGGACAGTGGCACACATGGAGTCATCACTAAAGCATGGAAATAAGTGGGTGGAAAATGGTCGGCAGTAACGATTTATTCATATTGAAATACTCTGTGGGGATACAGACTTTGTTCCTCTACAGCAATCGCTTTTTTCTGCCACGACAGTTGTACTCGCGGCTTCCTTCACGGAGGTGTGAAGCAAATATGAGGATGTAAAAGAAGTAGCAGTCGTTGTCATTCCCTCGGTCGTTCTCTCTCTCTCGCCTCATTTCATGGGAGGTCATTCTTTATAACTTTTCTGCCTTGTCTTTGTCCATTTTATCGCTTCTCTGTCGATTTCTCTCTCTCTTTGCCACTCCATACTCTGTAAAAACATAGCCGCCAACACCCTGACCGTGTTCTGCTTTGTTGATGGAGACGAAACTTTTCAATGCGTTCTCTTTCAAGGCTCCCCCCAGATGCACTGCCGATGACCCTCAAGAGCCTTATGAAGACCATAAAAAAAAGAAAAAAAAACCCCCCTCTTCACTTTGGCGACGTCGCAGCCGATGAGCTGTCTCTTTAGCGCATTTTGATTCCTGATGACGACGAAGAGCAGCCTGTCTTGTTGGACAAGGCCCCGGACAAGACGAAATTCAAGGCGACACGATCGCGAGCACCTTCATGGCTGCTGCGTGCATTGTGAAGAGTGCAGGTGGCGGTAGTATTGTTGCTGCTGGCTGTAGAGTTAATGGTAGTTGCTTGTTTGTTCAGAGGCCAGGTCTCCTACTGTTGACTGATTGTTTGTTGCTGATGCCAGGTCTCCTGCTGTTTACAGTGTCTGTGCTGTTAGTCTTGGGGAAAAGTGAGGGAGAGAGAACGACGGAGGAAACAAGAATGACAAGGATCACACCACTTCTTTTTTTTTCCTTGCTTGCACTTGATCGTCTCTTAAGGGTTAAAGTCGCAAAGCCATTTACATTCGTCTATTTTACAGGCACCCAGTCAAGAGCTTCAATGGGATGCAAGGCGAGCACGATGGATCAAGACGGAAAGTGGATCAGATCACACCCTCTGGTAAAGATCTTGCTAATGTAACCGACATCGCTGAATCTGAGGATGATCTTGATTCAGATGCAAAATGAACAATCACAATCGCCTCAATCTTCTGCATCCCTGCAAAACCAAAGGTTCGAAAGGATTGCTCGAAATCAAAGGCTCCATGGCTAGAAAACAAGTCACACGCCACCAACGAAAATGGGGCTTAGTTCAGGCACCGACCAGGAGACAGGGACGAGTGCTGACTTGCTGGATGTCGCCACCAAAACTGCCGATGGTCAGTTTTAGATGAAGTTCATTTCAACCACTCCAATTGTGCCTTTTCTTTTCTTTGAAAGGACTCTCTTGCAGTGACCAGGTTCCCTCATTTTTTCTTTTCTCTTTTTTTTTTTGCTACTGGTGCTGTACCATGTGAAAGGGACTTACTCATGTGCTTCTCACCAAGAACCTCGTGGCCGCAGGATCTAATCCTCCAGACGCACAAGGCGTGGCGACCGACTTAACCTTCAAAGACTCATGCCTTTCAGGTATCCTGGCTGTCGAAGACACCACAACCGGACGGATCGAGTTCCTATCACATTGGTCCGGATTGACCAAATTTCCAGAGATTAACGGCTCATTCTCGGTTACGACCAAGGAAGCAAGTGCAAGGATAGGCGAGCGCGAGGAGTACTGGTTCGAAACCATTTGTCAGATGTCACTTGGACCACATTATTGTCGCTTCCATGTAGCCGCGCCTTTACAACTTGAGCTTACAGGATCGACTCTTCCGCGGTCAATAGCTATCCAAAAGTTATTAGGAGCTGCTGCAACGACGACCGGGCCTTGATCCGGTAGCTTTCGTTTAGTAAACGATGTCATGTCACTTGTAAGTGGTGCGGAGCGAAATAAAAGTGTATGCGAACCTTCTCATTTGCCTTCGCGCTCCGGGTACTTAGGCATCTAGTCACTACTCTACTACGCGACTGTTTGATATGAGTTCTATTTTTCTTTCATCAATTGGTTCTTTTGGGTACCACACGTCAGTTCACTATGCATAGCGTATGCAACGCCTTGTTGGATAGCAATACCGGGTCGCCGCCACCTCAGTCAGGAAATGTCTTCTGGAGCCATGTCGATAGTAAGTAGATTTTCAGGTACAATGGGGGAATCCACAAATGTGGGCGAAAAGCTCAACGACCTTCAACTTTGGTCAGTGAGCCAGCATCCCCTCTAGCTCCCCTTGACCGAGAATATTGGACATCCTCAATCTCGTAACTTGCACATGTCCCCGCAGCTCTCTCGACTTTGTCAATTTACCCAACCGGCTCAAGTACCCTGGTCTACCCGCCAACATATCGCCCAAAACAAGAACCCGCGAAAAGTGGCGTCGGCATCGCCTATATCGAGGATATCCCAAAGTTGCATAAGGTCGTTTGAATCATTATCGTCAAATCGGAAGTCATCTCAGGTGAGAAAGACCTAAGTTCTCGAGGTAAACGTTTACGGTGTACTCCTTCAGTGATTCATGAAGGAAAAATTGTTCGCCATCGGTGCTGACAAGTATAAGAACTACGACAATTGCTCGTTTGAGATATTATGGTATGGACAATTCTGACCATTAAAGGGAAGCCGCATATGTCGATGGCCAGGGACATTGGAGAGAGTTTGCGGATACAGGGTAGAGTTGATATAAATAAAAAATACTTTTTGTGATAATGAATGAAAAGGACGGAAGAGGCGCCGTTGATACAAACAGCCTTGCTGCAACATTTCCAAGTGATGTTGTGCCAAAATGATCCTCCTTGGTGGAACGTGGCCCTTGCCTAATTCACCCACCTTCACGCTTAACGAGATATGAAATTGAAGATTTACTGCACTATATTCAAACGTGTCTGGTATTTTAGAATGTGATTTACTCCTTAGCTCCAGCATTGAGGGGTGCCTCCGATATTCTTGCAATTAGAGGTAAAGAAGCTGTATTTTTGTGGGGAGGGGAGACCGCAGCTACCGCCATCCCAATTTCCATCGGCAACATGACACACGTTCTGCGTGCGACGGGAATCGCCGCAAATGCACCAAATGGCCCAGGCATCGGCTTGGTGGCTGCTAACGATGACCAGAAGCACGACGACTGCGAGCAGGATGAGAAAAGGAGGCTTGAAAGACATTCTACTGTGGTGTAGTAAAGGAGGAAGAAATTGGTAAGAAACGATGCTTAACAATATCGAGAGTGAGAGTTCGAATGCATGATTTTTTTTTTTTTTTTTTTTTTTTTTTTTTTTTTTACCTTGGATAGGTATTGGGGAGGATGAGATTATCGTATTGAAAGGGGGAGCCAGGATCAAGGGCTTCCTTTATATATCACTCCACTGCAAACTTGAAGATCGACTTCAAGTAGCTCCGGCGTGAGACCTTTTCCCACAGGGCGTTGTGGTATGCTACTCATAAGAACGCAAGTAACAAATTCCTTGGCCTAGGATTGGTCCGTAGCAGTAGCACATTTACCATGCAAACATCTTGAGCATCCGCAAATGTTATTTTTGCGCCACATCCTTTTGTCAAAAATCATTTGAGGGACCGGGCTGAGTGCCGGATCTGAGAAAAAAATCGATCAAACGAAGCCCCTTTGCCCATATCGGTGATTAGTGATAACCAATAGAGATAAACACCGCCGCATACGTCTAGAAGGACAGGTCTTGGCCATGTCCTCATCACCTGCCAAAGCTAGGTAAACTCTCACAAGGGTACTCGTCATCAAACCTGTAAACTTGGATCTCCACTACTCCCCACTAGAACAAACTTCCAGCCAAACTTCTCAGTTCTTAATGGTGACATCGTGCAACCACTAATAAGATGATTGACAAAGATCGACCTGTTCTCTTGGCATCAGTACCAAGAGAACTCTGGAAAAAGGAGGCTGCAGAAAGACTGAAGCCGAGGTTCATACCCATCTTAAACAATTGTAGATCAGATAGGGTGGCGGGAGATTTTGTTTATTTATCCGTCCATGCGCATAAATTGCGCTCACATTTAGGTTCAGGGACGGGGCGTAGCAGAGACATTCTTTACCCGTTAGTCACGGCGACATTTAGCTGGAAACCAGGGATGAGGCGTAACTGAAATCTCCGTTTATCCATCTATCCCGGCTTTCTTTCGTAAATTGTATTTTTGTGTCTAGGTAGCAAATATCGCCTCTGTCCCACTATTCGTCGCGGATGTTCAAGTCATAGTTAGTCGACACGTCAATTCCTCATAGACTTTATCCTTTGGGAACAAGTGCATCGTTTTTGTATTATTCGCGTTCATGTAGGACACGATCAAGATAAACGAGAACTCGGTGTATCAGGAAGATACTGATGCCCATCTCAGCCTAGGTCTCAAGTGCTTTGCTGATGATTGTGTTCCACATGACTATTCCAAGGCTGGAAAGAATAGGCAAAGCTCAGTCGTGCAGACATATATTCACACCATGCATATGAAGAACGCTCCTGCTGCATGCTGTTGGGCGTCTGGTGATCACTGAAGGCGTTGTGCTCGTACGATGTCGAAAAGGGGGAAGAAATGGTCCAGAACAAGGTTCTAACCGTTTGATGGCAGAGGCGGTTAGTCGTGGAGAGATACAGTCGATCGCTGGTGTCGAGGAAGCGACCATGATGTCCAGGAGTTTTGAGATCGCAAACATTTACATGGCTGTTGCAGGTATTGTGAAGAGTGCAGGTGGTGGTAATATTGCTGCTGCCAGGTCTGCTGCTGCCGATAGCTTGTGTGTTGTTGGCCCTTAGGAAATGTGAGGGTGAGAGAGCAACAGATGGTACAATAATGACAAGGACCACAACCACTCTTTGTTCACATCCTTGCCCAATGCGAACCTATAGATCCGGTTCGACTGTGGAATATTTTTTCGCGATGACCTGTCCAACGATCTCCCTCCAAAGGCCCGTGATGCTGTAAACTCAGAGCAACTAAAAGAGTTTGCAAACCTGCGTGCGAATGCTGCTTTGATTCATATGCAAGCTCTTCTCAGGCAACGCGAAAAATCATTTCAAGACCTCCCGGGCATGCCGGATCCTAAAATTCTGAACCAAAATGCCCAAACTATCAGCTCATTAATCCAAGATGAGTTGAATTACCTGTTGCCTACCTTAGAAGAGCTTGCTATTATGATACAGTCCCTCAATGTGGATCAAAGAAAAGTACATGAAAGAATCAAACATGCACACGAGACAAACTCTTCGGAAGCATTCTTTATTGACGTTCCTCCAGGTACAAGAAAAACCTTTCTGTACTCCACCATTCTGTCCGCGGTGCGATTAAATCACGATATAACCCTCGCGGTCGCTGGATTAGGGATTACCGCATGGCTTCTACAAGGCGGAAGAACCGTGTACTCGCGACTCCAAGTCCCCATCCCTGCTCATGAGGACAGTGTTTGTAATATCAAACATGGATCCGAAACAGCCAATCTTCTCATTCGTGCCAAAGTCATTGTCTGGGGTGAAGCTGAACGACTCATGGATACGTTTTTGAGGCTATTGACCGTACGCTCCGAGACCTAATGAAGGTCGCCGATCCAGATAATATACATCGTCCCTTTGGGGGAAAAATCGTAGTTTTTGGTGGAGACTTTAGGCAAATACCTCCCGTTATTCAAAAATGATGTAGAGAATACATTATTGAAGCTTGCCTTAAACGGTCTCCGCTCTGGCAGCATATTCAGCGTCTTTGCCTTTCCCCCAACATGCGCCTCCTCAAAAATGCCGCCGCCCCCGATATTAAAGCCCAGACCGAATACGCCACCTGGCTTCTCCAGGTAGGAGAAAGAACTATCCCTGGTCCGACTTTCGACAATGGTATCTCGACTATTACCACTCTCACTCCTCAAATGGTTTTGCCAGTCGACGCAGATATTGATACTCTTATTGCAAAGGTCAATCCCGTTCTCAGACGCAATGTGGGTAATGCTCACTATCTCAACCACCGAGCAATCCTCTGCACAACAAACGACGAAGCTACACAGATCAATGACCGTATCATGGCAACCCTACAAGGACAATCAGGTGAATTTTCTCAAGCGATTCGATTCTCGATAACGATAACAGCAAAATGAACGACCTCTTTCCTCTCGAGTTCCACAATGGACTAAAATCCTCAGCGCTCCTTCCTCACCATGTAAAGTTGACTGTGAGCTGTCCCATGCTCTTGAGAAACCTTATGCCAGAAGATGGCCTTTGCAATGGCACACGTCCCATATGCACCTCGCTTTCCCACTACGTTTTAGGCGCTACTATCATTACTGGAACACATGCAGGCGAACCTGTATTTCTTCCGCACGTTCCCATCTATCCTTCCGATCTCGACATGCCTTTCAAGTTTCGACGTCTTCAGTTCCCCGTTCGGCCGGCCTTTGCAGTAACCATTAACAAGGCGCAAGGGCAAACATTGGACACTGTTGGCGTCTATCTCAAGAAGCCGGTATTTTCTCACGGCCAATTATATGTTGCTCTATCCAGAGTAACAAGCTATGCCAATGTGCATGTATTGCTCGAGAACCAAGACGCCAATACACCACCCGGATGTACAACAAATGTGGTGTATCCAAAGATTCTTGCCTGAACGATCCCCACTTCTCCACACAAAAAAAAAATTTGAGATGTATGACGTGTGATTGTCATATCTTCTCTGTGACTCGCCTTAGTACTTCTTACCACCCCTTAATGCTCCCTCGACCCTGCCGAATCTCGCGTCATTATTGTGTAGTGTTTATAGTAAAATCAATCGGTCAATGCTTTGCCTCTATCAATACAAACCAAGTGGCCAGTGCTCCACTAAGTGTTCAAAGGGTACTCTCGTTCACATCCACCAATTCTTCCCCAGCCAAGCGCTGCCATTTAAGCGAAAAATGACCTTGATTTCAGATTTAGTACAGTAAATCTCTCCACCACGCATTAGGAAAAAATGCAGATGATTGAGCAGGCGACATGGTGAGCTTAATTGTTCTAAAGCGTCGCTTACCTACAATCCAACCAATGAACCTACCTCATTGTGCCGAGAAAAATATGTACAGCGATTGAATTAGGAAGTCTAACGATGTCGCCGTAGTTGTCGATGCGAGATAAGTGTTCATAAAACCAATAAACCAGAAACTCCTTATTTCCTCGTCCACTCATCACTCCTTCGTCGTATCGTTCCCGTTTCGTAGCTTGGAGCACACTAATATTCATACCAGGGCTGATATGAGTGGCAACATCCATTTAAGTCGATTGAATCAATTAGAGTGTTTCCTGACGCAGTAGATATAAACACAATAACATGGGACGCTGCAATGAGCCTAACGTTACTTCCGTAAAGTTGTAGTAATGACCATCATTTCCGACAGTGAAATAGCGCTTCGACCACTTCGGCACGAAGCCATCCCCCCAGTGAACACGACTAAGAAAAAAATACGATTCTAGGCTCACTCGCCTCCACATCTAATGAAAAGTAGATGACGCACGGTCCACCTATTGCTTGAATGGCCTTGTTTCAGCCAGCCGACGATATGCACGTCCCCTTTAGCGGCCAATAGCTGCTTGTGTTTTTTTGTGGCAATAGTCTCCGGGTGTTCGCAATGGGTATACTATGGAAAAAATGAACTTTGGGGGGTGCACGGGCTAGCTTAGCCTGTATTCGCGGACATAGTGGACGGAGATATGATGAGACAGTCTTACTCAAGTTCCCTTTTGACTAAACAGTAGGACAAGAATGGGCACCATGCACTGGCCAAGATTACTCTCAATATCTTTGTATGTCAGGGACCATATTGTATCTATCTGTATTTACGGCATTGCGGTTCTGACACCAAAGGCAAAGAGGCAGTTCAATGCAAACAACCTAATAGGAAAACACAGGTCAAGCGAGCAGGAAAGAACGTAAGTTATTACCATAAGTAGAAGCACCTGCAGTGTGCCTCCCTTTACCTTGATTAGAAAACGATATATAAGTTGTTCTCCTTTGTCTTTCTCTTCCTCCCCTTTGTTGGTTGTGTATGTTCACTTTCAAGACTAAATTGTTGACGACAAGTTGCTGCCTCCATTCCATCTCGCCGCCACTCACATCCCTTCTCTCATCACAACCATCACACATATCCTCAGCATGTAATTCCCCACTTCCTCGTTATGACTCGAGCATCTGCACGTTGCCATCTCTGCCCGTCAGTCACATCTTTAACATCTAGATCGCATCCACTCCATCGCTTACACACAAGAAGCATGGCGTCCTCTTGCGAAGTCGATCCTATTGGTTGCATGCTCAAAACGCGCTCATTAGACTCTCGTTTGTACAAGCGCGCTCCTCCCCCTTCTAAAGGGTCATCCGACAAGGTCATTATCATTGTCTTGGCGACTGTGGGCTCATTGCTGTTCATTCTGGCCCTAGCAGTCTTCTATTGTTGCGTGCGTAAACGACGCGCTTATCAGAGGATTGATCGGCTCCAGCGTTTCCTGCCCACGGTCATGGATCAAGAGAAGACTAACTTGTATTTCCAGAGGCAGGGCTCTTCCACGACTTGGGTTGGTACCGATGCTCCATCAAAGGAACTGTCACCACCTTCAAACGTCCATCACAAAACGCGGTCAACTCCGATTGCTCTCACAAAGGACATGCCATGGCTGCTAGAGCATGATACGTCCTTGGGACAGTTCCAAGATGTCCCTCTCGTCCCTGAGGAGACTGTCGTTGAGACCAAGATACCTGGGCCGAGACGATCCTTGTTTGGCAGACCTGCTCGTACTCGAGCTGCCATGGCCGCGACCCCTGCCCTTATCAAGAGCTCATTATACGGATGCGTCAGTTTGAACAAGCATAATAGTCAGAGCTCCTCCAACAGCCGCACCGATCCCATGGTTGAAGAAGACGAGAACCATCTGGCCGAGTTTGCAGAAGGTGAGAGCCTCATCGCGCCGAATCAATCCCCCGACGTCTCTCATTTCAAGGAGAAGAGGAATAGCGCGGCTGCATCAGCCTCAGACTTTGTACAAAAGGAGTACAAGAAGCCAACAACGTTCAAGGAGCTCTATGAGAGCTGGAAGCGCCTTTTGCCATATATCTGGCCGTCCAGCTCGCGGAGACTTCAGGGCCATATTATGCTCTGTCTGGGTCTGCTGGTCGCCGGAAGAATCGTGAACGTACTTGTGCCTCGGCAGGTTGCAAATGTGGTCAATGCGCTGAAAATGGTCGCGGAGGAGAACCCCGGGGGGATGGACAAGAACGGCAGCCCTCGATTCGTCTGGAAGGATGTTATGGTGTTTATTGCGCTCAAGGGACTTCAAGGCGAACTCGGTGTTATCGACACCTTTCAGGATTTGCTGTGGATTCCTGTGGGACAGTTCAATACACGCGAGCTGGCTGTCAAGTTGTTTGAGCACCTGCTCAACCTCTCCTTGCGATTCCACCTTAACCGCAAGACGGGCGAGCTGTTGCGCATCCAAGGTAATGATCGGCGGTATGGCACTGAGGGAGAATGCGAGATAAATGCCAGACGGGAATCCAATACTAACACACTTGCTATGCCCTTCAATTTAGACCGCGGTGTGTTATCAATTGAGACGCTGCTCTCCACACTATTGTTCAACATCTTTCCTTGCTTGGTCGACGTTGCGGTTGCCTGCTTTATCTTTACGTACTCTTTCGACATTTTCTTTGGACTCATTGTCGGAGTTACCATGATCTGTTACATCTACGTCACCATTCTCATGACGGACTGGAGGATGCGCTATCGCCGAGAATCGAACGATTTGGAAAATGCAGTGGAGGCGCGTGCAGTCGACTGTTTGCTCAACTACGAGACGATCAAGCTCTTTGCGACAGAGGATTTCGAGTCCCAAAAGTATACGGACGCCATCCACGCGTTCCAGAAGGCTGACCGCAAATCGCTATACACACTGGTTATCCTCAACACGATTCTCAACGTCGTGATTCAGGGAGGTTTGGCAGCTGGATGTTTGCTCTGCGCCCAAAGAGTCACTCAGAAGGAGATGACGGTTAGCGATTTTATCATGTACTATGCATACATCCTTCAGCTCTATGCACCGCTCGACCGGTTTGGCACTTCCTACCGATTTTTGCAGGTGAGTCTTTGTATAATTGTTCTACATTAGTGTGGTGTAAAGCGCGATGGGATGACACTAACGACCTATACTTTCGCTCTTGGCTTTGCTAGAAAAACTTTGTAGACATGGAAATGATGCTGGATGTGCTCAAGGAGCCAGTCGAGATTCAAGACAACCCCAATGCTAAGCCGCTGGTGATATCTGGCGGGGAAGTTGTTTTTGGTACGTATGCATGAACACAAACAACAAACCCCGCCCCGTGAAAAAGAAGTAAACGGCGTACTGGACCTAACTTAATTTCATATTCATACCCTATTTTTTTAATCTTTCAAACACAGAAAACGTTTCCTTCGGCTACAAACCTCAGGATCTGGATCTCAAGTCTGTGTCGTTCAAGATCCCACCTGGCAAGAAACTGGCCTTGGTTGGTCCCTCGGGTGGCGGAAAGTCCACGATCATGCGCCTGCTCTTTCGATTTTATGACCCAACGCAGGGCAGGATCCTGATTGACGGTCAGGATATCAAGAATGTAACGCAGTCCAGTCTGAGAAAGTGGATTGGAATTGTGCCGCAGGATACGGCGCTATTTAACCAGACGATCGAGTACAACATTGATTATGGGCAGATTGGGCAGGACCAGAAGTCTGCAAAATCGGGACATGGGGGAAGGCACAACATAGCATATGCTACAGAGGGCGAGGATACTGATTATTCGGACGACGAGGGCTTGGAAGTTGACGAGCGCGTTCAGACGGCTGCTGAGGCCGCACAGATACACGAAATTGTCAGCCGCTTCCCGGACGGATACGCCACTCGTGTAGGAGAGCGCGGACTGCGTCTGTCCGGCGGAGAGAAGCAACGAATCGCCATTGCTCGAACCATCCTAAAGAACCCACCGATCTTGCTCTTGGACGAAGCGACAAGTGCCTTGGACACCCATACGGAACGAGAGATCCAGAACTCGCTCGAAACAACCTCCAAGGGCAGGACGACTCTCATTATTGCGCATCGTTTGTCAACAATTGTGGGTGCGGACAAAATCTTGGTGATTCAGAGGGGTGAGATCGCAGAGCAGGGTAACCATGCGGAACTCATGCTGGCCGGAGGAATCTATGCCTCCATGTGGATACAACAGCTTCGTGAGGACCAAGCACCTGTCGGAGGCAGCGATACGAGGGAGAAGGAATCGTACACGGACGAGGAGGACTCGGACGAGGTGGACTTTCCACTTGACCACGCTTCCCCACTCTTTCCGTCTCACCATTTCTTGGCCCCCTCATCCTACCGGTAGCATACACCACTGTAGTGCTTTTCCTCTCCCACCCCCCTCACTTCACAGAGTTATCACTATCCCTAATTAGTATTAACACGTATAATGCTGTCACTCTCACGACTGAACCCTTGTCCAGTTCTATGGTCTCAGTGCCGGTGAATGTCGATGTCATCAGTCCAACGGCTGGTATCGAAAGTACCTATGGGGATGATCCACCTCTCGGAACTATCATGCTGACGAGGAAGTCAAGAGTGCTTTAACCCAGTTCGACAAACTTTTTCTGGGCGATCACGGCGTCTGCCATTAACGCTCTAATTCCTTTCGAGTATCGCGGTTATCAAGTGGAGCCGAAGATATGAAGGCTCAAACCTATATGTGTTATTTTCTTTTAATGTATAAAGAGAAAATGAAAATAAATTCTGCTCAGGCACCAGATCTATCCCTTATCTTCAAGATGTGAGCCAGGGTACCAGGAGACAAAAGGGTGGGTAGACAAACAAAAAAACCAAAGGCGGGACATATATGGTCCTGGCCCTTGAGTAATACGCTTGAGCCTCCATATCTTCGGCTCCGCTAGATATTATCCGTCGGCCCACGACCATACACACTAGGGTTCAAAACTGCCCCAATGATTGCAACTTTATAACTCTTCCGATCACCATGCTCTCCAGGACAGAGGTAGCGCCTTTTTATTCACATTCAATAGCCCTACCAATGTTGTGCGCCGGTACCAAGTTTGGCATGTCAATCTTGCATTCTTGTTGGGCGTCTGATGATCACAGAAGGCGTTGTGCTCGTACAATGTCGAAAAGGGGGAAGAGATGGCCCAGAACAAGGGGCTAACAGTTTGGTGGCAGAGGCGGTTAGTCATGGAGAGATGCAGTCGATCGCTGGTGTTGAGGAAAGGACCGATGATGCCCAGGCGTTCTAGGATCTCAAACATTTACATCGCTGTCGCAGCTATTGTGAAGAGTGCAGGTGGTGGTAATATTGCTGCTGTTCGCTGTAGAGATAATGATAGTTGTTTGTTTGTTGCTGCTGCCAGGTCTGCTGATGCCGACAGCTTGTGTGTTGTTGGCCCTTAGGAAATGTGAGGGTGAGAGGGCAACAGATGGCACAAGAATGACAAGGACCACAGCCACTTCTTTTTGTTTCCTTGAACTAGATCGTCCCTTAAGGGTTTCTGAAGTCTTATTTTACGGACACCTACTGCAAGAGCCTCCATGGATCAACACGGAAAGTGGATCTGATCATACCCTCAGATGAAGATCTTGCTAATGTAACCGACATCACTGAATCTGAGGATGATCTTGATTCAGATGCAAAATGAACAATAACAATCGCCTTAATCTTCTGCATCCCTTCAAAACCAAAGGTTCGAAAGGAGTGTTCGAAATCAATTTCTGCCATGGACACCATGTTAGAAAACAAGTCACACGCCACCAACAAAATGGGGTTTGGTTCAAGCACCGAATAGGAGAAAGGGACAAAGATTGACTGGCTCACTTCTACAGCCATTCTACGTGTGTTCTTTGAAATAGCATCTCTACAAGGCGCGACTCTTCTTCTCATTTTGAGGGTTCATTTGTACAGGTGGAGTTGCAACACATTAGGCAGCACTTTGCCAACAACAAAGATTAGTATTTCCAAGGTGAGCCCTCATCGCTCATCGATTATCATGTGACCTCCACCTCCTCTTAAATACCCTGACGGCGGGTGAGCGTGACCTTGCCACTCAACACTCATCTCTTCACTCTTCAGGTACATTTACCTTCTTCATCACACCTTTGACAAAAGCAATATGGGACTTGGATTACACAACAAGCCATTAACTGGGCCATTAAAGGCGCGCTGAGCCATCGCGCCGGTGTGCTCCTTGTGCCTACTTCACCCACTTATGCGAAATGCTTTACATGCTCCTCCTTTGTCACCCTAATGCTTAATCGTGTTCACACGCACATCATAAAACGCCATTCCCAAATTAGATATGTCCGTCCCCACCGAGACGACTGACCAGTACTGGGTTTGGGCCAAGTCGCCCACCAAGGACTTTGTTGGCGGTCCACGCACAGGAAAATGGATGTTGTTTTATGACAAGTCTGTCCTGGACGACAAGTGGGCCACTGTAAAACACCTTGTTGAGCAGGATTCGTTGGGAGGCTTGGCAAAATGCTCCACTGCGCAAGGCAATCCAAACGCAACAAGTTCAACGTCGGGTGTTATCATCGTGTACACATCTGACTACCTGGATCAAGAGGAGGTATATAGGATTGCGGTTATATTGCATGAAAGGTTGGAGTACAGAGGGACCATGTATTACAAAACAGACGAACAAACATATGCTGGAGCATACAGAAAACATGGTTCGGGAAAAAATCACATCTACCGTTACCCCCTTGACTAGATATGTGCCTTTCATAGCCGTCTTAAAAAGCTCATACTAAAGCAGAACTCACTAAAGTGAAGGAGATCTGTGCATGGTGCAAGTTGGCGTGGTTGTTTGGCGTGGTTGTTTATGTGCATATCTATGCATGTGCAAGCAGTTGAAGCAATGACTTCAATGTGTGGAGTAAGAATAACGTAAAAGTTATCGGCACCACTTGTAGGGTGTCAGCAGGGCTCCTAATCGAAGTGATCGAATCGAATTTAGCCTACATCGATTTCGATTCGAATATAGTGAACTTGAATCCGATTCGAATTCGATTGAAGCTGTTCACCAAGCATATCTGCCACAACACAGAACATGGCATGGCATTGTAAAATAAATAAAGCCTTACTTGATCATTTTGCAACTTGCTTTTGTTTTTTATTCGCCTTGCCTAACGCACACACTCAATCGTCTTCCTTATATTCACCACGTCTGAATCGTTACATTAGGGCCTTTTCATGACTTAGGGGGGGGGAAAGGCGATGAATGGTCGTGTCCGTTTCCGGAGTGGGGGTTGTGCAATATGGCGGAGTTGTAGAAGAGGGTGGGGAGGGAGATCCAAACGCAGAAACTCCAGCTCTCACCTATTTCCAAGCCAAATAGTGCTGTTCAGTAGACAGCGCTCCCTTAATGAAACATTCATCTGCAAAGGCGGTTATGATATCAACTTACGCTATTACTTGCAAGCCGGTGTCTTGAAAAAGGGCATTGAAGACGTTGCTCCATAAGCCCACACATACGATTTCCGGTGAGGGCTTCTCAAACTTCCTATTGGTCGGTAAGAAAGTGATCAACTTGACGATCTCCAGACAGCGCAGCGTTATTTGTTGTCCTTGCTTCTTCTGGGCTTCTGCTCCGCGTCCACCGAGTTCTGATGACCTTTTTGACGCAGATTGATGAAGATGATCGAGCCAGGATCTTAACGTCGGGGTACAGAGCTGTCAAAAGATCCTAGAGCGTTTGAATTTGGAGACTTGTACTGCTGAGCCGTAGCAATGAACGCGGTCTCCGCCGCTGACGAAATGCTCAGCGAGCGACCGATTGGCGTCCGGGTATTCACGATGCCAGACATGAGGTAGCTAAGCAAGTAAGAGATAAATAGATTGAGATTGAGAAAAATATAATCATCCACAAGGACACAACAAAGGGTACATAGTTACATGCAAGAGTGAGAGACTCACAAAATATGCTTCTTCTCTGTCACATCCCCAAGCTTGTTGAGCTCTTCCTCTCTCATTCTCCGGACTCCTCAAAGTAGATGAGTTTCAGATAGGATTCAATATTTTGTAATGAAGCCTGTTTTCCCTAAGCCTGGATACGATATGTGTGTGTTAATGTGTTGAGATGAGTCACTTCCTTCAAGCGCAATATATCTTAGTTTGCATACCTTGTTGTAGTGTTCTTGCAGGTTCCGTCGTCCTTACTGGGTAACTTTTTTGCAAAGGTCATGCATTCTTGAGAAAGTAAAAAATGCGCACGCGCCACCAACTAATGGGCTAAGTTCAGGCACCGACCCGGAAGCGAGCACGAATGATAACTGGCTGGGTGTCGCCACCAAAACTAGGTGCGGACAAAACAGAGTTGTCCAAACAAGTCAGCAAACAACTGGGGTGGCTGAACGTTCACCTTTTCATGCCCATACAAGTGCTGTGCCATATGAGGAAAAATAATGTCTCTCACGTGTTTCTGACCATGACTTAATCGCAAAAGACAAAGACATCATCATCATCATCACGCGCATCTTTTACCCTGAAAGAAAAAAATAAAAATAAAAAAAATATAAGGCATCATCCACCTCTCGCGTCAATCACTTTTCTTTTTTAATTCCTTCGTCAGGACCTGTCCACGCTCACCACCGCACATTCACCATGGCAACACCAGCCTGTGACACATTCTTCTCCCTTCCAGATCTCCTCTCGAATCTCACTCCATTCCTCACAAAAGACGATCTCGTCCAACTCCTCCAGACGAATCGCATAATCAACTCGATTTGCAGATCGGCCTTATGGTCCGACCTTGACCTAACAAGTTCCAGGATCTGTCTGCGGCTCGTCGACTCCCCCGAGGCACTCAAGGCATTCAACGATAATATTCATTCGGTCAAGGCTATTAAATGGAACGTCAATTTCTCATGGTATTATATCAGAGCGCTCTGGAACCATCTTAGTACACCAACTTTTGTGGACTATGGAACGATACCAACAGATGCACTGACAGACCCGAGTTGGGGCAAGATGATAATGACGTCACATTACCGTGATGTGGAGCCCTTACCGCCGTTGCTCAGGCTGACGAGATACACTGGCAAGTTCAGCATCCACTACCAGACGCCACATGCCTACGCGACCCATCTTCCACACCAACATCAACTACTGTGGCTCCTCCGGCTTAATCGTACAAGCCTTACACACCTCACGTTTGAAGAGGCGCCCTTCTTGTCTGTGCGGCTCTTTCGAGATGTCTGCCGGACGGTATCGCAGCTCGTCAACCTCAAGACCTTACAACTGCTTGGAGGCTCGCGTTCGAACAATTTGACGCCACAGTTTCTCAAGACACTCTTCTTTTCCTGCCCTGGATCGCTGGTCGAGTTCAAGGTCTCGGTTGGGTTTTCTAAAAGACGGGAGGATAAAATGTTGGGACCCGAGGAAAATGAATGGGATTTTGGACAAGGACCGCTACAGATTCGTGGGGAGCCATTGCGGGACCTAAAGAGCCTCGAGTTATATGCGGTCAAGAACCCCTCCGGTTTCGCCGACTCGTTTCTATGCCCTATTTTGAGGCATTGTCCCGCTCTCAAGAAGCTGAAGCTGCGGGGGGTCACGGAGGAGCACACGATCCAGGATGCGGCAAAGGCGCTGGGAGAGTACTGTCATAACCTTGTCGACCTATCGCTTCCCTCTACATCGACCAACAACGGAGAGGCTTTGATGCAAATGATGGGACAGATCCAAGGACCAGGACTAGAAGTGATTTCTGTCAGGAAGCTCTATGACAAGGCAGCAAGTGCGGTGTCGATTGCAGCCATCACCCGCCATTCATCGACACTTCGGGAGATCCAGTTGTCTGACTGTGAGAAGCTCCAGAGTACGACCTTGCAAGTTATTCTTGTGTCCTGTCAAGCCTTGGAGGTTTTGAGGACGGGGGGCGAATTCTCGAAGTTGAATCCTGTTTCGCTCAGACAGGCTGTTGTGACGGAGTGGGCGTGTACCAGGATCCGGGTTTTGGAGATTACGGTCGCGTTTACTTTGGATGGACGAGACCCCGCGTACCTTACTGACCGTACGATGGAGACATGGACCGAGGATGACCATGACCATTGGAGGATGCTAGACACGTTCTACACGCAGATTGGATCATTAACAAGCCTCGAGGTCTTAAATATCAAATCAGCAGGAAGTTATCGACCCTCAGAGGCGGCGGTTGGCGGGTTAATAACAGAGGTACCCTTCAGAAAAGCTTGTCTCCCTGGCCTTTTGGCATTGGAGGACGCTTTGACTGGCCAGCTTGGGTTTTTGTCAAGGTGGGTTGGATTGAAAAAGTTGCGAGAGCTCTGCGGATCATTCTTGTGGACGAACCCCGAGGCTGTGGCGAGGATTGGTGAGCGAGAAGTCGAGTGGTTCGTGACGCATTTGCCCTCGTTGAGAAGGGCGTCTTTCCTGGCTATGGCTAACTTGGGCGAGTTTGGGAGTGATGTCCATTTTGTTCCACGGACTGTTCGTGATCTGCAAGCACGGCGACCTAGGCTCGTCCTGAACGATTTTATGTAGATATTGTCTTTTTTTTATTTAGTGGGAGCTGAATGTGGGCGGGTGAATGTTGTGGGATGCGGAGAAAATTAAATAGGTTCGTTTATTATAATGGAAGTGCAAATAAAGGTCCTATTCGATTCGCCTTTCATTGGACTCACCGGCCATCCGATTCGATATTTATTCGATTCGAGATCTATTCGATTTGAGATCTATTCGATTCGAGATCTATTCGATTTGAGATCTATTCGATTCGAGATCTATTCGATTTGTGTTGAGCAACAAAGCAAGATGACAGATGGCAAAGCAAAGGGTCGGCAGGTACCCTCGACTTTTTCCTCAGTTCCCTTGAAATTTTCCCTGTGCGACCATGATCAATATCAAAAGACTATGATCGATACAGCATACAATAATCATGCGCTCTCCCCTCGATCTAAAAATAGTGCACTACATCCAGATGCTGTGGATGGACGGCCAAATGTTGGAGTAGAAAACCAAAAAATTTTCTCTTTCACTCCAACTCTTCTTCCATCCCAACCATTCTCCTCATTTTCGCTTTTCTTCACAAACCCACCGTTTTCTTTATCATCTAAATGCAAGAAATTCTTCCAGAGTCAACAGTGGAGCTCACTCAGTCGTTTCGCTTGATTGGGAGCATGGATGTTGAGGAAATCCCCTGCGATCTTATCGATGGACATTATGTCGTCTCCTGGGAGGACATCGAACAAGTCTTTCCTGGGGTCAAACACGTCAAGAACGGCAAAGTCACTGTTCCTATGATGAAGGATCCGAATCGGAAAAGGTAACCCAAAAGAACGCCAAACTACATGTTTGAAACAGGACAACGAAGTTCAGTCATGTTAAGACTATGCTTGCATTACTCTAGAATCGAACCTCACTGCATCAAACACCATGCAGGAGTAGTCCTGGACGTTATTTTGTCCTCTGCTGCCGACGATGTTCATGTTGACTCGCCGATGGCAACTCCTGCCAATAGCCGAGATGACAATTCCGCCAACCCTCCCGCGAATCTTCCTGCCAATCACCCTGCCATACCTTCCACCGATTCTCCCGCCGATGCTCCTATCAATGCTCCCGCCGATACTCCTACCGATGCTCCCACTGATGCTCCTGCTCATGGTCCCACTAATCCCTTCGGCGATGATCCCGTCCATCTTTATACTTCAGCCGATGCAGCAATCGATGTTCCTACCTGTTCTCCTGCCAATGCTTCAACCAATCCTGCCGTCGATACCTCCGCCAATCCTCCAAAGAACAACCAAACCAGCAGTCAGCCAGATGCCTGTCCTTCCGGCGTTATCGCTGATGTATCCCTCAGTAACCTTCCATCAAGCTCGTCCGCCAAAGGATCCGGAACGACCTCGCCAATGGCACCTGCTGATTCGGTTTCTAACCTTGCCATAGCCACGAGGACTTCCGATGACCACTCTTTGACCAAACAATACCAGGGATTCCAGAGCGCAGTCATTCACAAGCTGGATGCACTCCACGACCAGGGGGCTATAACCCAGCAGATTGCCCAACAGGTCTTACAATTGTCAGAGGAGATGAAATCTAGGTTGATCTTGATCCAAAGCAAGACTGAGGCTATCTTGAACCAACAATTGGAGCTTGCAGAGTATCCGATTCCTCGGCTATTTATTGTGCTTCCAGAAGAAATGACCCAGTACGATCCTGGCAATTGGTTCAGGACCAAGTTTCGACTGCATTTCATTTGTGAATGCGGAAAGCATACCGAGCCCAGTAACAGCAAGGTGCAACATCACCTCCACCTGGCAAAACACGAAGGATATCTCATTCGTGAGCCAACCGCATTCTTCGAGAAATATGGTCCGTTTCTTCTGATAATGCTTGAGCTGATCAAATTTGGCACAAGTGTCGCAGGCCATGTTGTGCCCACCTTGGCTAGTCTCAAGGTTGTCGAGCTGGTTGATGGAGTCGAACAAAGAGTCGAGTCAGTCACGGCCAAGATTAATTACTCGCTTGAATGCATCGACAGTCAGCTGGAAAAAGTTCAAGCATCACTTCCGGGGGATTTTGTCGATACTGAGCCTCGAGCCGCAATGACGCAACAAGGCCTGGACAACTATTTGAGCGATGTCGAGGGTCTTGAAGGTGTCGAACTACGCCAGCTTGGGTCATTCTTGAAGACATCGGAGGAGGAGAATCTTCTTGGAAACCTTTATCGAATGACCACTTCGGATGGCCACGTCAAATGGGTATGCCGTGACCACTACCGAGCCGGTTACCAAGAGAAGCACGTCCAGATGCTCCGCGATGTGGTCAAGCTAGCGCAAGGAGAATTTGATGAGCAACTGGGAAAGATCACTATAACTCTGAGGTCCAGTTTTGCCGCCGCCGAGTTTTATAGTGCCGTCATCAAAGCCAAGGGTGTCCTCGAACTCATTGTAGAACTGAGGTGGGAGTGCACCAGGAGTGATATTGAGGCATTACATGATGCACTCAAGAAATCAGGAGTACCGGTGCTCCGACTTGATATTGGACAATTTGGAACAAGTCTCGGCCGATCCACCTTCAGCAAAATGATACCGTCATCCCGCTTCAAACCGCTTTTCCACATCATTGAACTTTGGAGTATGAAAACGATTCATATTGTCTTACCGAGGGACTTCGTTATGCTCTCCGATTTTCACCCAAAGAAACCATCTCACCTTTCTGAGTTATCTTTCGAGTTGGTAACTGGATCGTTTGGAGCAAAGGAATTAGAACCACTAGCACAAGCGCTCAAGACCAACTCGACTCTGACCTCTCTGAACTTGCAGGACAATAAGATCGGATCCCCTGAAGTTCAGTTAATGGCTGAGGCGTTCAAGACCAACTCGAGCTTGACCACTTTGAACTTGGCGTGGAACTCGATCGGAGACGACGGAGCCCAGGCGCTGTCTGAGGCACTCAAGACTAACTCGACTCTGACCACTTTGGACTTGCAGTACAACGCGATCGGAGACAACGGAGCCCAGGCACTCTCTGAGGCACTCAAGACCAACAAGACTCTGACCACTTTGAGCTTGGGAAGCTCGATCGGAGACAATGGAGCTCAGGCGCTGGCTGAGGCACTCAAGACAAACTCGACTTTGACCACTTTGAACTTGTCCGGCAACTCAATCGGACCCAATGGAGCTCAGGCGATGGCTGAGGCACTCAAGACCAACTCGACTCTGACCACTTTGAAATTAGACAACTCGATCGGAGACAATGGAGCTCAGGCGATGGCTGAGGCACTCAAGACCAACTCGACTCTGACCACTTTGGATTTGTCCAGCAACGCAATCGGGCCCAATGGAGCTCAGGAGCTGTCTGAGGCACTCAAGATCAACAAGACTCTGACCACTTTGGACTTGTCCAGCAACTTAATCGGACCCAAGGGAGCTCAGGAGTTGTCTGAGGCACTCAAGACCAACTCGACTCTGACCACCTTGTACTTGTCCAACGACTTGATCGGACCCTATGGAGCTCAGGCGCTGTCTGAGGCACTCAAGACCAACTCGACTCTGACCGCTTTGTACTTCGTGGGCAACTCTATCGGAGACAACGGAGCTCAGGCGCTGGCTGAGGCACTCAAGACCAACTCGACACTGACCACTTTGGACTTGGACAGCAACTCGATCGGAGACAATGGAACTCAAACGCTATCTGAGGCACTCAAGAGCAACTCGACTCTGACCGCTTTGGACTTGAACAGCAACTCGATCGGAGACAACGGAGCTCAGGAGCTGTCTGAGGCACTCAAGACCAACTCGACTCTGACCAACTTGTACTTGTACTACAACTCGATTGGACCCAATGGAGCTCAGGCGCTGTCTGAGGCACTCAAGATCAACTCGACTGTTACCATTTCACGTTGATATTTCAACACAAGCCCTTAAGTGGGTTACGAAGACGACGAAGGAAGTCTTACGTCCATTATCCGAGCAGACGAGCCATGTCTGTATAATCAATCTTCATTGGTTGCACTTGAGGAACTAAACTAGAAAATATAAAAAAATAAACCTGCTCGATCTCTGCACACTATCTTTCTGACCGAGCACGAAGAAGAACGTAAAGGCTAAGCTAAAGGGAGGGTTGGGAGGGCACAGACATGGCTCGTCTGCCCAAGATGGATAACGCTCTGTGTTGAGGTTAGGTGCTGCAATTGAGCAGCAAACCGTTTTAATTGACGAACTGAGAAATTAGCTGCGGCTTGAAAGTATCATTAAAACTATGCTAGTTTAGCAAAACCGATCTGGCTTTTTCCAATATCAAATGATGTATAGACGTTCTGCAAAAAGGACGTGCCGATTACAGCAAAACTCGAGGTAGCGTCTCCCCTGATGCTTGAAACACAGTCACTGCTGCCTGACGAAGTTGGCCCTAGATTCAATGTCTCCAAACTCATAGGGAAGGACGTACCGCGAAAAGTAAACGATACTGAGGGGAAGGAATTACAAGGAAACGTATAGAAGCCGAGTCCCACTGTTGATGAGGCATCTGTCCCTCCCAAGGCATCATGGAACGTCTTTGCTTCGCTCGGCGAAAGAGATATCATGTTCGATCCCGTATCTATGATTGCGTCAATGTTGGATAGAATCGTTTGTCCGTTTCCCTGGATCCCGTCCACATTCGCTTGCCAGAATCCTTGTTGGATGACGGGTGTATACGTGAAGTTTCCGGTAAACAGGGCGCCATTTACGCCGCCCAAGTAAAGCTCGGAGCCGGATGCAGCTAGTTTAAAAGAGAACACCGGCTTATCCATCTGGCCTTGGGCTATCAATGATTGTGCCACCGGTAAAGCCTGAAAACTGCTAATCGACTCGAACGCCATGCCCAAGATTCCGTCGGCGGGGAACTGGTTGCTCTCCAGACCTGACGAATATTGCGTAGCGACTCCTATGGTCTGTTTCGCGGCTGTAAGTCCACCAATGCTGACGGTATCGGTGAACTGCTCGCCAGAATCTTTTGCTCCTTCGTCGCGGATGAGTTCGAAGGTCCGTCCTAGGTCTTGAGCTGCCGATGAGGAGCTTGGATCATACAGTGTGTGTCCACTACAGCTTGAACCACAGTGTGAGCCTGGAAGGGTTAGGTCGGCACTGCCTGTGTCGAATAGGACGGTGAAAGTTCGCGCCGGGATGCCTACGCTTATTTGACCGTACCACACCTCATTGTTGTGGTTCGTCAAAGCTATCTGACTACTAGCCGCATATGCAGTGTGTATGGCCACTGCAAGGATAAGCGAAAGGCGAGTCATGCTTGAGGGAGGACAGATAAAGAAAATAGGTCAGGTCAGATGTGAAAAACGCTGTGTTACACCTAGCATATAAACGTTATGATCCTGTTAAATAGCCTTACGAGAGCTTGATCGAGTGTGTGGAGGTGTGTGCGGGGGTTGTGCAGGACTTCTCGTGGGCTTATCTGTGGGCGTTCTTGATAGGGTCCGTTGCACTCTCGTAAGAGGTCTGTGAGGAAGAATGTTTGTGAAGGCGCAATTGCGAGGGTACTTGCGATGGTGCTTGCAGTAGTGTTTGGCTAGCGTAGTGTGAGGGCTGTTGCGAATTTCGAGTCTGGAGGAAGGATGCAATGTGTGTCGGTGCTGGGATGCTGAGTGAGTGCGCCTTCTTTATATACGTGGTAAGGGTATGAAAGGACGATACAAGTTGTTGTGAAATCAGGTAGACATCGCTCCCAATTGGTGCACCCAATTGGTGCAGCAGATAGCACGATCAGGGGCACACTAAGGAAATATGGAACGCGGAGAAGGTCAAGGGGACGCAGAGAGAGAAAAAAAAAAGAGGAGGGATGGGAAAAAATCAAGGGATGCTGGAAAAAAATCAAACGAAATTGAAATAACCACACCAAGGGACAATATCAAAGGTCCCACCATCTCTATCAACGATCAAACCCCTCCCCTCAGTCATCATCTATCAACGATACCAACACCTGCACCAGCATGACCAAAACAACAGGGAGACCGACCCACATGACGAGGCTCAATAAAAAAAAAGAAGGCAGGCTCCGAGAAAGGTGTTGCGTACGCGCACAACATGTGTGAGATGTTTAGTAGTTGTTAGTCGCAGCAGCTACATGTTTACTCACGTGAAAAGAGGTGTCTATTAAAGCACAGAACGATAGAGAATAAAGATATATGTTTCTGTCCAGCTTCTATCTTTTTCACACCTATTATATGCACCTCCATCACTCTTCTATTCACTATGCTGTTGACACAACAAAGGTGTGTATCGCGACATCCACTTAAAGGCGTGGTATAAATTGGATTAGTCAAAAACATTATATTAACATGTATTGTGCCTTTCAGCCAAAATGAGTATTGGGCATTTCACATAAAATGTTTTGTTTTGGCCACTAAACCCCGATTCGCCAGCTATTCAGTTCAACATTTTTGTTCTACACCCATGCAAACCCCGCTCACAGCTGGATTAGTGGTTAATTTTTTACATCATTTTGGTTGAAAGGCGCAATAAAAACTTAACCACTAATCCAGCTGTGAGCGGGGTTCGCATGGGTGGGGAACAAAAGTGTTGTCCTGTATAGCTGATTAATTGAGGTTTAGTGGCCAAAACAATGTTTTTTGTGAAATGCGCAAGATTGTCTTTGCTCTTTATTTCTAGAGTAGCTTTGTGGAAGCGAGACGTAGCCATCGTCAGTACTTCGACAATGTCGCCGATCCTGCCCATATCAACTTGGTTTCGTTTCTGAATTCCAGTGCTTTGTCTTGCCAGGATCACAGTAAACTCCGCCATGACTTGCTCCACACCATCTTACCTATTCTCCAAAAGAGCTCGCACGCGTCGTTGAAAGAGAGAGGAAATGAACTGGCGACTGCTTGGTCGGATGACAGGACCTACAGGCAGTCCACGACTTTTGGGATACTATGAATGTTTAGGACGCCAACAAAAAACCATCTCCAAGTGCTGCTCCAACAACTATATGTGCGTGGAAACGCTGTGGCCAAGGAGCATACCGACACACTATTGGAGCAGATCAAATCAAGTAAGCTTGTTGGCAGTTTCAAGGACATGATGTCCACAGGATATTTTTTTTGTACTAGATGGATGTGTTATTAACCACGTTGTTCCTTATCTTTTGATGAGATTGAACTTCATCCAGGATAAGAATGAGAGATGAACCCGCAGGATCGGAGCACAAGTCGCGCAAGGTTGTAATTCTGGATGAGAGCCAGGGCTCCTAATCGAATTGATCGAATCGAATTTCGCCTATTTCGATTTCGATTCGAATCAATCGAAGCACTCGGATCAATCGAAGCTCTGACATCACACCGCGAACCTAAACTTCTAGCGCCACATCAGCTCCAACACTATCACTTTCTAACCCTGTCAAAATAGAACTCTTTAGAAACACATCCATAGGTTACTCCATAGTTAAATAGTAATCCATCACACCTAGCTAGTCAGTTAGTTGATAACTCCGTTTTCTACCACTCGTCTTATTGCACAACAAAGGCACGCAAAGCATTCGAATCAATCGAATTCGATCGAAGCATTCGAAGCATTCAAAGCATTCAAAGCATTCAAAGCATTCAAAGCATTCGAACCATTCGAACCGTTTTCGAATCGAATCGTTTGAATCAATTGAATCAGATTGTTTGAATACAGCTCGATTGACCAGAAATTAGGGCACCTCACGAAGCATTCGAATCATTCGAACTATTCGGATCGAATCGAATCTACCGTATCTTATACACGATTCAAATCCATTCGAAATATTCGATTCGATTAGGCGTCCTACTCACGACGGTCTAAACCCGGCTCACATTCCCTATTAGTGGGTGAACAATCCAACGGATACTGAATTCTGCTTCCGACTTCGAAGGACCAAAAAGCAACGTCGCTTGGACGCTTGGCTGCCACAAGCCAGTTAATTTCCCCTCTGTTAAATTTCCTCCTCCTCCCCTTCCCAGGAAATCACCGTTGTGCCATCACACATAATTGTCTTTTATTAGGGGCACAGCGGCCACAACGAAATTGCGCTCGCCTTGGAGGCGATTAAGAATAGGTTTTATGGTTCTGGTCGTGCGCCAACAACGGTCTTAGATGTTAATGGTGCCTAGCAGTCTCAATTGTTGATGGTACCCGAAATGTCCCCGCGAAGAGATCTTGCAGCAAAAGGACGTGACAACGAACAAGAAAGTACAGCTTGAGCAAGCCTCAAACAGAGAGGACTTGTTGTGTGGGCAAGGCAGGGAACCGTCGTGCATGCACGCCCATCTCTAGTTCGATTTTCGTTTTCTCCTGAAGCAAAACCATCTTCCTCCTCTTTCGTCCTTTGCACTCTCCTCCCCCACTCTTTTCGCTCATTCCTTTTTATTCGCTCGTTCATTCCAAAAACGAATGCCGGGCAATCCCCACACGCACACACACACTGACTCCCTTTCCTCTTTCTATGGTCATCTACACATCAGCTCACCATCACAAGAACATTGTCAACACAATCGTCTTTACCAAACTCTCTTTAACCCTTGATTCATAGTCATCAGCCTGTGTCCCTCCATGACACCCAACCAACGCTTTCGACAAGGGGACACCGTGGAACTGCTTGCTGTCCGCAAAGACAAGACCACAGGCGAATTTTACAGTCGATTGTCTGATATTCAAGGAACTTTTCCTGATGCTCTTCGGTTCAAGGTCAACGGCGTTACCATATTTTTTCTAGAGGACGAAAACGAGCAATTGTAAGAAAAAGAAAAGAAGCAGCAAGGGTCATGCGGTGGATTTATATTTTTGTGTGTGTTGTCTCTTTATGTTTACACCGGTGAAGCATAGACACTCACTCTTTTTTCATCCCCGCCATTTGTTTCTTGTCCTATGTAGGTATGAACCCAAGAGGATCGCACACTACCCTGACGACATTATCGACATCATTGTCGCTGGCCCTGTCTATGCTCCAACAACCGCTCCCGTCAGTCTGTCTGCTGTGACCTTGGCGACGAATAACAACAAAAATTCAATCATCCCACCGCAATCGCATTCAATAGACAGCATGGACCGATGGGTTCCTGCGTTGTCACTGCAATCCTCGTCCTCGGGTGTCAATTCCCGGCCCTCTAATGCTATGTCTCGGTCCTCTGGTGCCATGTCCCCGTCCTCCGCCTTCCCTCCTTCACGATCCACGTCATCCTCGCTCACCACAACCAATCATAACTCTTACCAGACGATGTCCATCGCTCGTCCGATGGCAGCTCTCACAACTATCGCCTCCGACATCACACACATTCAACACAACTCGAGCGCTCTACCAGCCAGCAATCCCTTCACCACCAGCAACTCCTGGAACGACTTGTTCAACTTCTCCAAGAACAAGCCGAGGCCAAGGAGAGAGACGAGCGAGTGTTGGCCGAACTTGCTGCAGCCAAGGAACGAGATGAGGAGATGCAGAGGATGCAACGACGGACGATTGACCGACTGATTGTGGCTCAGCAACGCATCGAGGCCATACTAGTTCAAAACTACGAGCTGCACGAGTATCCTATTCCCAGGCTGTTTGTCATCCTGCCTGACTCGTACGAAAAGTGGGACCCCAGGAACTTTTTGGCAGAGAGATTCCGCCTGTTCTTCCTTTGTGAGTGTGGTGACCACGGCAAGACTAATGCCACGGAACTCACCTCTACTGCGCAGCACACCATCACCGCTGCTGAAAATTCTGCCCCTATTGCCGTCAAGAATACCATCCACCTGGCCAAGCATGAAGGGTATGAGCTGTCGCGTCCCACCGAGTTCTTTGACCGTTATGGCCCCTATGTTCTTGGGATGCTCCGGGTTCTTAAACATTGCTTGGCAGTTGCGACTGTTGTTGCACCCGCTGTGGCCCTGGCGGAAAACTCCGTCAAGGATGCCATGGATGGGGTCAAGTCAATCGCAGAGAGCACAATGAAAGCTGTTGATATGTCGATCGACTTTCTGGAGCAGAAGCTTGAAGGCGACACCGTGACAGATGGTGTCTCAGAGAGTGATACCGATGCCCAAGATGAAGAGGACAGGTTCAACAAACTTGCCGCACTGGAGGGGGCTGACCTACGACGTCTGGACTCGTTCTTGCGGAACAAGGATGCGGACAAAATTCTGGGTAACCTCTACAGGATCACTACCAACACGGGCCATGTCAAGTGGGTTTGCCTGGACCATTACCGCCAAGTTTACCGCAAGACAGCCATGACATCGTTTCTTCAATGTGTCGAAACCTACGGCGGAGTCCATGATCTCCAGCGTGGTAAGGTTACCGTCTCGCTCAGGTCTAGCACCGCTGCCAAGGACTTTTTCTCCAGACTCGCACAGCACGCCTCGGCTGTCACCACTCTCAAAGTCACGCTTGATTGGTCGTTCGGTGCTTCGGATCTGGCTATGCTCGTCGACAAGATTGCCCATTCGAATATCCGGGATCTCAACGTTTGTTTCAGAACGCAAAGTGTATTGAAGCACATCTCCCTAGTGATGCGTCCAGGCAGTGGCCGATACAACTCAGTTCTCAGCCTCTTTTCCAATACCAAGATTAAGGGTCTCACCTTCTTTGACACCCACCTCATTGGACTCCAAACGTCAAGCCTTCTGACTAGCCAAAGGCCGTCGCTTCTCCAGAGTTTTCGCTATGAATCGCCCGTTGACCTTCTTGCCGACTCTCAGCTTGCGTGCATCATCTCACACTGTCCCCACCTCATCGACTTGAGATTGGGTACACTATTCTCCAGCGATGGGGTGCCCGCGATCGATCGAGCAATCGGTTCTTTGTCAAAGCTGCTGGCCTTGCATCGCTATAATCTGTATGACTGGATGACGTCTCCTGAGGTCGAGAACAATGTCGCTCCATATGGTCGCACTGCGTTGAGAGAGTTGGTTGATGTTGATTTAGCCTATCCGGCGGGTCCCGCCGGTCTACTCGAGGACGCGATCTTTCGGTCGTCTGCGACACTTGAGGTGTTGATTCTCGGAGACAAGCGTGGCGCCATTGTCCTCGATTTGGTCGATACTCTTAGCCCAATGTTGTCGGCGGCAAAGGCGTTTGGCGTGCCACTTGCCAGGTTGACGCACCTACAAATTGCTGTGAGCCTGACCCCCACCTCACTCTATCTGATGGCTTCCATCTTACCAAGCCTTTCTCTAGTCCACCTCCACGTTTCGAAACGTGAGTGTAGCCTCATGGCTCACGCCAATTTTTGCACTTTGAAGTCTCTCTATATTAAGAGCCCTGAGAGAGATGCCCTCGAGGCATTTTCTGATGCGATATTCAAGTCGTCCAGCTGTGAAATGGAGTCGCTGTACCTAGACTTCGTGCCAACAACACCAGGCCTTTTAGGCATTCTCAGTGTTTTGTCTCTGAAGCGACTGCATATCAGGAATATTAAGGACAAGCAAGACGGTAGCATGACAGAGATTCTCCAGCTCTTGAACCTCACCGAGATGCAAGTTCTCACCATTGGCTATGCAGTTTACTCCTGGGAAGCGGAAAAGGTGCTTGCGGGCAGGAGTACCGAGTTTACTGATGAGTTTATTCTTCAGTTGCCCAATGACACCAAAAATACCAAAGGTACCGTCCACGAGGAGAGGTCCAGAGGCTTGAATGGTTCGTCAACCAGACTGGCTCGTCATCGCGTTCGTTTGATGGAAAACGCTACTTTTCAAGAAGAGTACTATGCATTCACACTACCTTCATTTGCACAATAATAAACAAAAAAAAAAAAACGATGCATCCATTAATTTTCAAGAAAACAAGTTTTCTTTGTGAGATTGAAGCAAGACATGAATTCTTTGACGAATTAGAAAAGGTTCCAACCAATAACACTTGCGACAAGGTTAGACGGTATAACTTGGAACAACGGTCTTAATTCTTTCTCGGGTCGACGCTCTAGATGGGTACCACAGGGAAGTAGGCGGAGTTCTGGTAGACAGTCAAACTCACCTAAATCCATTTCTTGAATCATGTCCTTGGCATCCCGAAGGAACCCCAAGTTCTTCAGTGCAGCCATCAATTCTTCATGCATTGCCCGGCTCCAAGAACTTCGTTCCTCGCTCTACTACTATTTACAACACCTCTCGTCTCCAATGTTGCTTCATGCTCGAGCCTTGTTATCCATCTCTCGACAAAAAGATCGCCTCCATGCCTCGTGCTCGAAAGTTCGTCCCGTTGGGCAATGCCAACTTAGCACCGAGTCGTGATTCCATACAGCAGTTTACGCTCAAAGCAATTGAGCCTTGACAGTAGACATAAACCTGCCTCCTAAATAAAAGGAAGGCAGCACCAAACCTCCATGGGTCCTCGGAACCTGAAGGTAGTGAAGGGTAGGATGGTCAAAAATACATATATAGTACTTAAATGATTGAATAACACGTTGACGGTGGTACGTCGTTGAATAAGAAGAATCTGAGAACTGCTTCGAGTTGTTGGCCAAGGATGTAAGATGCAAAAAATAACAATTGACAAAAGATCAAGCACGACTGATTCACATCCTTACCTGCAGTGGTTTGAAATGGAGAATTGAATATCCTGCAAGCGCGTGCAAACCTTACTGACGTATCCGTAAATAATCCTCATGCGATGAGAGTCTTCTGCCAATGCATACTCATGGATGTGAAAATCCAGGTGAGGTGTCTCCAACTTGCGACGAGATTACTGCCAGCGTCTCTGGTCCCTATACTCCTGACGTGTCATCGGACTGCAGAAGATGTCACTTTGGTGTATACTGTCTGTGGACAGGTGCATCACAGGTGTAGCGTTGAGTGTCGCTTTGTCAGTGGGCAGGCACACTTGTGTTATCGTCATGTGTGTGTGCTATTATAAGCTCGTCACGAATACCACTACCATTCACACTCTTTTGTTTTCTGCATGTCACTCATAGTTTTTGTTTGCAAACGACATGTCTCTACCGCTTCCAGAGGCAGCCTGTACACCAGCAGTCTACCGACCTAGGATGGACAAGTCCAACCCGTTTGTGAAGGATAAGCCATTGAGGCTTTGATAGAAAGATATCTCTCCGTTTTCTTGCTGTCGACCTGGAGGTATCGGATGGTGAGTTTGCCGATAATGGTGACTTGTCATGTCAGATCGTAGAGGAGACTGTTGACGGGGTCCTTGACCGCTCTGCCGGCATTGTACTCGGAGTCCTTGATAGCAAACTCCTAGATGCCGGTATCGATACAGAATTCAGTCAACTCCTTGGTGGGCTCTGCAAGGTTGGTTGGGGTTTCTTTGACCTGCGTGCCTTTATCCCCGCTGTCTCCGTGCAGCATGTCGACATCGCCCCCATTGAGGGGTAAGAGCTGGAAGCCGCCTGTCGATGGTTTGGTGATCCGGTACTGTTGTGGATGTTGATGTTGTCCGGTCATGGTTCAATGGAGTGGAGCGCTGGGGCGGGATTTTTAGGGCAGGCAGGTTGGGTTTCGATGGAAAGGGAAGGAAACTGCCGAAAAAAGTCGATTAGATGACGTTTGAAAGGTCTTTGCTGGGTGAAATGTGAGTGATTGGTGGAAAAAAATAGATGATGATGGCGCTTTCGAGGAGGTGAATCCAGAAACTGCGTCGAAGCCCCTGAAAGATCGATGCAGCGCTGGGAATCTTGCTTGGAAGAGTGTGAAACCAGATGCTCGCACTTTTATGTGAAGGAAAGGTTTCGCTTTTAGAGACTTCTCACGTTGGTTGGTGACAAGGAACGAGTTAGTGGCGTATGTCACGTGACGAACCAAAATCCAAGATGGGGAAAGGACAAAACCGACTCAATTGTCGACAAGATGATCTTTCTCAGGGCGGGGTAAGGCGATGGAGTATGAGGTAGAGAAATACAGGGACAAGGACGGGATATGGGTTTCAAGGGATGTATTCAGGTTGCAAGATGAGGAATTAACTATGTCGGCATTAAGGATATATATGTGATGGCAAGGCTATGCGAAAGGAATTTTCGAGGGCGACGGCGACTGCATCATGAGTCGCTCGCTCATGACAGGAGTCGACTGATCATGTCGTGCGATGCGACAGTGCATTTGTCTGAGGCAGAGGAAACGAAGAACAAGGATGGACAAGAGTGAGGTAATGAAAGGCTAGACTAGCCTGTGGAAGAGTGTAATGCCTAGACTCATTTTAGGGAGACGATTTGCGGTTAAGTGGCTCGACTGTTAACCCATAGCCCAAAGGCAAATTTATTTCCCACAGGATAGTGATTTCTTTTGCCCTGCCAACTAACACCCTCCGACATACCATGCCCCAACATACCCCCTTGTATAGACTCCGCTGTTGTTGATACTCGCCATTTTTCTTTTTTAATCCGAAAGAGAGAGCCCATCTGGTTTCTCCCCTTTCAGATGTAGTTGTCGACAAGCAACACTGTTGCTTCCTTGGATAAGGGACTCACCCAAGCCGAGCAAAAGGAGGTTTTCGTACTGCGTAGTCGAATTTAAAGTTGGAGCCAATCTTGTGACAGCATGGTAAGGAAGCATATTTTAATTTGTTTCCTCCGCACTGCTCCCACCAACCCTTCTGTACTTAGTATAAGTACCCCTCTCTTCCTGTACCAAAAAACTGGGACTTTTTTTGCCCATCCCTCTACTCCAACCTTCCTCTCTTCCTTGCCTCCTTCTCTTCTTAGCCTCCCTCTCTTCCCGTGCCTCCTCTGTTGTCTCCTCCTTGTTCACATCACTTTACCTCCTTTCTTGTTACTCATCCGGATTGTAATGGATATCCATATTTTTATCGAGACTGATGTCCTTAGAGGCATTGTCACAAGCATGCTTCTGGCTATCGTCGGTGGATTCTTCGTCATCATCGTCCAAAGCGCCAGAGAAGGAGTAACCGTTTGGTTATACAAGCATTTCCCCAAGAATAGGGGCAAGTTGTACGTCATGGCAACTTCTCGTGCTGGGTCTTACTTGGATGTTCTTGGATTGTTCAACCTTCTTGGTGGATTTCCGATGTTTACCGTCTTGTTGCTCCTGACCATTGGCTTCCTGGGCCAAGCTTTCTCGGGTCTTGTCGTTAGCACCAAAAATATCCTCACAGACCTCTGCATCCCCAACAATGGATGCTTCTCTACGGGATTCGGTCAGAATCCATTGGAAGGATACAACAACGCCACTAATATTCCCCAGGCAGCGACCACAGGATATTTGTCGATGAGTCGCTTTGTGCTGCAAGATCTCAACAATACCATCACGTCGGGTTATCCATGGGCGTCGAGCAATCCGAGACGTTTTACCGCCGCGAACTTCCCGGCAGAGATCCATCAAGTTCCATTGGAGAGGTTGAGTCGACGAGTGGAATTCACGGGCATCTACGATACTGTGCAGATATACGGAGTAGGGCTGATGGTTCAGTACGCGAATGGGACCTCTGTTCTGTTGAAGGCAGGAGTCACAGAGGCAACTCCCCCTACGGAAGTCTACAATGGATGGTTCATTGGCAACGTCACTGCGAACTACACGGACAGTAGCAGTAAAATAAGGCCATTCGCCTTGACAACGAACTCCACTGCCGGGATTGCATTGCTACTTGGCACGTCGTTCGAGCAAGGCTTCGGTGACTTGCAGTCTGTGTCGGAGGCACGCGATCGTTTGGTGAGCGGGAACAATACCGACATCACAAGCACAACTTACTTGGGGGCGTTTGCACACCAAAGTTGGTTGGCCATCGTGGATATTACCTTCCGGGGGCGAAACGAAGGGCAACACAGTCGACTTGAGTTCTCCACCATCAGCAACCTTCGGCAAGTAAGCTCCTCTGACTCAACCCTCTTGTTCAGCGCGGTTGTAACCAACTTAAACGCCAACTTGAAGGTGCTGGGGAACCATAGTCGAGATCTGCAAGCGGCATACCGTCAGGAGGACATCAAATCGGCCGAGTTTGAGAATGGAGACCTTCTTAGCTACGTTACTACTTGCTTCGCCATGGCGGTCTCCCAAACGCGACCAATTGGCATGATCAAAGGATACGAACAAGCTGGAATCATCACACCTGCCATCTCTATCAATTTGGTGTTGGCGATCCCATTGTTGTTGATCACCATCGCCTTCCTTGTTCCATACGCCATCGTTACCATCAAGTTATACACCAACAACGACAACTGGCTCTCGTACAAGCTTCACGTAGATGCTCGGGAGTACATCATCAACTTGTGTCATTCGAGGTTCATCGTAAACAAGCCGAGAAATGATGGCGAGGTCTTGACGATAATCCTCGAAGATCATGGCGATGATGGGCCGATATTCGAACGCGAAGGGTTGGATGTGTAGACGCGGAGCTGTATCCTGCCGTTGCATTATGCGACTGCCAGACAGAAGAGGCCAATGAGCTTTTCGCTCAACAAAAGCAAAGTCATCACCGAAACTGATGTAAGTTTGTATTCCCTATTTAACGGTTCAAATGCGCATGTCGGTAAAGGTTTCCCTTGCTAATCCCACGTTATGTTTAAACAACATATAGTATATGACCGAGGACTAGTCAGGACTGAGGGGGACAGGATGCAATATTTACAAAATAAAATGAGCAATTTACATATAAAAATTGTTCAAAAACATATCTTGAACAAGCTCCATGTAAAATTGAACAGAGACGAATGTAGTGGGTGTTTTTTGATCGGCATAGAATATCACAGGGAGAATGTCCAGACTGGTCTGCATGACCGTAGAAGGCCCCGGGGAGAAATCGCATAATTATCATATTGAGGGTTGGGGTGACGAACCAGAGTATTAAGCAGATAGGGAAGAGGGGGATGATGTGGACGTGGACGAGGAGAGGGAGGAGGAGGAGGAGATGGTGGAGGAGGAGGAAGTGGAGGAGGTGGATATGGACGAGGGGATGATGGGGGAGAGGAGGATGAAGTTCGCTTTCATGCTCGTAGGTACTCACCCCTTCGCACCCGATCGGGGAAAGCGCGAAATTGAGGGTTTGAAGTGAGCGAAATTCATATCCAAGCACGAGTAAAATGCTTTAGCGTAGAGCAGATTTCAAAAGGGTCAAGCGAATAAAAAACATGTCTGCGCATTTTTTAAGAAGAGTGTGACGATTTCAAATGGCCAAAGAGATAACCCAGCTGTGAGCGGGGTTTGCATGGGTGTGGAACAAAAATGTTGTCCTGAATAGCTGGCTAATCGGGGTTTATTGGTCAAAACAAAATATTTTATGTGAAATGCACAAAACATTTTTACTTCCTAACGTATGCAAAACGGGACATGTTTGAAAAATAAAATGTTCTTTGAAGTGTTTGACGGTCCTCAAGATAATGTTTGGCGCACGAGCCAGACACTTTTATGCAAAATGTGGCTAATTTTAGCTTATTTTTGGAACTTATCCCTTTGGCCATTTGAAATCGTCGCACTCTTGATAAAAATGCACAGAGGGGTTTTTAAATCGCTTGACCCCTATGAATTCTGCTCTACCTTAAAAAAATTTACTCGTCCTTTGTCCTTTGATATCAATTTCCCTCTCCCTAAACCCTCAATTTCGCGTTTTAACAGGATTAGAGGGGCGATGGGGAAGGGGGATACGATTTCAAATATCAAATGGAGTAACATCGGACAGTGTCAAAAAAACGCGAAGTTGCAACAAACAGCGTGACGAAATGAAAATCAAATGGCAAGCATTCTACAATTTTAGTGCGCATTATCCATCTTGGGCAGACGAGCCATGTCTGTGTAATCAATCTTCATTGGTTGCACTCGAGAAACTAAACTAGAGAATATAAAAAATAAACCTGCTCGATCTCTGCACACTATCTTTCTTCTTCTCGCACTCAGGAACACATCCATTCGAGTAAAAACAAATGATCAATGACAATTCCACTTATCAATTCTCTACAGAGAATGGCAACCCCATTCACCAGCAACCTTCGAGCGACAACCTCGCTCAGTTCATTCAAATACTCGGCAATCTTTCCCCCGCAGACCGCCAAGCTCTTGCATCGGCACTCTCTTCTTCCCCTTCATCAGAAACCAACGCAGACCCCCATCTTTCAACAAAACCTGCGGTCAAGACCTTGGAGCCGTACGATCGACTGGAGGAATGGCTCCCCAGGTTCAAACGGCGTGACGAATTCTTCAACTACTCCAAGACTCGCGAACTGGAGGACTACGCCGACGTCAAGCAGTTTCACCGAGTTCAGCTCCTCGATTATGCTGCTCCCCCTCTCACCAGCTCAAGGGACGTTAACGTACATAAAAACGTCTACAAACGCGACCAGGACCTGGCAACGATCCAGGCACAACTTGCCCACCTCACCCGACCAATCGACGCAACAGTACATGCGATCCTTGCTTCCAATCCCATGGATATCGAAGACCCTGTTCTTATCAACATCATCGAGACATTCGACATCCTTCGTCACAACCTTGCTTTCATCGCTACCGAAATCACTCACTTGCGCCAGGAAGCCCTGTACAGGGACAAGAAGGTCATTCCTCCGGCTGACCCGAACGACAAGACACCGCTCGTCACTCATCAGCAATTTATCGACCAAGAGAAGTTCACCCACTCCCTTCGTAAAGCCTCAGGTTATGTCGGACGTGGCCGTGGACGGGGCCGTGGCCGTGGAGGATTCAACAACTTGGGCAATCGCAACGGGCAACAGAACAACAACTTCGACAACTCTCTCGAAAATTCTGGAAACAACAACGCCAACAATGGCTCACAAAGTTCAAACTCCGACACCTCCACCAATAGCAACAACAATAACAACTCTGGCAACAATGGCAACCATTTTCAACAGTCCTCGACCACGAGGGGACGTGGCCGAGGACGCGGAGGCCGGCAGTAGGAGGTCGATTACAACTCTTCCAGGAGGCTTGGCGACGTCTTACAGACGAAAACTGGGTTCGCCAAACTATCGAGCATGGATTTAAAATCCCATTCGACACTCTACCTCCATGCAGTCCCCATCCCAACAAACATCAAACACGATCAGCAAAGGAAACGGAAACGATCGAGAGGGAGATCCTCGACCTATTGAGAAAACGCGCCATCGAGGAGGCTACAGAACATGGATTCACCAGCCGACTCTTTACAGTACCAAAGCGAACTGGCGACCTTCGACCTTGCCTCAACCTCCGCCCTCTCAACCAGTTCGTACCACACCAACACTTCAAGATGGAGACGGTGAAAGTAGTCTGCAACCTGATCAACAAAGGTGACTATATGACGAGCATCGATCTACAGGACGCTTTCCTCCACATCCTAATCCACTCGTCTTCGCGCAAGTACCTCCAGTTCCATTGGAAAGGGAAGCAGTACCAGTTTCGGGTGCTACCATTTGGTCTCTCCTTAGCTCCCTTCGTATTCACCAAGATCCTGCAGCCTGTTTTACGTTGGGCCCGCCGACGAGGGATACGGATATCAGCCTATCTGGACGACCTACTGATCATGGCCAAGTCTTTCCAGCAGGCAGAGCGAGCAACACAGGCAGTAATGGACAAGTTGAGCAGTCTTGGCTTTCTGATCAAGCCATCCAAGTCACAGCTGACTCCGACCCAGACGATCACACACCTAGGATTCACGATCAACACAAAATCGATGACCCTCTCAGTACCGAAGGACAAGATCAGAGATATCCGACGGGAAGCGACAAAGATACTCCGCAAGGGAACCCTAACGATCCGAGCCCTCTCCTCATTCATCGGGAAAGCACTAGCGATGACGGTAGCAGTCCTTCCAGCAAGGTTACGGACACAGCACCTTGTTCAGCTGAAGAACGAAGCCCTTCGCCAACACAATTCATGGACGGCATCTATTTCCTTGACGGATCAAGCGAAGGAGGATCTGACATGGTGGATAGACGGACTCAAGTCATGGAACGGTCAGAGCTGGATACGACAACCACCAGAGGAGGAGGTCTTCACAGACGCGTCAGACGCCGGTTGGGGAATAGTCAGCGACCGATACGCCAAAAGCGGAACCTGGACAGGACCTCTTCTATTGAAACACATCAACTACAAGGAGCTCCTGGTCGTCTGGAAGGTGGTGACGCAACCGAGATTTCAGGGGAAACGACTTCTCATATATTGCGACAACACAACAACACTAGCATATGTGAACAAGTTTGGAGGAACACGGTCACCCGAGTTGATGGAGCTAGCCAACCAGATATGGACGCATTGCTTAGCAACAGGAACGACACTCACAACAGCCTACATTCCATCAGAACTGAATCCAGCAGACCCCCCGAGTCGACAACTTCAAGAGCAGTTGGAATGGAGTATCAGTCAAGAGACATTCAACATGATCAACAACAATTGGGGTCCACACAGCATAGACCTATTCGCCTCCAGCACAAACGCCAAACTACCGCGATACATGTCATGGCAACACGATCCAAAGGCCGAGGCTCAAGACGCTCTCCTTCAACCCTGGACACACCTAGGTCGCCCTTACATCTGTCCGCCATGGAACTTGATCCCCAGAGTACTCCAGAAGCTGAAACAGGAGAAGATCGCGGCCACCATCATTGTACCCAACTGGTCAGGAGCAATTTGGGCACCCACCATCCGGAACATGGCAACAGCTCCCCCCATCCACCTTCCACGCTCAGCAGTCCTAGATCCAAAGGGAAAAGAATCCGGTCTCCTATCGAAGAACCCGACCTAGTCTCTAACGGCTTGGAGCGTAAGCGGCGCCGACTAGCAGCCGAAGGATACAACACGACAGTTACCGACATCATGACTCGTTCCGAGACAGAGCTACGCAAACAATCACGCTACAACTACGTTCAGGAGAAGCACCACGAATGGTGCCACGACAACAAGCTGGATCCCTACATTGCCAACCCCTCCAACGTTCTCAATTTCCTTGCATGGGGTCATTCAACAAAGCGCTGGCGTTCCTCCACCATTGCAACTTACCGTGCACAGATCCTAGCCCTCTTCGACGACAAGACTACTTTCGAGAGCAACGATACGTTTAGCCAGTTCTTCAAGATCCTTCGCGCCAACGAACCCGACACTTCCACCGAGGTTGACCTGGACCTCTCGCCCATTATTACTTACCTCCGCTCATTCGCCAGCAACGATGACATGTCAGCAGAGCAGCCCACCCAGAAACTTTGTTGGCTCCTTGGAATGTGCGCCTTCCTTCGCCCAAGTGACATCGAACGAATCGACCTGAACAAATGTTGTGTAGAGGACGGATTTATTTCTTTCTACGTTGTCAGACCAAAGGAAACGTCGGCCGGCATCCATAAGTCCAAGTCTGTCATCTTACGAGCGCACTCCTTGGACAGACAGCTATGCCCAGTCCAGACCTTCAATGACTACGTTCGTCGCCTAGCCTATATCAAGATCTCATTCCCTCATCCTACCATGTCTTCCCTCCGGTATAACCCGCTCATCCGCCACATCAAGTCACCAAAAGTCAAGATTGGCTCTTAAAGGATTAGCAAGCACATTGCCGCCATCATGTCCCGCATAGACTTTCCACCAGATTACCGCTTACCTAAAGCCCGCGCCGCAGGCTCCACCCACGCCGCCAAGAACGGAGTCAGTGTCGACGATATTGTAGCCCAAGGCAACTGGGCTTCTCGCCGGATGTTCGAAAAGTTCTACCGCTTATCAAGCAAGACTAGGTCGAACTTTACAGACATAGTTTTGGGTTGATCGATCTCTGGAGCCACAGACATGGCTCGTCTGCCCAAGATGGATAATGGGTTACGAAGACGACGAAGGAAGTCTTACGTCCATTATCCGAGCAGACGAGCCATGTCTGTGCCCTCCCAACCCTCCCTTTAGCTTAGCCTTTTCTTTCTTCTTCGTGCTCGGTCAGAAAGATAGTGTGCAGAGATCGAGCAGGTTTATTTTTTATATTCTCTAGTTTAGTTTCTCGAGTGCAACCAATGAAGATTGATTACACAGACATGGCTCGTCTGCTCGGATAATGGACGTAAGACTTCCTTCGTCGTCTTCGTAACCCATAGTTCGAGCCCACCATGACAATATTTTTTCGCATCTGCGTATTTTTTTTTTGATGTACAGCGATTTCAACTGGCTAAAGGGATAATATCTTTAAAGGGTTTTAAAATCTCGTACGCCCATAATGGTCACCGTCGAGTTGATCTTAAATGCCTGGGCTCCATTGTCTCCGATCGAGTTGCTGCACAAGTCCAAAGTGGTGAGAGTTGAGTTCATCTTGAGGGCCTCCGATAGCGCCTGAGCCCCGGTGTCTCCGATCGAGTTGTGCCCCAAGACTAAAGTGGTTAGGGCCGTGTTGGTCTTGAGTGCCTCAGACAGCGCCACGACTCCGTTGTCTCCGATCGAGTTGCTGCACAAGTCCAAAGTGGTGAGAGTTGAGTTGATCTTGAGTGCCTCAGACAGCGCTTGAGTTCCATTGTCTTCGATCGAGCTGTACCCCAAGGTCAAAGTTGTTAGGGTCGAGTTGATCTTGAGTGCCTCAGACAGCGCCTGAGCTCCATTGGGTTCGATCGAGTTGTCCTCCAAGTGTAAAGTGATCAAAGTCGAGTTGATCTTGAGTGCCTCAGACAGCGCCTGGGCTCCATTGGGTCCGATCCAGTTGTATCGTAAGTTCAAAGTGATGAGAGTCGAGTTGGTCTTGAGTGCCTCAGACAGCATCTGAGCTCCATTGTCTCCGATCGAGTTGAGCCGCAGGTTCAAAGTCGTAAGAGTCGAGTTGGTCTTGATTGCTTCAGACAGCGCCTGAGCTCCATTATCTCCGATGGAATTGTACCCCAAGGCCAAAGTGGTAAGAGCCGAGTTGGCCACGAGTGCCTCAGCTAGCGCCTGAACTCCATTGGGTCCGATCGAGTTGTCCCACAAAGTTAAAGTGGTCAGAGTCGAGTTGATCTTGAGTGCATCAGACAGCGTCTGAGCACCCTCGTCTCCGATCACGTTGTGGTGCAGCTGCAAAGTGATCAGAGTCGAGTTAGCCATTACACTAAAAATTAATTTGTCTCGTGCAGGTGTTGATGGTAGTTTTTCAAAGCCTGAGCCCTGGATCTTTAGCCTTTGTATAAGGTGCTTGTTTCTTTCGACAGATTCCATACTGGAGTCCTGTTTCGACAATACGACAGAGTTGTAGAGTAGCGGTGTAAATGAGTCGTTCCAATCCTGACATACAAGAGCACAGGAGGCGAGGTCTTTAAGGCCAAGACTGCTGGCAATGATTGAGCGAATCTCATGTAGATCGAGGGGATGTGTCTGGGACATCTTAGACATAAAAGGCGAAGAATATGATGAGCGTGGCAATGTTGGTGGCGAAGATAGTGATGTGGGATCACAAGAAGGTGCTAATAACAAAGGAGGAATAGAGTGAACAGAGATGTTGGGATGAAAGGAACGGAATAAAGAGGATAAGTAAGACCACAGTGATGTTATAAAGTAATCTATGAAGCAAATAACGATGTGAAGGATTATAGACACTAATGTTATGCATCAAGTGCTTTCGAGTGGGCAAGCGTGACACTTAGTTCATGCAACACATAAGATTCAACATTTTCGACTAAGCCTCCTTTCTTCCATTAGGATATGCTAATATACGTCAATGAACTCGCCCAGAACACTGCAGAATTGCCACGAAGAAGCTATTAGCCTTTCAAAACAATAGCTTACCGAGGCAGCTATTGTTAAAAAACAAAGGTTGAGGTTGGAAGAGGCAACAATGGTAAATATCAGATGAAAATGAATGAATAAAGGCGAGGTGAAGTTGAGGCGAAGAAGAGAAGCAAGAGACGGTGTTGATGACAATATGTGTGAAGATGACGAGAAAGAGTAAGAGTGGTGGTGGCAACAGCGAGCGATATGAGGGAGAGTGGAGGCAACAATGGAGGAGGCAGCGAGAGTTCACTAGTGGGTGATGAGAGAAGAGTGAAAGAGAAGAAATTTCAGTACGGGGTTTTTTGACCGAAGTCTTTTCTATGTCGACTTTCCGCCACCGCTCTCAAAATGCAAAGATTGCTCTTACCTCCCTCCCCCCTGTTTACCATGGAAGCAGCGTCATTATATGAGCTCCCGAAATAAATATTAAGGTTTGCAAGCGGGAATCAATGACGCTTCTAAGCATTGATTTTCCGCCACCGCTCACAAAATTCAAAAACAGCTTACACATGAAATCTTGTCCGTTCACTACTCTGGTCATTCATCCCAACCTTCAACATATGGGTCATGATAACCCTCAAGGAGGGCTTGGCAGGCTTTCTCGGCCCATTGTTGTCAGTCCTCAATGCGCTCGGGATTGTTGTATCTTTCTGATTCAGCCCTCATCAGCTTGGGTGTACAGGTAGTGAAATTGTTGATGGAACTGTCCATCGTACGTTGGGAAAGGAGAGGCTGGATCTGTAAGTGCCCATTCAGCTGGTTAGAGAGCCACTCAACAGGGCGACCGGTAAACTCGTCCAAGTCTTGTTCTTGATGAGCCAGTCAAGATGCGATTGCCCGATCATGTCCTAGTAGTTTTGTCGAATTTTTTGTTCTTGCAACTTCTGATGGGTGGCATAATTCCGTGAAGAGTGTGTGAGGGTGTTCTTGAGATAGAATATATGGTGGAGTGGAAGGAAAAAAGCTGTAGACAATAGCAGCATTCATAGAATTGGATCGCTTACATAACCTCGGGTACTGCCAAAAAAAGTCGATATTGCTGCAAAGGGAAAGATGAAATTATTTTCTAATACTATTGGGCATTTCACATAAAATATTTTGTTTTGGCCACTAAACCCCGATTAGCCAGCTATTCAAGACAACATTTTTTTTCCACACCAATGCAAACCCCGGCTCACAGCTGGATTAGTGGTTAATTTTTTTACTCATTTTGGTTGAAAGGCACAATAAGGTCCTTATTATTTAAGTCTGCATTTTCAAACTATACCATGACAATATTATTGCACATCTGCGAGTTGTTAATGCTATGCAGCGATTTCAATTCCAAAAGGGATAGTTTATCATTTGTGAACAAACAGAGAACAGGATATGAAAAAAGACAAGCTCGCGCGACCACCGCCAGCGGGACCTACAAGTCAGGAACCGAGTGTCGATAGATCGGTGCCTCCTCCAACATCTGAGGCACCTGGGTGGATACAATCCGTCGGCCCTCAAACTTGAGTGTTTCAATGTCGAAACGATGCAGTTGAGGCGAGCCTTTGCTTTGGGGAGGAGCCAACGCCTGAGCGACATGCCAGTACAGCGACCGTTTGTACTGGCCCTCCATCCAATACTCGGTAGCGGCGCAAAAGAGAAAACAGGCGACCATGACTCCGATCAACAAGTAGCACAGCCCGGCCGGGATCTCGTAGCCCTTGATTACTTCGACCGTATCGTACGCGATGTAGAGCTTGGAACCTTCCCAGTCCAGAATATAACTCTGGCCGAGATTTGCAAAGTAGGCGGCCGCTATCGAGGGGGACTGGAGAATCTTGGGGATTGCAAAAAGTGGCTTGTCCATTCCGACGATTGGAAGGTGGGAAAGGCTCATCATGACAAAGCCCGGTGAGAGAACGGATGAGAGACCTTTCTTAGGAAACACTTGGGGGATATCTGGATTCAAGGGCCGAAACTTGGTGATGGTGCTGTGGACGACTGCATAAACACACACAATGTGAGGCTCGCCATCCTGTTTGCTGCCAACGCACATGAGAGCCAAGACCTCAGTACCGATGATCTTGACCTCCATGATCAAGACTTGTGCAAAAGGATCCGCTAATTGGCTTATTAGGGTGCCGTTATTGACAGAGGTTTCCATGCTCGTCACGAGTTCGTCCTGGGTCCCGAAGAGCGAAGTGGCAATAGAATGAAAATTCTTGGGTTCTGGCATAGAGAAACGGATACCTGAGACGGCGAGACTGACCATTTCACCCGATAGGAGCTGACACCTATTCACCACAGTCAATGGAGTGGAGGAGAGGCCGCTCTTTGTTGCAAGGATAATGTCGGGGGTTATTTTATCCTTTGTGATACAATAGTCGTTGTCGCTAACTCTCAATCGGACTAGAAGTGAAATCTCAGCAACAGTACCATTTTCCAGCAACTTTATCGTGTCAGTTCCTGGTATGACAATCTTAGCTCGACTCTTGGATTCCTGAACAATGTATGACCCTGTCAAGTTGGTGTCCATTGTTTGCGGCGAGTGAACGGTGAGAGTCGCACAGCCGGCGTTTGAAAGACCGAGAGTATCATTGCTGAGATTGCCAACGACGTTGAAGTTCAGTTGATCGCAGGCAACCTCGTAATCGGAAAGACGAGGACGATAGCGTTTTGTCGGGCTGGCTCGTGGGATAGCAGCGGTACTGTTTAGAGCTCTCTCTAGTGCATCCTTCATACTGGTGTTATAACTGACAGGAATAGACCAGACCGGGAGTGTTGTTGTGCCTGAGTAGACTGCGATAAACTGTGTCGACTCCACCACCTCATAGGAAAGACCTGTCTCGCCAGTAGAAATGACAGCAAACAACTTGACGCCGACAAGGATACCGGTTAACATGTAGCCTCCGGCGAATGTTGCCAACAAGCCAAGCCAGGGTCGTCTTGTCACTTTTATGGAGGAGTTCCATAGCGCCGTGACCATCTCAAGGAAGCCGGCTTGTTTGATCCATCGAATACTGTGGGTGTGGTGTAGGGTACGTCGGGATATATGGGCAATACCGGCCATGAAGGATGCGGCTACCAAGATGTCCAGAATAAGGAAGAAAATGTTCAATTGGAAGAATGACCATGGAAGGAACATGGCTGGAAAACGAAGGATGGAGGGAAAGAAGGATGGAATAAAGTGGGGTGAAAGGGTAAGTGAGATTAGATGTTATGGAGGCGATCTGAGGGTATATCATACAAACGAAAAGGAAAAAGAGAGAGAGAGAAAAAGAGTTGCAGAGTATGAAGTGGCAAAGGGATAAAACACCAGAGAGGTATGTTAGATGTGTGCACCCATGGCAAAGGACAGCACGTTGCACTGAAATTTGTAAGCAATTCCTTGGCACACGAACATAAATGGAAATCATTCGCTGTCGGAACCATAAAAGGAAATCATTTCGCTGTCAGAGGTCCTTTTCCATCACTAGAAAAGAGCCTGAATGGAAAAGACCAAGAGGAGCATGCACCGTTTTCTTGCTCGTATTGGCAAAGTTTTCTGAAGAAATATCAAATATGTTTGCTTTCAAGTAAAGCATGCTTCTATTTGCTTTTCGTTTGTTCGTTTGACTCTTTGTTTGTTTACTTGCTTGTATGTTCACTTGTTCGTCTGTTTGCCTGTATGCCTGCTTGCTTGCGTGATTGTTTGTTTGTTTGTTTGTTTGTTGTCTTGCTTATTTGTTTGTCTGTTTGTTGGGGATGCTCGGTACGCAGGTACATATTCCCGATAATCACATATAGTTTTACCTCGGTATCAAATCTGGCCTTGAATTGACATCACTTTTTTCTTCTGACTTCGCAATTGTTCTCCAAAAAAGAGTCGAGAAGGGCGATGGCAAAGCAGCGGAGAAACCTGGGAGAAAGGAAAAGTGAGAACAAAGAGAACGCAAACGTACAAATATTGCCATGGGCAGAACCATTCTAACATCTACAACTCCCTCCCTCCCACTTTCTCTGATCCTTCCCCGATTCTTTTTACTCTCCACTACTACTTCCATCATGATCTTCCCTTGGCCCTTCGCGGTGTCCTCAATCGCCATCACCTTCATCAAGATCATTCTCTCAGGCACCATTGGAGCGGTCTTCACGTTCTATGTCCGGTACTCGCACGACGATTATGCCAACAGCATCCGCTGGTCTCGCCTTGGTGGGTTGTACGAAACAACTACCCTCCTCAAGAACTCTTGGCGAAAATTGCCCAAGAGGAGCTGCATCATTATGACCGTTATGATCATCACCAACGCCCTCACATTGTTCGTTACCATTTTCCTCGGCGCGTTCGTCTCCCGAACGGACATGGCCTCCGACCCAACCTCGACTGTTGTCGTCACCGGACAGGTTCCACCTGGACACTTCCAATCTTGGACCGACTGGAGTGGCTTCATGCAAGCAGACGCCGCTATGGAAGATACTTTGGAGCTGGTGCTCAACAATACCAGATTGAATCCCAACCCTCTCCCCCAGACTGTCTACACCCCGCGCAAGTACGAGTACGAAATTCTCTGTAATGAGACTGGATTGCTGTTTGGCAACAGTAACGAAAACTTCTCACTTGTGTATCCATCCCCTAACGATGACTGCAACGTTTTGCTTGTAGTATTGCAGAATGGGTTTGGTTACAACTGGGATGCCAAAAAAGCCACTAATCGACTGGTCTCTGAAGGCGTGCATATGGCGACCGCACCTTTCTCGTACTCAAGCGAACTGGGCGGAGACTTTTTAGAGCTGGAGCCGTCTGTCACTACATTCAACGGCGTGAGGTGTTCAAGTTGCAGCCCAGACTCAGCACTTTTCATGTTTTTTCCTAAAGACGGCTTGACCTCGCTTCCCAAGACATGTGCTACCAGGTGTCAATATGATACCGACGACGCTATTGTCACGGCAGCCACTTACACCAAATTCGCCGTCAACCGTCTGAATGACTTCGACAAAATAACGACCTCCATCATGGACGACGCATCCAGTCTCCCTCTTATGCAGCCCATGCGCACCGCTGTCAACAACGGCACCTTCCTGACTACAACCTACAACTCAACCTTAGTCAACTCAACCCTCGTCATTCTCACGTCAATATCAACTAACGTTGACCTCTTCATGTGTATCTCAACATTCTCGAATACGACGAGCACCGCAGGCACTGTAGGCCTTATTTGCAGTTATGTTCATTTCACAGCGATTGCAATCAAGCCGCAGCCGTGGGACCCTATCACGCCAGCAGTCTTCAAGCAGTCAATCGACACCAAGCTCAACATAACCAACAAGAACGAGATCACCATCTACCACTTGCCTTCAGGATCAAAGGAATCCATGGCCACGTACTCGTCACTGCACTTGCTCAAAGCGACAACCGATGCAGCAATATATCTCGCCTCCCTCGGCCACAATGTCGTCATGAACACGCAGGTGGAGCAACTGTACATTCTCTATGACACCATCGAATTCAAGGATGCGTTCGAAGTCCCCACCCCTCTTCTCATCTTCCTGCTTGTTTTCAGTTTGGTCTGCATTATTGTTTGGGCTTCGTCTGCAAATCTCACGCCGGTCTTCAGTGGATCCGTCTATAAGGTCATCTACGAGGAGATTAAGTCGAAAAACGATAAAACACAAATGCTCATGGATTGCACACACAACCCCTTGGTCTTTGATGGCTACCAGGTGATCCCCGATCTGGGCGAGCGAGCAGGTCGAACGTCTCAGGAATATGGCATGATAGTTCTCGGAAATGGTTCGACGAAGCAACCACCAATGCAGCAAATATCGATGCAAGAAACACCGATCCTGCAGGACATGCCCGCCCTGAACCCACTCTTGCCTCACACGAGTCCTTTTGCATCCGCCCAAACCATAACGCCTTTTTCTGTCTCCCCTGCTTCCCTCGCCTTCCCTATGAACCCTGTCACCCTTGCCAGCACTGCCGCTTCTTCTTATCGCACCGTAACAACACCTCTGTCATCTCTGCCAGTCAGTCCTGTCTACGCTCCACCTATCCCACCAAGACCTCACGCACACGATGGCAGTCTCACAGGCGCTTCATTGACCCAAGACTTGAACCCTCTTCACTCTGCCACCAACCATGTCAGCCAAGAGACACCTTCCTCGGCTCCTCATCCACCTATTCAATCCTCAACTCTCATCCAAAACCCTTTTTGGTAGCTGACCTTCCTTCTACTTCCTACTTTTTATAAATTGACGACACTAACGAATAAAAAAAATAGCGAGTATTAATATGTACCACGCAATGCTTCGACCGTTAACCCTAACCCATTTTTATTTTGTTGCACTGCTTACCTCTTCGGGACCTTTTGGCGTGATGGCTTCCAGCGCCATAGAACCCACCTAAAAAGGGAAGAAAACAACAACAAAAATAGCAAAAGAAGAGAAGGAGAGAGTTCTTCTCATTACTTATATGATGTGGTGCTACAATTGAACTCCTGATCATAACAGTTCAGATAAATAGACAATCAACATCAAATACATCTCCTTCTCTTCTTTCCACTCCTTACATTATTCTTCCTAACCAGGGACTCCAAATACGTGCATCTTTCTTTTTGTCATAGTATGACCGAGACTTCAGAAAAAATTGAATAAACTCAAACAGAAAACAAATGTGGACTTCAGCCGATCTCGTGATCTTTTTCTACTTGCTAGGGAAGGGTGCGTTGAGTGGAGCATCCAGAGCCCCTGGCGTTGTCGAATAATATGCTTTAGCTGTCACTAAATTCAGCAACGCTCACCATGTCACCAGTCACCTCGACATCTTCGTTGGTGCCATCATTCGTGTGGCTTGATTGGATCACAGTCGGTAACTTTAACGTATTTGAGTATTTATATGTGTTCAATGGATCTTTATGGCAGCAGAGTAGCAAAGTGGAGGCGAGGTTGAAATAAGTGCGTTGGTTTGGAGTAACGTGGCCGGCGTGAGGTATAGCAACCGAGAGTGATTGAGTATGGCCTTGTGCATCCGAGTAACTTAGCATTTGTCATGTAGAAGGATGCAACGCCCATTACAGCAACGAGTCGCCTTTCCATTGTATCTCCCAAGACACTCTGAATCTTGACTGCAGTTTCCGCCACCAAACTGCGCAGAGAAGCACATGCCGTCATGACCAACGACACCACTGCCGCAACATCCATATTTCAAGGAAGGCTTTCCCTCAGAGCCACAGTCAACACCTGGTGTCGGTTGTCCGCACTTGTTGGCAATGCAATAGTCGGATATTGGGCAATCAGCGGTTACTTTGCACCCTCCACTCACGTCGCAATCAGTAGCGTTATCGCATACAAATATGGGCTTGAGGGAACGGGTATGCCCGATTGTAACTTGGTGGGCACAACACTCCAGAGGGTTCCCAACCTCCAACCTTGATCCTTTGCATCCTTTGGATGTCGGAGTATCGCATTTACGTAGATTCCCAACAGTGGCACCCCTGTCCTCAAAAGCAGTCTGGAATTCTGCATCAGTCAGCGGGAATCTAAAACAGCGGTAGCTTGCGGTTGGGCCGGCTGTTACTCTCACACAAGACTCCCTTCCACCGGTGTTGCAATCGACATCAGCTGCGCAAGGAGCGCTGAATGCGGCAAACACAACAACTTGCACCGAATATATCAACAATAACTGAGAAATACGCATTGCTCTAATTCGAAAGCAGAATTGGAGGCATATGTTAAGATCAAAACAAAACCAAATGAGAAGACGACCACTTTTAATGGATATTAGTTTGAACTTACTTGTGGTGACGTAGAGTACGACGAAGTTGATAATGCCTGTTACAATATGGAAGTGCTTTTGTCCTGACTTGAAGATGGAACCACAGGGCTGAAAGAGGGACTAAGAGAAAAGTTTGTGTAGCACGAAGAAACGCCAACGTGAATTAATATACATAGTTTTCGTTTATACAGAACAACAAAAGGGAAAAGAGAGAGGATTGGTTTACCTTGTTAGTTGTCAGTGTAGAGTGGCGAGACAAAAAAAAAGGGTAAATCGACACTATTTATATTTCTAGGGACAGATCTAGGTAGGTGAGACAGGGAGACATTACTAAACGCCAATAAAAAGGAAAGAGTGTATTCGCAATTAAAAAGATGGTCTAGATCATGGGCGTGCTGGGAAAAGAGAGGCGCCGGAAATATGTCAAGAGAGTGGAGAAAAGAGGAGAGCTGGGGAAAAGGTCAAGGGATTTGAAAAATCAAGGGATGGGAAGTTCAAGGGACGCTGGACTAGAAATTTAGAAGGATACGGCACTGGGAAAAGGACAGACAACATCAAGGGATAGTACCAAGGGACAACAGTTGGACAGAAAGCGGATGTCGGAAACGTCAAAGGCATGTCTAAGGATCAAAAATTTTAAAAAAAATTGAGAGTATGCTCATAGAAAAAAGAGGAGTGATATCCGAATTTGAAGGGGTCACACAGAACTGTAAAGGAGGGGCATCTAAACAAATGAGTAGGCGGAGTGAGGGAGGGAGAAAAAAAAGAGGACGAGGGGATCAACAGATGCATATAAAAAAGCAAAGTGGAGACAGCCCAAAAAAAAAAAAAAAAAAAAAAAAAAAAGGAAGGGAGGGATGAATGGGGAAGGCGTTATGAAAAATAAGGGAGAGATCAAGAGCAGAGAGGGAGCGAAACGAAGAAAGGGTGGTGGGAATGTGCGCTTCTGCGCGTAATCGCACTCTCTTGCTCACAGTTAGAGTTGGGAAGTCGCAAATAAAGGGGGGGTTAAAGAAGTGGTACAGTGGTTCCCTGAGGCAAGGTGTATGATACCAGTTTTAACATATGAGCGTAGTACACTAGTTAAACGCGACAACTATGGTCTGGACACGTACAAAAAGTGGTATCATTAAGGTAAGTCGCAAGTCTGCTACTGTGTGTTGAAGGCGCACTAGAGCGCTCATAGCGACGTTGCTTTTAGATCCTTCAATGTCGACTCTTGCAATCCTTGCTTCAGCAGCAATTCAAGATCGCGTTGTCGATGCTTAGTTCACTTGTCGTAATTTCCTTCGTAGCTACCCAAAAAAAAAGTTTCATGCGAATTAGCATATTAAAATCCATTCTGGACATATTATTTGGATCCGCGCGAACACTTGGTATTTGTGTATTGAAGCAGTGTTGTGGATTTACTAGAGGCACATTGAGCTAGAAATGAAAGGAGTAGATGAGAATAGACAGAAGTGCGTGGATAAGAGTCAGTGAGAAAGATGGGGGACTATTACTAATATCGCTACCAAGTAAATATTCTCTATCTCTCTCTTCATCGATCTATATAAGGCACGGGCAGTCACTGAAATATGACACCCCTAATGGTCACAGTCAAGTTGGTCTCGAGTGCCTCGGACAGCGCTTGAGCTCCGTCGGGTCCGATCGAGTTGTTCTCCGAGTACAAAGTGGTCAGAGTCGAGTTGGTCTTGAGTGCCTCAGACAGCGCCTGAGTTCCGTTGTCCCCGATCGCGTTGATTTTCAAGTTGAAGGTGGTCAGAGCCGAGTTGATCTTGAGTGCCTCAGACAGCGCAACAGCTCCGTTGTCCTCGATCGAATTGTGAGACAGACTCAAAGTGGTCAGAGTCGAGTTGGTCTTGAGTGCCTCAGACAGCGCTTGTGCTCCGTTGGGTCCGATCGAGTTGCACGTCAAGTCCAAAGTAGTGAGAGTAGAGTTGGTCTTGAGTGCCTCAGACAGCGCAACAGCTCCGTTGGCCTCGATAGAGTTGCTCTGCATGTACAACGTGGTCAGAGTCGAGTTGGTCTTGAGTGCCTCAAACAGAGCCTGTGCTCCGTTGGGTCCGATCGGGTTGTTTTCCATGTCCAAAGTGGTAAGAGTCGAGTTCATCTTGAGTGCCTCAGACAGCGCGACAGCTCCGTTGAGTCCGATAGAGTTGCTGTTCAAGTTCAAAGTGGTCAGAGTCGAGTTGGTCTTGAGTGCCTCAAACAGCGCAACAGCTCCATTCTCTTTGATTGAGTTTTCACTCAATTCCAAAGTGGTGAGAGTCGAGTTCATCTTGAGTGCCTCAGACAGCACAACAGCTCCGTTGGGTCCGATCCAGTTTCTGTACAAGTCCAATTCAGCCAGAGTCGAGTTGGTTTTGAGTGCCTCAGACAGCGCAACAGCTCCGTTTTCCTTGATCGAATTGTGAGACAGATTCAAAGTGGTCAGAGTCGAGTTGGTCTTGAGTGCCTCCGCCAGCGCCTGAGCTCCGTTAGTTTCGATCCAGTTGAACCCCAAGTCCAAATCGGTCAGGGTCGAGTTGATCTTGAGTGCCTCGGACAGCGCCTGTGCTCCGTAGTCTCTGATCGCGTTATTGTCCAAGTCCAAATCGGTCAGGGTCGAGTTGATCTTGAGTGCCTCGGACAGCGCCTGTGCTCCGTAGTCTCCGATCGCGTTGTTGTTCAAGTTCAAAGTGGTCAGGGCCGAGTTAGTCTTGAGTGCTTCAGACAGCGCTTGAGCTCCATTGTCCCTGATCGAGGTTTTGTACAGCTCCAAAGTGGTGAGAGTCAAGTTGGTCTTGAGTGCCTCAGACAGCGCCTGTGCTCCGTTGGGTCCGATCGAGTCACCCCTTAATTTCAAACTGTTGAGAGTCAAGTTGGTCTTGAGAGCCTCAGACAGCGCCTCAAGTCCGCTTTTTCCGATCGTGTTCTCCCATAGGTTCAAAGTAATCAGAACTGAGTTGGTCATAACGGTAGAAATCACTTCATCTCGGTCAGATATCGATGATAGGGTTTCATTGGCACAGCTCTGAATATCCAGGTGTTGTATGAGGTGCTTGTTTCTCTCCATGGTTTCCATGCTGGGGCCACGTTTTGACAACTTGACAGAGTTGTAGAGTGGCAGTGTAAATGAGTCGTTCCAGTCCTGACTTACACGCGTACAGGATGCGAGGTCATTAAGGTCAAGACTATTGGCAATTCTTGAGCGAATCTCATGTAAATCGAGGGGGTGTGTTTGAAACATCTTAGTCAAAAAGATGAAAGCGTGACAAGTGTGGCAGGGATGATGAACAGGATGGTGTTGATGGGGTTACAAGAAAGTGCAATTGTGAAGGAGAAATGAAGAAAAGAATGAAGAAAACGAAGAGGATGTAAAGTAGCCAATGGGGTAGATGAAAATATAAAGGATGACAGACACTATGTGTAATAGCAACAGAGCACAAGAGTGTGAATGATGGAATAGGCAAGAGAAGGTAGCAAGAAAGAGACAAGAGTGTAAGGGGAAAATGCAAAAGGTGGGAAAAGATTTTGTTTATTGTGAAAGGAGCGAAGAGTATTTATACTAGTGTGCAAAAGAGTTGGAAGCGTGGTTGAGGAGAACAATCTGTGTGACAAAGCGAATGGAAGATGTGAACTTCAAATTCCAACCCAGCATTCGTGTCTGCGAACACGCAACATTTTGCCTCACCCTATGTAGTGTTGTAGTCTTAATTGATTTGACTCATCCCAAAACAAAACCTTAATTTACTGCGGCATAAAAATGAATAACAGAAACTGCCGCAGCCAAGCGTTCATAGCGACGTTGCTTTTAGATCCTTCGATGTCGGCTCTTTCAATACTTGCTTTATTAGAATTCGGGGTCGCGTTGTTGATGCCTTGTTATGTGTACTAAAGTCTTTTTATTTAAAGGGTTTGATCGTTCAAGTTGGTTCGACGCGTACCTGGACTGTGGTGTGTGTGGTCTGTATGTTCACGTAACACAACTTTGTCGCTCTTATGCGTTAGATTCTGTTGCGAAATCAAAGGGGCTTGATAACGGTTGAACAGACGATCGCTACGTCTGTAGTTGACACAGGTTGTGGGTTGGTTACTCTTTTGATAAGTGTTAGCACATATTAATATTAATACATAGTCAGCTATTCGACAGTTAAAGCGTCTCTTAAAAAGGGGCAATAAACAGAAGTACCACCATGCGTCCCATTTTCTACATACACAGTAACTACATTGCTCTAGTACGGTGAAGTAGACGTTGGATGCAAGAGGGTATAGCGCGCGTCATCTAGTCCCGACAATTTCTAAGGCACAGCCAAATCTTGAATGTTTTCACCCCCGCACTAATCCCATGTAACCTTACATCAGGCAATCCCACCTGAATTATGCGTGACTGCCTATTTCGTGCGGGACACAGTCATTTTCATATGGGAACTGCCAAATCTCTGACAACCGGAAAATGATAACTTTTGACCCAGGCCTCGTACAATGAAAAGCTTTCTGTCAGTCGCTTCAAAGAGGGAAAACAAGCACAGTAACAGAGAGTTTTTTGGTCAACTCAAACATATAATATTTTTCCTATTGAATTCATGGATTTTTGGTGGCTCGGCTGTCGGGACTAGGTGACGCGAGCTGTATGGATTTTGCAAAAAATCGAAACAAATGTTTACCACTTCTATGACGAAGCCCGCCCGTTCGTTCGTTGCAGCCAGGGAGTTGGTGGTTGGTGACACCAACAATGCCGCGGGTGTTAATGAGGGGATTGGAGTGGCAACTGTGACACTTAAAAAAAGGATATTGCCGTGAGCTTGGGCTCACATTTACCTTTTCCTATTGTGAAAAGAGATTTAGTTGTTGTGCTCGCGTTCCAGCTGCTTCTATGCACCTGCGCTCTGTATGATGCACACTCTCCTGTCTTACTTCGCTGAACTTACTGGATAGGAAAAATCAAGATTTGAAAAGATAAAGGGACGATAAGATCAAGGAGCATGAAATAGCTTTAGAGTTGTGAAAGAGAGAGAGTGAAGCTAGACTATTTATCTGTTGAGAAGGAAGTGGCTGAGCCACACTATTGAGTGCATAACACCTTTACAATTATTCCGTTACAAAGGAATCAAAATCTCATCAACAAAGTATGGTAGTCCAGCCTAGATCACATAGTACTGGTCAGTAAAAGACTGCGTTATCGATTGTTTGAGTGATAAAGGCTGCTGTTGGGTTACTGTCTGGGTTGTAGCCGTAGCCGGCAGTCGTCTTAGTAGGGATGGTATAACCATCGAAGCAACCCTCCTCGTCGAACACCGCTGTGAAGGGATGGGCTTGGAAGGGCTGCTTTCCGATCTTTGCCCAGCGAGACAGTGTCACAGAGGCCAGTGCTCCGGATGGGTTCACAGTGAGCTGCACATCGTGCGTTTGTCCGGCATGTGCCACTACGGCAATCACCGTTTGCTCGTCTACGGGTTTCCAGCTCACAGAGGGATCGAGGGCTGCTGCAGGAACGAAAACGAGCTCGCTCACGAGCCTTCCGACAGCACTCCGGAAGAGGTCAGGCCCTGATTCGTTGACTAGTGGAATATGACCAAAGAGGCTGTGGCGCATCTCAGCAGTACTATCGGTCAAACGATCGAATCCGGTCACTGGTAAACAGAACAAAGATGTCTTCTCAGCCCAGATGTAACCCTGGAGAGGAGCCAAAACCTGCATGGCGGTGAAGGGACGCCAACTTATGAGTTTGATGGTGCCGTGCTGACGTAATTCCACTGTTGTGCGAAGTTGAGTTCCGGGCGTAATGGCGTGCTGTAGCCAGCGCTGCGCTGGCACGGGCAGGTGAGTCACCATGGCTGGATCAAAAAGGATTCCTGGTTTGGCGTCTTTGATTAGGGACGTCCAACTTTGCCGCAGTGTATGAGGTACTTGATTTGATATTTGCCATGTGGAAGGGGCAGCGGTGGCTGTCATGGTGAGAGAGTTTGTTTATTAGGGGAAAAAAGAAAAGGGAGTGGGAACGAGAAAGGGAACGGGAAAGAAGAGGTGTGCTGTATATATACTGCATCCAATCGCACACTATAGTCTTGTTAGCGTTTCATATCGGCATTCTATTTTCGAAATACGATTCGATCCGTAAACAAGTCATCGGTTACGGATAGGCCTTTTTTTAATCTGAATCGTGGTAAAGTGACCCTCCATCCAAAAGAAGTTGAGCCGCTGGGTGCGTGCGCGTACGGGCCTGTTCTAGAACTACCAATACAGTATCGGTATATGCATTTACAATTATAAAGGCTCACATGTTTTTTTGGAGAAATGATTGGCTTCGAGAATTCTGATACGTCGCCAATGGCATTTCTCCCATTTGTGTGAGAAATTGAGAAATGACCAAAATACTTCCCAGTATGGCAAAAGCGAGCTCAGGCACCAGACAAGGGCATGCCAGAATTCCTCTTGCCTACCTCCTATGCCCATTAACAATACCAATACACCCGCTTCTCTCTTTTCTTTTCTGTGCACTGTACTGTTCACTGTACACTCACTCTCCACCGAACGCAGTACCTAATACCTACTCTTTAGCAACATCAGTCTGTAGCAGCAATAGGCAGCGGCATTGCACTTGCTTTTTTGGCCAATCACTCTTTTACTTCTTAGCCATTTCATTATTACCAAAAACAAAACAAAACAAAAAAAAGTATGATACACGATATTTTTATTATCATTGCCAGGTGGGGACTAGCCGGCTTCTCCTCTTGCAGCCTTCTGGTCTCGGCAATAATTGATCAATTGGTTAACAGTCCATGAATGCACCTTGAACATTACATCGAGCTCCGAAATGGCCCTCTGGATGGAATCCTGTCGATTAAGGCTGTCATCTGCTGCTCTGAATTGCTCGGCTTGGTATTCGACCTCCTCAACCACTCGCTTTTTGTTGTTAAGTTGTTTCTGGTATTTCCTAGAGATGCCCAGTGATTTCTTTCCAGCCTTTTGTCGTTCTTGCTCGAACTTTTGATATTCTTCCCAGATAGCAGCCACGTTTCCAAGTCTGTAGTTGACTGAAACTGTGACGCCTCCAGTCGTTACACTGGTACTGGTAGTGGTGGCGGTCGTAGTAGTCGTAGTTGCAGTTGTCGTCATGGTCATGGATGACTGCTGCACAGGCATAGGCACGCCTTGTAGAGGTATCCCCTGAGATTGGGACTGGGACTGAGACTGGGCAACTGGGGCCCATCTCGGAAGCCCCAATACTGTTACCGGTACCGGTGCTTGCGCAAGTCTTCGAGGATGAGAAGGACCGGGCTGCTCAGAATGAACCTGACAAGCAGTGGACACGGCTAGAGCGGGAGTGGATCCGAATGCGTACTGACATGAGGGTGCTGGATAAGGTTGTGACGAGAGCGCTGGGTATGATTGCCAGGGAGGGAGAACAGAACCAGAACCAAGGGCGGAGGGGCCGAGTCGGCTGATCAGATAATCCAACTTGGACTCGACACGGAAGATAGTATCCTTGAAATAGCTCATGCCACAGTCAAAGAGAGTATCCACATACATCATGGCTTGATCCAGGCGTTCAGCTGCTGTCCTTCGAAGCCCTTGCATCTCGCGCTCCATGTTCTCAAAACTCCCTGGTAGCCTCCCCATTATCTCCCCTTGCCGAACGAGAACTCGTTGCTGGTCCTGTAGAACCATCTTCACATTGGGATGCATGTCCACCGGCAGCGCCACATCCTTCGAGCTCAACGCTGCCTCTACCTGCTCCTTAAAGGCCTGGAAAGCTGCCGTTTTGAACACTCCGAATGCAAGTAGAGGCGACTCCACATCAGTGAATCGGCACAGGTACTCTGCAGCATCCTGAAGGATCACTCGTCGTAGGCGAAGTAGTGCCTTTAAAAAGCATTGTTTCGCCAGGTCAGATTGTCGAGTGTTGGATGGGACAAAACCTCGGACGTTCGGATCGTACTGCAGCGGCAAGTCATTGCTGAGTTGGGAAGGATCATTGGCGTTCCTCTCCTCCATTTCGTGTATGCACTCCTCTTGCCATTCATCGTACTCAGAGCTGCCTGGAGGTCCGAATGCGGTTTCGATGAAAGGAAATATTTGTCGTTGCAATTCCAAACTAGGCGAGATTTCGTTCCGCTTGAGATGGAAAGGTACTTGTCCACCCAAAAATCCAGCCATCTGAACCGCAAAAAGGTAAGAGGGGTCGTCATCGTAGTACTCGTCCAATTTGCTGTTCTGATGTACCCAACGACCTGCCTTCTTGATATCCTCTCGCCTGATTCGTAACATCTTGGCCTCGCTTGCACCACTATGGCGGCCGGAATGAGTGATGTGACGGCACGATACGCGCTGACGTTTGAAACAGTCTCTTGTGGAGTCCGCTTGGCTTTCATATGATAGCTCGTCCTTCACGTTGGGCCAAGTGTGAACGAGCTTTGTACTGATCCAATCGGGATCATCAAAATCCGGTGGGTTCTCATGTTTGACCTAAAGTCATATCCACAACGCGCGAATAGAAATGAGGACAAGAGTACTTGTCATAGTCAGACTTTATACATGCACTCAACACAACACAATAAGTAAAAATGAAAAAAGGTAGGCGCTTCAAGCTTACATGGAACAGGTCATAGAAGTAGAACCCAAGCGCTCCAACACTGCAGCGACGTACATCAGAATGTCTAGTAGAAACGCCATACAACATCTTGCCTGACGGGTTGGTTTTGCCCTTGTGAAAAGAGGACATCAAGTAAACCAGGTTTTGAGTACCGCCTACAACATTGAAGGCAGGATCCATAAAGATGTCTGAGTAGGAAATCCCTCGAAGGTCCTCGTCTCTCAGGAGCATGGCATGTCTTATCGCTAGCGAGAGATGTAATCTCATCGCAGGCGATGTTTCCGACACTGGCTGCTGCCATGCGTCTAAAAGACACCTACCAAGGTTACATGGGATACAAAATGTTGTTAGTTGCACTCAACATATTGCGCTTCCTGTTATTGCTCCTACATAATTTCAATGTTCTCTCTCGCTCGCTCTCGCACACACCTTATATGCTCGTCGATCGTGTATGTGTTTCTGACTGCACAGGAGGCAGACCAGTTGCGATGGTTGACCAATTCGCCGATCACAAGGTCGTTGTTGTATTTGCGGAGAGTCTCCTTGATCGCCGTACTCTTTCGTAGATGTGGCGCAGGGTTGGGATTGACGATACGATTACTTTGCCGTGTTTGCAAATGGATGATCGCTTTTAATGCCTGATCCATAGTCGATTTCTCGCATAGCACCTGCAGGACCTTGGACCCATCCTTCTCCTGCGGGACTTTTTCCAGGACTGGTGATAATATAGACGGACAATAAAGATTAGCATATCATCCGCATCCGAACTCCATTGCACAACAATACCTGATACTCTTATTCATTCTATCCATCATTCCTAACAAATCCTGTAAAACGTACTTGTGCGCAGATCAACTGGTCGACGATTTGCCTTATTGGTATTGGAATCCGACGCTACCAATGCAAGAGCCACCCTCACGTCTTTGGTGTCGTCAGCCTTGAAGACCTTGGGAATTTTCCTCTTAAACATGAAGTCCTTAAAAAACACAAGGACTTTCTCCTCGGAGACCTCATATCGGAAGTCTTTCTCGAACACGTACATCCTGTCACAAAAGTCCTATGCGAGACATCATTCACGGATAAGAACCACTATACAACCAATGGGCATGAACAATAGTATTCAGTCATGATCTTTGGATGGGTGATGTTCTATGCTCTTACCTGGAAGAGTTTGAGATAGACTGAGTATGCCTCCTTAGTATTGCAAGCCAAGTTCTCGTTCTCGAAATTCATGCCCTGAAGGCGGAACATCGTCCCTCTCTGGCGCAATTCGTGAGCAGCCGAACTGCTGCCTTGCGAACCTTCACCTCCTACGACAGCGTCGGTGTTGCGACATGTTGATAAAACTTTCATCAGCGCGGAAAACTCCTCTAGAGTAAAAAAGAACAGAGGCAGAAATGTTAAAGGATAGTCCATCAGAAAAGGCAGAAAAGGCAGAGAAAGGTATAACTGTACAATACTACTACTAGTTTGGTTTAAACACATACGTTCTACCCGGGCGTTTAAACTCTGTCTCGGACGCCCTCGCGTTCTTTTTGGTGTCCGAGCTTGTAGACTCTGGTTCAACTCCGCTTCGGATGCCGATCCATCCGAAACGGCTTCTTCAAAAGTCGTTGCTGAAGCTAAGGTGTAGCACATAAGCGGGTGAGAGAGTGGACTCTAAATAAGGACTCTTTTCATCAAACGCCAACATCGACAATAAATCGGCGGTATCAAGCTAATACCTGTTATCCTGCGCTTGCGCTTCACTGAGTCCCCTGCTGCTGCTGCGACTGTGGACTGTGCTGAGGAAGATGTGCAGTGCACTTGACTAAGTGGTTGTGGCTGCTGAGCTGGTGTACGCTTTGTATGGTATAGTTGCTGCAATAGTGCTACTGCTTCCTGTACCTGTCGAACAGGCTCTTCCCGAAGTAGTTGTGTTTGCCTTTCCTGTGATTGTTGAGGTAAAGTCTCCTGTGATTGTTGAAATAGTGCTAATGCTTCCTGCAATTGCTGAGCAGGCACAGGATCTTCTTGTGGTTGTCGAGTTATCGTTTCCTGCGGTAGTTGTATTAGCGCTTCTTGTGGTTGTGGTTGTTGAGATGTTGTTTGTCGTTTACGCGCGACTGAATTGTTTGCTGTCTTCATTTTTGTGTTGATTGATTCACAAATGAGTAACAAGCAACGGCATTGGCCTAGTTGTTGTTGTTGTTGTTATTGTTGTTGCTGTTGTTGTTGGCGTTATTGTGTGTCAAGTATGTATGAGATAGAGATAGAGACAGAACAGAGGGAGCAAAGAGAAGGGACGAATGGAGGTTGTGTGAGCTTGCCAATGCGCAATGCGAGCATGTTGTGAATAAAAAAAAAAGCATCCGTATGACCCCCTCAATTGTAGCCTTGAAAACAGGGGAACTTTGACTCCCTCCCTCTAAATGCATATTCACCAGCCAATCAGATCTCTACAGCTGTGTATACCTTGGTATGGGTTGAGAAATGATCAAGCTTCATATGGAGGAAATAACCCATACCACAGGTATTGGGTTGAGAAATTTCTCAGTGTGACTGAGAAATTGACACACATACAGTCGAAAATGGTTTTTGGGCACACTTACCCAGCTAAAAGTGTGCCCAAAAAAAACAATTCGGATTGAATTAACTCTCTAAGAGAATTATTCTAAAACACAAAAACACAGTCTCGAATATATAGTGCACGTGCGAGAAAAGGCAACCATGCGCTCATGCCCACAGAGAAAGTCAAGAAAAGTTGTGCATGGAATTGGTATACGTTGCACATTTCATCCACCATTCACCATGCCAAAGAGTAAAGTCAAGCGTGTGCATCGGTCGATTGCGGAAGAGATGAAGACGCGAGCCCGGAAACAGGGATCTGACCCTTCTTTGCTCGCTTCCAAGAAGGACAAAACATACACCAAACGAGAGCTTGAGGAGATCAACGCCCGTCGCCGACTACGGTACCACGACCTCTTGACCAGTGCTAGGAACGATGACAAGGCTGCTATCATTGTGTTCCCTACCGCCGACCAGTTCGAGATCCCGATGGCAAGAACCTCCCACTCCTTGAAAACGCGGGTCGAGGTGCTGGATATATACCATTATCTCGAACGACGGAAAGAGGACTTCCCAATCACTCTTTCCCCCAACACCTTTGGGCTTGCGTTAGGAATCAAACTTTCACGCAGAGCTTGCTATAGGATGTTAAAACGAGAAGATGAGGTATGTGTAAAGTACAAATTATCAAGAATCAAGACCTATCTTCAGTAAATTAATAGTAACTAAGTGGCACTCGTTTTATACACGTCCATATCGATCAATACATACGTAGCACTGCCAAGACACTCCCTGAAGGCGCTCATTACATCGTCAAGCGGAAGAATCTAATGATTGAGCGAGTCCTGCTTTACTGGCTGCGTGATCAACGCAAGAAGAATGTTCCTGTGACGGGCAAGCTGATGAAGGAGGCAGGTCATTTTGCATGTATGGTCCTCTGCGACCTCAAGGACGACTCAGGCAACACTGTATCCGAGGCGCCAATGTCGTTTTCGGCCTGGTGGTTTGACTCATTCAAGAAACAGCATCGTATCTCGTATTGTCAGCTTCATGGAGAGGCAGGATCGGTCGACCTAGACGCAATTGAACCTGAACTTGACAAAATTCGTAGGATTTGCTCCCAGTACACTCCCGACAATATTTTCAACTGCGATGAGACCGGAATGTATGTGAAGGAGTTGGACACCAAATCCTATGCGACACCGCTTTCCAAATCTGGCGCCAAGGCTTTTAGGGATTGCAGAGTCTCTATTCTATTCTGCATCAACGCCTCTGGCACATCTCTCAACTTGGCCAAGACTAAAAAGTCACTGAAGCCGTTGGTTATCGGTAATATGATATTTTTTATGACATTGCAATGAATTATACCCAGTAATATCTTTTCACATCTTAACCTTTATAACTCCTTCATGATCGTTAGGTGAACACATCCCCAGAGACGTCGAAAAACAAGCCGCCTTGAGGATGACTATGTTGAGATCGGCAAGTGGATGGATGATCGGCGAAATATTCACAGCCTGGCTGGACCTGTTGGATGATGAGCTCGAACAGCCAACCCTTCTCTTTCTGGATTCAGCAGGAGCCCACAACAATGTCGATTTGTATCGTTGGAAACACCTTCGCATCCTACGACTACCCCCGCATTCAACACCCAGCCTCTCGACGCCGGCGTTATAAGTGCTTTCAAACGGGCGTTCCTGGAGAAGCTTGGCCGAGGAATTTACCATGCTCGTAACTTTGACCAAACGGTAACTATTTCCAATGGGCGCGCTTGGACACTGATTCCGGACGCATGGGATGAGATCCAACCTTCCACACTGCGCAAGTGTTTCGCCAAAACCCCTGTACTTCCAACAGAAATGCGCGAAGCGCTCCACCGACGACGGTCGACCAAGGATGAGCAGCAGCCGAAACCTCAGCCCACCCAAGGCGAAAAATACAAGGAGCAGGAGAAAGCATACTTCGAACATATTATTGCCAAGGTTGGGGAGGGCGATGAACTGGATTCCAGAGTGGAAGAAAGCAGGGATGAGCAGGCCGAGGAGCTACGACAAGTGGATGAAGAGGGTGGAGAACGGGAAAGCGTGGGCGATGATCAACCAAGCACTGGCAATTGCTCAAGCCACGAGGATCCTGAAAGCTCACCCATCGCAGATACGGATATCTATACGACTATCAAGACGCTGAAACATATGGCAGGAGACAATGATGTTCTCACCATCGAAGGTATCAAGCAAGTGCGGAAGAGTGGGGAACGAGGCCAAGGAAGTAAGATGGAGGTTCGAAATGTAGTAAAACGCCTTGTGCGTGTCTGTACGACCGTTAAGGATGATGACTTGGTTAATGAAGTTGCAAAGGACGAATAAAACACGACTTTTGCTTTTCTCGCACGTGCACTATATATTCGAGACTGTGTTTTTGTGTTTTAGAATAATTCTCTTAGAGAGTTAATTCAATCCGAATTGTTTTTTTTGGGCACACTTTTAGCTGGGTAAGTGTGCCCAAAAACCACTTTCGACTGTACCACAAAATGGCTACGTTTTGCTTAAGAGTGCACTGGCCATACAAGGCTTTACTTTTCTTTTTTTTTTCATCCAAGTCTACTGCCGCAAAGCAGTTGCTATATCTTGAAACATATCATGATATACCCACCCTTTTGGGCGACGGCACAAGCACGAGGACTTTAGAAGGATGATGCCGAACGGATGAACTGCTTGAAGGAGGCTGACGACATACAACACCTACGACACCTCCGCTATCTATTCGCGATGATCCTCTGTTTCCGCAGTCCATCCAACCCAAGAAGGCTCTGGGATCAGTTTTCCGATGCACTTTCCGCCGACCTCCTGTACATAGCCAAACAATCCGGACTGTACCCGACCGATGACCCGCAGGCGCAATTCAACGCTCGAGTCGATGCTTTATTTCATATCAATAAGTTGCTCATCGATATGGAAACTAGCCTCGACAAATACCTTCCTCCTCCTCAACACATGGACAACGCTGTCATAAACTATCCATGGAGCAGCAACAGCGACCATGAAAGAACTCATCATGAACCGACGGGCCAGGAGTACGCACAACTGGCATCAACGCACAAGGCCCAATTGACAGCTGAACAGAAAGCGATGTTCAGCACTATATTAACCTCAATCTCTAAACCCGAAAATAAACGACTTCACTTCATCGACGGCCCCCCGGTGGCACGGGAAAGAGCTTTTTGTACAACACGCTTATTGAAAACATACGCGGACGTCAGAAAAAGGCAGTTGTCGTGGGAACTGCTTCATCGGGTGTTGCTTCCATCATTCTACTCCAAAGACATACAGCACATTCGGTATTCAACATCCCTATCTCCATCACAGACAACCCAACACGTTTCCTAATCAGAAGAATTGCGCATGTACATCTCTATGTAGGCCTGTCAAGGTGCTCCAACCCCAGCGATTCAAATATCAAAAGTAGTACCAGACCAGGACTCTAATACATCCATCCCTCACTCCTCTTGACTCACTCTCAGAATAATCTAAATTCTTCAGATGCATCACAATCAACATTATTAAAGGGTCTACTCCGCAGTCTGCAGAATGATTAAAGAAGCCATGGACTTTGCATGTCGGAGAAGGTAGAGGAGGAGTCTGGAGGGGAGGAGCAGGCAGGAGATGTACACGTGCATCGGATTACCCCAATATATTCTTTCACCTTGGACACAAACTGCTTGTCAACAAAGGGGCGTCATAGGACGGGAACGAGTCGACATTCCTCCCCGGAAATCGACAAGTGCCTGGTAAAACCTTAATCACAATCACTTACGTACTTAAGTATGTCTTCTCTCTCACCCTTTTTCTCATTTCTCCTCATTTCTCCTCATCTTTCTTCTCTTCTCATCTCATCTTACTTTCTACTCTCCCTTTTTTTCATCTCCATCACGAAGCGATCATTATTTTCCCTCATCCGCCCATTTTCGTAGCCAACTTCATATTTCTTTTTCCTCCATCAATATTTCTCATCACATGACTGCAGAACAAATTGACCTTGGAGAGGAGCAGAGCGACGTCGAGGCGGTCAAACGGTACACCAAGGATGCCAAGCAAGGGGATGCAGCCGCACAATCCAACCTTGGATGTATGTACAAGGAGGGACAAGGAGTGGACCAGAGTGATGACGAGGCGGTCAAGTGGTTCACCAAGGCTGCCGAGCAAGGGGATGCAGTCGCACAGCACAAACTTGGATTCATGTACAGCCAAGGACGAGGAGTGGAGCAGAGTGATGTCGAGGCGGTCAAGTGGTACACCAAGGCTGCCGAGCAAGGGAATTTAGTCGCGCAGTACAACCTTGGATTGGAATACGAACAAGGGCAAGGCGTTGAGCAGAGCTATGTTGAGGCGGTCAAGTGGTACACCAAGTCTGCCGAGCAAGGGGATGCAGCGGCACAGTACAACCTTGGAACGATGTACATGCATGGACGAGGAGTGGAGCAGAACGACGTCGAGGCAGTCAATTGGTTCACCAAAGCTGTCGAGCAAGGGTATGCAAACGCACAGTCCAGCCTTGGAGTGATGTACATGCATGGACGAGGACTGGAGCAGAACGACGTCGAGGCAGTCAATTGGTACACCAAGGCTGCCGAGCAAGGGTATGCAGTCGCACAGTTCAACCTTGGAGCGATGTACATGCATGGACAAGGAGTGGAGCAGAACGACGTCGAGGCAGTCAATTGGTTCACCAAGGCTGTCGAGCAAGGGTATGCAAACGCACAGTCCAACCTTGGAGTGATGTACATGCATGGACGAGGAGTGGAGCAGAATGACGTCGAGGCAGTCAATTGGTACACCAAGGCTGCCGAGCAAGGGGTTGCAGTCGCACAGTTCAACCTTGGAGCGATGTACATGCATGGACGAGGAGTGGAGCAGAACGACGTCGAGGCAGTCAATTGGTTCACCAAGGCTGCCGAGCAAGGGGATGCAAACACACAGTCCAACCTTGGAGTGATGTACATGCACGGACGAGGAGTGGAGCAGAACGACGTCGAGGCAGTCAATTGGTTCACCAAAGCTGTCGAGCAAGGGAATGCAAACGCACAGTACAACCTTGGATTGATGTACAACCAAGGACGAGGAGTGGAGCAGAGTTATGTCGAGGCGGTCAAGTGGCACACCAAGTCTGCCGAGCAAGGACAAGCAGCCGCACAGGCCGACCTTGGAGCGATGTACATGCATGGACGAGGAGTGGAGCAGAACGACGTCGAGGCAGTCAATTGGTTCACCAAGGCTACCGAGCAAGGGGATGCAAACGCACAGTCCAACCTTGGAGTGATGTACATGTATGGACGAGGAGTGGAGCAGAACGACGTCGAGGCAGTCAAGTGGTTCACCAAGGCTGTCGAACAAGGGAATGCAAACGCACAGTACAACCTTGGATTGATGTGCGACCAAGGACGAGGAGTGGAGCAGAGTTATGTCGAGGCGGTCAAGTGGCACACCAAGGCTGCCGAGCAAGGACAAGCAGCCGCACAGGCCGACCTTGGAGCGATGTACATGCATGGACGAGGAGTGGAGCAGAACGACGTCGAGGCAGTCAATTGGTTCACCAAGGCTGCCGAGCAAGGGGATGCAAACGCACAGTCCAACCTTGGAGTGATGTACATGTATGGACGAGGAGTGGAGCAGAACGACGTCGAGGCAGTCAAGTGGTTGACCAAGGCTGCCGAGCAAGGGTATGCAGCCGCACAGTCCTTCCTCGGAGTGTTGTACAAACAAGGACAAGGAGTCGAGCAGAGCGACGTTGAGGCAGTCAAGTGGTACACCAAGGCTGCCGAGCAAGGGGATGCTGAAGCACAGTCCAAAATCGGAGTGATGTATTACCAAGGTCAAGGAGTGGAGCAGAGCTATGTTGAGGCGTTCAAGTGGTTCACCAAGGCTGCCGAGCAAGCGGATGCAGTCGCACAGTACAACCTTGGATTCATGTACGCGCAAGGACAAGGCATCGAGCTGAGTGACGTCGAGGCGGTCAAGTGGTTGACCAAGGCTGCCGAGCAAGGGTATGCAGCCGCACAGTCCATCGTCGGGGTGTTGTACGAACAAGGACAAGGCGTCGACCAGAGTGACGTCGAGGCGGCCAAGTGGTACACCAGGGCTGCCGAGCAAGGACAAGCAGTTGCACAGTTTAAACTTGCCTGTATGTATCACCAAGGACGAGGACTCGAGCAGAGTGATGTCGAGGCGGTCAGGTGGTATACCAAGGCAGCAGAACAAGGACATGCAAGCGCGCAAAACTGCCTTGGTTTCTCTTATGACCTTGGCCAAGGGGTCGAACAGAGCGACCGTCTTGCATTCGTATGGTATAGCAAGGGTGCTGAACAAGGCAATGGGTGTGCTATTTTCAACCTTGCATTGATGTATGAGGTCGGTCTTGAGGTTGTTCAGGACCAAGAGGAGGCACTAGACCTGTATCGCCGTGCAACGGATGGCGGCGTTTCAGTCGCTCACTTTCACGTCCAATGGCTTACCAAGCTCAGTAGTCTTGACAGAAGAGAGCTGGCAGACGATTCAGTTGCCATTTCATTGTACCACCGAGGAGCCGAACAAGGACATGTGGCAGCACAGTATAGTCTTGCACGAATGTACGAGATAGGCCGTGGTGTCGCAAAGGACAAGGGCCAAGCGATTACGTGGTACAGCATGGCCTCTGCTCAGGGACATGAAGATGCCGTAGAACGTGTGAAATATCTTCAAAAGCATTTGGATTAAAGTTGTTACTGTAAATATATAGTAATTTCAAATACTGTATGCTTGGTTTATTAATTCTTTTGAGTTGTTTGAAAAAGAAAGTGCCAATGGTGATCAAGCATGTGGAGGAAAAGGGATCCACAAGAGTTAGAATCAACTCCTGCAAAATCCGATCTTCTATTCAAGAACTCCTACTCGGTTTACCTGGCCGCTACTCCAGCAAAAGACCTGGTCGACATTCCTGGTGCCAGACGAGGTGAGGAATCATCTTCCTCCGCTGTCTCCCTGCTACCTACAGTCGATTAAAGATAATCTGATGCCTGCTCTCAAGACGAGGCCACAGCTCAGTCACTCTCAGTCCAGGCTTGTGCACAAGCATCCACTCCACTTCGCGAAATCCAAAAATCCTCGATGTCTCCGATGTCGCCGCTTGCACAGCGCAACTCCTTCAGCTTCGTCAGACTAGAAAGGTATTCCGGGTATCTGGGGTCCTTCATCAAATCACCCAGCGAGAGAAGGCCCGGAAAAAACGCCTCCGCATTATCCACATCTGTCAGCCACCTGCATTGATCAGTTTGAGCGCGAGAAGCCATGACAAGTGGGGTAGGATAAGGATGCGATAGGAGGCCAAAGGAGGATACTCGTCCCATGGGCAGAACTTTTCCAAGCTTTTATCGTATTCCAGTCGTGCCTGCCGAGTCAGGTTTGGGGGCACCACTGCTAGATGATCGAGCAACAAAAATCCTGCAAGCCAACCTGGTCCAGATTCATAGTCTTGAGTTCCGTTCTTCGCACAAGGTAACGCCATTGATGAGCGAGTAGCGGGGGCACCCAGGGCTATACCTCCCTCACGCCGCGGGGTCAACAGCATAAACCCCAGCCGCGGTTAAAAGTGTGCCCTGGAAGGCGCATTCTCGTCGAGCTTGTAGTGCCCAGCCAAACTGTCAATAAAGTAGAGTAGAAACACTGTCTTGATTCGCAGAAAAGTGACAAGGTCCATGTTCTGGGCAAGAGGGCCAAGAGCGTCAAATGAATGCAAAAGGCGATGTGCTGTTGAATCATCTGAGAGGTCCAGAGTACGCCAGAGTTGAGGGGGGTCAGGGTGTGATGATTAAACCTGCTGGCCATCGAGAGCTGGGAAGGACTGTCCAGAAACCCGACAGATGGCTTCCTACAATGCCGGCAATGTAGGAGACTGCCTTCACAGGCGGCGGGCGACATCCTGAGAAAGGATTCAGAAGAGAATCAGGGGAGGCGTTGTCGATTACTGGTTCATGGTGTGTGTGTTAATTTGGAGGGGAGGGTGATGCTGATGGTGGGAAGGGAGGGGAAGGAGGATGGAGGGGAGGGGGGCAGAAGGGTAAGAGGTGTATCCTTTTTTTTTAGAACGTGGTAAAGGTGTGTCCTTCGCACAAATCAAATGGCCTTTCAGATGCTGTAGCAGTCACGTGCAGACGCGCTTTTGTTGTTGATGAAATGAATGGGCGCCACCATTTTCACTTTCTCGTTTCTTATCGACATACATACATTGATAGCGACGACGATATCGAAGGACGCCCCAAGGCAGACCAAGAAACGGACAAGGAACAGGAACCAAAGATAGAAGAAGCACCTATAACAGGATTGACTTGGCGAGAACGCGGATCCATCTCCCAACATCTTTTACTCTCAGGGGTGAACATAACAATCAAGCCATGGAACAGCTAAATCGCTCGGTAAGCACATTGCTCTCTAAACGGCACAATCATCACGGACCCAGGAGTTACTACTCGATTAAGCCAACTAAAACCAACATCCTCCGTGAAATCAACTATAATAGCTCTCGAAACTCAAGCCGCCATCGACCATCGTGCGGTCCAACTCATCCTCCGCTCTGTCAACAGCTCTCGCAGTCGCTGCAGCGGCCATGAACGAGAACGAAAACTATTCTGCCACAACCTTCTTTGGGAACAGGAGTATTGGTGCGACGACAGGAGCAGGAACTGGAACTGGCATAAATAACGAGCCCAAGAAGGACCATACCTTGACGTTGGAGATGCTGGAACCCTTACCGCTCAAGGCAGTTGCTGGAGTTAAGCGGAAAGCAGAGGACGACGCACGCGTAAGACCGTCCAGTGCAGCAACAGTAGCAACTTCAACTAGACCGGCTACCAATACCAGAGGTACAATAGCGACGACTACAGGAGCTGCAAGGAAACCTGCGGCAGGAGCACAGCGACAGCAACAGCCACCACAACCCGCCAAGCCAGCTGGAAGAACACCATTGCAAACTCAAACTCGGACGACTGGACGAGCAACGCCGGCAGCCAGACCTACTACCACTGCCAGAGCGCCTTTGACATCTACCAAAACAACACCAACCACAGCAGCTGGCAGAGCTACAAGAGTATCTGCTACGACGGCACCAGCAGGAAGTCATCCACGAGCAATACCTGCAGCAAAAAGCAAAGCAGGACCCCCACAACCTGCTCCTACAAGGGCTACAGCACGGTCTCGGAGCACAACACCGGCGCCTGCACCAACGACACACTTGAAAGGCGCGGGCAAGGGGGTAGCAGTGTCCGCTGATATAGAGCTACCAGCGAAAAAGAAGCGAGCTGCCTGGGACACAAAGGGTCGTCTTCAGGATATGGAAGAGTTGACAGGTGCCTTGCACGAAATGCTCAACAAGTCCACCGGCAACATCACCGAGATCACACAGACTTTGGAATCCAATGCCAACAAGAGTAAGTTCTCGCAAGGTCGCAGTCAACGCCTCTTCCTATGTGATTTGTCAAAGGTCTCATATTAACACAGTCGGTAATGCTTTGTTATCCTGCTAGTTGAGGAGCTGGAGTCGTTCCGCTTGGGACTTGAGAGCAAAGTCGTTGGCAAGGAGATCGAGAACAACGACATGTTACAAAAGATGTCTACAGTTGAGCAGGAGATATTTGTAAGTTCTTTACAATTTGGAGCGACAATGTCATTTGGCGCACACAATTGCTCTTACTCATAAGCCTGCTGCCTTCGCCCATATTTATGTAGATACTGAATAGGAAGCACCTTGACAATATGAAGGCTCTGCAGTCACAACAGGCGATGGAAGTGGAACAGGAAAAGTCGACAGAGGCACGCCTGCAACAGGAGCGCGACATGGTCGAGTCCAATCTACGCATCGCCAACAATCACCTTGAGCAACAGGTCCAAGAGTGTGCCAACCTCCGTACGACAATCTCGACACAGTCGTCCAACTGTCTGGCGTTCGAGACTGACAACAGAGCGTTGAAACTCAAGATCGAGGTACTTTTACTTTTGTGTTGAAGGAGTCGCCTTTTGTGTCCAGGTACTTTATAATTTGTCCTCTATGCTTAACATTAACTTGTTTCCTTTGTCGGACCAAAATTAGCGAACGGAAGACAATATTGCAAGGAGAGAGACGTCCATCGAGGAGTTGGAGCGAAAGCTGAGGGACTCGGAGACACAAGTGCGAAAACGCCAACAAAAGGTCAGGGACGAGGAGTCGGGTCGACGCAAGTTGTATGGCACTATTATGGATCTCAAAGGCCATATCCGTGTCTTTTGTCGCGTTCGCCCACATGGCCATAACGACGGTACGGTAACCTCGATCGACTATCCGGATCTCGAGGGTCGAGAAATCGTCCTCACACCAGCCAAGGAGCCCAAGTATCCATTCACATTTGACAGGGTCTTTGCAGCAGCGTCGACCCAAGGAGATCTCTTTGAGGAAGTCTCACAGATGCTGCCTTCGATCTTGAGCGGAGGCAGCGCCTGTGTGTTTGCATATGGTTCTACGCAGACCGGCAAGTCGTATACGCTAGAGGGGTCTTCAGCTTCCGCGGAGGAGTCGATGGGATTGATTCCTCGGTCGATCTTGCAGATCTATGAGGCGACAAGAGCACCAGGGGCAAATGACTGGAGGTACACCTTGGAGATTCGGCAGGTTGGAATCTACAATGAGACGATATACGATCTCCAGGCTCCTGAAGGATCACTAACAAGCAAAGCACACGAGATCCAGAGTGCGCCGGCCGGTGGCAAGGCCACAGTGACTGGCATCAATATGACGGAAGTCGAGTCTGCAGTTATGATTGGGTCGCTTTTGAGTATTGCTCAGCGTCGACAGGCCGACATCAAACAATCCCTCAAGGACAACTACCGTGGTGGCCACAGGTATGTGATGTTATTGGTTCCTTTCTCTTTGTCTGTGTGTTACGCTGCTTTGGTAGTTGATTTGACACTAACCACATTTGAATTGTTTGTTTTGATTCTTGTAAATAGCGTGTTTACGATTCGTGTGACGGGAGTCGACTCAGGAACGGGAAAAACGACAGAGGGTTCCTTGCACTTTGTCGACCTGGTTGCTTCTGATTCACACCTGGAAACAACCAAGGTCGAGTCTTCTGATTCCAACGATAGCGACAAGACGCTACCAGGAGGAGAAATAGACCAAAGCCTTAAGTGTCTTGCTGATGTTTTTCTCGCCCTCTCTACCAAGGACTCTCAGGTTCCCTATCGCGGTTCCAAGGTAAAGTAAACGGGACTCTGTCTGTCCTTTTGTTGGCGTGCTTACCATATCCATTGCGATACCGCCCCTCGGACATTGTTTTCTTGTATCTAACGGCTTGTACTTTTCTTTCCGCTCTCCATACAAAATATAGCTGACTCATTTGCTTCAGAGTACGTTTGTCGACGGCAGCAACACCAAGATGCTGTTCGTCGTCCACATCTCATCCCTCAGTGTCCATTTGGAACAGACGCTTCGCAGCTTAAGATTCGCGGCCAAGGTCAACAGTTGTCTTCTGCCTCTTGGAGGATCGGGTTCTTTACAATCCGCGGCGTCCAAATCTTCTTTAACAGCAGCAGCAATAGCAGCTTCATCCTCCACTCCGTCTTCGTCAACGTCCTCTGCCGCGTCTTCTGTGGGAGCGTCGCTCAGGAGAACCAAGGCGTCATGAGCAAACAACAGTAGCGCCTTTGCTCGTTTCCAAAGATTCCCTTTTTTACAGCTGATAACCCAACATCTTCCCCCCTCCTTGTACCATAGTCTTTGTTACACTCAGTTATTATTTCTGTTAACAATGGGTTTTTTATTTGATATGTACAAGTATGAATGTATGTGTGTATGTATGGACGCTGAAAAAAGGGGTGAAAGGTGTATGTATGTGTGTCTGTCAACGCCAAGACTTTTTTTTTTTCTTTTTTTTCTTCTTATCCCAGCTACATGCCGTAAAGTTTGTGGAAAAAGGAGTAAAGAAAGGATGGAACAATGAAGGATTGCGAAACGCCCATCTTTCCTCTCGTTCCCCTATTCTCTTAGTGACCTTCAACACGGACCAACTACAACCTCTCCTCCCCCCTTTTTCTTTCGTCCTCCTTCTTTCTCCCTCCCCTTGACTGTCTTGGCGTTTTTTTGTTTCACGAGCGCGTCCAGTTCAGTATCGATAAATCTCTCTATTCAAACACCCGAGAAGCGCTGTCGAAGACCACGCTGGACATACGAGTCAATGATTGTCGTCACCCCATGCATCTCTGTCCTCGTCGTCTCATCCAATGTCCATGCTGGCGACGCTGAACCGGTAGTGTAGCCCGAGCCCGTGGCTGCAGGGGAGCGGGAGCGAGAACTTGCGCGTGACCGGGCGTCGACGGAAAAGGGTGTTCCGGCCAGGGCTGGGGATCGGGGACTGTCAAAGACCGAGACGGGGAGTTCGAGTTCAAACTCTGAGAGGAGGGAGACGACCGAGTTTGAGCGTGGACGGCCTCGGTTCTGGGAGTGGTGGGATTGGAAGGATGTTCGTGGCCGTGGGGAAAGGGCGATCGAGTCTGGCTCCCAACCAGTGTGGTAAGGCTGTACCGGGACCAAATGCGATTCATGGCGGTGCCTATGGGCTGTAGAGGAGGAAGAGCAAGGACGGAGGTAATCCCAAAGGTACCAAATCGCACCGGCAGAGAAGATCCCTGAAAGGACCTCCTTTAGGATGAGACAGCCATTGGCGAGGGCGTAGGAAACCGCGGTTGCGGATGCTTGAACTGCAAGGGCGGGGGTCGCGACGATGATGACTGCGGTTCCGACGGCTAGAACAGTGATTCCTCCGGCGACTACTAGAACTCTTGATCTGAGGGTCATTTTGAGGTGATTTGGTGGGGTGGGAAGGAAAGTGTGGAGAGGGTGAAGGAAAAGAGTTGAGTTTCGGGCTATTGTTTTTTGTTTTGTGTTTGATGTATGGGTGTGCTGTGTTTGTGGGTTGTGATCTGTGTTTTTATTTGTGTCTGTGTTCAGGTCTGAGAGCGAGGATAGAAAGTAGTTGGGTGTGAGGTGGGTGTGATAGTGCAGTGTTGAAAATGTGTACGATAAAGTGAATAGGTGAGAGCAAGGTTGGTAGTAGTGCAAAGAGAGCAAAAAGAAAAAGAAAAGAAAAAGAGGGAGGTAGGGTCACCTTTTTATACCCGAAGAGGACCATAGGCAAGGGGGGCATAGGTTCAAGGAAGGATGATTGATTCTTTCTTTCCTGACCACAAAACGCCCGCTTCTATCTCTCTTTCCTCTCATCCATCACCCTCAGTGCTTGCCTTGCTTTGTTGCTTACCTCCCTTTTGAAGTGGCGACAATTTTTTTCCATGTGTATGGGTCAAGGAAGGAAGGAAGGAAGGGGGTCTGTGTTGCATGGAATCAAACCTTGTTTTTCTTCCCGCAAAAAAAACGTGCTTTGCTCCTTCTCTTGTCCACTCTCTGACCCTCCAAAATGCTATATTTTCCTTCCCGTTCAATTGCTGCCCCTTTTGAGTCAAGTACGCCTTTTTCGTACCTGCGGTAGGAGGAAATAGTGAGAGTGACAATGCGATAAGGAAGGACAGTGAGAAGGTCAGAGAGGGTAGAGAATGGAGAGAGGGAGGGAGATATGGCAAGAGTGAAGAAGAGGCAAAATGACAATGCAAGACCTTCGTACATGAACATGCAGGTCTTGGCAGGGGCTAGAATAAAGCAGACGACTTAAAGTATGAAGGGCTTAAGTAAAAAGCGAATGAGAGTCGACAATGCCATGGTGGCATACATGCATGCATTATGGAAGAGTCTATATGTCTACGCCAAGCGAGGTCTGACTGACCGCATGGTCAAGAGGGCATAAAAAAAAAAAAAAAAAAAAGGAATGGGTATGAAAAGCAAGCACTGTCTGTATGTCGGCCCTCTCTGATTAAGTAGAAAAGGTGAAAAAGGTAGGCATCCGCTTAAGTGAACTGGGCTCGGGCCATCTTCTCTCACCTTTTTTACTGCTTTCGATCTTGGACCCTTAACCATCCTCAGATCGCTCCTCTTGAGCACGGTACTATTTCAACCTCCCTTTCTCTCTCCTTTGTCTCTTTCTCTCATGTCCACACCTTTGCTGTGCCTCGCGATAAGTGATAACGATAAGACACCTGTGAAGCAGATAACCTTCCAGCTAATCAGAATCAGAAGATGATAACCATAGTAACAACAGTACAGTCGCGCCGATCAAACACCCACATATACACAAAGAAGAATAAGAAGTGGAGAAATGGTTCTTGATTGGCTTCACTTCTACACTTGCCCACCGCCTCATTTTGCTTGACCCCATGAACAATTAAAAAAACCACAAGTCGTTACTCGCACATTCCTTGTCTCCTTGCTTTATCGGGTACCTGGCCAACACGGAGGTGCAAAAGTATGGTACTATCCGTTTCTAGGAGTTGAGCTGCAGCGAAAATAAAATATTTCAGGGGGCGTGAATGGTGTCTAAATTGTATCACGGAGGTGGGAGATGAGGACAACGGGTACCCAGTTAGCTATTGAAATAAAAGGCAATGATCCCTTCCGTTCTTCCTCTCATCACCTTTCTTTTCTTTTCATTCTCGTACGCCGCACCTCATTTCCACTCCCTTTCTTTCCCTTGCTTTCCTTAATCTCAACTACATAATAAAAAATGCATCCTCACATACCAACAATGCTCGCAACAGCAGCGGCATGCTTCCTCCTCCTAGGATCAACACACGCCAGTCCCATCTTACCATCACCATTCTCCATATCCATCAACAACCCCAATCACAAGCGCAGCAAATCTCCCTCAACCCACAAACCTCAACCTGGCCCAGGCTCGACACACAACAACAATCAGACATATGTACCGCCTTACCCTAACCCGGGAATCCTTGCACCTCTCCCGTCATGGTTCAAATGGCCACCGCCCGATACCTTGGCCGTCACCCCACGCTACAAACCCATCTATACCACCGACGAGCTGGTCGACTTTATTGTTGATGTTCCAAAGGGCTCAGTCCAGACTTCTGTCACGCTGCAGTTTGAGGGGGTTGGGAGTACGCCCTTTGAAGCGACTGTTCGACCTGGAACCAATGTCGTTTCCGTCCCCAAAAGTAACATTGACATCTCCTCGAGGAGTGTCTCCGCTGTATTAGGAGTTGTCAAAGCTAGGGCTGCATTTGCGTTGTACCAGGAGCCTACCCCAGGGACGTCACATACTGTTAGAGTCGACTACCTGCATGGATCGCTTGTACCCCAACAATCAGGATCGTCTCTGACCTCTGGATCACAGCCTCTGTTCCCCTTTGGCATGTATGCAGGGTTCAGTAACTTTGGTGAAGTGGACCCTGTCGGAGCCATGCAGGAACTGAAGGCCATGGGCATCAACCATGTCAACTTTGTTCCACCCTACGGAGACGGGAAGCAAATCCTGGCGTGTATTAAGGCAGCACAGGATGCCGGTGTCTCCATCCAGTACGACATGCGACACACATATATCAACACTACAAAGGTCACCACCGAAGTGAACAGCTTCAAAGCTTATGCCGGCCTGGCGACATGGTACACAGCCGACGAACCCGACGGTCAATCTGTCGCACCAGAACCAAAGGCCTCGATACAGGCCTATCGAACCATTCAATCCATCGACCCCCACCGTCCCGTCATGCTGGTCCTCAACTATAAACGTGACTCAGCCGCGCAGTTCGCTCAAGCTGCTGATATCCTTATGACAGACGTCTACCCCGTAGGGCTCGACCCATCGAGTTGCAACTTCAGCCCCGAGGGTGGCTGCTGTGGCTGCGATGGATGTTTTGGCGACTTGGGCACCGATATCCGACGGCGCTTACAGTCTTACCGGTCACAGCTCGCAGAGATTGGTAAACCTCGGACGCCGATCTGGATGGTCTTGCAGGCTTTCTCGGATCCTAATACTTGTTGGTCGCGCGCGCCCACGCCTGACGAGTACAGACTGATGGCATACCTCTCGCTCATCCATGGAGCCAAGGGATTAATGGGCTGGATCTACCCACAAGGACTTACGAAGGAGTTGAAGGCGTCACTCCCTGGGCTGTCGGCAGAGTTGGTGCCCTTGGCGTCGAGGTTTATACTGGGTGGTGAGCAGGTCCTGGAATATACGGATACGAAACGACAGATAGCGGCGGGTGTGTGGAGGGTTGATGGTAGTGAGAGTAAGCTTTATATTGTGGCGAATTCAGGCGATAAGGCGGTGACTTTGACTGAGGTTGAAGTTTCGACAATCTTTGGAATGGATAGCGCATTGGTGGAAAGTCGTAGGGGGATGGAGAGCCATGCAGTTCTCATCCTTACAACGATGTAGAGATTTTGCGCATTTCACATTAAATATTTTGTTTTGGCCGCTAAACCCCGATTAGCCAGCTATTCACGACAACGTTTTTGTTCCACACCCATGCAAACCTCGCTCACGACTGGATTAGTGGTTTTTTTTTTTTTTTTTTTTTGGTCATTTTGGATGAAAGGCAGAGTAATAACATTGGAAGATAGTATTGACTTGAGGAAGAAGCAAAGAGTGAGTTCAGTTTATTCACTTCAGAGACGAAGAAACTATATACCCCTTCGTTTCTTGCCATTCGCCGTGATAACAGCGCACAGTCGAGAATACTGAAAGAGAAGGATAGATAGCGATAGATAGGGGAAATGGGATTAATTGTCGATCAAAGTGTTGGAGATCTAGGCTTTGCCGCCAACCTTGGTAATGCTGCCGGCTTTCTTGAGAGCATCCTTGATCTGATCACGGGAAGTTGTTGGTGCATCCCGAGAGAGCACTGGTGAGACCATTGGCGCCAGAATCGGCCTTGAGCTTGTCGAACGACTCGTACTGCTTGACCACAGGGTAGAGACAGCTTGTCGCGCTTTTCCTGATACGAATGGTGCTGTTGGGGCTGTCGCCGAATTGTGGGTCCAATTGCTTGAGTCGGATGGTCAGACATGGCTCTAAAATAGTTTGACCCGGGTATTGACGCTATGGAGTCATGAAATTTCCCACATGGAGAATAGACGTGAATATCACCAAATTGAATTAGCGAGCCTTACCGGATGGCGAAGACTGTTCTTTCTTGTTATTGTTGTTGCTGCTTTCGTTATTGTTATTGTTGAATAGAGTCTTCTTATGCAGATTGGTCTGGCTGTTAAAGCAACCTGGGGTGAGTCTCTGCCTAGTGTTGGAACAGGGTGCAGAAAGAGGGCGCTGAACCGGGCAAAGTATCATTGTTGTTTGCCTTTAGGCGTTGGAATGAATGCTGTTTTTTAGTCATTGATTCCTTACTTCTCACGTTTGCTAATTCCGATGGACAAGAGATATTATGAAGGTACGGAAATCGGAAGGAAGGAGCGAGTGGATTTGAATGGGGAACTCCCGAAGTGAAACGACACTCTTCTCCCCCCTTTTTTTTTGCTCTCATGGGTCCAATGCTGTGTGACTTCGATCTTTTTACCCCTACAGTCGAGATTCTCAAAATGCATACTCTCAGAGAGGGCTTGGGATCCCGTTTGGCGTAGTAGTAAAAGCGTCCCCCTCACAATCTTGAGGTCCTAGGTTCGAGTCCTGGGAGAGCGTTTGGCTTTGCGCATGATCTCCTCATCTTACTCTCAAGGAGTTGTGGGCTCCTCTCTCTTTCACAGCACAAAGTCTTCCCTCAAAAACATCAGAGTCTTGCCGCTGCCCCCTGCAAATTTCTTTCTCTAGCATCGTCTTCAAGAAATAAAAACCCCTGGTGGCTTGTTGCACCACTAGGACTGTTCTCTCCTTACTGAGCCTTCCTACGGGAAGGTTCAATTTTAAAAAAAAAAAAAAAAAAAAAAGCATACTCTCAGAGTGCATAACCTCTCAAAATGCTTTTTTTTTTTTTTTTTTTTTTTTTTTTTTTGGGGGGAACCGGATGCGGGGAATTTTAATACTTGTTGTTCTCAAACTGCATAACCTCCCTCAATGCATAAAAAAACGGCGGCCTCGTCCTTATGCATTTTGAGAGGTTCGACTGTATGCCCCTATGCGCTTGTGCATTTGCTCTTTGTGTTTGGACTACTGTAGTAAAGAGGCAAATAATTAGTTATTTCCTATACTGAAAGGAAATACACTCGTTTTTCATATAAAAACCGACCCTCTTTTCGTCCCCCGCCACACTCAACGCTCGCCCCATCACCTCATAATTACACACACACACATCTACTCTCTCTCTCTCTCTCTCTCTCTCTCTCTCTCTCTCTCTCTCTGTCACTCGCTCGCTCTCTCTCTCTCTATCACTCGCTCGCTCTCTCTCTGTCTCTCTCGCTCGCTCCCTCTCACACATATCCAAACCAACAAACTAATAGAGTCACTCAAAGGTAATGTTGCTGCAAGTAATTGGCAATCTCTACATCCATTTCGCCTGCCCTCTCTGCCCACTGACTTTCGTTATTCAGCGGATTGATTTCAGTGTCGTAGAGGAATGGGTTAGGCTCGCGTTCATTGACCAGACATTAAGGGCACCTCTCGAAGCATTCGAATCATTCGAACCATTCGGATCGAATCGAGTAGGGGAGTATTCAAATCAAATCGAATCCACTCTATCTCAAATTCGATTCAAATTCATTCAAGTTGAATCGAACTCGAATTATTCGATTCGATTAGGAGTACTAGTTAATACAAGAGTGGGATCGTTGGATCCGAGACCTTCGAACTTCCAATCATGATCATGTGAGGAATGCTGCAAGCCATGCTCAACCTATGTACAGTGAACATCTGGATGTTTACTATCGGGATCGAATCGTCGCTGAAAGTGAGATAATATCCCTCGAAAATTCCTCCAAGAAGCTAGCCGATTCGGAGCAGGAGCTGATATTTCTTACACAGAAGCGTCGAGGTAAATTGTGCGCAAGATGCTCTTATGATGCTCGAATTATGATTCATAGTATTCAAATTTATTTTTTGTTCTTTACTTGATGGTGTCTTTAGCTAAAAGAAATGCAAAAGACGACAGTAAGGATCGGTACCCCACAAGTAAGCCTTTTGTGTCTGTTGTGCCCTCATTTGACTGTCTCCTTTTACTGCCATTGTCCAGGTAAGGACAGATGTATGAGAGCGACAATACTATTGACAATATTGTTATCACTGTTGATTTCTAGTTGATTCATCATCTGTTCCCCTCAGCCATATTCCTGTTCCTTCAAAGCGTGGGTGCGTAAGCCGAAGGGTGGTGGACTCTCCTGCACATGCTGTACCTGGATCACCTACAGCACCCATGACCTCCAATACTGCTCCCTCGTCTGATCCGTCTGCTTTTGGTTCGTCACGACTACGGATAAGCGATCCTTGGCATGATCTTGTGCGAGCTACACTCTCTATGGTAAGCGGTTTTTTTACTGCTTCATTCATTCAGTTTCAAGAATAAGACAATCCTTCCACCGAGAGACAACAGCTGGTATTGTGATTATTCTATCTATTCTATTGTCAAGCAGAAATAAGTTACGTGTTGATGTTGCCAGGCTGTATGGCATATAGATATGCAAGAGGCAATGGTATTGTATGGTCATGGCTATAGATCGCATTTTATTTCAATTCAGGCAGCCGTAACAAGTACAAACACCTTCTACGAAATGTATATGAAGTACTGTACATAGCATGACGTGATGTCGGGCTCTAAAAAATTGTGAACTCTCTACTCAAAAGTGACCTGTGAACGCTTCATACTGTTGAGGTTTGGTGCTACAGCTAGGCAGCTACCTTTTTTAGTTGACGAATCCAGAATCGAATGTGGTTTGACAGGAACATTTAAAAGACTCCTGTCTATCTTTCCTTCCTGTCTCCAATCTTCCTCTGCACTCTTCACCTCGTTAATCACCACCAGCCTAAGATCCCAGAAATCTGCCTTCCATTACTAGGAAGTACGTATGCAGTCATTTTATCCGACATGGGCTGTGTCACTGGCTTGTCTCTTGATGAAAGTTACTTCTGTCCTGCACATGAAAACCTGCATTGGACGCTTACTATTGGTATCCGCTAACATTCATACTTGAGAAGCATGTTAGACCTGAAAGCCAACTAAAAATTGACCTTACTTCCAACATAGGTGGTCTCAGTAGGTCAGGAATGTGAAAGCATGTCAAGAGATAGAGTTGCACGCTGGAGATCCTTAGTACACGTCAGCTTCTCGCAAGTAGTCTGACAATGATTCCACCAGAAGGCAAAGGAGGAAGAAACAAAGTGCCTGAGACACAGCTTGAAGCAAAGAATGGGTATTTATTGTACAAAAGCTAAGCACGGAATTAGGTGGTGTAATGGGGGCACGGTTGTGGATTCATGGTTGTGGTTTGGACACCAGATGCTATGTGAGTGAATGCAATAGATGTGCGGTGGGTCCAATTGGTTGAGCCAGTTCATTGTGTGAGCGGTCACAAGTCAGTCTCCCTGACACTGGGCGCTGAGGTTGTTTTCCGGGAGTACCTCTCGCGCGCCGGTATCTCGTCCCGCATGCGAGACCAAAGCCATACAAGCCGTTCGAAGACAAATCTCACGTCCTCCTGCCACTTGCCATCATAGTTCACAGTCCGCTCAAGGCTCTTCATCCTGTAAGTCACCGTCTCGTCTCCATGCAGCGTGCATTCAAGCAACAGCCACTGGCTTGCATCGGTAACAATCCCGTAAGACTTCAGAGAGTCCTCCTCCCCGTCGATCTCGTACGTCCCGCGCTTGCGTTTCTTTGTTGCCAGGGCAGCTTCCAGTTGCACAATGTTCTGAGCCACGCCTTGTGGAAGGTTCTCCTTCTTCACCTCAGTCAAGACCAGTGTGTACGAGTGCGTCTTCCGTGGATGAACCGAAAAGTCCACCGCTCCATTGCCCCGGCTCCCACTGAGGTCTCGTTGCGACGCAAGATAGAGGTCTTCCTCGAATAGTTTTGTCGCTGCGAGCAGTAACGATGCGACTACCATTGATCGTGTTGCCTCGTTCGCGCCCAGCAGTCTCAGAACCTCCACCCTCAATCCGACCTCTTTTAGTAGATGTTCCAACACCGTCTTCTCAAGATCGGAGTTCAGCGGCGCAGCTGTGATATCTGTAAATGGTGGAAGGACCTCAATGCCGACATCGGTTGATTCCGAGAGGTTGTACTCAGAAATGACATCCTTGAATGTCCATGCAGAAAAACCTTTGGTTGGGGTGGCTAGTGATATGGTCAGCTGCTTCATGGATTGAGCTTTGGCGACCTTGAGCACTCTGCGTAGATCCTCGTCATCGCGAATGGGCTCCGACGGGCTGTTGCGGGTGATGTAGAAATGCAATTCCACATAGTCGTCGTGATCGTATTGTGGATAAAACTCCACGAGAGTCTTCATCAAGTCAGCCACAGTCGCCGTATCGATCGCGGCAGACCAATTGCACACGACCTTTCTCTCAGGCTTGACGATAATTCCGACATCTATGGCATACAAATTGATGTCACTGTTAGCTTAGAAGGATCGGGCGAGAATGATCATGTAGTACTGCAATCAGATGCTACTTACTGATGGTGTTGTGGGTCATTTCGGCTTTGAACTGTTCCAGCTTGGACACTTGCTTGCGTAAGGCAGCCACCTCGGGGCGCGTGGCGTCTAAGCATCAAGTTGCCAAACGACATAAAAGAGATATGGTCAGCACTTCTAGATTCTTCTGAGCCACTTCCTTTGTTAGACCATCTAGACGCATTCATCACCTGATGAAGGTCGTTGGATGATAATGTGAATTGTTTTTTTGGGCGGCTTCTCCGAAAAGACATCGGCAACATCGTCTGTTGGGTCAAGCTCTGTCGCTGCCTCAAAAAAGTCGTCCAGGACTATAGGCTTGTGCTTGTTGGCAGGAACAACAGGGATTGGGACGCACCAGAGGGTGAGCTTGTCTGCAGCAATATTGTCAAACTCGGGGGCCTTCTTGGTCTTGATGGCATTCTTGAGAGCATCAACAGTCTTGGTGGGTTCAATCTCGACAGAGAACGCGTTGGAGGTAGCCTCTCCATCAACAAGGCAGAACAGGGTGAGCTGGTTGTCGGACATGTGTATAAAAGAAAGAGAACAATTGGGAAAGTTGGCTTGGACTACAAGATGGATGCGATCGTCGACTAGAAACTGAGCTAATGGATGCGCAAAGCAATGGAAGAGAAAAGAATGTTGGTCAGGGACGCGTGGAGACAGTGGCGCCGATTAAACGCTGATCGGAGGGGCGAGCGAGACGCACCCGGATTGATGATACCAGAAGGGAGGAGAGTGTGCGTCGCGATTGAGTGACGGGTGGAAAGAGGAGTGCAGACAAGGCACCACCAAAGGAAAGGCTTTGGGATAAATGACATAATGACCAGTTATGTTTGATGGAGGAAATGTCATAAGAAGGAGTAGGTCACTTCACGTGATCAAAGTCGCATCCTCCATTATTTCCTTGGAATATATTTGGCTGAACAGATTTATGTGAAGGAGGGTTATGAGAGGAGAGGTGTGACTGGTTTTCTCATATGTGAAGTAAACAATAAACCGTCGTTTATGTGAAGGAAGAGTCTTTTTTTCCTGACGCGCGTGCAACGCACAAGCCATTGTCGCCTTTTTTTATCCATTGCTTTCATACTTTTTTTCCTTTTCTTCGAATTTAATTATATCTCTACGCTTTCTCTTCCATTTTCAATAATTCTCTGGCCTCGGTCAAATCTCTGGGAAGGGCTTTGTCGAGGCCTTTTTCGAGGCAGGAATCATCCGTATGAAAGTGGTAAGTAGCGGTAACCTTCATCGAAAAATTTTACATGGATTTAACACCGGATGACCTATTTTTTTCACCACAAGTTCAGTGCACTTTCACAGGTAAACAGAAAACAGTTCCATGCAAGATACATCGAGTATGATTTAGAAAATAGGAAACTTTGGAAGCTTTTTTATAATTTGCAGTTAGAAGATATCGTTAATGCTCGTTCTGTTGGGGCCTAGCACGATTTCATATTTTGTTGAGATATTACCCTCTATGAAGAATAGCTGACTTCGCACATCAAATACCTTTAGATTATGCTTGATGTGCCTTGCATCGAACTGTTTTCAATTTACCTGTAGAAAGTGCACTGAACTTTTGGTGTTAATAAAAAACTGGTCATCCCGTGCTAAACCCATGTAAAATTTTACATGGAAATCATTCGTAACTACATGCGATCCACTCACCCCGACATGGTAAAGTTCCTAATTACTAGCAATAACTTCTCTAGAGACTTCGCCCTTCCTAATTAGCCGAGAGCCCACAGATCACATATTGGTAGGCGCGGTATACACCAATTCACGAGTGCGTGGAACTGAGTCCAAACTCGAACCCCATAAATAAGTACTTCGGCATGAGAGCAAAGTTGCAATAGCAAGTCCTGGAATTCTAATGAAGCAAAGATTGAAAAAGTGACATCGAAGGATCAAAAAGCAACGTCGCTATGAACACTTGGCTGCTACAACCCAGCTATCCCATTGTAATAGTGCGGTGACGATCGAACATGATAGCTCAGCTCGTCTTGATTAATGTTCACTCTGTTTTACCGTTCCCTTAAATTTCTCCTCAGTCGAAATCGATACATTAGTCACTGCCAAATAGAACTTTTGGTCGTTCCAAAGAAAACATGTGCAAGTAAGAGGTGATGACAGCAAGGTAGCGCGAAAGGCATAGCAAAAGGCACAGTACAAGACAAAGCAAACAGAGCACAGACTATTAATAAGAAAGTTTTTAACCTATCTTCCATCTCTCGAGTTTCACCTCAGTTTTCTTGAAAATTTCTTTGTCGAACCATGATCGATGATGAGCTACCGTCCATCTCGCTGCTAGTTCATCTGGCTACTTCTTTGCCATCATAAAAGCGCCTTTATCTACTCTGGAGCAAAAGCGCGACCGGACTGTCGCTACAGCACACGTTTGCCATCAACTTTACACAATTTGTTTCTGACGTTTGCCACATCGAAAGTTCAGAAGTAGCGTGGCTATAAATGCTTGACTGACGCTAGTCGGTTATCCCTATTGACAGAGCAGATAGAAAGTGACAGTTGGTGAAACAAAACGTGGTAGAATATCAGTAAGTAACAGTCGGTAAAGCAACAAGCAGGAAAGTGAGAGATGAAAAAACAAAGACAGAATAGCAAAGCACCTTGTAGGCGATCAGTCGACAGATACCCTCGAATTTTTCCTCGGTTCCCTTGAAATTTTATTCGTGCAACCATGATCGATCAACGCTATTGCATCCTTATTCACTTGATAATCGTGCATTGTAATGCCCCTTCTATCATTTCTCTCATTTCGTCCATTTGTTAACTGGATAAGCTGTCGACTGGAAAGATTGGTGGCCTGCTTAAAACAATTCTGAAAGCCTCAAGAAGAATGTGAACATCGCCGAAAACCGCTTTCAACCTTACCATGTCGTTCCTTCTTCTTTACCTTCTTCATTTTCCTTATTCCTAATTGTAAACGCACCGTCTTGAGAACTCATCATTGCTGTTCTCATCATCAACTCCATCACGCTTGTTACTTTCCCCATCTTTACCTAGATGTTTCGCACACATCCCCTTGATCTACATGAGATTCGCTCACGAATTGCCTGGAGCCTCGACCAGGGAGACCTCGCTTCCTGTGCGCGTGTGTGTCAGGATTGGAACGACTCATTTACACCGTCACTCTATAAATCTGTTGTATTGACGAAGCATGGCCTCAGCGTGGAATCTGTCGAGAGAAACAAGCGCTTTATGCAATGCCTGAAGATTCAGAGCGCTTCCTATGAAAACCTATCATCGACATCTGCGCGAGGCAAAGCCGTTTTTACCGTCATGGCCAACTCGACTCTAACCGCATTGCGCTTGGTTGGCAACTCGATTGGAACCAACGGAGCTCAGGCGCTGGCTGAGGCACTCAAGGTCAACTCGACTCTGACCACATTGGAATTGAGGGAAAACTCTATAGGATCCAACGGAGCTCAAGCGCTATCTGAGGCACTCAAGACCAACTCGACTCTAGCCATTTTGGAATTGCGGGGGAACGCAATCGGATCCAGCGGAGCTCGGGAGTTATCCGAGGCTCTCAAGACCAACTCGACTCTGACAAGATTGGACCTAGGATGCAACTGGGCCGGAGACATTGGAGTTCTGGCGTTTTCCGAGGCACTGGAGATCAACTCAACTCTGACCAGTTTGAATTTGGATGGCAACTCGCTCAGAGACATCGGAGCTGAGGCATTGGGTATAGCACTCATGACTAACTCGGCTCTAGTTACTTTGGAGTTGGGGCAAAACTCAATCAGAACCGAAGGAGCTCAAAAACTGTCTGAGGCGCTCAAGACCAACTCAACTCTGACCAAATTGGACTTGCGGCACAACCCGATCGGAGACGACGGAGATCAGGCGCTGTTTGAAGCACTCAAAATCAACTCGACCGTGTTCATTATAGGCTTTAGGTTGAATGCAATAGGCATCAAGTGATCGTCTGGACTTGTGCAGTTCAGGGAAGCTTAATAAAATGATGCTTAGCAGACTAGCAAGCAATTCATCTATCCTCGGCTCTCTCCCCTTCACATCAGTTCACTCACACCAATCTTTCCGTGCATACAACCTATACACGCACATTCATCGGCATTATCCCGTTTCTTTGGCAGTGATATTCTATTTCCTATACCTTGTTCTCTTGTCTTCTTCATTTGGTTGTCTTTTCTTGTTCACTTTGTTCTCTTTTCCTTCTTCTCATCTTCTTTCAGGCTTTTGTTCTCATTGTTCTCTTTTCTCCTTCTCCATTTCTTGTTCCCGCTTCCCAAAATTTCCTTCAAACTATATAAAAAAAAGTTATCGTCCCGAATAAACCATCTTGCTTAACAATGAATAACCACTATAATCAAGAACATCCTATCCGCCTTCGTGACTAAAATGCATTCGATCCACTTATTCACATCACCGACTAGATGTATCTTGCAAAGAAGGATCAGAGCAAGAGTACAAGCCATTTTCAGATGCCTGTTCGATCTCATTTGCGCCATATCCACTCTTCATTCTCATTCAAGTTTTTCAATCATCAAAGAACAAGAAAAAAAAATGATATGAAGAAACGTTGGGTAAAAGAAAATAAAGGAGGCGGGGGGGGGGGGGGGGGTTATTAATTGGCTCTCTGTCTGTCTGGCGGCTCTCACCTCAAGAACCTACAGTCCAGGACACACCGCGAGGAGGTCGCGAGCCAGGTGCTCCAAAGGTTGGTAGTTTGATAGTTTGAAAAAAAGATCAAAAAAGCAAGTCATTGGTAGCCCGATGCCACCATAGCTAAAGAAAAGCCGACAGTAGAAAACCGCCTCAGACTGGACACCAGTGTCATCATGGGCAAGTGTTTTTGCCCTCGGTTGCCCGAAGTCAAAGAAATGCCGATTGGAAATTGCGCTAGACTTGGGAGCAAGTGTCATCATTCGTAAGTTTGAAGTTTGTACCCTCAGTTGCTTCAATACCACTCCAACAAAGAAAAGCCGATTGAAAAGTGCGTCAGACTTGAAGTAAGTGTCATCATCCGCAAGTTTGTGCCCTCAGTTGCCTCAATGTCACTCCAACAAAAAAAAGCCGATTGAAAAGTGCGTCAGACATGGAGATGTGTCATCATTCGCAAGTTTGTGCCCTCAGTTATCCTAATGCCACTCCAGCAAAGAAAAGCTGATAGTGGAAAGTGCCTCAGACTTCAGTATGAGTGTCATCATAGGCATAAGCCCGCGTCCCCATAAGTGTGCCATTGTTATGAGTGGACACACAATTATCCCTCGAGCCTATGATCCCGCGTCCCCTTAATGAGCCCTTGAACCCCACTACCCGCGACCCCACTATGCCTGCGATCCCATAATTAGCCCCCATAATCCCATATTTTTAACCATCAGATTCCCATACTAGCCCGCGACCCCATCCTAAAAAAAAAAAAAAAAAATCAGATTAGCACCCCCATAACGCCTTCCTCCAACAGCTTATTCCAAAGCTAGGAGGGCCAGACGCCCCCCAAGGCGACCACCATGCCGGCGCACCCACTCCCTTGACATGGCTACAGGCCTATAACCATGTCAAGCCGGGCTTGCGGACACTTAGGTATAAGGGGGAGGGGAGTCTTGACTCCTCTTGACCCCGTCTTGGCACCTACTTGTCACTACAGTGGAATGAAGACAAGGAAATTTTATGGTTAGCTAAAAGGCATGCGCCACCAAAATTGTGTGCAGATGTTCCTGAATTTTTTTTTATTGATGGTTAATCACTGATCACCATGAAATGATGTAATCAATGGCGATCAATTCAACGCTAAAGAGGCGGGAGAGTGTGGGGAAGCAGCGGGTGAGGGAAAGGAGAGAGAAGGAACTGATAGGGAACGAAGCAGCAACAACGCGGACACGCACTCCCCACAGGAAAAAAACAAGACAGGGGGCGACGACAGAAAAAAAAGAGAGGGGAAGAGTGGAACATGGACACGCACGTGCACCCTCTTTTCTTTTCGTATTGCTTCAAGGGAAGGCAGAAGGAGAGGGAGTGGAAGGGAACGGAAGAGGACGGAAGGGAAGTGTTATCGTACAGGTGTCCCATAGTCAGGGAGCAGGGTCCAAAGCGGTAGAGCCGGGTGTGAGGAGGAGGATCTCGACTCGACTCACGCCCTTTCATCTCGGTAGATCCAAGTCTCAGGGTGAGGAGGGGGTCAGTCCCTCGCAGCACCCTCACTCATCACATCGCTTTTATAATACGGATGACAATAATTAAAATTCACGGATGATCAGTACAGAGTACACGCGACTCAATTTGTCTGTATGTGTTTTGATCAATTTTGATCAGAGTGAGAATAATGTAACCATGATGGGACATCACTAAAAAGAAGGAGACGGGTGAGCGTGGGAACCGTATAGTTGTGTAAAGGAAGGAACAAAGCAACCCGGACTCAAAACACACCCACAGAAACACGGTGAGGGAATAAACAAGGAACGAGAAATACAAAAGCAAACACACACCATCGAAAACAAGAGAAAGAACCCAAGGCCAGGTGAAGGAGGAGCGAAGCAGGGACCCCCAAAAAACGCAACAGCAAACGCGCACTCCAGCAGTAAGCAAGAAGAAGGAACAAAGACAAATAATGCAAACACAAACGTTTACTTCAACATGAACCGCAAGGAAAGGAGAGTGGGGCGGGAAAGACAGGGTAGCAAAGGAGATGCAATGTCAAGCGTACACACACACGCGCACCCTCAGTCGTTTTTCTGCTTACTCGGTAAGGAAGGGGAGGGAGGAAAGAGGAAGGAGTTGGTTATCTTACCAGGTGTCCCATAGCCAGGGAGCAGGGTCCAACCGGTAGAGTTGGTGCCAAGAGGAGGGGCCAAGGAGGAGTGAAGAGAAAAAGAAAACAAAAGTTTTGGCGAGAAAGCGACTTTTATACCCGGGCAAGTGCACGTCCCTGAAGACGAACGTTTTTTTTTTTTTTTTTCATTTTTTTTTTTTCACCTTTATCCTACAACTTCCACTTCACCCTTATCAGCATGCAGGAAACGGTACGGACAAAGTAAGTACGCCAATTTACTCTACGATCCCCCGGTGTAGGTTCAAGGGAAAGAAAGGAAAACCCCTCCCTAACGACTTTTGTCACTCCTGTTGCTGACGGGTCTAACTGAGGCTGAGAGGTTGATACGCGCTTTAGGGGTGGTGGAGCACAAAGAAAGGTGTGGATTACCATTGCAATCAATTATTTATGCTCGTAACAACAGATATTTGATCAGTGACGAATGCTTTTTTTCATGTTTGATCATTTTCCCGCGTACTTGCGTACTGGAAAAAGGAAAAAAAAGAAAAAAAAAAAAAAAATGACGAACCGGCTAAGGTCCCTTCCCTTTTCGTTTTCTATCCTTCCTCATCCTCTCAACCTCCTTTCCTTTCAGGAGCCATAACGACCTTATTCACCGCCACTGCCAATGCCTCCAGATACTCAAACAGCAACAAGCAGCAGAATATTACCCTTGCGTGCACTATTGCTGTACTATCTCCCCCCTTTACTCTCCTCCCTCTTTCTTCCTTCCCCCTTCTTCTATTTCTTCCCTCTCCTTTGTAGTTACAATTTGCTACACCATTTGCTATGACCACAAAAAAATAAAGAATGAGCCAGGAAAAGCACGCGCCTCCACGACAACGACATATTGTGGATCATGATGAATGAGCCCCCGAAAATGAGATGTCCGATATGGTGGCGTCAATTTGAAGGAAAAGCAGTTTTCGCAGATTATGTTGCTAAGAGCATAGGGAATGATGGAGACGAAGAGAAAGGTGAATGCGGTCGATTGGTTTATACAAAGACGAAGGTGCAGTAATGACCTCACATACAGCGCAACAGTGATAGAAACTGTCGATCAGATACGAATGGATGGCGGTGTGGCTTTTTTTTGTTTAATCATTCTGTTATACCTTTACACATTGGCAAAAAGAAAAGACACGAAGGGTTGAGCCAACCTTCTTTCTCTTTCTCTTTCTCTTTCTCATTTTCTTCGTTCCTTCTCTTCCGATCCCTCTTCACTCGCCTTCTTTCCAACAGCCATATTCCACGGAACACACAACAACAATAGCACGCACCAACTCTTTGTTCCACCTCGTTCTGTTCCCACACCACAGACCATCTACCTACTCTTAACCCGCTGCCATAGACCTTAAAGCCCGTCCTTCGTCGGGAAATTCAGACGTCAGCCCTGTCTCGTCCTCCAACGCCCACTACTCCACCACCGTCCCTACCAACGCTTGTACCAAGTTGACCACATGTATCAAGACCCACATTTTTCACATCCGTAGCAAGCCTCGCTTAAGCTACAACAGTGTACTGTATAAACTAAACAGAGCGAGTGGCGTTGAATATAGCGGTGCTCCTACCTTTCGGATGTAAATTTCTATTGTTTACCGATGTTGTTTTTTTCTCTTCCTCGTTTTGCAGGGCAACGGCTACTTTGACGTTCGAGTTCAACCCAAGGGCACCTTCCCCTGTACTTCCTTCTGGTTCAAAAACTGGGTCACGCTTGAAGTCCAGGAGGTGGATTCGAACCCGCACAAGTCCTTGACTAATAAGTACAAATACCACATCTGTTTTGGTTTTGTATGTTCACTAGAAGTGCTTTCTCTGTTTTGATCTCTGCGGACAAATACATGAAAGGGTCTAATGTTCTTTTTAACTCATTTCTCCTTGCACATATTCATATAGTCAGCGCCTCCCTTGATCCAGCTGGACCAGTGCGTGATTGCGGGGAGATCACTCTCCGATTCGAGATCGATTCAACGACCGCCCCAGGCGATTCGGACTACTCGAGCAACGATGAAACTGTCGGTCGCTCCAAGCTGGAATAAAAGCCCAATGAGGAGTCGGAACCGGTTTGCGGGATATTCACAACAACTTGCTTTGTTATGCGCAATGGTGTTTGTTTGCAGTTATTTTTGGCATCAAGATGATTTATTTTCTCTGCACACTTCAATTCATTCATTCCCTTGCTCTGCTCCTCTCCTTCCTCCTTTTCTTTCCCTTCTTCCTTCCTTCTTGCCCCTCCCCCTAGCTCACTTTGTAGCTTGGCATTGTAAGGCATGACAAGAAAAATAAATGAGTATATGACTTGTACATTGTGCGCCCGTTCGTGACAATGACTTCACTGAATACGATGCATAAAGGCGCAGGCGAAAAAAGATATCAAGGTTTCTGGTTTGAGAGAGGTTTCATTTCTCCGTTTTTATCGCACGTCAAGACGGAACTGTATGTGAATGAACGAGGGAAAAAAATAAACGGGAAAGAACGCGCTCGTTTGTCAGTTTACCATCCCCAGAGAAGACAGCGTGTGTAATACTGCATTCATTGTGACCTGAAAGAAAAAAGCTTGCTCAATTGAAGTCCAAATGATAGGTGATATACTCGTATGGTGTCCACATGCACCACTGCGATCACTCGCACCCCCACACATGCCCTTTTCCTATCAGTCACAAAAAAAAATATTTTTTAAACCACCGCCTGACTTTTTTTCTCTCTTTCCATCCTATCACCATCGACCATCTTCTGACCATGGTCAGACGAAATAACTTCAACACCACAGCAACAATAAAAAATAACCCCAGAAAAGGTCAACGCTATGGCCAGACAACATTACCCGCGGGTCGACAGAGATGAAAAATAGAGAACGAAGGCGCATTTCACTATTGCAAATCCAAGTGTTGCTCGTGATATCTTGACTTTCCGTGTATTAAGATTCATATACACCAATAAGCAAATCAAAAGGGTCAAAGTTCACGGTAGAAGACATACCCTTGATGTTCATTTTTATTTCCTTTATGCTGAAACCACTCCATGAGTACATTTTAGATCTCAACCTTGTTTGTTTGAAAGGCTTTTGAGCACTGGTTATGATATAAAAAAGTAGAAGAACGACAAAAGGAGAATGATGGTAGAGATGACAAATAAATGTCAGCACATTCCAATATAACAATGAAACAAACCGAGAAGTGTACTCAGAAGAGAGCCAAAAAAAAGGCAGCGATATTCTTGGCTTTCGAATTGAATCTTTGAGTAAGGTGCACATCCATCATTTCATTACATATCGGTCGCAATCGTTGAGACTATCATGAACCTGTGTAGTTTACACTTGAGCCGGTCGTCGATCAAAATCCCCTCGGTCTTCTCACGGAGCGTCCACGTCTGCTTCGACCAGTTGTTCAACTTCGTTCTGAGCGTCCAAGTATAACACAATGCTTACAAAGTCTACGTATCGTTAGCACTCACCTCGGTTATCTTGGCCCCTCTCTGGTGCCTCAAACAGCTCATTCGACATCCCTCATCTGTCTTGGGTCAAGCATCGTTTTTTCTGTACTAAGAAAGGGGTCGAGCATTGAACAGATGACGGCTAATCCTCGCTACTATGAAATGAATTCTCTTAGAATTTAACTTGTTAAAACATTCTATAAACACGAGAAAGGAGGGGTGGCATATCACTCACAATTGATATGCAAAAAAAAAAACTACGAACTGCTTGCACTCGCTTGGATAATTGAATATTAGCTTAACACATGCTCAAAACAGGTATTATCTGTCGGAATAACAGCATTGTTGTTGTTGTTTTATGTACCAAAGTTCCGCCATACACCACGAAGGTTTTTCCTCTAGAATCCACCTTCTGGGTAAGATAAGAAGACAAAATAGAGAAGGCAATTTAACAAAGGGTATCGTTCAACCTCTTCCTACTTTGATTCCCTGAAGTAAAATAAAACAGAAGGTGAGTTTATTAAACTCGTTGTCCCTTGGCAAAGTCATCGCGGTCGTTAGAAAATAACAATTAGTGAAATGGTATAAACAGATGCGACAGACTACCTCAGGTCTCCATATTCCCTAAACAAACACACCCGAAAAGCGGAGGAAAAAAAAAATCAAGCAAAACGGGTGAACGTGACATGAAGATAAGAGAGCGTATTCTCCAGAGAGCATGTAGACATAGAGCATATGACGCGCAATGCCTTGGACTCATCTTGCCCCTCTCCTCTCCACATGTCCAAAAAGTAAACTGAAGAGAGGAAACTAAAAAATGTCACCGTCCTGAAAGAACGTTTGTACGCACAATCCAAGAAGTGGAAGGACAAAGCAGAAATGCCGCAAACGCACTTCTTGATCGTTTCTGAAATTCTTCAGGATCCTTTTGAGGTTACGAAAGACTTGAGAATCATACTAGTCGCCGACTTCGGTAAATTTCGTGATTTTACTTATGCCATTTGGCTTCCGTCTGTGGACTGGGTCAACTAACCCGTTACTCCACCGTCTTTTAGGTTATGACGTGACCATATACACCGCCAGCATCAAGGGTAGCAACGAGTATAACGTATCCAAGGTTTTCCAAGGAAGGTACCATCTTTCCAAGGATGTTTATCTTGTCAAGCTCCTCGTTCATTTGAAGTTCTGTCTGACAATTAAGGTACCTTCCACTTCTTGCCATAAGTTGACTTCTCGTCTCATTCTCCTTATCAGGAAACAATGAATAAATTCTCTTTCCATACAGACCATCATGGAAATGAATGTAGTTGTGTCGGTCAGATTTGGAATTCAATTGAATGGGTGTCAAAGGAGGAGCAAGCGCATTACAATTTGAAAAATCATACGACGACGACGACCTAATGGATTTTAAGTGACGATGAGAGCGACAGTGAGAGCGAGAGCGAGGATAGCAACGGCGACGACGAGGAAGACGTGGATCATGACGCTGAGACTTCTACTAACATAGATATCTTCTCTACAATAATTGTTACTCTACGACACTTCATCGGTTTAATAAATGATAAATAGCGCAACATGTAACCGAGGTGTGGGTGTACAAGTCAAAATTCAGGGGGAAGAAGGACGACGAGAAAGGCGGTCGTTGACCCGTTTGTTGCGAAAAAGATCTTTTAACTTTCCCGGCAGGCACTGTCAGATTAGGTTGACTGGTCCGATTTTTGCTGTTTAGACTGGGGCGATCAGATTAAAGAGTAAAGTGGAAAAGCAAAAACGCCCGTCAGAATAAGACACTTTTTTTACCAGCTAGTCGTCAAAAGGGTCCGTTTAACTTGACTGGCCTAGGGTGGCCGTCGCCTTCAAAAGACACTGGTGTTCAAGGCCCTGTAGTGAGAGACAACATCGTGCAAGCAAATTAAAGCAACGTCGCTTGACCCTTTGTGCTGTTATCAGGCACACCAAGCAGTCAGGCTCGTACATTCATAGACTGGACAGCGATGCGCCAATAAAGAATAGGCAAAGAAGCAGGGCCATGGCTGTCATTACCCCCACTCACTCCTTCCCTCTTTTACCCTTGTTGTCTTGTTCTTTCTATTTTTCTGCCTTTTCTCCCTCCTACCATTCACACCATTCCCGCCATTAACCCCGCAAAAGGAACAGAGACGAGAGAAGGAGGATTAAAGCGAAAGGGATAGAGACTGACAGAAAAAAAGAGAAGGCAGAGGAAAAAATCGGTGCCTGTTTCTCTATGTGTGCTCTTGGACAACGTCTATTGCTGACTGCCGGCTTAGGTCCTATGTCCTCTTGCGTGTGTCTGCCTGTCTTCATTTCCTCTTCCTTCCTCACCCTGTTTCTTCTCCTCTATTTCCTTGTTTTGTCTCAGAATAGGCAAAAAGATAAGGAAGGAAAGAAAGAGGTGCCAAAACCAAGCACCCCCCCCCCCCTCTTCCATCTCCATCTCCCTTTTTCTCTTTGCCTTTTGACAGCTGGTAGGTAAGAAAAAAATAGTTTATTTTGACAGGCGTCTTTGCTTTCCACGTTACTCTTTAATCTGACCGCCCCAGTCAAAACAACAAAAATCGAAAAAATGAGTGACACCAAAGTTTCATATTTCCCCCAGGCAAGCCTATCTGACAGTGCCTGTCTGACGCGGAAAGTCACATTAACCGAGCTGTAAATTTGAACCCCATAAGTAAATACTTTGGGACGAGAGAAAAGCATCAACAACATCACCTGGAATTCTAATGAGGCAAGGATCGAAATAGTGACATCGAAGGATCAAAAAATAACGTCGCTAAAACACCTGGCTGCCTCAAGTCAGTTTTTAATCTCTTCCTCTCTGAGCTCGCTTATCCCTTCGTCGCTTGTTTTTCATCTTGTTTGTATTTTCGTTATCGCTTGCTTTCACCTCTTCATCATTCAACGCGAAGAATAAAGTGAGCAGTGCAGAATGGACTGAAGGAGGAAACGTGTGCGGTGAAGAATTCAGATTTTCGATATCTTTTGCGACCCCTCCTCAACCAACAGCTATACACGTCTAAGCCGCATGAGTTTCCAAAGCATGACATGCTTTCGTTTATTGGATTCATTTTCTATAAAACTATGTACAATCATACGACTCCTGGCGCTAGGACAAGAGCCGGCCCAAGCCGCAACGGGAAGCACTGAGAGAGAGAGAGAGATGCTATTTACAAGTCAGTGCTTTCTAGCGGCAGGGATTCAAGGAGGGAAGCTCACAAAGTGTTTGTTTTGACATTTTGATTTTTTTTTCGTTGATTTTCATTGATTTTTTGGATTTTTTTGTGGTGTTTTTTTTAGGTTAAAACATAGCAAAAATTGTCATAACTTAACTGTCATAAAAACCGGAGCCGATAATGATTGAAGGTCCGTTACATCATTTTTCATGCGCAACTAGGTGTTCGCAATCGGAGCCTCGGGCGAGGTTGGTGGAGAGCCGCCTGGAGCCTGAATGGGCTCGGTCCGGTTTTCAGTCGGAACAGCGTTAGTTCCAGGGCCTTCAGCAAGACTTCTGAAGAACCTAGGAATACACCATTTGCCTAGCAGGCATCTGTAACCGCGACGGCAGCAACCGCCTGGAGCGGTATGATTGTCAGAACAAAGAGTGATAGCGTTAGCATTGTTTCTTTAAGGACTCTACCTGGGAAGATATTTGTTTTGGAAAAACAAAACAGAAAGTATAACTTACGACCACAGTCGACTATCCAACTTGGGCCACATGCACACTTTCCTCCATTGGTGCATCCGTACTTGCAACATATGCCGCTACATACATATGGGTAGCCCAGAGGACAGCATCCGCGATAGCCGATGCTACACACCTTGCCGGGTAAGCAGCACCATGGGTGGTGTGAACCCCAGCTACAATGACATGAGAGCATTCATCAGCTCAGGATGATCTGATAACAGTCACTAGAAAGAGCGAAGGAGCGCTTTTGTAGCACCTACCCACAGAGCCTATGACCTGGTCTGCATATCGGGTGCCTGGGAGCGGCGTCAGATGGTTCGTCGGCCCTAGGATCGAGATCTTCGGCCTCGGTGGCAGAGGGGTAGGGACCCTCTGCCAAGGTACTCAAAGGACCATCATATGCGAGAGGCTCTTCGCCAATGGGATTGGCGTCGGCAAATGTGAGGGCGGTTGTGGTCGCAGACATCAGACCGAGCAAGGTCAAGGTCAGCAGCAAGGCCAGGACCGCCAAGGATGCGAACTTGATGAATGAACGCATGGATGTAAGGAAATAAAAATATAGTTTGGGAATGAAAGGGAGAGTTTAGAGGAAAGGAAGAGTGGAGAAGAATTTGATGTGGAGATCAGCAAGGAGAATAGGATTGGAGCAGGAGGTAGCTTATTGCATTTATAGTTTCGTACCACTTCTACGCTTGGACGCTCATCCCTTCTTGTCTTACAGGCGTCCCTCCTTTTTTTTTTTTTTTGGAAATGACAGTGACGGCTACTGGACAGGTCTCACTCAAATTCAGCATAGCCAAGCTATTTTTACCCCTACTGTTGTCAACTCTAAAGGCTCTGCTTTTGAAACTGAATAACGACAAATGAGCGAAAGTTGATGGAACTAAGAATACAGTATGAGAAATTCGATTAATTGATTCTCTCGCACATACCCCAGGGGGCATATCGCCCATAGACGTCTCCAAGAATGAGTTTTCAACAAGCTCAAGGAGGAACGACCCTTTACCGTACTACCAGAATCTGGTCGTCGTATTGTCTCCACGCGGGCTATTTTGCTGTAGAAAGTCCATCCCATACAATTAAAACGCATCAAAAGTATTGTGGTCGGATTTTTATACATAAGGCCAAAACTGACTGACTTGGTGCCGAGTCATTGTGATCTTGTGCAATATTACAATGGTCTAGGCCAAGGCACGAGTGGCAGTACGGGGTATCCTTTTAGTTGAACGCCGGTAACTTTCGTCGGGACAATTCAAAGCTGCGTTGTATGAAAAAGGTAGACATGAAAGAGTTACTGGCTATAGCTCTTTAATGGGCCTTTCTTTTGTCTAGCAGTATAACATGTTTACTTACTACACAGCCACGCACAATCGGTCGACTCTTGGTATTACCGGTCGACTCTTGGTATAACCGGTCGACTCTTGGTGCAAGCTGTCGACTCTTGGTGCAAGCTGTCGACTCTTGGTACAGTCGGTCGATCTTCGGAAGATAATACCAATGCATTATGTTACCAGGTATAGCATCGGTTTGCCTGAAAGTAGAGAAACCACATGGGTTTGGTAAAGTGAAACAAAAAAAATACGCTTTGCGCACTGGCCAGATCTTAAAATAGCCGAGACGTTTCAAATTGTACTAGGGCGTTGCCACTTGAATTGTTCTCTTCCTGGGGGGTTGCATTATTGTGTCCATTTATTCCTGGAAGTGTACTGTACAAAGTAAACAATGAACGGTTTGCTGTATGATCGTTCGATTGAGTGGGTGCTGGTTAAAGTGCTACCTTGAAAACTATGTTTCTGGTGTAATTTCCTTTGGCTGTCGTAAAGGGTGTTGTTGGCGTGTTTGAAGGTCGAAGAATTGTTAGAGCGTTAAGGCTAAGGATTTGTTGTCAAGGTCTGAACATGATAGTGCAACATAAAGTTGCCCATATGAAAACCCAGCTTGGTGTAGATAGACACCTGTTGTTGTTATTGATTTTCATTGCGCCTTGTTGATGGTAAGTGCGAAAGCAGGTCGGGGATTAGAAGTTGCAAGCGTGTGAATTTAATTAGTGTGGTGCCGTCGTCTTTTGAGGAGAGTGGCTTTCGTGTGATGAGAACGAAGTTGAATGATACTGTAACGATCTTTGCTTCTATGATGTATTCGTCCAGTTTTGATACTTGTAGTCGTGTAACATTGCACATTCCTCTTCTCGTTGAGACATTGCGTGAAAGGATTATTGGCTGACCGACATTTAGTTTAATGATATGTTGTGGGAGGCCATTGTCGTCTAGTGTGCTATAATTTGTCCGCTCGTGCGAAAGGTGAATGCGCCCTTCTTAGTGTTGGCAAGAGTTTGGTCCAGACTGCATCGTAGAGGCAAACGCCATTGCTGAGTTGTATTTCTGATTTTGCGACAGAATGTTTTGCGTCGCAACAGATCCATAATTTTGTCGTAAGGCGTGATGTGAGGGAGGATGATTTGTCCCTTGCTGTAACATATCGAGAAGACTGGGTTGGTCTTTGAGCCGGATGAGCGTACTTGTATCCATACCAAAGCGTAGCAGTGTGGCCCCTCTGTTATTGCTTGGAAGTTATGGCGCATCTCTTTCTCGTCAAATTTTGGTCCGCAAATGAGATCCTGTGTGAATGGCCGCCAAGCAACTGATATATTGTGAACTGTGTTGGAGGGATATTGGCGACTTGCTTTTGTGAGGTGTGATGTTTTCCCGCAAGTGGCGTAAATACCCCGGGCTTTGTTGGACAACGGGTAAGATACAGGTAGGGGAATGTCCTGGGCATAGCTGTATGGATGTCACAGTAAAAAAAAGAACTGTATTAGTGTCTTATATGTTCTACCAACTTGGCATGATGTTGCTTTTATTCATGAGCAACTCATTATGTTCCTCACATTGCTGCCACAAATTGTTCTCTCTTTTTCATTATCCCACACCGAGATAAGAATTTGGCCGCAGTTCAGGTTTGGTTATTGTGTCGCTCCATATTGTCGTTCATGTCACTTACTTAGCGGCTCTGGAAAATATTCTCCTTCTTGCATTCCTCATTTTCACCATCATTTCATTCCTCTCTCGCCATTCCTCTCTTCATTTCCCTTCTCTTCCATCATCGACTCATTCCCGACACTTATCGTGGCAGAAGATATAATATCCATGACACTTTTTTCTGTTAGTCGTTTTTGCTCATTAGCTGTATTCCTTGTTCTTCCTTTGTTCTTTTTTCCTTTTTTGACCTGGCCTCACACATTTAAATACTCTGCCCTCCTGTACCTTATTTATCTCCTTCCTTGCATTCACCCCGCAGATCTCTATCATCCTTATGCCCATTCTTGACGCCCTGTTAAACTCTAAACCGTTCTGGATATGATATCAAATTCATCTGGTTTCTTAATGCTTATTGATCAATTGTGGCGTGGCCGATTAATATTTGGTGTACCATCTTCTGTTTCGGACCCCCTTCTTCATGCGTCTGGGCAAGTTCTAGCATAGGTCATACAGGCAGTCCTCCTGGAGAGTTGCTCAAACATCCTGCACGCGCTCCCAGAGATCTTTCATGCTTCTCGGCGCCAGCTCTTGGGCGAGTTTATGCTTGATAGAGCCTCAGACGTGCTAGATGATGTTGTGGTCCGGAGAGTTGGCTGGCCCCTCAAGAACAGTAAACTACTGCTCGGCAAGCCATTGTTGTACGACGTTTACAGTATGAACCTGAGAGTTGTCTTTCTGAAGGTTTGATTCCGCAGGATACATGCCGTGCCAAATGTATGAGATTAGAACATAATCGTTGACGATGGTAAAGAAGAATTCCAAATCCAACAACCCATGTACCCGGAAAGGTCTCCTGGTTCAAAAAGAGTAATGCATCCCCTGATCAGCATTTTCCCTCTCCACCTTGTAGCGATGTGCAGATTTGATGAAGCTGCAGACAGCTGTGCTCTCGGTCGCTGTACTTCCTGATAAAGGAGCCCACGCAGCTGATAATGCCCTCATCAGTGAGCATGACTCGCTTCCAGTCAGCCACTGTCCAGTCTATGTGTGACCGGACAAATGCAAGCCGATCCCACACATGGATTGGGTTGGAGATCAAGCCTCCTTTGTTGCACGCGTGCCCGGATTCTTTCGCCTCGCAGATTCCGTCGGATCGTCTCGACATGCACCTGCACGCCTCCCGTTTCTTGAATGAACCGTTGGCCATCGTACATGGTTTCAGTCGGCCTGTGTTGAATTGATGGAAGAGCGCTTCCTTTGTTCTCGGGGGAGATCTTGTTAAGTGGACTTATTTTTGGAGGAGAATGTTCTCTTGTTCCTGTTCCTGATATTAATTGTAGATCCGAGCGAGATCCTGTCTGAGTTGACCACTTCTCTGATGGAATGTCCTTGAATGAGTTGCTGGGTATCATGGACGACAGTTGCTAGTGGAGTTCGTTTGCCTCTCTTATTATTGTTTTGTCCTGCCGGTGACGTCTAACAGGTGATTGGAGGAGCGATAGAAAGAATAGATGATGGAAGAGAGAAAAGTGAAGAAAGGTGGATTAAAGAGCGAACGATATATGAACCTGATTTTATTTATGTGATCAAACTGACGCCACGATGTTCAAAGCGCGTTTGTTCGTGATCGTCTCCTCTAACGTTAATGGCGATGTGAGAGCAAAAAGTTAGAAATAAAATACAGGCGAAAAAGATCTGGGGGATGAACGTAAGAGTTAGGATGAGCATTTCAAAAACAAAGTCGAAATCACAAAAAGTATTATCACTCATGCTGAACACTTTAGTTGGGCATGTGTGCAAAGTAGAGGGAAATGGCCGCACTGTCGAGGGAGAAGAAAATGGGCGGTCGGATGTCCTGTGGTTAGGTTATGCGTATTGACATCACCGTCGTAGTGTAGTCTTCTTCTCCCCCCTTTAGTTCCTCCACGCCCTCCATACCATCGGCATTTTTCTCATCTTCCACACCTTTTCCTCCTCTGTCTTTGTCAAGCTTCGAGTGAAGTGATTATTTTTAGAGGGAATTACATGACGCGTAGACGATACCTTTCCCCTGGGAAAGGCAAAGGAAGGGTATTAATTGGAAAAACAGAAATGGACAGAAAACATTAATATGGAGTGAACTGAAAAAAAGCAATAAACTTAACAATCAGTATAGCGCATAACAGACAGTAGAGAGCGTAAGTGTCTTCCAACCTACGTCCTATCGCGAAGTATAATTGGAAACCTTGGTTCAGAAGGAGGTTTATTATTTCCTTAGGGTGCTTTTTCCATTGTTAATTTGATTAGTAGAGATAAAGATTGCAGTTCTGAGAGAAATGGGAATAAGGAACATAATAAGAGAAAAAAAAGGAAAAAAATATGGTGTAGGCCTCAAGGCATTTATTTTTATGGCACGGGTGTATTTTAGTTACCCTTTTTTTCAATGAAGTGCATTATATGAGACATCAGCCCCTATGTACTGATGTCCCTAGCTGTATGGCTGCTCCTGTGTATTAAGCATATAGCCGTGCATAATAGAGAACGGTCTCTTTCTTCACATTGACTATCAAGTTCATATACACTAACATTTTCAATATAAAGTTAACTGACATGGTTAATAATAAGCTGGATTGCCAATGCACCCACTGAGAATAAAGCAGTATTTACAATGGACAATGCATTGGTGCAATAAAAAAAAAAAAAAAAAAAATGTTAATCTTCAATTGGCAGAAGGAGACGCGAACAAAAGGCTAAATCCGCAATGATCGACCATCAACAGACAATGGGGCACTTGGAGAAAAAAAATAGGTCCAGTGAACGCACTCTAAATACAGGAACATGGTGGTCAGAAACAAAAAATGAAAAGGCATCGGGAAACTTGAACAACAGTAAGGGCCGCGGATGATCAGAGGCAACAATAGAATTGGACAATCAGAAAAAAGGGGCAGTCACAACATCGCCTTGCATAGATGTCATCACAGAAGTGAAAACGACTAAGCCCACCCAAAATAAGATACAAAACAACGGTGAGCCGCACACCCATTGCATGGCACATTAACAGCCAAACCAAGCAAAGAAAAGACAGGAATGAGAAAGGAATAAGAAAGGAATAAGAAAGGAATAAGAAAGGAATAAGAAAGGAATAATAAAAAAAAAAACGTAAAGAAGGTTTATGCGTGCGAGTGTTTAAAAAAGTCTATTCAATATGTAATGATACGATTAAAAAAAGGAAAGAGGGAACCTTCAATCACAATGCTTGAGAAACGAATCAATCGCCATGCTAACGACAGCTGCTTCCAGCACCAAGCATCGTCGACTTCTCATAGTCAAGAGCCTGCTGGCCATTCTCAAGGTCAACTTACTCAAGAGAGCTAGGATCTTTACACAATCTGTCGCCTCTGATAACGCGGTCTCTAAATAAACGGTTTATAAAACCGCTTGAGACGTTGCCGCAACGACATCCAACAGTACCAATAGGCTCCCTACCATCCACAATAAGGAGTGACGATAGAAGCAGTAGTAGGAACATGATACAACATTGTATGAAGTGTAGAGAGAGAATGATGAGTGAGAGGAAAGAGAGAGAGGAATGAGAGGGAGGTAGAGAGAGGGAGGAGAGGGAGGGATAAGAGGGAGGGATGAGAGGGAGGAAGAGAGGGAGGAAGAGAGGGAGGAAGAGAGGGAGGAAGAGAAAGAGATGAAAGAGCGGAAAGAGAGGGTGAGGAAACGAAAACACAAAGGAGGGAGGGATTTCAAGAAATGCAACGAAAAATAAGTAAAAAAAGGAGAGGGTAGAAAAAAAAAAGAGAGAGAGAATTGTCCGAAAACAAAAAAAAAAGAGATAGAATTGTCCGAAAAGAGGGAGAATTGTCCGAAAAGAGGGAAAACAAAAAAGAGAAACGTAAAACCGTTTCAAAGTTCATAAGTCCCATAAGTCACGTGAATTGGGCAAACTCAAAGATTCCTTTAAGAGTGTTAGAACATGCATGTGATCAAGGTACCACTTATCTCAATGGCACAAAGCAGAACGAAAATCGACACTCCTTTAATTAGCCGAGAGCCCACAGACCATATATTGACGGGCGTGGTATACACCAATCCACGTACACGTCAAACTAAGTTCAAATTCGAACTCCATAGATAAAGTACTATGACAAGAGGACAAAGCAAACAACATGAGCTGGAATTAAAGCGCCGTCGCTTTGAACGCCTGCCTGCCACAAGCCAGTTATCCTAGTGATAGTGCGGTGGCGATCGAACATGATGACTCAGTTCGTATTGATTAAAGTTCACACTGTTTTACCGTTCCCTTAAAAAGAAATCAAATTTGACAGGTGAACAAAAAGAATCGAAAACGCGACCTGGAATTCTAGTAAAGCAAGGATTGAAAGAGCCGACATCGAAGGATCAAAATGCAATGTCGCTGTGAACGCTTGGCTGCCGCAAGCCAGTTAATTATTATTTGTATTCAGACTATTAAAACCGTGCAGTGTATATCCCATGGCTTTCAAATACGTCTCAAAATGTGTGTAAGTCTTGCTCGAATATCTTGTGATATCTCCAAGTACTTCAATCGACTCGTTCCCCTGCGGCGCACCGTTCAACATAGGGAACGTTGTCTCATACTCCGTCACAACCACGTTATAGCCCACAATCCTCCGGTCTCCCGTTTGAGTATAGTCATAGTCCGCAATCCTCCGGTCTCTCGTCTGAGCCAGCGCGTTAATGATAATCCTCACATCGGGGAACGGGACTGAAAATATGTGTTCAAGTGGCTCCAACAATTGTCCCGCCGGCAAAGTGGTGAGAGTATGGCCGTAGATATCTCCACTGCCAGTGTCGGTGTTCGGATTCATCATATCTTGGGTTAGCCTTTCAATCCTATCGTCAATGCCATCTATGTCCAAACCGCTTTCATTACAACGCTGAAGCATCCACTGAAGCACGAAAGCGGCAAAGACCTTGTTTGGTTTGACGGTCATTGATAAAACGCCAAGGATACGAGTAATGTCGGCAGCATTTTCAATAGAGGCAATGATACGGCGGGCAGCGTCTTCAACAGGGGCGGTAATATGGCGGACAGCGCCTCCAACAGGGGCGGTGATATGGCGGACAGCGTCTTCAACATGAGTGGTGATATGGCGGACAGCATCTTCAATATGGGTGGTGATATTGCGGGCAGCGCCAAAAACAGGGGCGGCGATATGGCGGGCAGCGTCTTCAATAGGGGCGGCGATATGGCGGGCAGCGTCTTCAATAGGGGCAGCGATATGGCGGGCAGCGTCTTCAACAGGGGCAGCAATATGGCGGGCAGCGTCAAAAGGGGCAATGATATCTTTGTCCCGCAGAAACCGAAACTGCTGGCAGGCGAGATCGTAGTGAGCGCCTGGGAACCAGTGCTCGTGGATCGGAAAAGCTGGGTTATCCTTGTATTTTTCTGTTCGCAATGCACGGCAGGGCTGAAAGATCCACAATCGATCATGGATAGCCAAGGCATGATATACCTGATACAGTAAGTAGCACAAATATAAAGAAGGTGGGTTAGAAAAGAATATGTTATTAATACTTACTTATAACAAATTGTAGCTGTGAACCTTATATTACCTCTTCGACCTCGCTGGAGATACACTGATCGTAAAACTCCGGATAATGCAAACCAATACCAGCATCGAGCTTTGGTATGCCCCGACTTCCCACCGTGTCGAACAGACCCATGAATCTGATCGGCGATCTGCGCGAAAGGGTAGAGCCAGACCCGACTTCGGCTTCAGGGGTAGAGCCAGACCCGACTTCGGCTTCAGGAGTAGAGCCAGGCGCGTGTTCAAGGGTATAGCTAGCCTCTTTTCGGAACTTGATACTTTTTGGGGATTTAGGTGCATCTTCAGGGTAAGGGCTGCGATAAATCTTGTAGACCTCCTCGCACAAATAACGCTCCGGGACGTTAAGGGCTGCACCGTCGTTCTCGTCATTGCGAACGTTGTTGTCGTCGTCCCTCCGTCTGAGGATGCCGCAGTTGTTGATCATACCGGCGACACATCGCACAGTGTAAGCGCCACGACTAAGACCGAACATCCAGATCTCGTGGTTCTTAGTGAAGTGTTGGACAATGTACTGGTATACTTCGATACAATCCTGACCGAGGTCACTGCCAGTGGCGCCTTCGAAGATATATTGCAGAAACGTTTTATCGCCGGTGCCCGATCCTTGGAAGTAGCGTGCCTTGATGCCTTGTTTGTTGTCGTATATGTTGTTTTTATAAGGATCTTGTCCGTTCATAATCATGCTCGCAAGCAGGTAGATGTTGCTTTTGGTGTTAGTTGTTGATCCGCACCAAGTTCCATCGCACAGGACGATGAGCTTTTTCATTTTGGATGGAGGGTTGATTGAAGGGCTGCCTGAAGAGTTGATTGGGGGGTCGCCTGAAGGGTTGACTTGGACTTCGTCTGTGGCTTTAGAGGATATTATTGCTGATTTGGTCAGTGAAGGAGATATGTTGGATTGGAAAAGATGTTGTGGAATATCAGCTGCATTATTTATACTTCTCGAAATGAGTGATACACCTCGTCTAAGTGTTTAACCTCGAATTGGATGCAATCAGTGCACTCGGTCTTGAAAGCATATGCAATGTAAGGGATAAGAGGCATGAAGATTCCTCTTTCATATGTTTTGTGAAAAAGCAAGGACACCCTGGCGCGTTTTTCTCCGTGACACCTGTTATTTATTATTGGTAGGGTTATATATAGGCAAGAGTTTTAGTACTAGTTCCATTGCATAATGCATATTTTCTTGACGGGACTGATAATGAAGCATATGGACATAGATTTCTATTTGCATGTGAGAATTGCAAAAAGGAGGATATCCGATTAAACATAGCGTGCACACAATCCAACCGGAGATATTGAAAGTCGAGTTTCAGTCTCATGCGCAAGCTTTATTCGCGCCGGAATTATTTGGTGAATATGTGAAACCATTATATTGTTGATGCAATCCAGTGATGGCTCATGCTTGAATGTATACGAAGTGCAAAACTATTAATTGGTACCCTGTAAGTTGAAACAGATCTAGCCACAATATTGACGTTTGAATGAACTTGGCGGTTGTATATTCTGTCTGCATGTTACTGTTAATCGAGTTATGGGATATCGAAACGACAAAGGACATCTTACGATCAAGTACCGCCAAGCCCGTGATGAAGTTATGGCAAATAAGACTAAGTTAATAGGAAAATTGACTGTGCAGATAACGCGCGTTCTTGAACTTCTTTCCAGTATGGAAGACCTTTTCACTTCCATACCCCCTACAAGCGTCCGCGAGAGATCCTGGTCGTTTATTGTGCCTTTCATCGAAAATGATGTAAAAAATTAACCACTAATCCAGCTGTGAGCGGGGTTTGCATGGGTGTGGAACAAAAATGTTGTTCTGAATAGCTGACTACTGAGTGACTAATCAGGGCTTAGTGGCCAAAACAAAATATTTTATGTGAAATGCCCAATAGATTAAAATATGAACAATCCAACAATCAATGTTTAAGCACTAGGATTCTCCTGCAAGGAGGAGAGAAAGAGCCGATATTAAAGGATCAAGAAGCAACGTTGCTATGAACGTTTGGCTGTCGCGAGCCATATAAGGAGTTATGATCTAAACACTCCTTTCCTTGCTCAGCTTATACTTTTTTCATACTTTTTCCTCTCCCCATCCGCATCACAAGAACTTCCGAGCAAAGAACAATACAAAGTATAGTCAAAAAGAGAGTCCAACCCTGCGCAACTGAGTCGAAGTTCGGTTCCAGGCCCAGAGTTAGGTCGCGGTTGGAGGTGGAGGTGCACCAAAACAGACAGAATAGAGATGTCTTAGGAAAAGCTAAAGTGAAACAAAAAAATTTAGCTTTGCGCACTAGCCAGGTCCTAAAATAAGCGCGACATTTGGACTGAAACATGTGGTTGGGGTATCGCTTAGCTCCCAAAATAGGGTCAAATTTGTTTTCTCAGCGAAACTAAAGTTGGTTGCACTTCAGGACAATTAAGCGCGTTAGGTAGCCTAGAATTCACAGCATTTTTAAACTAACACAGTGTGTCATATTTTGAAGGCGCATGCTATGAAAGCGTAGTACGTAAGGTGCAATTAGGGCTGGAAATGACTTGTTTTCGACGTATCTGAATTTATTCTGAAGTTGTTACAAAAGATGTGGTGGCTAGGCAGTGGCGGCGAGGCTTTAGATTAGCAGTCATTCCTAGTAGACTAGTATTAGTAGTGCGCCGAGCTCTTTCGTTTGCTCCCTGTCCTTTTACACAAGAGCAGAATTGACAAGAGTCTCGTTGGCGCTCTGCAGTCTTGTATTTTTTAGGATCTCACTATCGCTACGCTACCACAACCCCTTCCCCCCCTCCGTACCAATTGAGGACTTTACAGCGGTCCTATAACTCTGGCCAGGACCTCTCCCCTGAGTAACAAAGTGAACCCACACCGCCGCGACCCTTAAGTAGAGCCTGGACTCATCTCCACATATATAAACAATCCGGAGGATTGAGAGCTGACGTTGAAAGATCAAAAAGCAACGTTGTTATGAACGCTTGGCTGTCACAAGCCAGTTTTCCTCTCCCATAAAGGTATATGTGATGGCAAAACAGTGGCTTTTGTAGTATGATGGCGTAAGGGCAAACACGTGAAATAGCACGTTTAAAGCAGCATACGGGCACCACAAGTGCGCCTTTGCCAATGACAGATGATGCAGCACAATCGACTTATCGTAAGCGAAACCATGACTCCAAGACCCAGTATTGTATTGGCTGACGCAACCGTGTGTGAGTGAATGAGACTGTCAATGCGCTCACATAATGGCATTCAATTAGCATGAGTTCCATGGTTAATTCACATGCACTCTAAGCGGGAAAAAGATAAACATACTGTCGAATCATTTTTATGGTCTTGGCTTTATGCACACACTGCAAATGCTCATTGCCATTGTCAAAGATTTACTCTGGATAGTGTCCATGGACCACTGCCGGAGTTCCACTCTGGATGTTCATGACCATGGGCCTCCATCTATGGTTCACTTTCGATATTTGACCATCAACGTCAAGGTCACACCATGCTGACTAATCCAACTGCAAACTCCAGGATAGGTCAAGATGTCTAGCCAACTAGTGTCACCAGACTAGTCCTCGGAAACCATGATTAGTAAGCTGATCCCCAAATGTACATAAATACTCATAGTCAGTGCCCAGTTATTTCAGCAGTTCATAACTCGCTCCTTTATTAAAACACTCGAAGCACAACACGCCCCAGAAACCGTTAAAACACCGTTTCTTTGCATCTTTTCTTTGGTACGTTTCTGGATTGGAATTCTTGCTCCTTATTCTTAGTAAAGTCTGTGGACGCAAACTTAACACTCACTTTTAACATACTCACAAGACCCTTCACCGTTCATTAGCAGCAACCATGGCCGATGCCATATTAATCGTCATCGCGGTCATCTCCGCGATTAGCACACTAGCCTCTGCTATCATCGCTGCTAGCATCGCTGGTGTTATGGAAAGATACCCCAAAATTATGGTCGTAAATTACCACAACCCTCTCTTCCTTGCCACTCAACACCTCCAATCGAGCCTGCACAATATCCGTCTGGCCCTGGGCAATCCCCCTCAGGGCCACATGGAGGAGGATCCGTTGCGGCACATATGCTTTCTTGTCGGACAGTACTTCTCATGGACGTACATCTTCCATTGTCAGGCGCATTTCCTGTACAAGAACAACACGGGAAACAGGAAGATGAAGAAGACGATGGACAAGATCCAGCAGAATTTTTGTGAGGAAGGATGGCCATTCTTCTTCCGTCAGGATGAACAATTGGCGATCGGAGAGACCATGACTGACACAGGGAGGGAGGAACCATTTTCCATAGGCTATAGTACATTTTATCAGAGATTTACAAATGATGCAACATTCAGGAACTGGTTTCAATCACTCTATACTGGCATCAACACGCCGGCACCGCAGGATGATGCTCTGCGAGCCCAAGGACTGCATAAATTGGAGAAATTGGAGCATCTGCTGCTAGATCTCATTCAAATACTGGATCCCAAGAACCTACTGTTCGAAATGCCCCGGGACGTGCGCGACATAATACAAGGCTGCCCATGTTCAAAATGCACCTAGTCATGGTTCTTATGGTCATGTTTCCACAAATAAACTTTTGAAATAAGGAACAATCGATTACAGTGGTCTGGAAAAATAAGGAACGTGACATGTACCTTAGAGATGATATCTGACACCTAGTCCCATTGTTCCTACCTATTGCACAGAAGCAGAAACAAATTGTGAAATAATGAGTTCAATTGATCGCTCCCTATGATGGAGTTTAATCGACGTGTACGCCATTTGTTAAATTGGTTATACGTGTCACAAAGGCACTTACCCTTTCCATATCAATTCGTGAAAAAGTGAGTTTGCCTTGGTGCGTTTCCTCTGCAATCCCGGTTATTTATATTTGGCAGGATTATAGATAGGCAAAACTTTCAGTTTTAGTTCCACAGTAGCTTTGTTCGTCGATGCATCTAAAACTAGTATTCTTTTAGGCGATATGGCATCGCGATTGCATAATATATATATTACTAATATCAGACTGATAATGAAGTATGCGGACATAGATCCTTACTTGCATGTGAGAAAAGGGAGAAGAGGAAGAGGAAGTGCGATGAATTTAGCGTGCGCATGGTCCACAAGGAACCGGAGTTATTAGGGGTCGTCAAATATCTTGCCCGACAGCGTGAAATGTGACCGAGCGTATTTCAGTACACGCAAAAGGGGTGTACGCATTTTCGTATTATTTTCGAGTATCCATTTTCACGTACTCAAATCAAATACGCCAGCGCATTTTGTCAAACTAGACGACCATTTGGCCCCCCTTTGCCCCCCCTTTTTTTTCCTAGGGAGATGCATCAAGAAATTGTAACACACAAGGTTGACAGAAATGGGCGGGGTTGCTCTTTTTTTGTTGTGTGGTCTTAATTGTTGTGCTTACAGGCTGGTAGTCTTAGGGATCAAGAGAGACGCGATGGCCTTTTGCATGACGATTGGGTTTGGGTTGGAAGTTCTTGTTGTTCTTGATAGGAACCATGATGTAGGTGGAATGAGGGGAAGAGGTATGCCCAATTGGTTGTGAGAGAAGTAGATGGAATGGTTTTTGACTCTCCTGGACGAAAAGGGTTTTTATTCTTTCTTCTCGTATGACTATTTCTGTCACTGCCGAGCGCGCACCTTGTGTTTGCGAAATACGTCGAGGGTCGTAGGTTTGTGCGTTCGCATTTTCGTATTAGAAGGCCTACGCAGGTGACAGAAAAATGTCAAATGCGCAAACTAGCGGCGGATTTATTTTGGATTTGGCAGTACTTTGACAACCCTAATATGTTTGTTGCTTGGATAGATGTCACAGTATCATAGTCTCCACTGGCACTGCCTACATTTCTCAACCCGTTATCCCCTGTTCATACTCTTATATATGTGTAGACTGAGCACACAAATGCCCTCGATTTCTGTACAACAAACATCATCCGTTTCTTCCTCTACCTTCTGACCCTCTCTTCTCCAGTTCCTGGCTCTCTGTCACGAAACTTATCAACTTCCCGCCTTCTGCTCCCATCACCATAGACAACCGTAAAGCAAAGGACAGGTTATAATGTTTTTTTATGTTTTCTGTTCGTTTTGTGGTACCCAAAAAAGAACATTCTGTCAGGTTCGTCCATGGTCAGCAATCCCTCCATTTTCAATGAGAAAACAGCTTGACACTGATGTATGCTATATCCAGTACCAAATGCTGCCTTTGAGCAGTATCGTCCAGAAGTGAGCGGAGCGCAAAGAAAAGGTTCTTGGAGTTTGGAGATGTTATTGTAGAGATGTAGATCATCGTTTATGGATACTCCAATAGACGCCTATCCGCAGGTAGGATACTTCCCCCTGATCGAATAGGAAAGCATCCAATCGGAAATTTTCCCCAAGGTGGGTTCGTAACTTCGTTCTAAAAGTCTTTTTTGGAATGACTTTTCTTCATACCAATCAACATGATCGGATAACTCCTATACTGTAGTGGTTATGCATCCATCCAAACAGATTCACACACTGACCAAAGGCCGATGATACTCCTCTGGACCTGCGAAAACCATATAAAGAATTGTTCGCAGTGGCAACAAGATAAAGAATTATTATTAACGGTGTGGGACACCTGCATTTTTTCTACTAGCAGAAACTTTTCAGATGGTGCATCATCGAAACACATAGGAAGTTGGGGCATCGAGACATAAGTACGCGCGGATGAAGTGACCAACCACGGTGTATATGAGCGATGTTTTTTTTTTTTTTTTTGACTGAAGAAATTACAAAAGAAGAAAAAATAAAAGAGTGAGGTTACAACATGCAACTGTAAACTGGTAGGCAACGATCAGGAGCGCCGGAATCAATTGTCGGAATCTTCAGGGGGCGGGAGGGAGCGCAGACCATTCAAAGAGTGTACAACAGCACATCGAAAAAAAATCCGTCCTTACCTTTTGTCTTTTCCACTTCCTCTCTGTTGGGTCTTTGCAATGGCCTATTCTCCCCTTACCAACAAATCCTTCTCACTCTCCCCTGCCTCTCCCTTACCTCTCGCCCTCCTCAATAGCCTCTACATAGCTTTGGAGACTTACCGGTTACACTCCCAGGGGAGAGAGGAAAGGATGTGTAAAATGCAAGACCGGAAACAAAACACGATTAGCCAACACAGTATTCCCATCTGTACTTCCTTTTCCTCTAAAATATCAGCGCATAAAACGCAAAACCAGATTTTCACCCAGAGTTCGAAACAAGTAGTAGATGCGTTTTTATTATACAAAAGGAGGAAGAGGAAAATATAAGAGAGGGAGGGGTCATCATTAAGTTTTTAAAAGAAGGGTAGGGATATGAGAAAGCGCAACTTAGAAATAAAATGGTAGTGGATAATGTGGGGTATGAGAAAAGTAAAAAAATGTGACTTAAAATAAGAGAAGAGCGGAACGGAATGGGCTCAGATATCAAACACGTCCCTAATTCTTGGATGCCCCACCATTACCGACACGGAGTCCAAGGATCATCTTCATACTGTTCCACCGCCCCGCAGAAGACCCCGCCGGTTTCTCGCCCAGTCCTCCCTTTCCTGTCATCGTCGTAGCCACCGTCGCATTTGTTATCGCGGAAGAATTACTCATCACACTGACATTACTAAGACTCTGTGCATACCGTGCACCGCTTCCACCATAAGGGTTGCTTCCACCACTATGACCATGACTACTGCCTCCATAATAGCTCTGATGCTGCTCTCTCTGTTGTTGATACGGGTTTTGTTGATACCCAGTTGATTCCTGATCAGGCAGTAATTGTAACGGTCCACTGATATTCGCTTTTCCTGTTCCACCACTCTCAGACGCTGCACCGGCGCGCCTTGAACTCGTCCTGGCCAGCAGTTTGAGTCCCGACGACAACGATCCCGTCAATGACGGCGATGGTGGTGCACTCGCAATGCCTGTTCCAGCAGCACCCTGATAATACGGCGACGCCGTGACCGCCGACGTTCCAGACTGCTGTTGTTGTTGCTGCTGTTGCTGCTGGAAGTAGTTGTAATAGGCCTGTTGATCTGCAGGCATCGGTTGATATGGCTCCTCCCCCTGAGATCCACCATCCTTGCCGGAAACCAAGCAAGGAGTCGACTTTGACGCCTTCAGCGTATATGTCGGTGACGGTCTGGAAGGTGGCGCCAGTCCAGAGGGTGTTGAAGGTGCAGAAGTAGTAGCAGTAGTAGGCGTAGCAGTTGAGGTTGAAGGTGGGGAGCTGGACAACAACGAGGACGAAGACGAGGCAGGGTTGAGGATGGGTCGTGGGAGGCCGATGATGTTTGCCTGTGGGACCTGAGTGGGACCTGATCCATATCCATGTCCGCTGTTGTTGGATGAAGCTGAGGTAGCAGTGGCAGCAGCGTGGGCGGAAGAAGCAAGGGTATTTTCACTACTAGGTGCTCGTTGGACGGGTTTGGGCTTCTCTGAGGGCAAGGAGGATGTCCTTCGAGAAAAGGCGGGTTTTTGTTGTGGGCTGAGGGTGGGTGATGATGACGGGGACGAAGACGAAGGGGAGAATGAAGTAGGTGGCGAAAGTGAAGCTGGCGAAAGAGTAGGCGACACTGATGGCGACCGGGGTCTTCCTCCTGCAGCTACTGCTCCTCCTCCTCCTCCTCCTGAACGAGCGGCATCAGGAGACAGATTAGACGTTCCATTCGTCTTGCCTGGAATAGGAGATGTCGGAGATGTGCTGTTGTTGTTGGTGTTGGCTGTTGAGATTGCACCAGGGGTCTGGAGTAATGACGATCGGCGTCCAGGGACCAGCATGGGCTTGGAGTTCTTGCTGATACTCGCCTTCCTGACAGGAAGTTTTCTTCCATCAGAGAGCAATTGTGAGCCGTTGTTATTGATGTTTCCTGTACCATTGGCGTTCTCATTACTGGCGGCGGCAGTGGTGTTGTTGTTGCTGTTGAGAATGGTCGAGGAATTGGGGTTGTATCTGCTGCTTTGCGTGGTGGGGAGGGACGATTTCCGAGTCAACGATGTTGCTGCTGTCGCTCCTCCAACTCCAAGGCTAGCATCCTTGGGAGGGACCGCAGGTTGGTACTGGGAGGGAGTCTCCTGCTTCCATCCTGACCCTGTTCCCATTCCTCCAGATGATCCAGATACGCTTCCGACACTGCTCACAGAAGAAGCAGCCGAAACTGTTGAAAACGACGAGGATGTAGAGTTTGTCGACGATCGAGGGGAGGAAGATGTTGATGCGACCGAAGAGGATGATGCTGGCAATGATGTTGATAAAGGCGGTGCAGAAGAAGAGACGACGGATGAAAGACCAGATGCGACAGTGATGGACTTACGCTTGGCCATCTTTGCGGATGCTGCAGTTGCTGAAGCAGTTGCTGTTGTCGAAGCAGTAGACCCTCCCGCTGTCGAAGAAGTTGAGAGTGAAGATCCCTGAGTAAAGAGAAGATCTTCGGTGTTGGGTAGTCCGACAGACCAATCGACATCAAAGACTGTGGACAGATATGAATGCAGAGACTGTGGGAGTTCAGTCGACTTTGGACGAGGTAATGCCTGAGCCTTCGTCGTTAGTGTTGTGGAGAGAGTTGCTGTTGAAGAGAGCGCTGTTCCAGGCCCTGTTCCTGAGCCTGTAGCAATTGCAATTGTGTTTGTGGATCCTGACGATGTAGCTGCTGCTGTTGATGACGACCCAGATATCTTATTTGCCATTGCCTATGAATTATTTAGGGGGAAATAATTACAAGAGCACAGAAAGCAAAACAACATGGTCAGTCAGTCTTCTCTTCAATCTCTCTGTAGGTATGTGCCACAAGCAGGCAATGAGGCAAGATAACCTCATGGTGCCTTTGTTTTACAACCCTCATCTGCCATATTCATTCCACTCACTCCTCCGCTGTTATTTTTTCATTATCTCCCATATGTTTTCTTCAATAATCCTCAACTTCTATTTGAACATACCTGGTGCAGAGGAATATCATCGTCATCGTCATCATCATCCAACCCGGCAGCCTGCAACGTCCTATCCATCCACCCCTTCTGCTCCTCCCTTCCCAACAGCTGTTGTCCTCCTCCCCCGGTAGGTCCCAGGACCGGCGAAGGAGGTGGCTGTCCAAACCCTCCTTCCTCCTCTCCTCCATCCCCATACCCTCCCTGCTCCTCATCTCCACCAAGGGACATCATCTGCATCTGGTACTGCATCTGACTCCAGTCCATGGGAGGATGGATCCTATAGATGAATGTAAGCAGGTTTTTGACGAGGATGCGTTTGTGGATGGAGAGGGATCTGTTTGAGTAGAGGTCGTTGTTGAGTTTTGTGTTTGAGATTGCGACGAGTTGGACGGTTGAGAGGGAAGAGGAGGACATGGGCGAGGTTTCGGTTGAAGATGTGGGAGAAGAGGTGGCGGAGGAGAGGTAGGGGTCTGGGGTTGACATCATCTCTGCGGAATAGAAGTCGTCATTGGTTGTGGATGTGTTGGTGAAGGAGGGGCCGGATGAGTAGTTTGCTATTGTTCCCTGGGCGGCTGCCATTGTGGAGGGATCCGTTGTGCAGGGGAGGAAAGAGGGAGGTGTGATGTGTGCAGTGTAGTGTGATGTGCAACTAGGCAAGCTGTGTGTGTTTATGAGTGGTGTGAGAGGGGTCGGTAATGAAATAAAAGAGAGAAAGGATGAGAAGGGAAAATTGAGAGTGAGTTTTGCCGGCAAAAAGAAAGAGGAGGGGTGTGTGGGTTGTGATGACAAAGAGAGTGAGACGAAGGGAAGAAAAAGATGATGATGAGAAGAAAAAAGAATGAAGAGACAAGAAGGTCAAGAAAAGAGAGAGAGACAAGAAAGAGGAGTGGGAATTATTCTATTAAGAAGTGGACACAAGACACAGATACCAACGAGAGACAACAGGTTCAACGGACCAACGAAACCTGTTCCTGGAAAAAAGGGAAAAGGAAACCATACATCATAACCACAACACCCCTCCTCTAAAAATAAGAAAAGTCTTATACACAGGGGGGGAAAGACTAGTGACAGCCGACCTGGAGACCCCTTCTTTGATACGCTTTGAGAAAGGGGTACTCGTAGGCGCACTTTGTCACTTTGATAGATATTCTTGTTATTCTCCGATGAACAGAACAAGTCTTGGTACGTGGGCATGCCTGTCTGTCTCGTTATCTCGTTGTCATTTTGTGTCTGTGCCTCTCAATTGTCTCTGTGTTGATGCCATTACACATCCATCCACCACCCCCTGGCTTCTATTTCCCCTCAGCCCACGAGCATCCATTCCTTGTCTCGTCTGTCTCTATCTGGACACTCTCGCCCTCACCCCTCACCTTCATTCACAACCAACATCTCTCTTCTTCTTCAACAAAGAGAAAGAGAGATCGAAATCATAAATCATAAAGTGCTCTTTCCACCCGCCCATATAATTTGAGAGCACACACGATGCACCTATCCCCCTCTCCTATTCCCCTTCTCTCTCTCTCTCTTTCTCTCTCTGTTCCCCATTCATCCGTTGACTTCGTTAACAACAACAATAAAAATGTGAGCCCACATCACATTTCCTTCAACCACTACTTCCATCCATACACATCATACACATACATGAACAAAACACACAAAAGATACTCAATGCTCAAATTGCCATATACCCCCCCTCCCTTCCTCGCTTTTTTTAACCATTCTCTCTTCTCCCACATATCCTCTATCCCATGCCCATCAAGGACCTCGAACTCGATGACAAAAAAAAAAGGATTCAAGGGCAAAGGGCGAAGGGGGCATACAAAAGCAAAGGAAACAAAAACAAAACTGCTGTGGTCCTTGCAATTGTCCACATTTGCCGAGAGGGGGAAAGGAGAGAGGAAGGGGAAGGGGGGGGGAGGAAGTACAACTACTCCCCATCCTTATTTTTGTCCCCATTTCGCATATAATTTACCTCTCCTCTGTCTGTCTCTCTCTGTCCCCTTTATTATGTACGCCACTTTTTTTTTTCAACTCTCTCCGTTCCCTCGGTCTCCTGTTTGCTTGCTTGTCTGCCTACCTATTCTACCTCATTCAAGGTTCCTAAAATTCACGGAGAATAAAAAAATCACCATGGCGCCGTCGTTACAAGCATGCCATGCCTCAAAGATATAATGATAAATGAGGCACGAAAGAGAAGAAAAAAAAAGGCAGAAAAGGATAACAAGGGGAGAAAGGAGAGGGAAAGAGACATTGTCAAGAATGCAAAGCGCACAAATGTGCTAAAACAAATCAAGACAAAAAAAAAAAAAAAAAAAAAAAAAAAGCTGTCGACGAGGATAACAAAACAAACAAAAACAAAAGAGACCAAAAAAAAAAAAAAAAAAAAAAAAAAGTGGCACCCGGTTTACTTAATACCATTTTTTGTTTCCTGCTTTAATATTTATCCTATCATACTAGCATAACCTCCCGACTTTTTTATTTTTCTTTGTTAACAATCGAGTAAAAGGAGGAGACGAATGCAATTATGGTAGTCAGTGACTTAGGAGGGCTACGTAAAAAGAAAAAAAAAAAAAAAAAGTAGCAGTCGATTAACAGATGATAGAGAGGCAGGTTCCTCTCAGCACAAGAACCACTTTGCCCAATGTTAAGGAGAGGAATACTAGGAGCATTAAACAATTAAGACCGGACGAATAACCCAAAAGGGGAAAAAGGGCCGCCCAAATACATTGAGGTCCGAGACAAAAGGCTCATCCGTCGGTGTACATATAAAAAACACGCCACCAATTCCATACCAACCCATCCTCATAACACACACACACTGTGTAGAAATGAATAGCATAAGGGTAAGAAAAACCGGCACATGATCATAAACCTTCCTTCCTGTCTCTCCTTTTTTCCCTCCCACCCTTCCTAACATCCTCCCCTTTTCCATTCACAAACCTTGATCGCCCATTCGCTGAAAAAAAGGGTCTGTGGTACAAACAAAAGGAGTCATTCAAGGTTAATTACGATCATTCAAGGAATCAAGGGGGAAGGGTAAAAAAGGCGAACAGACAACACCGACCCTCACAAAGCATGCCATGCATGTTGGACAGGTGGTCTTCCATGAATTAATTTAAAGGGACACCCGTTGTTGGGCAACGTTCGGGAACACAAAAAAAAGCGCGGGAAAACACATGCAACGGATGTGTCCAAAAAGGACGCAATGTGAAAAGATAGAGAGAGAGGGGTACCCACAAAGGAGTACCTTTTGGCATCATTTATATGTTTTTGTTTCGTTTTTTTTCTTTAGGCTAAGCGAACGACGTTAATGTAAAAAAGGTGTAAGGTAAAGCAGAGTGCAGTGGGCGTTATGTAGTTTGTCCCACAGAAGCAAGAGAAAAAAAAGATAAAAGTAGTGATTGGTTGTACAAGGGGAGGAGTGTAATAGTAGTAATATGAACGAAGAAGCAAAACAAGACAAACAATAATAAAACGGTGAGTAATACAGACAGGTAAACAAGAAAGGTTAAAGAGAACAAAAAAAGTAAGGCCCTATGCGGCAGATTGCAATCTTGCCACGACTAGGATCTGGACGAACGATCGTATCCAGAAAAGATAAAAAAAAAAAAAGAAGAGACTTATGCGCGGCCGGAGGTACGTCGAAGAAGACGGGACGACTGGCGCTTGGGAGACCGGGACAGGGGTAGTGGAGAAAGGACGCCAGCATCCTCTCCTTCCACTCCAATCCGGACCTCCTCGGCCTTGAATCGTTTGGATGGGTCCAGCTCGTGGTCGATCGCATGCGCCACAACAACTTCGCCGTGGTGGGTCAAATCGCCGTCATGGGTGGCGGTGATGGGAGGCAACCCCGAGGAGGGTGGAGGAGTCCTGGGTGAGGGTGGGGAGGATTCCGGACTAGAACAGGGTGACTCAGATACATCATCATCACTTGGACGCCGGCGTTTGGGAGGCATCGCAGCCACTTGCTGGGACTGTTGCTGCTGTTTATGGTGTCCCTGATGTTGTTGACTGTCCAGGTCATACTGCTCTTCCAGCTCGGACTCCAACGTATCCAGACGCGAACCAAAGGAACTGGACTCGGACACATTCTGGTATCGACGACTAATCCTGCGAGATTTGCGGCGTTGACTTGCAGTCTGGCCATTATCAGTACTCTGGCCCGTCAATCCTCCTGCAGCAAGACTCTTGCTTCGCCTGATCATCCTGGGGCCTCTGGAAGGCGAAAGTGGAGGCGATGTGAGCGTCATTTCGCTCATTTCCAGATCGACTTGAGCGGGAGGACTGGTGACGCACGAGTGAGAGGTCGTTGGACTGCTGCCCTCGTCATCTGTATCATGAGCATAGACAAGCGAAGGAGGGCTGAGGACATCGGCATCACTGTCCCACGTTTCATCCTGCTGCTGGTGGTCGTGCCTCAGGCCAACGTTAACAACTGGAATCGATTCGGAGGGCTCTCCTGACAATGGCATTGTAGTAACATCGGTGGCGACAGAATTCCATTCCGAAACTGTTCCTGAATCTACTGCCGTCGTGGTAGCAGCCTCTGCATGGGACAAATCCTTTGTATCCTTGCTGTCTGAGGAAGACTCTGTGGCCACTATAACATTTTCCGTTGATTCAGAGGCGTCGCTATCGTTGGGTACGGCAGTGGTGGTCGCAATAGTGGAGGCAGCAGCAGTCGTTGTGGCGCTGGGGATGACCGAGGCGATGGTAGACGGTGTCACCTCGATCACGCTCGATGTCATGACTGGCTGGATTGGGAATTGGCCTGAGAGAGCATCCATGATTTCCTTTGTAGTGAGAGGAACCGTCTGTGGTTGCTGCTGGTGATGTTGTTGCTGTTGTTGCTGTGCATCCATAGTAGGTCCGAGAGGGAAGCCTGCCATGGAGTAGGCAGAGGCTACAGAGGTGAGGATCTGCTCTGCTGTTGGAGCCTCGGCACCAACCATGGAACTAGCTGTTGCCGGTGATAGTGGGGATGCAGGCACTGAGGGGATAGAGTCGATGGGGGTGTAGGTGGAAGAATGATCCAGTGGCAAAGCCGAAGAGGTGGACGATATGACAGGCGTGGGTATAGAGGAGCTAGATGTGGCAGTAAAGCAGGTCGAAGTCATAGTAGCGGCGCTGGTTGACAGAAGTTGAGAGAGCGGCTCATTGGGATTGGCCGCCATCAGAAGCTCATAATACGTCTGTTGAGGCAGATGTGAGGTAGAGGAAGAGGAAGGCTGTTGGCTTGACAGGACAAGGGATGAAGCCGCGTTTGCCGAAGGAGAGGAGGAGGAGGAATAATCTTCTGCATAGGAGACCAAGGGGATAGAGGAGAGTGAGAGTGAGTGATAATGCTGCTGCTGCTGCTGGAGTTGTTGTTGTTGCTGCTGCAGCGAGGAGTAAAAGTCAGACATGGTAGGATCGGGTATAGATGTCAGGGCTGATCCTGTTACGCTACCATTCGACGACTGGGATTGCGACGCGATAGTCATAGGTCCAGCTGCAGTCGAAGTAGATCCCAGGCTGAGCAGCATGTCGAGTGAGAGGGCTGAGGCGGACGATGAGTCTTGGCTCCAGTCGTATCCGGACGAAGCCTGTTGCTGATCGTATTCCGAGTGGGAGGCCATCTCCTGATCAAATGCCTGCTGTTCTTGGAGATGTTGCTGCTCCTGCTGGAGCTGTAGTTGCATATGCTCCTCCTGCTGCTGGTGTTGTTGTTGGAGCAAGAGCTGTTGTTGCTGTTGTTGCTGTTGTTGTTGTTGGTGATGGTGATGGTATCCGGCCATGACTGGGCGCAAGAACGCCTGCATCCTGATCCTATGCAGCATGCTAATTGCATTTAACATATGTACAACACAATAAAAGACATTAATCTCTTTATTCTTTCCACGGTTTCAGCTTCTTCAGTGTTTTTGTTGTTCACTTCAATGTTCATTGAACCTGTTCAGAGTCACCAAAGTTGTCTCCTTCTAATGCCACCCTCATCTCTTATTGTTTCATGGTTTTTATAACCGTGTCAGCTATCCTCTCAATGCTTTGTATAATAAGCTTCATCACACTTTTGTCTACAAACATCTTTCACCTCCCCCCAGCCTACCCTACCCTCTCTTTTTCGTATAGTACCAATCCCCTGCCACCAATCCTGTCAAAAGACGTACCATGTAAGCTGAACTTGCCGCAAGAGGGTATTGTGTCGTCCAGAAGAAGGATGCTGCAGTTTCTGTATACACAATTCAGCAATGTGTTCTGTCATATGTGGGTCGACGTGTTCTCGTTGCAAGTGCTGATGGTAGTGTTGGTATGTTATTTGTTGTTGTTGTTGTTGTTGCTGTTGCTGGGCTGAGTGGGAGTAGTAGAACTCGATGAGACTACTGTCGCTGTTGTTGTCTGTTGGTGCGGCTGAGGCGGGAGTGTCGTCGACAGCCATTGTTGATGAGGAGGAAGAGGAGGAAGACGACGATGACTCTGAGGAAGTCGATGAGGTCGGTGATGGAGGAGACCAGTCCATCGGTAGATGAGTGTTGAGGTGTCGGTTGGTGGTGGTTGTTTTGGTACGAGGACAGAGAGAGAAAGAGAGAGAAGTCGTGTGCGCAAGGAAGAATAACAAAAGAATAAACAAAAGGAAAAAGAAGGGGGGGGGGAAGGGATAGAGAGTGTTTGAAAAAGAGGTAATATGGTTTTGGGGGAAGGGGGTGGATATGCGAGGGTTGGATGCTGTTGGGCTTGGCAGTTTTTTTTTTTGTTCTATGGCTTTAATATGTCTATGTGGAATGGATGTACGATGGATATTTGCTGTGCGTAATGTGTATGTGTTGTTGTTTATGAAGAGAAAGTGGTGGTGGTGGTGGACATGAATGTTAGGGACAAAAAGGAAAGGGTAATACAAAGAAACAAAAGGGGTGGCGAGTGTACAGAGAGAAAGAGCAAAGGAAGTGAAGGAGGGAGAAGAAGGGAGTGTGAGGGAAGAGGGGGCTGGGGTATGTATGAACAGAGAAAGAGAGTGACAACAGCAGCGACAAGCAGGCAGCAGTAGAGGGCAGGTCAAGTGAGAATCAGCGGGGGAAGGGGATGATGGCGGAAGGATGAGAAGAAAGAGGGAGAGAGAGAGAGAAGGAGAGAAGACAAGGGGGAGGGGAGGGAGGGAGTGATGTGAGGGTTGGAAGGGATGAGATCAAAGTAAAAGTACAAAAGGGAGATGGAGGGAAGAAAGCAAAAAAGAGAGGGCAGGGAACAGAGAGAGGGAGAAGAAAAAGAGAGGTGTGAGAGTGAGTGAGACGAGGTGTGAGGTGTGAAGAGTGAAGAAAGGGAGAAAAAAGGCGGAAAAGAAGGAAATCGGTCGGAGACAGTGCAAAACCAAGAAAAAAGACCAAAAAAAAAAAAAGGAGGCATTCGTCAGTCGACTGCAAAACGGAGCGTAACTCATATCATTACGCACCCGCAATCACACACCTCATTGTCAACCGACCACACGATCACACTCTCTCTTCTTTTTCTTCTTCTACTACTTCTTTTTGTTTACCCAACCATTCTTTTTCCTCCTTTCCCGCCAATGTTGCAAATACCTTTTTTATCGTTAATTTCTGCCCTATCGTCGTTACTTTCTTGTTCCCTCGAAGCAAACCAACAAGGTCCAACCTTTTTTTTTTTCTTTGTTCGTGTGTGCTGTTGTACCCGCCCTTTTTTTTTTGCCCTTTCTTTCTTCTCCCTTCAATTTCCATTTGACCCCCTTTCGCCTCCTCCTCCGCCTCCGCGGTGCAGCCTGCTGTTTGGTCCAGCCTTTCTGTCCGTGTATCTAAAATTAAAACACTGCCCTCGTGATCTGATTGGTTCATGATCGGACAGCAATAATTGAGCACCACAGTCACCTTGTCAAGCCATCCTTTCTAACCTCGTGCAAATCGATTTATATGACGTCATCAATTTTTTTCATTCACGTTCACAATGTTCCCTTCGCCGTTGAACCTTGGGGTTGCCAGAAGATGGATACGCCACCAAAACGCGAACTTGTCGCGTCCTACCTTTTAAGACCGATCAAACTAATGGTGATAAAACATCAATATGTGATTTATTTTTACTCGCCCTCGTGGGGGGAGACAGTCAAGAAAAAGAAAAAGGAAAAGAAAAATGAAAAATTGACAAACAAAAAAAATAAAGCGCAGGAATCAACATTTCCAAAACACTAATCTCCATCACCCTACTACTCCTCCACGACATTCGTCCCATCCATCTCCTTCTTCTCCTTCTCCTCATCCAACGCCTTCTCAATTTGCTTTCTCATAACCTCCATCTCTCCTTCATCCAAACACCTCCCCGAAACCCCCACAACCGGCACAAACACCCAATCATGCGTCCAACCCGAAAACCGACACGCCTTGTCAAACACCCAAGCCATCCAAAACGGTGGTCGAATCTGATCCTCCTTTCCTTCCCTACCTTGGTTCAACCTTATAATCTTCCCAAATATCCACTCCAACGGTAAATTAAACACTCTAAACATGCGCTTTGAACGGAGTGCCGAAGGGGTTTGACAGGTATAGGGCACGATTCGAGCGAGAGATTCTTGGTAGTGAGGGTGAAGGTTGTTATGGCGAGCTCCGTTCGTGAGGAGGGTCTTGTAGCGTTGGGAGGGTTGGCAGTGAGGTTTGATTGATTTTGGGCGAGCTAGGAGGACACGGGCAGAGACTTTTTCGTTGGTGTTGTAGACGATACATGGGACGTGGATCATGTCGTAGCCTATTGGAACATCGTAACCCCAACCGCCCTATTTTTTTTTGTTTTGTTTTGTTTTGATTTGATTTGATTTGATTTGTGGATTCATGCATGCATGCATGAATGTAGATGGACAAAAAAATTTGGAGAGTTAGAGATCAGACCAGCGCAGGCAAGAGTAAAGGAATGTAAATTAGAACGTTAGGGGGAAGGAAAAAATGAAAACAAAGGCATTTCGAGAAAAAAAAACCAGGGGGTTGACTAGGTGATCGTATAGAGAGTGAGAATTGAGAGATGAACAGAGAAACTCAAAACCACGTCGAGAAAAAACAGGGAGATGAGAGAGAGAGAAGGAGAGAGGGGTTACAAAAATCACAAAGGCATGATGTGTTTCCTCTCCTGAACCGTGAACCTCGATCCCTAGACCTTCTCTTTTTCGTTTCTTGAAGTTCTCGACTCTTTGTAACGGATGAGAGACAAAAGACAAAATAAAGCACAGAGAAGAGACAAAAAGAGCGAGCCAGATGAACCAAAGTGACACAACAATTCCAAATACAATAATAAAAGAAAAGAAAACAAGCCTGCACAAACATACCTCGCTGTGAACAATCAGCTCCCAATCCCGCAAAGTTATGCGGTACACAACACCATGCAACTCCATCGGGTACGCTCCGTCCCCTCCTTCCCCTCCTTCTGCCTCATCATCCCACACAAAAGCCTGCCCGAACCTACAATGAGCATGCACCTCCTCTGCATACTCCCTCTCCCGCATCCTCTCCGGCTCCTTCTTCAAAATCGACGCAAAGCATGGCTCGGAGAATGGGATCCCGCCAAGGTCGAAACTGAGCCAGTAGTCAGGGACACAGACTTGTTTTGTTTCGAGGGGGGTGATCTTGCGGGAGTCGGTTAGGATCGTGGGACACATGTTGGAGCCGTAGGCTAGGTACCAAATTGTTTCCTCAGAGGAGATTGGTGGTGTGGTGGTAGTGGAAGAAGTGGTGGTGGTGGTCGTGGTGACTGTAGTGGAGGTAGTGGAGGAAGAGAAGGAGGCGAAAGAGGATGAGGGAGAGAATGGGTGAGGAGTGCTGCTGATAATGGAAGGTGATGAATAGCCGTTGGTTGTCCTGCGCTGAACTAGCTGTGGCTCTTCTTGCTGTTCTTGTAGTGGCATGGTCAAGCGACAAGATTGTTAGGAAGAGTGATATGGAGATGAATGAGAGTGGAGGCAGAATGAAAGAAAGGAGGAGAGGAGAAAAGGAAGTCAAGAAGTATGGAGGGAAAAAGAAAAGAAAGGACCAAGCATGAAAATAGGGTGTATGTAAGAGAGCAAGACAAACACCTTTTTCTTCGATCCCTTTTCGTTTACTTGCCACGGAATGAAATATAAAAAGGGCAAAAGGGTAGGGGGGGTCAAGACAAAGTGAGGGCGGCGTTGAAAAAAAAATGTGGGCACATTTACTGCTCAGTGCGCAAGGTCCACCCATACGGGGAACAAACAAACAAAACAAAAGAATAGTGTGACACATACAAAGCAAGCCATAACAATGGTTTTTGCCGTGCAATTTATGCATAGTTGCAAGTGCGTCATTCTCCTATGCCAGAAAGTAAAGAACCAAGGACCATGATAGAAAATATTTTATTTGGAATGGGTAGAAAACAATGAGGAAACGTGTTTAACAATGCATTATCTCCTTCATAGCCTTCTGGGAGACCCTCGACCATTATAGACTACAATTACCCTCACTGCCCGGATATAAATAGCACGTCTTTCCACCATCTTCGCCAATATAATATCCACTAACTGAACCAAAATCCGATAAAGCACAAGCACCCAAGGCGGTCAGTGCTCTGCGTACCATCAGGTCATTAACAACTGACGTGGCATTTTTAGTTACCGCTGTGACGATTACTGCATTACGAAGATTGAGTACCGCCCTCCCACTTTTATCGACGGGAGTTTCAGTGTCGTCATTAAGATGCTTACTGATAAGCTCTAGCACATCACCTGCGACAGCACCTGGATATGGGTGGCACGGCCCCGGTCCTGTTTGAGCGCTTATCAGCACAGGGATGGCCAACATGACCCAGAGAAAGCGAGGTATCATTGCCTAGATGATGGTTTTGCAGGAGAAGGTGCTAGGACGTCTGAGTTCTTCTTTCCAGTGAAAGGCCTTGAAGAAATATGAAAAGTACACGGGAACGAGCGGGGAAAGGAATTAGGTCGTGAGCGTTACCGTGAGCGTTTCTTGGCAGGGATCTGTGAAGGAGATTGTTTGTGAGGCGGCTTTTGCTACGGCGCTTGGAGTGGTTCTTACAGCCGTTGTAACGAGTGTCGTGAGTGCTGTAGCGAGTCTTGAGTCTTGAGATAGGATTGGATGTGTTGTCGGTGCAGGATGTTGGGTGGGTATTCCCTCTTTATATACGTGAAGAGGGTTCAAAAAAACAAATCAAGTTATTGTTAATTGGGCATGAAGTGATGGAACAAACCAGCATCTGAACGAAGAAAAGAAGGGGCGCTAAAAATTAAAGGGGAGGCAAAAAAAATAAGCACCCCCTGAAAAAAAAAAAAAAAAAAAAGAAAAAAAATCCAGAGTGTGACGATCCTTTGAGTGCACCAAGGAGTGTCTGAAAGAGACTGGGATTGAGCCCCTGAGAAAGCGACTGGGACTGAGCCCCCTGAGGTTATCTCCTCCAAGGTGAATATGGAGGGGTTACTTTTGAAGCAAGGCAAGCGAGCGATCTAAGAAAACGTGGACAGAACGGTCACATTCAACAAAACACCCCTTCCCTTGAAAAGACAAGGCTACTCTACTGCTTACAACACCCCGTTCAAGTACAGTCGTCTGCAATAATGAATTATCTCTTACAGTATTTGAAATTACTGTATATTAATACAATAACAACTTTAATCCAAATGCTTTTGAAGATATTTCACACGTTCTACGGCATCCTCATGTCCCTGAGCAGAGGCCATGCTGTACCACGTAATCGCTTGGCCCTTGTCCTTGGCGACACCACGGCCTATCTCGTACATTCGTGCAAGACTATACTGTGCTGCCACATGTCCTTGTTCGGCTCCTTGGTGGTACAATGAAATGGCAACTGAATCGTCTGCCAGCTCTCTTCTGTCAAGACTACTGAGCTTGGTAAGCCATTGGACGTGAAAGTGAGCGACTGAAACGCCGCCATCCATTGCACGGCGATACAGGTCTAGTGCCTCCTCTTGGTCCTGAACAACCTCGAGACCGACCTCATACATCAATGCAAGGTTGAAAATAGCACACCCATTGCCTTGTTCAGCACCCTTGCTATACCATACGAATGCAAGACGGTCGCTCTGTTCGACCCCTTGGCCAAGGTCATAAGAGAAACCAAGGCAGTTTTGCGCGCTTGCATGTCCTTGTTCTGCTGCCTTGGTATACCACCTGACCGCCTCGACATCACTCTGCTCGAGTTCTCGTCCTTGGTGATACATACAGGCAAGCTTAAACTGTGCAACTGCTTGTCCTTGCTCGGCAGCCCTGGTGTACCACTTGACCGCCTCAACGTCACTCTGGTCGACGCCTTGTCCTTGTTCGTACAACACCCCGACGATGGACTGTGCGGCTGCATACCCTTGCTCGGCAGCCTTGGTCAACCACTTGACCGCCTCGACGTCACTTAGCTCGATGCCTTGTCCTTGCGCGTACATGTATCCAAGGTTGTACTGTGCTTCAGCATCCCCTTGCTCGGCAGCCTTGGTGTACCACTTGACTGCCTCAACGTCGCTCTGCTCGACCCCTTGTCCTTGTTTGTACAACACCCCGAGGATGGACTGTGCGGCTGCATACCCTTGTTCGGCAGCCTTGGTCAACCACTTGACTGCATCGACGTCGCTCTGCTCCACTCCTCGTCCATACATGTACATCACTCCAAGGTTGGACTGTGCGGCTGCATATCCTTGCTCGGCAGCCTTGGTGAACCACTTGGTAGCTTCGACGTTGCTCTGCTCGACGCCATGTCCTAACTTGTACGTCAATCCAAGGTCGGCCTGTGCGGCTGCTTGTCCTTGCTCGGCAGCCTTGGTGAACCACTTGACCGCCTCGGCATAACTCTGCTCCACTCCTCGTCCTTGGTCGTACATCAATCCAAGGTTGTACTGTGCGGCTGCAACTCCTTGCTCGGCAGCCTTGGCGAACCACTTGACTGCCTCGACGTCACTCAGCCCGACGCCTTGTCCTTGCGCGTACATCAATCCAAGGTTTAACTGCGCGTCTTCATACCCTTGCTCGGCAGCCTTGGTGTACCACTTGACTGCGTCTACATCGCTCTTCTCCACTCCTCGTCCTTTGTCGTATAACATTCCAAGGATGGACTGTGCGGCCGCATGCCCTTGCTCGGCAGCATTAATTGCCAACTTGGCCGCCTCAACATCGCTCTGCTCGACTCCTCGTCCTTGGTCGTACATTGACCCAAGATTGAACTGTGCGTCAGCATGCCCTTGCTCGGCAGCCTTGGCGAACCACTTGACCGCCTCGACGTCACTCTGCTCGACTCCTTGTCCGTGTTCGTAAATCATTCCAAGCATGAACTGTGCGCCCGCATACCCTTGATCGGCAGCCTTGGTGAACCACTTGGCCATCTCAACATCGCTCTGCTCGACGCCATGTCCTTGCACGTACATCACTCCAAGGTGGAACTGTGCCTCTGCATCCCCTTGCTCGGCAGCCTTGGTGAACCACTTGGTAGCTTCGACGTTGCTCTGCTCGACGCCAAGTCCTTGCTTGTACATCAATCCAAGGTTGGACTGTGCGGCTGCTTGTCCTTGCTCGGCAGCCTTGGTATACCACTTGACCGCCTCGATGTCGTTCTGCTCAACTCCTTTTCCTTGTTGGTAAAACAATCCAAGGTTGAACTGCGCCTCTGCATACCCTTGCTCGGCAGACTTGGTAAACCACGTGACCTCCTCAACATCACTCTGGTCCACTCCTTGTCCTTGCTTGTACACACATCCAAGGTTGCATTGTGCGGCTGCATCCCCTTGCTCGGCAGCCTTGGTGTACCACTTGGACGCCTCGACATAACTCTGCTCCACTCCTCGTCCTTGCCCGTACATCAGTCCAAGGTTGAACTGTGCGTCTGCATACCCTTGCTCGGCAGCCTTAGTGTACCACTTGACCGCTTCAGCATCGCTCTGTTCGATACCATGTCCTTGCTCGTACATCCATCCAATGCTGAACTGTGCATCTGCATCCCCTTGCATGGCAGCCTTGGTGTACCACTTGACCGCCTCAACATCGCTCTGCTCCACTCCTTGTCCTTGCTTGTATACCAATCCAAGGTTGTACTGTGCGAGTGCAACTCCTTGCTCGGCTGCCTTGGTGTACCACGTCACCCCCTCGACGTCACTCTGCTCGACAGCCTTGGTGAACCAATTGACTGCCTCGACGTCGCTCTGCTCCACTCCTCGTCCATTCATATACATCACTCCAAGGTTGGACTGTGCGTTTGCATACCCTTGCTCGGCAGCCTTGGTGAACCAATTGACTGCCTCGACGTCGTTCTGCTCCACTCCTCGTCCATGCATGTACATCACTCCAAGGTTGAACTGTGCGTTTGCACACCCTTGCTCGACAGCCTTGGTGAACCAATTGACTGCCTCGACGTCGCTCTGCTCCACTCCTCGTCCATTCATATACATCACTCCAAGGTTGGACTGTGCGTTTGCATACCCTTGCTCGGCAGCCTTGGTGAACCAATTGACTGCCTCGACGTCGTTCTGCTCCACTCCTCGTCCATGCATGTACATGAATCCAAGGTTGGACTGTGCGTTTGCACACCCTTGCTCGGCAGCCTTGGTGTACCAATTGACTGCCTCGACGTCGCTCTGCTCCACTCCTCGTCCATGCATGTACATCGCTCCAAGGTTGTACTGTGCGTTTGCATACCCTTGCTCGACAGCCTTGGTGAACCAATTGACTGCCTCGACGTCGTTCTGCTCCACTCCTCGTCCATCCATATACATCACTCCAAGGTTGGACTGTGCGTTTGCACACCCTTGCTCGACAGCCTTGGTGAACCAATTGACTGCCTCGACGTCGCTCTGCTCCACTCCTCGTCCATGCATGTACATCGCTCCAAGGTTGTACTGTGCGTCTGCATCCCCTTGCTCGGCAGACTTGGTGTACCACTTGACCGCCTCAACATAGCTCTGCTCAACGCCTTGCCCTTTTTCGTATTTCAATCCAAGGTTGTACTGCGCGACTAAATGCCCTTGATCGGCAGCCTTGGTGTACCACTTGACCGCCTCGACATAGCTCTGCTCCACTCCTCGTCCTTGGCTGTATATGAATCCAAGGTTGTGCTGTGCGACTGCATACCCTTGCTCGGCAGCCTTGGTGAACCACTTGACCGCCTCAACATCACTTTGGTCCACTCCTTGTCCTTGCTTGTACATAAATCCAAGTTTGGATTGTGCGGCTGCATCCCCTTGCTCAGCATCCTTGGTGTACCGTTTGACCGCCTCGAGGTCGCTCTGCTCCTCTCCACGGTCAATTTGTTCTGCAGTCATGTGATGAGAAATACTGATGGAGGAAAAAGAAATAAGTGTTGGGTACGAAAATGGGTGGATGAGGGAGAATAATGATCGCTTCGTGATGGAGATGAAAAAAAGGGAGAGTAGAAAGTGAGATGAGATGAGCTAAGAAGAAAGATGAAGAGAAATGAGGAGAAATGAGAAAAACGGTGAGAGAGAAGACATACTTAAGTACGTAAGTGGCTGTGATTAAGGTTTTACCTGGCAATTGTCGATTCCCGGGAGGAATGTTGACTCTTTCCCGTCCAATGACGCCCCCTTTGTTGACAAGCAGTTTGTGTCCAAGGAGAAAGAATATATTGGGGTAATCCGATGCACGTGTACATCTCCTGCCCGCTCCTCCCCTCCAGACTCCTCCCCTACCTTCTCCGACATGCAAAGTCCATGGCTTCTTTAACAGTGTTCTTTAATCAGTCTGCAGACTGCGGAGTAGACCCTTTAATAATGTTGATTGTGATGCATCTGAAGAATTTAGATTATTCTGAGAGTGAGTCAAGAGGAGCGAGGGATGGATGTATTAGAGTCCTGGTCTGGTACTTCTTTTAATATTTGAATCGCTGGGGTTGGAGCACCTTGACAGGCCTACATAGAGATGTACATGCGCAATTCTCCTGATTAGGAAACGTGTTGGGTTGCTTGTGATGGAGATAGGGATGTTGAATACCGAATGTTCTGTGTGTCCTTGGTGTAGAATGATGGAAGCGATACCCGATGAAGCAGTTCCCACGACAACTGCCTTTTTCTGGCGTCCGCGTATGTATTCAATAAGCGTGTCGTACAAAAAGTTCTTTCCCATGCCACCGGGGGGCCGTCGATGAAGTAAAGTCGTTTATTTTCGGGTTTAGAGATTGAGGTTAATATAGTGCTGAACATCGCCTTCTGTTCAGCTGTCAATTGGGCCATGTGCGTTGATGCCAGTTGTGCGTACTTCTGACTTGTTGGTTCATGATGGATTCTTTCATGGTCGCTGTTGTTGCTCCATGGATAGTTGATGACAGCGTTGTCCATGTGTTGAGGTAGAGTAAGGTATATGTGGAGGTTAGTTTCCATATCGATGAGCAACTTATTGATATGAAATAAAGCATTGACTCGAGCGTTGAATTGCGCCTGCGGGTCATCGATCGCGTACAGTCCGGATTGTTTGGCTTTGTACAGGAGGTCGGCGGAAAGTGCATCGGAAAACTGATCCCAGAGCCTTCTTGAGTTGGATGGACTGCGGAAACAGAGGATCATCGCGAATAGATAGCGGAGGTGTCGTAGGTGTTGTATGTCGTCAGCCTCCTTCGAGCAGTTGATCCGTTCGGCATCATCCTTCTAAAGTCCTCGCGCTTGTGCCGTCGCTCAAAAGGGTGGGTATATCATGATATGTTTCAAGATATAGCAACTGCTTTGCGGCAGTAGACTCAGATGAAAAAAAAAGAAAAATAAAGCCTTTGTGTGGCCAGTGCACTCTTAAGCAAGACGTAACCATTTTGCGGCAGAGCAGTTGGATACTGTGACAATCAGATGTTTAATGAACGCAGCTTATGCGACAGTGATTTATACCTCTACATAATAGAGACCCAGCGGTGCAGGACAATGGACGCCATAATTCTCTTATTGGCTGAAGCTAACCAAGAAATCTTTCCTAATATGGATTAATTTTTACTGTCAATTGGCACCATAATACGATGAAAATCGGCACAATGAGATCATTTGACACAATACATTTATTCACTGGCATATTCGTCTAGCACCGCTCTCATTCAGGCATTTGACTTGAAGATAGGCGCTGGGTATCAAAGCTACTGTTTCTTGGAGGTACAGTAACGAGCACTTTCTTTTCTTTTTAGCCTCAAGCACAAGGTACATCTTCTCAAGAAGAGTCATTAACTCTGTCTCGCCGTCCCCAAATGCTTAAATGCTTGGGCATTCTCGCCCTCATTGGCCAATAAATCAGCCTGTCTCTTTTCAGTCCTCTGAAAAATAGTTCTTGACAACTCATTTGATGGACTCAAGTTTTCGGTTGATTTGACATATTTTATATCCCTCTATTCACTAACATATACGGCCGGCAGCCACTGCGTTGAGACCTTTGACTCCAAGCTGTTAAGTGGAAGTGCGGGGAGTAACGAAAAGAGTGAGTTGACTTTATTCATATCACACGAAGGATGAAAGCTATAGAAATAGCACCTGATCCATGCTCAAGTCCTGTCACCACGGTTTACATGTATTGGAGGTACACTTCTCTTTTTTCGGGCTCTTATCTTGTGGAATACTTCGACAGTGATCAGCGCTTGTTCTCGCTAGCCTCGAACGCCAAGGTGTTTGCGACTTCCCGTTCTGACTTCTCTCATTCTCATTCTTCTGCCCGATGCTTTTGAAGGTGAAGACGGATATGCGGTGAAATACTATTCTCCACAGTCAATTAGATTGATATCACAACTGTTTAACTCTTGCACGAGAGTAAAGTCTTCATAAAGGCAAACTTCCATGCACAGTTACATAAGCTTCCGTTATCTGGCCTATAACGCTATTCTCGCCGTCGCGGCCCCTTAAGCACATGATCCTCACTCAATCACCCTTGTCCCAACAGCTTCACCCATCGTTCCCCTCTTCTCAATTCCTCACATCACCCCCACTCTCATCTCATCCGCCACTAGCCAATATGGGACTGAAGGGGTTCTATCCTTGGCTCCGCAAGAAGAAAGGCTACCATCCCACGCTTCGTCACCCCATGCACCACCACCTGCCTGACGACGCCATTATTCGCGTGGATGTTTTGTCTTTCTTTACCAAAATTCGCGGAATCTACACCAAGCATGCAGACGACAAAACAAAGGCGCAAGCTATCCTGTTCGAGCATCTCAAGAAATACGGCGACCCCTCCCACATGGTGTTCTATGTCGACGGCGCCCCTGCTCTCGAGAAGAAGGAGACTCACCGTGAGCGAAACGAGAAGCGAGCTAAGGCCCTCAAGAATGCCAAGGTTGCCATTGAGACGCTCGGGAACCGCATCAATCAAGGCAAGCCGCCCACCAAGCAGATGTTCAAGAATGTAGAGAGGAGTCTCCGTGGAGGATTCAAGTGGTCTCTTCAAGATCGGGAAGACTTCGTCCATTTTCTGCAGGCTCAAGAGCTCGATGCGCACCTTTGCAGGACCGAGGCCGACATTGATATCGCTGCAGAGTGCCAACCCAAAGACGTTGTTCTGACTCAAGACTCGGACTTTTTCGCTTACGATTCAGTTACAACGATCTGGCGTCCTGTGGGCAAGTGGGACGACGTCAAGGTCTTAGAATATAGTAGAGAGGCGGTGCTGGCCCAGATACGACTGTCAACCACCAAGCTTACTGCACTGGCATGCGTCTCGAGTAACGACCAGAACAAGAACATTCCATCGATGGGGATTGCCACCAACTACAGCATTATAAAGGATCTACCCGATACAGGTAAGAACAAATAATTTGCCAGCATGCCCATACCCCCTCTATTCTTTGTGGATATGGCCAGACTCATCATGACTCCTTTGAACCCTTTCTCTATCAGACGTGCCATCCCTGGTGAAGGAGTATCTCGAGAGCCCACGCGTGGTCTGCCGCGGTCAGGAAGGAATCGATTTCACGGCCTCTATTCTCGTGTTTACCACAATGACCCAGGAGATTGCCACTCCAGCGGGCGTATCCTCTGTTCCGTCGCCGTCGTCACAGTCAGCGACGCCTTTGACGGCCTCTGCTGCATCCATCTTATCGTACGAACTGCTCTGTCATCAGTACAAGGTGATCAAGGACCATCATGCCAGAGCCAAGGAACAGAAGCGCCAAGGGAACTCGAGCAGCAAGAGGTAACACATTAGGTGATATGTGATTCTCTCACATGACCCTTGATATGGCTTTCCCATCACTTGCGATCAGTCTAACATGCTGTTTGCCTATTACCGCACTCTTCGACATGCTCTAGCAACTCCAAACCCAATCGGCAGGGCAAGCATAGGGAATTTAGAAGGCATCGCGTGATCGATCGGCCTGCTCACCAGCCTCGAGTCTCGCAACAGGTGCACCGGCCGCGGCATTCGTACAAGTCACGCGCAGAACCACAGCAACACGAACAGCCATCGATCTGTAAGCAATATGAACGAAAGCCCTACACGGCGGAGCAAGAGGCACGGTACCGGGAGTCGACAGCTGAGGCCAGGGGAAAGAAGGCGAAGAAGAAGCGACATCGTGAGACTCAGCGACTCAAAAAGGAAAAGGAGGTAGCCAAGAAGCCGCCGCCCAAGATCGACGAGATGAACAAGGCTCAGCTGATCAACGCTATGATGTACGAGCATCCCCTTGTTTCCCTTCAAGTCGGCACAGTCAATGCCAACAGTAAGCGGGCAGCGGCAGCAACAACCACCAACGCCAATCAACTCCCATCGTCTGAACAACAAAAGCAACAACAGCAACAAGAGGTTTCTGCCTGCATTTTGGACATTGTTGGGCAAGTTCGCGCGACGAAGAGACATGCACAAGAGTTTTTGGGCACGTTCATCGAGACCGTCTTTGAGAGCGGTCTGACCGAGAATGACCGTATCATTCTGTACTCTTTGTGTCCCGTCGTCGAGTCCAAAATCCGTATGGTGCCTCAACCCAAGCAGGATTCTCAGGCACGCAGCAGCAGTTCCGCTGGCACTCCCACGAAGGCTGAAGGCAACAAAGACACGGAGGATGAAGGCGACGAAGACGCGGAGGACGAATACGACGAGGATGCGGAGGATGAAGGCGACGAGGATGCGGAGAATGAAGGCGACGATGATGCCGAGCCGTCTGCAATGGACAAACCCTTCTTTGCCTTTTACCAGATCCTTCTGGCGCATATCTACTCCCGCAAGATCAAGTTCAAGACGGTTGCCGAGCGGCAAGTTGGCCAGCTGCTTACACGTGCCACCTCATTGGGCATCACTTTGCCCTCTGTTCCTCCACGCGACATCTCCTACCAAACCAACGGGTTGCTCGAGTCGACCACCAAGCAACTTTATTGTTCCATCAAGAAGATGTATCGCAACGGCTCGGTCGCTCTTGAAAAGAAGGTAATGTGAAAGTTGTCAGTCAAAGCTTGGTCACGGACGAAATACAAAGAGAATAGCATTCATCAAAACATATTCCAAAACTAAGGCTTTTCTTTCCCTCTACATTAGATCAACCCACAAGCGGATGTCCAACCTGGCACGGTACTTCCTAAAATCGACCCCAAGCTACCTGCCATTGAGAACTACCTACTTTTGAACAAGGCCACCGGCGGATCGAGGCGTATTGCGCCTCTCTCACCCCTGGCGCCTCGCTACGTTAGCTTCTCTGAGCGGCAGTTGCTTCCAATGTTCTGGTCTTGGCCAACCCTCAAGGACAAGATCCGGCGGATGATGAACGAGGATCGCTACTTTCAGGATCCGGCCATAGTTCCCTCGCAGGCTGACGCTTTGGACTGGCTAGCCAGGACGACGCCTGGTCGCCTTATAACCTCTTTCCTGTCGGATGTCGGTCTCCCGCCAGACAAGCACGACAAGGGCTATCGCAAAACAACAACTGTCATGGACATGGACGGCAAGGACGGCAAGGAAGGGCTTCGGGAACACCTCAAATGTCTGCGGGCTGAGACGTTTAACCCCAGGGATTGGCACAACAAGGGTTATGTCCTGAAGGGCTCGATCCGGACAAATGAACGTCTGCTGCAGCTGCTGGCCTACAAGCTGAAGGAACTCCAGTCTGTTCGGTACCGTCGTATTCCCGAGAACAAGGCCCCAAACCCACTCCTTACAACCATTGGTGGTACAAACCGTTATCTGACCGAAGCTCGAAATGTCTTCTTCTCAGCTGCTGATGTGGAGAATCTGTTGGCTACTGAACCCAGTCAGGTCACGGTGTTGTCACTTGATTTGGGTACCTCCTGCATCGTTGGTGCCACCGCTTCGTTCCCACCTAGCCAAAGCCCCACCACGTTGGCGCGTCCCCTGTGTCAGGATGGCGGTCAAAAGAAGAGGAAGAAGAAGAAGGGAAGGCGTGCCAAGCTGAAGCCTGGTGATAGAAAGCGGCAGAGGAAGAGGCAGAAGGCGCGCAAGCTGGGCGGGCGGTCTCTGGCGATTCGGTGCTTTGATCTGGTGGTCAAGCGAAAGGCCGTGTCGTGGCCCACAGACAGCTTTTCCAACTGGCTTAAGGACCGGCGGGAGAACACCATTGGACCATCTACCGGCAGAACTATTCAGAAGATTGAAACCGCCCTACCGCCTCTCAAGGGAGAGGGTGCCTCGTTTTGCGAGTATGTAGCAATGCGTCGAGCGTCGGAGGAAGACCTGGACACCTTTTACAACAACACCAACTTCTGGAAGCACAAATGGGATTCCAACATTTGCCGAAAGGAAGAGTACTACAAGGTTGCTGAGGGTTTGCTAAACATGATTGGTGGATCTGTCGGTAGGCCGAGATTGCCACACCAAAACGTCGTGATCGCGATTGGGCTAGCCAAGTTCACTGCTGTTCATGGCCCACCAGCCCTCAATGGCACGTTCCAGGCGTTTTTCGTCGATCTTGTAGGGCATACTGTTGCAACGACTGTTCAGCAAGGTCATTTCTTTACAGGGACATGCTAATGTTGCTTTTATTTTTTTTTGTCTTGACTTAGGCTCGTTCATTGGGCTACCTTGTGGTTGGAATCAACGAATATTATTCCTCCAAACGATGCCCTCACTGCCCTGCATTTGTCTGTGCGACGTCGGACTGGCGGACCCTTTACTGCACAACTTGCAAACGGTTCCTTCAGCGAGATGTTATGGCCTCCGAAAACATGAACAATGCAATCAAGGGTCACCTGATCCACCAGCAGCGGCCGCACTACCTTCAGCCTCGGCGTCAAGACGGATCTTACCCGTGGATGGATGTTGCTGCTGGTGACGGTAGTGGGGGTGGAGGAGGAGAAGCAACTGGACCATCGGCTGTGGCCATGGACAGCAATGGAGACGAAGCAGGTGGTGGTGGTGGCGGAGGGGCAGCAACAGCCAGAAAGAGGCGCGCCGCTTCGATCGTCTCAGTCGAGGTCCCCGACACCGGCATCTATCCCACGACTGACGCCCTTAGCTCTTCGTCAAGCCACATGGGGAAAAAAGCGAAATGAGCATAGCAGTTTCACAATGTAGGATGCTCCATAGCGTCTGTAGTTATTTTTTTGGAACGTCAAAGTTTTAATCCGAAAACGGAAGTCTAAGTGTAGCTCATGCGAGCACGGTATTCTACGTCGTTATAGCAAAGCAGAATAGATAAAGTGTACTGCGCAAAACCGAGGAAACACAATCCGTAATCTGCGCCAGGCGCACCTGCGCATACCTCCGGATGACCCTTGCTGCCCTTCGGGGGCGGTTCAAGGGGTAAGACTAGGTGTCTTCCGTCTCGAACTCTTTAACTGTCATCGCTCCTCTTTTTTCCATAATATCCATTCTCCTCCGACCTAGTAAGGCCTCGATCACCGCTCGGTCGGCTGCATGTGTATCATTCTGAACGCCAGGGCATCGTCCCTCCTCGTGCTCCGCCAGAGGCCGCCCGCACTCGCATTCATTCGCTCGGGGTTTCCGTCCATATATTTGTTGCCATTGGGACCTGGGCCGCTCCTCCGGGGGTTTGTGCTTCCGTCTTTCTGTGATACCCTGCTGTTTCTCCCATTCGACGGTTCTCTCGCATCGCGGTTTCCATATTTTTATAGCGTCTGTAGTTAGATATACATGCCTGTAAGCATGTTCCATAGTGTAGGGTCACGTGAGCTCGGCTACTTCATCGTGGCCGAGGCGCAGCGATTACTCACTTCGGTGACGTAATTTAAGCGCCAATTGTTCTGTGACCAGACCCAGCATCATAGGGCAAAAAAAACCCTAAAACACCATGTTCTTCTCAACTCTCCCACATCCTTCCCACACGCCCTTTCTCCATCACGACTCTCATGCTGGTTGCCAATCGCGCTCATTTGTGGGTTTAAAACACTTTTTGTGCCTTTCAACCACTACTGCAACTGTGAGCAGGGTTTGCATGGATGTGGAACAAAAATGTTGTTCTGAATTGCTGTCTAATCGGGGTTTTGTGGCCAAAAACAAAATATTTAATGTGAAATGCCCAATACTTTCTGATTTACTCGCAGGGGAGAGGTTCTACGATGACCAGATTCGGTGACATCCATTGTCCATAGCAACTTTCTCCGCATCACTTTTCGTTGCATTGTGTACCAGTCTCATCGCGCAAGGTAATGTTGGTATATGTCCTAGTCTCGTCTCTCCCTTTTGTCCCGTTTGTCTGCCCTCCCTTGCTGCTCTGGCCTCCATTCTTTTAGTATGAAGTGATTTCAGGTCCGCGGGACGGGTTAGTATCGTGGTCATTGTAAGAATTTTGGCACGCATCTTAGACGCCGGCCTTCTTTCCGGCAATGATCCTGTTTCCATGCGTACTTGCTCTGCAAAAGCAAGGGACTGCGACTGGCAGGACGATGTCATGAATATTATTCATTTTTTTCTTCTGACACATATTCAAAACTCTGTGCTGTGAATTGTTTCTAACGCCCTCTATGTGTGCATCTTTGGGGTTATGCCTAGGACCGCTGACAGGTGTGCTTCAGTCAACAGCAGGACTGGCGATGGAACGAAAGGGACAGGATACCTTTTACACAAATGGGTTGCATATTACGTCTGATGGAGAACCTCCCGTCAAATGACTCATCGCAATGTCGCCCATCAAGAGTCCGCACAGCTCCTCCGGGAGTGGGAGGCGTGGATGCAAGATCTCAAATGCAGCAAATACCCACTCCACAAGAGGCAGGCGGCTCATTCGCACGTGCCTTGATCATGGCCAACATTGATGAGTTCTTTCGGGACCGGGTAGCGGTTGAACGAGAATGTAAAATCTTGAAGAACTCGTCTAGGTACCTGGGTTTGGGTGTATGAAGAGTTGACATCTCGTGTGCAGGAGAGAAGACGTAAGTTTTAAGGACTGCATCAATAATAAAAAGAATGGTATATATTTTTTGCTCTATTTTCTTTTTAATAGTTGCCAATACATTGTGTATCGTAGGATCTCATCACTTGTCCCCACTGAGGGCACAAGAAGACAACGGTACTCCCTACATATAAGCCTAGTGGTTTTAGTTTGGTTAAGACATATGTTTTGATTTCTTATTCCATATCTTAATAGTGAGCGATCGTCAAGAATAGTCACCGACAAGACCCCATTAGACCACCTGAGGGGTATTCGACAAGTAGACTTTCGCATAGGGAAGAGAGGTTGGAGGAAGAGGGGTTGATTTCAATTTGCTCGACATGGAGCTTCAGATGTGCTACCGAATGATTTTCTGGGCGAGTTAAAAGAAGATAAGGATTCAGTTTCGAGGTCTCATGCTTTTATTTGCTCTCATTTTTATTATTATTCTTGTTTTTAGTCGGAATAAAAAGGTCACTCACAGCACCGGCCCCTGGTCGTCTCGACGGAGAATATTAAATTGCAGTGATGATGGTGTATATACTGAACACCAGGAGCATAAAGAAAATAAAATATTTACAAACGAAGTACCAAGACATTACCTCTCGAACGATCTGTTTTTTTTTCTTTCCTTCTCGCTTTTACGTCCTTCTGGGGACAGTTCCTGTGGGCGCGATCTGGTCACCTGTGGGCGCGACCTGATTGCCAGTGGCCGTAAAGGTCGAAGGCGCACTCTTATTGGCATCCATACCATCAATGTTGACCGTCTCGCTCGGACACGCCGAAACCTCAGTTCGACGCTGAGCCTCCGCCCTCACAGTATCGATATCGAAATGGCAGAAGAACCTATACAACCCCGCCGCCAAGATTCCACCGCCGAAGGGTCCCAACCAGTAGATCCAGTGGTCCGATGTGAAATGCCTCGAGACAAGGGAGGTCGCAAAGGCTCGGGCGGGGTTGATGGAGGCGTTGGTGTAGCGAACGGCGAACAAGTGGCAGGAGAAGAGGGTGAAGCCGATGGGGAGTGGTGCCATAAAGGAGGATCTTGCGCGCTCGTCAGTTGTCGTCAGGTAGACAAAGCACAAGATCGAGCTCAGCCAGAATTCAAGGAAGAAACCGCGGACGAGGGTCTCTCCGTTGTGCTAGTCGGGTCGAAAGTGAAGGAAATATAGATGTGAGTAAACACAGCTGGGGTTTCTTTTTTGTTTCTGTAATCATCAGGAGGGAAAATATTTAATCTCATAGACAAAAAAACGTTTGGACAAAGCCAATGCACGCTTACTCAACCATGAAAAATACAGAATCTTTTATCACAACTTACAAGGACGTTGATTCCTCCAGCGTAGACGTTGTTGGGGGTGGTACCGCGGGCCATGGCGACACCGAGACTGGCACCGAGTAGCTGACAGATCAAGTACATGATGGCCTTGCCGAAACTGTGGTCTCCGGCGATCAGGCATGCAAGAGTAATAGCAGGGTTGAAATGAGCCCCACTGATTCTTCCGAACGCCCAGGCCGTCACCATCAACCCCATTCCGAAAGCAAACGCGACACCCAAGACTCCGCTTATGTGCAAAATAATTGATAAGACAACATAGGTGAGAGTTTGAGTAAAAACTATATGACTGCAGTACAACATGCATTAGGAGAACAATTTATGAGAAGAGCTTGAGGATGGGACCTACGTTCCCTCAGCGGCATCACGGGAGACGGCATCGGCACCTCCGACGGCGAGGTACAAGAACATGGCCGTTCCGATGAACTCGCCAGTGGCCGGGATGTACCACCGCTGGAGTTCCGAGATAACTTTGCGGTTACTCATTTCGGTATGAACAGGACTGTTATTACTACTCATGGTCGGTATTCGCGTAGTCTGAATCTGTTTTGATCAGGTGGAGTTTGAGTGAAGAGAAATAGCGGTGAGAATGGAAAAGGGCTGTAAAGGTCGTGTGAGGGACGCTACCCCTTTTATATCTGAACGCGTTCATGGGGAAGGCTCTTGCTCTTGTGTACTTTATTTTCTTTTTTCTCTAATGCGCACCATATATTCCTTGGAGAATTAATTCAATCCGAATTGTTTTTTTTGTACACACTTTTAGCTGGGACGTGTGCACAAAAACCATATTCGATTGTACATGAAATACTTGATGGACATTGATGTCTAACGATGATGGACCCACTCGTTGATCTGTGTGATTCATGAAACACAAGAAAGAATAACTCGATAAATATCCGAACTCTCCTTGTCTCTCTGGTTCGCCAAAAAAAAAAAAAAAAAAAAAAAAATGCTCCAATTGCTTCATCCGCAGGAAGGAAGCCCTCGGCCTCCATCATCGTTCATTTCCGGTCCGTTGACATCGACTTGAACAAAAATTTGTTTCTGCTAGACGTTTGACAGACAAAAAAAAGTAACCGATGCATGCATGGACCACTCTGAAGCACAATGTTATTATCATCAAGCATTATTTTTTATTAAAACTACGCCAGACCATATCGCGAAAGAACAAAGGTGAGGGAGTGAAAGAGAGGATCCACAGAATGAATTCCAAGAAAAGAGACATCAATGAAGACAAGCGAGCGAGGTTATGCTTATCAAGACCGAGTATTTTGGCCAAGGCGGATCGGCGTCTACCGCTGATTGGCATATCCTTAGGGAGCGACAGTCCATCGACATTATGGGTGAGCTTGAGGTTTCTCTCGGCCTCACGGATGCGCTCCATGTATGCAGCCTGGCTGCAGCTCGAATCAGATTATGGTCTACTGTAGTCAACGGAATCACCCCTAGAATAATTGCACAGGAAGATTGGACACAGTTTGGACAGGATAGGTGAAAATCGGTATTTTTTCCGATACAGATCATATTTGTCTCACGTCAAAGTTGGCCACCTGAACAAAAGAACAATGCAAATTCAAAAAGACAAGGTTGCATAAAAAAAAACCTATTTTTATTGTCTGTCACCCGTTCAACGAACTAACTTTGGTGCTATGGCGCGGCCCATCTAGACCGGGTCGAATAAATTTTAAACTGCCAAATCTTGGTCAGCACAGTCTTAGTAAACAGAAGGCGAATGAGGATGGGTGAAATGGTGCATATCACTTCTGCCTCCCCCATCAACACACGCCATGGGTGCCATGAACAACAAGACCATGCATCTGAAAGTGGCTAGAGATAGGAAGAAACGCAAGCTGGACAATGCAATTGACCCAACTCGCTCCGCCAACACCGAACGACAAGCCAGCGAGGAGGCGTGTACGCTAGAGATAGGACTGATGAGAGCGGATGCGAAGACATGCTCGATACGGAGTGGGAAGGTATCTTGAGGAGGCGGATAGCGAGTCTCCTTCGGAGGATGACAATACCGATGAGAAAGGTTGGGATATGCTGTATGGGAATCAGAAGAAGTCTACTGGATGGGAGGAGCTGCAGAGAAACATGCAGACGTCGGCTCGTAAAGTGTCTGAATCCAAGGGATACATTGGCAACTCGGAGAGAATCCGCTTTCGAAAGAACGCGGCATTCAGAGATGCAACCGAAGGTTGTTTACCTTCGAAGCGACTGGTTATTCACTTTCATCGAATATTCAAGGTAATAGGCACGTACGATCATGATCTCAATGGTGTTGATATTTTGAAAGAAGGTTGCACATATATCCATGGCGCCTATGCCAATGCAACTTATCCATCTTCTGTGGGACCCTTGTGGGTCAATTGAGCATAGAGTGAGGGAACAAATCAGTATCTCACCGAAGAAGAAGTGATGCTAAAAATTCAAGGGCAGGCAAAAAAAAAGGCATCCGAAAAAAAAAATGTTCAGAGGTTGACAATCCTTTGAGTACACAATGGAGTATCTGAAAAAGAGACTGAGATTTAAGCCCCTGAGAAAGAGACTGGAACTGAGCCCCCGAGAAAGTGATACACAGAGCCCCTGAGATCCCATTTCCAAAGTGAACAGGGAGGGTCACTTTTGAAACAAGGCGTCCGAGCGATCCAAAAAAATAAAGAGGAAAAGAACAGTCACGTTCGCATCCCTTATTCATGGTCACAAAGAAAGAGAAAAGAGGGAGAGAGAAAGAGAGGGAGAGAGGGTCGGAATGAGAGAATGGTTTGGTTGTAGTATTTCTCCTAGACTTTGTTTTTCGACACGACTATATATGCTTCATATCTGATATCACACAGGGAGTCAAAAAAACACAAGCCAAAGAAAGAATTTTATCTACAGCCTTTCGGGCGTCGTGACTTAAATTTCTTCCCAGCATTCGTTCCTTTACTCTCGTTGATTGAGAAATCACTTGGTTATTCAAGTAAGGAAGAATGCATCAACAATAAGACATGGGAAGGATGACTATTACGCGATTTATTGTTGATATTGAGATGAGGAGGAGACAGAAACAATTGAAGGGAAGGTAAGGTATAGGGAAGTGCGTCGAGTAAATGAAACGTGAAGGGAAGGGACAGGAAGGGAAAGGTAAGGAAAGAAGGATGCTGGCACACCTCACTCAGCAAAACGTGCGTGCTGTGTGAAGGTTAGGATAATAGATCATAAGCAATTCTGGTATGTGCAAAGGAAGTGACAGTCGTCTCACCTGAGGTGGAGGAGATTGGCTAGTGTATGATTGTGAAAAGTGTTTGAACAACAACGCAAAAACGACTACTTATATACAGAAAGGAAAGGGTTTGAACATACTCCATTCATAAAGCAGTTCTGAAAAGCATGAAAGAAAAGGTTACTTATGGTAAATGGGGTGATAACAAGATGAGCAAATCGGGCAACAGAATCAAGAGACAATATCGAAGGACCACATCAAGAGATAATGGTCGGAGACGGTATTACGAGAGGGTATCAAGAGGCAATAGCAAAAGTCTAAGAAAAATGATCAGGGGTGCTAGAGAAAAGCAAGGGATAGAGAAAAGCAAGGGATGAAAAAAGTGAATATGGAAAAAGCAAGGAAGGAGAAAGGGGGGAAATCAAGGGCAGACAGAAATCCAAGGCACACAGATATCAAAAGATTGGAGAAATCAAGGGCAGGCAAAAATCGAGGGATGAGGAATATCCAGGATGGATAACAGACCAGTGACGTGGTTTTTTTTTTATCTTTCAGCATCAGTTCACCATATCCAACTGAGACAGAGATCTGTCAACGTTGGATTGTGGTTTGGGTCTTTGAATCGTGATAAAGCAGAGGGACAACCTGAAAGGCAATATCAAGTGACAATACCATAGGGTAATGCGATGGGACACTATCAAGAGACAACATCAGGGGACACACGAAAAAAAAACGCCAAAGGACAACGCCGAATAACAACACCCAAAGATAACGTCAAGGCATAAAAATCAAGGAACAAACACAAGGGACAACATCAAGGGACAACATCAAGGGACACCATCAAGTTACGACAACAACTGGCATGAAGCACTAAGTGTCCATAGCGACGTCATGATCATGCAAGCCGAATCTTTCGTTGTTTCTGTATTTCTTTATTCTTTGTCCACGCTAGCTAGGCCTTAGTTAAAGGACTCTGGAATGGAAATTTGGAGGGACACGGCACTGGGAAAAGGAAAGACAGCATCAGTGGACAACATCAAGAGACAACACCAAGGGACTGCAGTTGGACAATACAGAGAGGAAAGTCAGGAGAGCAAGGATGTGGGAAACGTCAAAGGCGTCCAAGGATCAAAAATTTAAAATTACGAGTATGCCCATAAAAAAAGAGATGAGGGACTTCAAATGACTAAGGGGATACGTGGAGGAGGGAATCAAAAGATGTATATAAAAAAGCAAAGTGGATGGATCCACTTTGTAATGTGGATGAATGAAGGCCACTCAGCAGATGCATAGAACAACTGCCTTGTTGTATCCCAGCGCACTTAGCGACGTTGATTTGTGATCCTTCGATGTCGGCTCCTTCAATCCTTGCCTCACCAGGAATCCGAGGTCGCCCCCTCGATGCTTTGCTAACATGAAATTTAATTTTACAGGTGCTGTGACGTGGGCGATTCGCCAGGTAGATTCCAATATTCAATTTTAACCAATACAAAAAACACCATTCTAACTATGCGTAGGAATGGGGGAGTATAGGTTACTACTAGACGAAGCAAACATAGGCTCCTTCTACAGTGCCACAGAAGCTATTATCTGGACAGCAGTTGCCACCATAATTATCAGGACAACCGAATGTGGCTATGGGGCATCCTACCACCTGCGGAATGCACTTTTTATAGTCCTTAGAGCGGGAGTGCTTTCCTTTGGATGGGCAACAGACAGCAGGATTGTCGTCATCTGCACAAAACTTATGCGTCAGACGATACCCAATGGGACATCCACCAGTTGCTTTCGGAGTCCGGGGAACCGCCCCAGCTGCTACCAGAGAAGTGACGGCAAGTGCGAGAGTGATCTTATGCATGAGCATGGTGTTGTGAGTACAGGTTGTGTTTGGAGGATGGTAAAGTCAAAAGGGGATGGCAGAAAGTAAAAGAAATCAATAACAAATATACACAGCTACTCCCTAATCGTTCTTAGAAGTGCGCTATCATATAGCCAAAGAAAGGTTCAGTCAAGAATGTGGAGGTGTGTGCAGAGATTGCGCAGGTTTCTTGTAAGCGTTCCGGTGAGCGTAGTTGAGAGTAGTCTGTGATACTCTTGCGACGTTTGTTCGCATGATTGTCCTTGCAGCGGTTCTTGTAGAGGAAATCGTTTGTGCAATGATTCTTGCAGAACTGTTATTGCAACTATTCTTGTAAAACGCTGTGAGTTGTGCAAGGTGTTGTAAGTACCTTGAGTGGTGTGAGTGCTGTAGCGAATCTAGAGTTTTGGAGGAGGATCAGATGTGTGTTGGAAGAGGATGTTAGTTAATTGCCTCCTCTTTATATACCTGAACAAGGTTGTAAAAGAAGCAAACAAAAACCAGCTTGTCAGTTGAGCCTAGACATAATACAAGTTACGGGGATGCCCTGACTAGTCGGGCCAGAAATGACATACACCAAGGGGCAACATCGAGGGCCAACAGCAAGGACTGCACACAGGAGTAACTAACATCAAGAAACTGGACCAAGACATGTGGGGAAACCAAGGGACAGGAGAAGTCAAAGGACGAGAAAATCGAGGCTTAGGAAAAAAACAAAAGGTTGGAAGACAAGAGAGGGACCAGCCCAGGGATTGAGAAAATCAAGGGCATGATGGAGATGCCAAATAGTGATCCTGGCGCTCTGAGACAATAAAAACCACAATATTAGGGGGCTACACCAAGGGACAGCTTCCAAGAATAGACTTAAGAAACATCAAGGGAGAACACTTGTTATAATACCAAGGGACAGCACCGAGGGATAACAGAAGGGACACACCAAGTGATGTTGGAAAGTGATTGAGGGATGTTAGAACGAAAGGGGACAGGAAAAGATCAAGAGGCAACTGTAACAAATTAGTCTAGCTTATATCGCTCTCAACCTATTATTGTTTGCATTGGGACGAGGCAACGCTCAGTCAGCAAAACAGGGGACCGATTGTCAGGGCATTTCCACCTTCGACAGATTAACGCAGAAACAGATCCTACATGATGAATGGTCGTTTGGCAAAATCAGCGAGCGTGTAAGTTGTCGAATGTGAAGGCTGCAAGGCGAGATGTGCAGGCAGGCGGAGAGATGTGCAAAAGATGTGCCACACCGGTCGAAAAAAAACGGTCACACTCCGCCTGCCTGCACAGCCCTTGCACATCCCTTGCACATCTCTCCGCCTGCTTGCACATCTCTTGCACATCTCTCCGCCTGCCTGCACATCTCGCCTTGCAGCCTTCACATTCGACAACTTACACACTCGCTGATTTTGCCAAACGACCATTCATCATGTAGGATCTGTTTCTGCGTTAATCTGTCGAAGGTGGAAATGCCCTGACAATCGGTCCCCTGTTTTGCTGACTGAGCGTTGCCTCGTCCAAATGCAAACAATATAAAAAATTACTAGCGTTTGTGATGTCAAAGGAGGAAGGAACCAACACACGAGTTGATGCCGCCATGCATTGCGACCTTTGCTCAATCGAATTCGAAACAGAGCAACAGCACAGGATCCATTTGGAAACCATTCATTGAAATGCGTGGTGACGCAACATGACGGCCAGAAAGTCACCCTGACACGGACCGACGGTGTATTCGGCAGTTTTTGGGGAGATGTTTTCCGTTGTGAAGTCTGAAGCGATCATTTCCATGAGGGGCTAGCAGGCTTTTGTTGATTTGGGGTCATGTGATAGAAGCCAGGATTCCATACTTGAGCAGCATTATTGGGGGTGCGATAGTGGGATGGGCAACGAAAAAAGAAGTGTGTTTTTGATGAAAGTTGAGTAGTAAATGCTGGTGTGAAGCCCTCCAGACCAGTGTTCAGTATACAGACAAAAAGACACTACACTCCTTTTTGCGAAATAGTCCACTTTTCATAGTAAATGTGAGCCATTTCGACTGAATTGAAAATATTAAGGGTGTTATTCATTTCCGTAACGCCTTATTTCCCTGCAATATTGACGCTCATAACTACATCGAAAGCATGTCATCCTTACTTTTCACTCCTCTCTCGCTTCCAATATGGTAAAAAACAGACCCCACACTCGTTTCCGAGGCCCTCCCTTCGTGGACATCACTTCTGTGGTAAACCAGCTCCAGAACGGAGCCTCAACACAAACAGAGGAAGCGGACGCGTTGCACTACCAAGCACTGTTGTGTGCAGCGCGGGCTCGCAACAACAAGATTGTCAAAAGCCGACCTCAACAGCCTCAGCGGCCTCAACAACCCCGACAACCCCGACAACATCGACAACATCGACAACCTGCCTATCCAAAAGCCCACAGGGGGGAAGGATTTCCTCTAAGGCGTCGAATGGAATTGGTTGAGATCTTCCGTTATCTTAAGGAGAGCGCCGACACGAATGTTACGGCAAGCAATTTTCATCAGTTTGTGCGCTTCCCCGTCCCACGGCATTCAATCGTAAAATGGGACAAGGAGTTCGACAAGATCCAATTCGATGTAGCACATGGCCGAGGCGATAAATGTACACTCTCCAGCAGCCCAGTCGACCTTATACGACACATCATGGACAAGACTGTCCTTGAGTGACTACTGGAGGTTCGGAAGAGTAATGGAATTGTCAGTGGTCTTCGGCTCCAGGCCGCTGCCGAATCCGTTCTTCACATTCTAATGGACGACATTCTCGCCTTCGATGAAATCCCTTTTGGCCGTCCAATCTCTTTTACATCATCGTGGCGTTCAAGAATGACTCAGGAGTACAGTGTCGCCTACTGCGGTCTCAAAGGAGAAGCGGGATCTGTCGACAAGGACGCTATTGCAGAAAGGATGAACGAGATTCGTAACATATGCTCCGACTATGAGCTTGACGACATCTACAACTGCGATGAGACTGGCATGTACCTCAAGGAGCTCTCCACTCACTCGTACACTACGCAGGAGTTGATTAGTGGCGCCAAACCAGAGCGGGGGGAAGCTCGCGTTTCGATTCTTTTTTGTGTCAACGCCTCAGGATCTTCGCTTGCCCGAGCAAGAACGGTAGAGGCTTTGAGGCTGCAAGTCATTGGTAAGGATATAAAAACGTCTTGCTTTTGTATCAATATAAAGTAATAAGAAATGAATTTAATAATCATGTCTGCTTGCTTAACACTCTAGCCGAGCACCTTGCTCGAGGTATCCATGTGTTACCTGAGGTTCCTATTACCTCCATGAGACACGGAAATGGATACATGACCCTGGGTCTTTTCAAGCAATGGCTTCATTTGCTCGACGACAGCCTCATTAACAGAAGCCTTCTGCTCATTGACTCGTGTGGAGCACACGGAAAGCCTAAAGCTAACATCCAGGACCCGCTTGCAGAAGAGACATGGAAACATCTTCGGATTGAGCGCCTGCCACCCCATTCAACAGCCGTTACCCAACCTTTGGACGCAGGAATAATCAGCTCATTCAAACGACACTATCTCGAGATGCTCAGCAACAAATCAATTGCAAAGGAGTATGCCACTGGCGAGAAAATCACCAATGGTGAGGCATGGTCACTTATTCCGTACGCGTGGTCGCATGTCACGGCCTTGACTGTGAGGCATTGTTTCTGCAAAGCGGGCGTTCTTTCACAGGCGCAAGTTGACAAGCTGGAGCAGGAATCAATATATCTGGAAGAGCAACCACCACTGTATCCTCCCGTGACGGACGCGGATGCAAGTCAAGCCAGGCGACGTTATGTACGATTGATTGCTTCGGTCATGGACGGAGACAAGATTCAGTTTTCCCTCGACAAGAACCAAAAGGACGCACAGGATATGGCAGAGGAGATCAGACAGAAGGTGCGCAACAAGATCGCCAAGAGGTACGGCTCGCGAGACAGAAGTTCTTCCGTTGAGGCTGAGGTTGTTAAATTGTTCCAGTCTACGTATGAAGGAGACAACTGGGCGACTAGGACGGTCCAAATGCTTAGGGACAAGAGTGCGGACCGCCGAAAAGCAGCACGCCTCTTGATACGAACGTTTGAGGAATAGAAGTAATACCGAGAACGCGATCCTTTAAATCCTTGCAGAAATAAAATGAATAACACCCTTAATATTTTCAATTCAGTCGAAATGGCTCACATTTACTATGAAAAGTGGACTATTTCGCAAAAAGGAGTGTAGTGCCAAGTTGGCACTAGACCAAACATTATTTCAGAACTGGTACGGAACATGTTCAAATTTGGCAATTCTCCCTATTTTTTGACCTCCTTTGCACCAAAAAAATCTTGCAAAAACTGCCTATTCCGTTGCAATTATTGCAAGAAGTCGTTCAACTCAAAGTCAGGCATCCGATCGCACTTGGCACGACAATGTTGCAATGAGGAACAACCGAGCTCTGACCTCCATGACGAGCAGTGACCATCCCCATAACCTTACCAGCCGCTCTCATGCAACCCTTGTCCTTGAACGAGGCTCTGCCTGTGCCACGAGGCTTCGACGAGGTAGTGCTTTTTGCTTGTCAGCGACAAAACAGCTCTGAACTGGACAAGATTGCGACGTTGGGTGTCGTTCATTTCCTTGGATTGGCTCCTTTTACTGTGAAGGATAACTTGAGCATAGAGCAAAATGCGTTGGCTCACCCTGACGGCATCAAGAGGCTGTGTGTCGGTCAGTTGCAGTCTCCTGTCACCGTGCCGAACCTAGGACTCCTAATCGAATCGAATAATACGAGTTCGATTCAATTCGAATGAATTTGAATCGAATTTGAGATAGGGTAGATTCGATTCGATATGAATGATCCGAATGGTTTGAATGATTCGAATGGTTCGAGAAGTGCCCTTAATTTCTGGTCGATCGAATTGTATTCAAACCATTTGATCAATTAATTCGAATGCGGTTCGAATGGTTCGAGTGATTCGATTCGAATGCGGGTCGAATGATCTCAACAAGTTGGATTGAATGGTATATGGTTTAAAATATATATTGTAGAAATGAAAAAGTAAACCCTATAAGTTTAAGGTAACTCTTTGAACCAAGAGTTCAAAAATAGCCAGCTGTCGACGTGGCATTAATAATGGTTCGAATGGTCCGAATGCTTCGAATGCTTCGATTACTTCGAATGATTCGAATGATTCGATTGATTCGAATCGGAGTCGATTGATTCGATTGATTCGAATCGGATTCGAACATTCAGCTTCAATCGAATTCGAATCGGATTCATTCGAATCGAAATCGAAATAGGCTAAATTCGATTCGATCAATTCAATTAGGAGCCCTAGGTCTGACAACGTGAAGAGAAATAAAACCGTCCTCTACGCAACATTTGTTCAGGTCGATTCGTTCGACGTCACTTGGGCGAAGGAAGGCGCACATTCCAAGGAGCCAACAAAGTTTCTGAGTGAGCTGCTCTGCTGACATGTCATCGTTGCTGGTCTCCACACAAGCACCCTCGATTGACAGACACAGCCCAACAACCACTAGAGAGCATAAGTAGGCCTTCGGATCTCATCTCTTTTTTTTATCACCTTGACCCCTGTTCCCCTGTTCACACTTCTCACACCCCTTGTTCCCCATCCCCGAATGGACTTGACAAGATCATTTTGCCTTGTCCCTAGTCTTGGTTTACGACACCTTGAGGGGAATTTTTTGCATATTCTATTTCTTGCTTGATTTTTTTTTACATCCTGCTCCAGCCCCGTATGCTTTAAGGGCTATTGCATGATTTTTTTCAAGCAACTGCTCAGCAAGCCCCTTATTTTTCTTGCGTGATTTTTTCTTGCAGCCTGTTACTGCCTTAAACTTTCCACTGTCCTTCTTTTCTTAGGTTGCCCAGATCGTTAGATTTTCTTCCCTCGTCCATCTTTCCCTCCGGATATTGTTTCTTCCCTGTCCGACACTTTTGATCTCTCATACGCATACCTTCGCCACAAACTGGACATTTCAAGCCCTCTCCAACATCCCTAGCCTCCCCCCCCCCCATGTTCCAAGCCCCGTCCCTTCATCCAAGCCCTGTCCATTGTTCTTAACGCCCTCTCTGTCCCTTCTGTTCATCTAATTGCTAATATAAATAGACCTTTTGTTCCTCTGTCCTGTTTCCCATTCTGCAACCGATTTGTCACCCCTCTGTTCCCTTTCCTGTTCCTTTGCACACTCTTTCAACTTACTTCCACCAGTCTTCTGGTTTGTTCCCTGCACGCTGTCTTTCTCCGTCTTTCTTCCTTTCTTCATAATAAAATAATATCACAAAACTATACTCCCCTTTCCGAGTCCTGCCAGATCGTTGCACTAACACCCGGTTAGTCCTTCTCTGGCCTCCCTCCCATTTCTTTTTCGAAACGTCACGAACAAGGTAAGCAACTATAATGTATTTGAGGATAGTGCGTTTTACCTTTATCTATCATCTAAATCTTACCCAAAATCTTTGCTGTTGACGTTAGTGCACAGTTGCAAACATGAGGCTTGTTGCGTTTGTTTTTATTTGCCTAGCCATAATTTTTGGAGAGTGCTCTACTCCAATCTCCTTCGGCACGCTCAAGCAGATCAACGCGGGTGAACTGAATGTCGGCTATGTCGAGGCCGGCCCTGCCGACGGTCCGGCGGTCATACTCATGCACGGATTCCCCTACGACATCCACAGCTATGGCGACGTCACGCCGCTGTTGGCCGCCGCGGGCTATCGGGTACTCGTCCCCTACTTCCGTGGTCACGGCACCACCACGTTCCTCTCCAGCCGGACGCCGCGTACCGCCGAGCAGTCCGCGTTCGCGCTGGATATCATCGCGCTGATGGATGCGCTGAAGATCGACAAGGCGATCCTGGCTGGTTTCGACTGGGGCACGCGTACCGGTAATATCATTGCGGCGCTGTGGCCGGAACGCTGCAAGGCACTGGTCTCGGTTTCTGGTTACCTGATCACCAATCTCGTCGCTAACCTTCAGCCGCTGCCGCCACAACAGGAATGGGCTTGGTGGTACCAGTACTACTTCGCCACCGAGCGCGGCGAACTTGGCCTCACCAATCCGCAGTACCGGCACGATCTGGGCAACGCGATATGGAAGTTCAACTCTCCCAGATGGAACTACACCGCCGCCACCTACAACCAGACCGCAGCCGCCTTCACCAACGACGACTACGTCGCCATTGTGATCGGCAATTACCGCTGGCGGCAGAGCTTAGTAACGACGACACCACGCTACGCGGCGCTGGAGAAGAAACTTGCCGCCGCCCCAACCATCGGTGTGCCCACGATCACCCTCGATGGCGAACTGGACCCTTTCACGCCCGCCGGGAACGGTTCAGTCTACCGAACGAAATTCACTGGCAAGTACGACCACCGAGCGCTGCAAGTCGGCCACAACGTGCCGCAGGAAGCCCCCGAGGCCTTTGCCCAGGCCGTGATCGACGTCGACAAGTTTTGATAAAACCCTCGGTTAAAGTGAAATTGTTGTGGTAAATAAATCCCTTTGTTTATGAAAGTCAGGATTAGACAAATTACAGTCCTCATCACCAAAGTAATGGAGATCAGGGTACACCATAATACTCTTCTTGGCTGAAGCTATGCATGGAACATGAGATCTTTCCTAATACGGGTCGACAGTTACTGTCAATTGACGCTATAATACAATCTACATCAAGGGACAGCTTCCAAGAATAGACATAAGAAAGGTCAAGGGAGAACGCCAGTAATAATACCAAGGGACAACACCAAACGACAAAAACATGGGACAACAGAAGGGACACACTAAGGAATTTTGGTAAGTGATTAAGGGATGTTAGAAAGAAAGGTGACAGGAAAAGATCAAGGGGCAACTGCAACAAATTAGTCTAGCTTATATCGTTCTCTACCTATTACCTATCCCCCTAGATGTAACTTGACTAGAAACTTTAGCAGCCGCTTGCATGAATAGCCATAATATAGTAACATGAACTTTGTCCATTGCTCCACGTCCAAGGCTCCCCTACTCGCTCCTCGTTTCTTGTCTCTTTTCCTTTTCACCTACACTATCGATTTGTTGTGGACACCATCAAGAGGCAACAATGGGGAATTATTCCGAGGGATGCAGAAAATAACCAGATAGTTCTGGAAAAATATTCAGGGGATAATGTGAAAGATCTAGGAATGTTAAAATAACTGAGGGAGTGCCGGGAAAAGAACAAGTGATGCTGAAAATGATCAAGCTATGCTGGAAGTGGTGAACTTTACCATGTGTTCCGTAGAAACGTGATAGGAATTGTCGAGTACGGGACTCTTACCAACCACCTTTCCTTTGTCTCTAAAGCACACTCATGGTAAGAGTGACAACTGGCTTGTGGCAGCCAGGCATTCATAGTGCCTTTTGATCCTTCGATGTCGGCTCTTTCTATCATACTGAAGCGGAGTTCAGTAAGCGTTGGATTGTTCACCCACTAATAGGGAACGTGAGCTGGGTTTAGACCGTCGTGAGACAGGTTAGCATTACCCTACTGATGAAATGCTGTTGCAATAATATTTGAAACTTAGTACGAGGGAAATTCATTCGGATAATTAGTATTTGGGCCTGCCTGAGCAGGCAATGGCCCGAAGTTCTCATCCATTTGGGTTATTTCTGGATACCTCCAAGTCGAAACCCATGCTAGAACGCGACAATTACCGCCTTTTCCGATTTTTAATTGGTTACGAATAGATCTTCGGATCCTGAGTCATGCTACAACGGGTTGATCTTGCAGAGCGGAAAGGCTTTGTGAGGTTTCTGCTAGTGTTAATTCCAAACAGGGTTGCAGCTCAGAGAGAAAATCGGGACTGAGTTGAGGTCGTTGATACCGACCCAGTTGTGGAGACGATATTGTCGTACTATGCGGACTGTAAGAGCAAAACGATCACGTCGATTTATTTCATTACTTGATGACAGTTGTTGGACCGATCTTGAACGAGATTGTGGCTCTCCTGCAGAAAATCAATTTATTACTCTTCTACTTCTCCTATTTCACCTGTCTAACTGAGCTTTTGTGATTGTAATAATTAGTGCAAATACCTGCACATCTGTTAGAAAAAGTAGAAAGGTCCAACTCCAGCAGGATGGTCAGTCGTGGCAACTCGACGTTATAGGACAGGCAATGAGCAAGAAAGAAATGTTTTATGGCAAACTCAAAGGACTTCACCCCAAAACAAAGACTGTCAACACGGATATCCTCCGCATTCCCTTGATCAACTACACAGCACGCAGGTACTTGGACCACCACTTTTAGCCTTTCAAACTGTCGGACGGGAAGTCGCCTTTTTCTTGACCATCCAAGACTGACAACACTACTGTTCATGGTCTATTTATCGACTGTTACTCTACCATCGTGTTTGACTAAGGTTGATCTGGACTACGATTTTCTTTTCACCTTTTTCCAAGTCCAGACCTTGATCAAAATCGCCAGTGAGCGCCTTGAGAGTAAGAGAAAACCATCAGAACGAAACGCAACTCTAAAGAGTCCTGTTGCGTCGAAAAGATCGTCAGCGTAAAATGGTTGGAAAGCCGTATTAAAGTTCTAGTACTATTTCCTCAACTCAAGACTCAAGTGCGTTACAAATCGTAGATGCCACAAATGGACTCCCGGCATTGGAGGAAAGCATATCAAATACAAGCCCCTTAACCAAACAAGCATCGGAGGCGCGGCCTCAATGTAGGAGCAATTTAATGTCGGTATGTACGCCACAAGCCAGTTGTTCAAGTGGAGGTGGAGGTATTTACTGAGTTCGAATTTACAAGCAAACTTTGACACAAGGTTTGACATTTGATCACAGATACAAGGAACGATAGCGATACTCCATTGGTCAAGCGAATCTGCTCTCATACTGGGACAGTAAGTGCTTGCCTTGAGAGGTACCGAGGAACCCGACAGCCCAATTGGATGCTCAATGGTTATGAGCCTTTTTCACAAGAGGTCTGCTGGGGGAAAGTTTTTTTTTTTTGACGGGAGGTATATAAAGAGCAGATCATGTCTCCTCCATTTGTCTCCCTTGCACTTCACCCTTCCTCTCTCTCGCCCATACACATCTCCATCCCCCTCCGCCCCTAAAAAAGAACATGCGCTTCTCAACCATCTTCGCCTTTGCCTCCCTTGCCGCTGTGGCCTCAGCTGGTACATTCTCCCTCACCGATTTCTCCTCCAACAACACCAGTGCCTCGGACCCAGCCTGCTACGAGTGCGCCATGAACACCTTCCTCAAGGCCGTCCCTGCTTGTCAACGCTCCCATCTCGACAACATCAATGCAGAAGTCATGTTGACCGTCAAAGGAAGAGCTTGTCTCTGCCCTGTTTCCGCCTTGGTCATCAAGCCCGAGATCTTGAGCCCTTGTGCTGGAAGAGCGCCCATGTGTTCGGCCAACTTTATTGGCTTCACGACCGATATCTTTTCCTACATTGGTAAAAACAACAACTGCTCTTCGACTGAGTCTGCTGTCTCTACACCTCCACCTCCTTCTACCACTGGATCAGACAAGCCTGCCGGTAAAAACCCTTCCAACGGAGCAAACAGTCTTGTGTCGTCTGACAATATCATCGCTTTTGGTGCCTTTGTTGCCATGGCTGCTGCCAGCCTTGTCCTGTAAAATATAATAATTAGGTAGTAATAAATTGCGTTGCCCAACAAACAAACAGAGAAGTGCAATAGCTGGAGTGTGATTTTCCACTGGAAGGTGCGTGGATCCCATGAATCCAAACAGCCTGAGTTATAATCACGTGCGCATAGGCGATGAAGAGTACGTAAAGACTCTTTGTCCTTGAATTAAACAGATCCCTCTCTCTGTTTCGTTATCCTATTTTTCCCATAACCTCATTGCTTATCATGGCTCCGATTAGTATTTTCCACGTTCAACGGCGGCAGTTCTAAGCAGGTACAATTTATGCAATTGTTTTCGAGGCACTGTATTATTAGAAAAACGAATGCAGCAACTTAAAAGTGCAGTACTATCCTGTTGAGTGACCCCATTCCTCCACATTCACCCGCATTGTTGAGATCTTAGTCGCATGCGTTGAGAAAAGTGAAAGAAGAGAGATCGTGATCGAAACATTTTTGAAAACGTCAAGAAAACTATGTAAACAAAGCAAGCAAAGCAGACAATGCAAGCAACAGGCACAAGACCTTTCCAAACCTGCTATCGCCCAAGTCTTCCTTCAGCATACAACACAGACGATCTCCGACGCCACTGTAATGCCAGTGGAGGTTGATGATCTGTTTTACGAGTTTACGTAGGCTCCTGAAGCGAGCATCCACTGTCCCCACTGTAATCGTAATCGACAGCATATGTGTTTGTTCTCAGGGCACCGTCAAAGTTCCACCGTACATGGAGCAATGGAGGGATACTTAGCTTGGACCCAGGCCTGCGGTAGCAAGAGGCTGTCATGAGACAAGATCAAGTTGTGGCTTGCTTCATGGCTTCGCCCACCCAACGAGTATAAAGAGTCTTACATAGCAAAATTAAATACTTTTATACCCTTCTAATACCCATAGTACCCACTGAACATAACTTAACATTTGCGTACAGTGTTGATTATCAACTTACGAAAAGGACCAAAACAAGGACAGGTCCCGAGCAATCTTTTTGTAAGCCGATTCCAGGGCATTATTGTTGTTCTTCTAGCCATGGGTCCCTGTTGTATCAAGAGGTAAAGATATGAAAGTGATAGTTATGAGACTAATAGAGTGTGTGTGTGAGTGTGCAATGATGGAAGGAAATAGACTTGAGCCGGACTAAAACGCATCCTCTTTATTTTCTGCCTTTGTTCCTGTGGTGTGCTGGTGAGAGGAAGTGTTGGTGGCTTTGAGACCCCTTAATTCATCTAGTATAGAAGAACCCTGCTTGAGATCAAAAGGAACAGCACCTTCTTTCTTGATGACCGAGTAGGTATTCACAATGCTATTCTTGTTCCTAGCAGTATGGGTTAGACCGTTTTACATTGCACTTCTTGACATAAAGCTCCTTTCTGTGTTGACAACCGAGCAGCTCGTGAGAGTTATCGTTCTTACCTGTGACACTGAGAAAGGGACTACATGCACCATATCTTCCACCTACCACTATCAGTTATGCCTACTGAGCCTGCCGACGTATCTTCGAATACTGGGGTTACAGGTGGGGATTCTTTTTCCCCCTCTCGTTCTTTCTCGTCCAGCAACTCTGTCGCACCTGGTACTCGCCCTGATGACTCAGCAAACCAAGGTGAGCTCCCCTCAAGAACCCCACACTCCTCTGATCACGTGAGTAAACATGCAACTGTTGCGACTAGTAGAGGCTAAACATCTCACACATGTGCGCGCACACAACAATGAAAGATTATCACTGGAGCGCCTAATGTAACCCCTCTCTTTTGTCCCGTTAGATTCACGTATGTGCGTTGATTATCAACCTTAATTTAATGCATCTGCGAATCGCGAGGTACTTTCTCTACCCCTCCTCCTACACACATCAGTCTACTACTTGGATTTTTTTTGGCAAGTGGTAATGTTGCACAGTTTGTTCTTGAAGCCAAGGTATTTTGGACACTTGTTGTAGTCAAGTTTGCCTTCAAAGATGTCGGCCTCATAGGCGCGCCTTGGAGCCTGGTGGAAAAAGAAGAACAAAGAGTTGCATCAATAAAGTGATGAGAGGAAAGTGGAACGATGAAACAAAGAGAGCGCCTTTCATTCAAGGACGAAGGGTCTTTATGGGCTCTTCGTCCCCTCTGTACACATGATCACAACTCACCTCGCTCCCTGTTACCGACCGAAGTCGCTTCGGAACCTGAGAGAGTTGGTTGTTGTTGACGAACTTGAAGGTGTCGGTCTTCTTGAATTTTGAGATGCCCATGTTGTAGACCATATCGACAATAGCATCGTACTGCCCCTGGGTCAAGTCGACCTTGATGTTCTTCTTGACATCGTTTTCGTGCTTGGTAATCTCCCGTTCAAAAGTGGCTTGAGCTGTTTCGAGAGACATAGGCTCGAATTTTGAGCACGCAGTCTTGGTCGGCTGTAGAAAACCAAAGCCGATCGTCCACTTGCATTCCTTATCGAGATAGCAGTTTTTGCAAAACCCCTCAAATCCTTTCATGCATTCCTTGATCTTGGGACTGAGCTTGTGTTGACTGGGTGGTTTCTTGGAGGGGTCGCCACAGGGAGGCAGTGAACCCAACACCTCGGCACGTTTTCCAGAGGAGTTGGGTTCACAGGTTTTTGGACAGGTTGAAGATGTGCATCGAAGGCACATCTGGAGCTTTTCATCGAAGTACTGATCCTTCTCACAGGGGTTCATACCACAGAAAACGGCAATCGCGGTGGAGGTCAAGACGGATCGCCCCTTATTTTCCACGGCAACTTTTTGGTTATGCAAGGCAACTTTGTGGCAACAGGGTCCAGCTATTTCGCACAAGGCTACAGGCCAGCCATCAAAACTGCAAGAGAGAGCGCAATCCGTTTGGAAAAAGTTCAGGCCGGGCCATGCTTGTGGCGGTTGCGTGGTCACGGCGGCACACTTGGCAGCAGGACACCTCATCCATGTGACGGAGGACCCCAATGTCATTCCGAAGGACAGTAAGAGAGCGGACCATAAGATAGGCGTCATGGCTACTGAGAATGAGACAACAAAATAAAATAGTATGTTAAATGGAATGTTTAAGAAAATGTGTCAAAGGGGAGTAGGAGTGTCAGTCTACCTTGGTGGGTCAGAAAGTTGGTGGGAGCGGAGTATGGGGGACAATAAAAATGGAAGATGACTTTTATATTGAACACGTCCAGGTGGCGAAGGGATTGAGAAGAACGGGCGAAGGGAAGGCATGTGCAAATTAATGAAGCCCAATGTCCAACAGCAGAGAACATGGACACCAGAACAAGTAATAGCATGTCTACTTTTAGAAAAGTACTCAGAGCCCCAGGGGTAAAGGAAATATCTTGTTATAACAAAGTTTGAGAGCCCTGTTGGTCCAGGCCACGTTTGAATAATGAGTCTGTGTGTGCATTCCAAATAATGAGACATTTTTGTGCATGAATAGCCTTGCTGCGTAGCTGAGTGCCCAAAAAAGAAATGACACCTCCCCCTTCATCTAATCATCCAACCCATCAGACATCATTCTTCGAGCGTGTCAAAAGAATAGCTTCAGGTAATGACGAAAGTGAGGACAAAGGAGAAGACGGTAGACCTCACCGGCTCCCTTAATAAACAGTAGAAATTTACCAATCACTGAGGGGTGACTGTACATGTTGTTGTTTTTACACAAGAATCAAACGATTGCTCACAATTGCCCAACAGCCCAACTCCATTTCTTATCTGAGCCCGGTTTCCAGTCTTTTTGGGACCGAGTTAGACTCTATTGTCGACTCTTGTGTAGTTTTACTAGCGAATGGTCAACTCTTGGAAAGAGCGATCATGCAAGTGAAATTGGCAAACTGTTGGTATAGAAAGATGGGAAAGTTCGATCATACAAGTTGTTGGCACAGAGTGGTTGGAGAGCACCATTTTCGACCACATATTGATCACGGTTGCACGAAGAAAATTTCAAGGGGCTGAGGAAATTCAAGATCACCCGTCGAGCAATCACCTACAATTTTACACAAAAATCGACTGGTCACTCACAAAAAATATTTCAGCAGGGTTATCACCTATCCCTCGGAGGTCGTCAAGTTCCAGGTTGTCCGCCCTGATCCAGAACCAGAGCTGGAGGGTCTTGAGCGAGTCTCGATTGACATGGACGACAACAACTTTCCACAAATCTTTCCATAGCGACATGTCATGTTCCTCGATAGACTCGAGCAAAATAAGCAATCAGTAACAAAAGAACCAACTGCTGATCTGTGAAGAAAGTCAAAAATATTTATGACGAGATCGGCAACTGATCTTTTAGCGCGAGATGACTGACCTACCCCACAAGTACAAATAGAATAAGGCGTGGTCTTCGAAAAGAAATAGTTATCCTATCACAAATTACGTTGAATAGGAATGCAAGTGAACACGGCAAAACAAAAGCGAAAACACAGCACCAATGAAGGGCAGCAACAATAGCAACAACAACAGTAACAACAACAGCAATTACTACTAAAACAAACACAAAGAAGAAAAAAAAAAAGAGAAAGAGAAAAACAAAAAGAGAAAAAGAAAGGAAAAACAGATTTAAAAGGAGCACTGGGCTAAGTTAAGGTTGTGGCTGATCGGGGCTCTAATTGTAGCTAGCATGTGCCTGAAAGAATGCTCTAACTGTCTATCTACTGTGGCAACAAGAAAGAGATTTGTTTGTGCGCGCCATAAAGTCGACACCAAGACAAACAGCGCGAACATAGCTCAGAGAGAATGTGGCAAAGACAGAAGAAAATAAGACTTCTATTTCTTTCTATAGCTTTGGTGCCTTTCAACTATAGATATACTCTTTCAATAAGTCATCGAGAATAGTCGCGCAATAGAAGCTCCTGGACGAAATCCCCACTTTCATCCTAGGAAAATGCCTCCACGGCCATCCGACTGCCTTTAGGTTGTCGCCATCGTTCGCAAAGGCCCCGAATTACTTTCAGTCTCGGTCAGTGTTGAGTCACCCACGAGGACTCCTTGATGCTTATCCGCTGCGCCATCCTTTGAATATCCAGAGGGCAGAAGACAAGAGTAGTGCTAAAGGCTGGAGAGGAAGAAAGTAACGGATACAGTAAGCAAAAGGTGGTGATCAAGAATTGGTAGTGAGGAGGCTACGCGTAAAAAGAATACGAGAACAAGGAAGGAGCAATGAAATACAACACGAGAGAAAGTCGGTTGACAAATGGTAGGAGTAGTGATGAAAAATGTGGAGAATTGTAATGTGGCGATGAAAAGAGTGTAAAGGTCAGGATGTGGTAGTGAAAAGAGTGTACGGATTGGAATGCGGTATGGAAATCGATGTGATGATGGAAAGGCGAGGCGGTGTATGGTTATCGGATCATGGGTGCGATAATTACGCCACTAAAGTGTGCAATTGTAACCACCTATAACCCGAACTTGTAACACGCCTCTGAAAGAGGGATTGGCTGTTTTCTCTCATAGATTTTGAGAGCAATTGTAATGAGGAGAAAGGATTAACGAGGGGTCTGTTTAATTCAGGGACGAAGAGTGTCCATTTACTCCTAGTCCCTCATAAACATGTGATTATAGCTCATCCTCTTTCCTTCAAGCATCTTGGCTCTTCTCTATAGCAGGTTTGGTGAGTATACTCTATCAAACCAAGACAACACTCACTGACATATATATAAAGGCACATTCGCTTACAAGCTCTTCCATGGCTTTGACTACTACCACTTGATCACTTTGATTGAAGACAAGTTTGTCTTTGAAAATAGGGTCATTAGAGGTCAGACGTAAAGTCCTCATTAAAAGTGTTTGGAGGAGGGAATTGGGTAGTATTAGAGAGATTCATGTCCATGGTAAGGAGAGAGATGGTGAGACGATGTGAGTAACGCGTAATGTTTGTAACTGTCGTGTATTGCCGATAAAAGAGCGGCTGTTAAATGGATGTGAGTGTGATCGTATGGCCTTGGTTGAAGACATAAAAACTCGTTATCAGAGTGGAACTCTGACAGCCTAATAGAATGAAGAAGATCATTGAACGAAATGACAACTCTATTACAGCTTGATTACAAAAGAAAAGTGAATGGCCCCATTATTTGAGATGGTGTTTCATTTCACTCATTATTTCTTTCAGAATTAAAGGTTAACAACAACGTTCATCCTACATCCGGTTTGGCTGTCATTATTTCTCGGTAAGGAAGAATAATGAGAGCCAAACAGGATGAGGAAGAACGTTGTTCCTATTACAGCTTGAATCCAAAGGAAACGCGATAAGAGATATAGGGATACAGTCAAACCTGCCTTAGCGTAATCTGTCGGGACCGAAAGATATTTTACGTTTAGCCAATATTTACCAATCTCCTACTGTTTTTTCCCTCGTCGGGACCAAAGAACTAGATACATTAACCCGAGATTTACGTCAAGCCGGGTTGCTTTAAACCACATTTGACTGTAGACTATAGTGAATGGTAAATCCGTAATTGCAACGAAGTTTATAGCTGCGGATATAGCTGCGGACTATTGTACCTTTCAACCAAAGTGAGTAAAAAAAACACTAATCCAGCTGTGAGCGAGGTTTGCATAGGTGTGGAACAAAATCACTGTACTGAGTAGCTGGCTAATCGGGGTTTAGCGGCCAAACAAAATATTTTATGTGAAATGCGCAATAGAACTGCGGATAATTCCACTTCCCTTTAAAATCCACCACCACCCAATCTCTCCTTCATCATTTTACCAGCATTTTCTTACTAAGCCATCCACCCCCCTTCGTTTCCGAACGCGATTGAGCTGGCCAGCTGCTCCGTGTTTGCACCATTACTTCATTTCCCTCTCGTCTTACGCTACCCAACCCAACACCTAATATCATGACTGCTGAAATATGGCCTGCAAGAGCGTAGCATTGATAAACCAGAATCCAATCCTATTGACGCCTCAGCCATGATCAAAGATGAAAAGACGGCAACAAGGAAACACTCTGTGCCGTTTTGGGAGCTCTTTCGCTTCGCCTCCAAAAAGGATTGAGTTTTCATTTGGTACGTTACCGACCCTAATACTACATGAGAAGTTATCTCCACTCTAAGCTCTCTTATGGCAGAGATGAGGTCACTAACAGTCGACAATCTAACAATGCAATAACAATTCTAATAGCCTGGGATCGATCAGCTCAATTGTCGTTGGCGTGGGCCATCCAGGTGTGCCGCCCTTGCCTTTGCTAACCTTGTTGACCAAGTCAACCAGCCCACTTACGGTAGTAAACAATTTGACGCTGTCGTTCATGCCTCCTTGTTACTCTTCATTGGGTGACAAGGGATTGCAACTATCTGGCGGATAGAAGAAGCGCATTGCTGTTGCCCGTGACTTGATTCGTAACCCTCGTATCCTGCTGTTGGGCGAGGCTAACTCTGCCTTGGATTCAGAGTCGGAGAAGCTTGTTCAGGAAGCCTTGGATAAGGCCCCTAATGGCCGAACAACAATTGTCATTGCTCACCTTCTGTCAACTATCAAGGATGCCGATCTTGTCTTGGTCGTCAAAGATGGTGCAATTGTCGAATCGGGTCGTCACAGCGAGCTCACGGCACTCGGCGGTGCGTATTGTGGGCTCTTCAGGAAGCAGACCTTGGAGTTTACTCACTAAACGAGCATTCTTTGCAGTCGATGTTTGGAGACACAGTTTATTACGTGAGCAGCATCAGTGATCTGGTTCTTGAGACTCTGCTGTGCCTTTTCGTAGAATTAATTGGCTTTTGAAACACTTTTCTCAAGAAGATCCGCGCCGATTGGGGACCCCGTCACTACTGGGGCGTCTGTGTCAGTGTTAAGCACACCAAAACCACTGGTCATCGCGGTCGCATCGTCGGTGTCTCCAAGAAGAAGTAAACTGTAAGTTCTCCTAGCCTTGTTGACGTATTAATTTAATGCTGTCTTTCGGAAAAAGTGAGAGTCAGATCAGTGCCTTTTTTTGTTACAAATGATGCTTAAAACTTACCGACATCGTCCAAAACTACATGTCGACAACCTTCGTTTTCCTGATGCTTTACAACAAAAAATTTCAATGGGTGACGGACGAATCCTACTCGTGCAGGCAGTCAGGCAGCAATAAATGGGCATCAAGCGGATTCAGGGATTGTGTTCCATGTGTCTAACCTTTTGCTTCGACTTTTTTTCTGTCTCTTCTGTGAATAGATGTCTCTCGATATCACCGTCATTCTTGGACTGTAGTTATAATTTTCGAGGAAATAAAAAACTTATCATTACGGATATAAAAACAAGGAATTGGTGAATGATTGTGTGATCTCAGTATTGTCATTTCCCTTGCTACTTCGCCCATTGTGGGAGCTGTGCCTTGAACAAAAAGGCTATCGTTGAGCATGAACAAAGACGAAACATTACAGTGTCTACAGGTCATACTGTTGGCTAGTCTCGCTGCTATCCCATCACTTTTGTGTGGTCAGGATCGTGCTGAGCCTTCATGTAGTGGAAACCTGCGTAGTTAGGATAGCGCAGCAGAAAGCTGATATGATGTGCTCACTTCGACTTCCGCACTCAGCTAGCCCCCTACCCATGTCAAAGATTATGTCTTTTTTTTGGAGGATTTTTTTTGTATTTCAATCACCATCTGAGATAATGATCCAGAACTTCTCATTGTTACTTAAAGGGATGGCAGCGAGACTCACATTTGGCTATGTTACGTACACCTCCTCCATACGCGTGAGCCCCTTGTTGGCACTGGATTTGAGTAGAGAGTCTTGATCGGAGAATAAGGTTAGGGTAAAATTTCCTGCGGATTTTTTTGTACGGGTGGATTGAAGTCCATTGGAGAAAATGTGCTTTTCTCTCTACTCTCTATTATCATAAACAGGACGAGTTATGACCTACATAAAAAAAAGGCCGTCCCTCCTACCCGTAAATGTTCTTATCCATTGTGCGGTCATACTTTCGTTTGTGTCTACCTTTGTAACCCCTTCCCCCTTCTTCAAAACAGCGCATCACTCGAAAATGCGTTCATCTCTCTCTTCTTCCGCCCATCAGTAGCTGTTAGCATAAAAATTGACAGAATTGCAGTGCAAAAAATAAAAAAATAAAAAGTAAAAAATGGCCTGCTAGAGCCGTGTTGTGCACCACCCGTGTAAAAAAAGGCGTGCTACCAAACAAGTGCCCTTGGGCGCGCTTTTGGATGATGTCAAAGATGCTGTAGAGCAGACACGGCGGCGAGATAATGGGAGCTGATGGCGGCCATATGCCTCTGATCTGCAAAATTGAGGCAATCCAACACCACCAACTCGATAAGTGAATGATCTACTCGAAAAACCACCTTCCGTGCCTAGAAAGGGGCATCTAAAGCTGAAAAAAAGACAACGTTGCTAACGTGGAAAGTTCTATGGGGGGCTCAATCGACACCCTTTGCAAATGCGGTATATTAGTTTATAGCCACTAACACAAGTTGCACCCTACGTAGACTGTGGCAATACAAAGTCCTTCCTCAGTTATTCAAATACTGTGTTGAGCGAATGAAGACCTTCCGTCCTTCTCTCCTTTATTCTTCATCTTCCTCCGCGAGCGAAGCCGCAGGTACTACTCTAGTAATTTAAACATTACGGAACACTTCGGCAAAATGGGCTGACTCCATAGTTAAAGTCCTCAAGGCTTGGCTCACGCCTTTGAACCATTTCTGTGGCGTATACAAGACTATCCGCGAACAAGAACTCGTCACCAAGTATAGATACCTTGCTCTTGTCATACGAGGCAACGCTCATCATTAAGATACCAACAAGCGCCGATACCAGTACGACAAATCAACGTCCATCGAAATTGCCGTTTTACTCGAAGAGACTTTCACATATCTAGCAGCGCTTCGAACGATAAGAACAATTAGATCTGAGCGAATGTAAGTTTTGTTTACTAGTGCCAGCTCGCAGCTCTAATATTTGGACAGCCTGTACCGTAACTTAGCAAGACAGAGTTAGCGTAGCAAAACAGGTACGGCCAGGTATAAAAAGTACCCGGCCGGGGCAATTACGAAATACCTCGCTTTATCTTGCTGACTGTTCAGGTACCCAAACTTTCCTTTATTGCAGAGACGTTTGACGGACACAGATATATCTTCCCTGAGACCTGTGAATCCAAACCCTACCTTCTTTTCAGTTGCCAATGGGAAAACCATCCCTCTTACAACACTGTTTATTAAATTTACGATTTCATTTTCGCCTTTAGTTGATTCAGTTCGGCTTGCAGAGAATTGATTTGTTTTTGCAATTCATGATTACTATCAGTGAAAGCAGTTTCATCAGCTTCTTCGGGGCCACGGGGACTACTGAAAGTCTGAATTGGATGGTCCGAGGATATGTATTGTGGGCTCCTTTGATTAGCCAGTTGTTCCTGACGAAAGACAAGCTCTTGTTGAATTCCCTGAATATAACCTTGAGGGTTGAGAGACGATACAGGTCGAGATGGCATCAATGGAGATGAAGAAAAGGATACGGGATAAGGGGTTGATTTGGTTTCTTGAAAGGAGCCGGGCCACGAGTGAGGGGAGCTGGGATTACTCTGTGGATCAACAGGTGGGGCCTGCGTATGGTTCACGGGGTCCTTGTCGCTCGGCTTGGTCTGCGAGGAGTTTCCAAACGCTCCTACATCGCTTGTGTTCATCATGGATGGCAAAACATGGTCTGGTAGCGGATCAGCTCCAGATTCCTTGATGTAAATGGGATAATTGCTGCGTTTTTGGCGCCTTTGGAACACGAGTAGCACAACGACCGCAATGACAACGACCACTGCTCCTGCAATCCCGCCTCCAATTGCGGCACCGTTGCTTTTGTTGGCTCCATTGAGGGGGCCGATATCGTTATTGGGCTCGGGGGTTGAGGAGGAGGTTTTGATGGTGGTGGTGGAGGTTCCGTTAGTGGAGGTAGCGGTAGCTGTGAAGGTTCCTGAGGTTGTGGTAATAGAGCTGGTACCGGGGGTGCCGGGATTGTTGATGGTAAAAAGGGCTGAATAAGACAGGTCTGGGACGTTGGAGACGAGGATGGAGTAGAGTGTGCCTGAAGGGATGACAGAAGGGACCTTGATGGTTAGGGAACCGGCAGAGCGGCAGTTAAGCTCGCCTAGGGAAGCAAGGCCGGAAACAGGGACCTGGACACCGTCAGCACGCTGGGTCAGGAGTATGACGGGGAAAGTGGTGGTGGCGAGGCCCGCGCAGGTGTTGGTCCAGGAAATGGTAGCATCCTCACCAGCCTTCCAGATGGTCGTGGCGATGGGGGCACCGTATTTGAGGAGCTCGGCGGAGGCGACGGTAATGGTGAAAAGACGAAGGAGAGTTGTTGCCAATAGCCACCCAACGACGCCTAACCAGCGAGGGACTCGTATTGGCACATGCATCGAATTGCACTTGGACTTGAAAGCAAGGGAGGTAGAATGGGTGTGGATGTGCGATGGGTGAAATAGCCTGAAAAAAACTAAGGAGGAGGAGAGAGTGAAGGGGAAAAGGTTATTCAGGAACAAGTTGAAAGTTGCTGTGTTGCAGTGAATTATTTAGTACTGAGCGGTTGAAAATGTGATAAAGAGTGCGAGGGAAATAAGAAATGGCTAAGCAACGAGGAAAAGAGAAAATTTTTTGACCTTGGCGTTGTTTCTGCAACATCAGATGACTCTCAGTAACGAGACCCATGAAATCTTCTTTTGCCAATGTCGCACGAGCCAAGGGGGGGGGGGGAGGCCTTGCACACCCCTTATGTTATGCTCATAGAGCAACAACCTCGGTTAGGTTGTCAAAAAGTCTGATTGAAAAGGTATTACTTTACTGAATAAAGCAACACGGTCGACAATTGGCTGCACAAAGACCCTCAAAAAGGAACAAAAAAATCACTGAACTATTGTTTACAGTTCCGCCCGGTCCACATTTCATCAATTCGTTCATCACAGGGAACCAGATGGGAAGCCCATGGACATGGGTATGCACGTAATTTATCCCACTGATGTCACGGTTGCCATGTTTGTAACCTGGCAAAAAAAAAATAGCTGATTGCCGTTAACGAGATTAGGGAGGCGAAAGCAGCAAGATAGCGCGAAAGGCAAAGCAAAAGGCACAGAAAAAGGCATAGTAAAAGGCATAGCAGACATAGCAAACCCATAGCACAAGGCATGCAAAACACAAAGCAAGCAAATTATAGTTAAGAAAATGTTAGCCTATCTACCATACCCTCGAGTTTCACCTTAGCTTTCTTGAATTTTTTTTGTAGAACCATGTTGAGCGACCGACTATATTGCCGTTAGTTTCCTCTGGCCACTCCTTTGCCAGAACAAATTCACCTTTATATACTCTGGAGCAAAGTGCGACCCGACTGTAGACTCCAGCACACTTTGCCATCAACTTTGCACACATGGTTTCTGACTTGACCACATCGAAAGCTCAAAAATTGTGTTGCTATGAATGCCTGGCTGATATAAGCCTGCTATCCCTATTGATAAAGCAGAAGTTGGAAGTGACAATTTGGTAAACCAAAAATCAAAACTGGTACAACGTTAGTAGGCAACAGTCGGTCAAGCAACCAACGGTAAAGTGAGAGATGGCAAACCAAAGAAGCATTGACAAAGCACCTCGTAAGTGATCAGTCGACAGGTACCCTCGAATTTTTCCTCAGTTCCCTTGAAATTTCCTTTGTGCAACCACGATCTATGTTCATTGACAAATAACAAGTCATATTCTGCGTAAAGAGGCTGTCGGTTTGTGAGCGCCAACAACAAATGAAACTGAAGTAGATACGGCGCAAAGAAATGGTGAAGCGGAAGGACAGCCCTGCTTTTTGAGTCCAAAAGAGTGTGCGCTGAAATTTTGTCTCCTTCATCACAAACTCTTCTTCCTATACACTTCTCCTTCACTTTTCTTTTCTCACAAATTCGCTATATTCTTCGTTCCCATATTCCTACCCGCAACTCATCATACAAGAGCAATGGAGGACACTCAATCTTTCCACTTGATTGAAACCACGGACACAGTTGAAATTACTCTCCACCACGTGGAAGGACAGAACATCGTCTATTGGGAGGACATCGAGCGGACCTTTCCTGGAGTTAAGCGCGTTCACAATGGCAGTTCAGTGATCAAGTTTCTTCGGGGTTCCGATCAACAAATGTAATGAGAGAATGTACTAATGAATTGAGAGGAATGGGCATGCCGAGCAAACATCTCATTATCCTGTTTTCAACCCTCATGAATCATGCTCTTACCATCAACAGTGCTTCTCGATCGGTTTTGGACGTTGCCTTGACTACCTCTGTCCGACCTGTTCTTACCAACCCTGAGAAGTTTGATCCAGTCGGTGGCCAAACTAATTTTCCAACCGGTGCTCTAGTTAATGACGGAGGCACTGTTGCTCTTGGGGCTACTCCACTTATACATGAGACGCCCGTAAGCGACAATGGCCTTCTCTACACATCACCAAGTCTATCTTCTGCTACTGGTGCTGCTTCCAACGCCACATTGTTCCAGCAGGTTGTGACGCGTGCATCTAGGAAGGCATACGAATCAGAGGTCGAGCAGCGATTTATTTCCTTATTGGCACCTGAAGTCCAAGAAACAGTTCGAACCTCGTCAGATATCTACCAGGCGTTTGCCAAGGCTATTGAGGACGGTCATGGGGATATTAGTCGATCAGAGCTCAGGCAAGAACTGAGCGGGCACTTTCAGGAGCTGAAGGCTATGGTGGTCAAAAACTCGGAGTTGCAGGAAGCAATGCTTGCCAAGCAGGAAGAAGTGAAGCAGCTGCAGGAACAAGCCCTAAACAACCAAAACGAGATGAAGCAACTCCAGCTGCGAGCTCTTGATCAGTTGGCCGTGCTCCATTCTCGTGTGCAAGCCGTCCTGACTCAGACCTACGAACTCCACGAGTATCCGATCCCTCGTCTTTTTGTTGTCCTTCCCCAAGACCCTTCAGGTTGGGATGCCGTGAATCCATTCTCGAACAAGTTCCGCCTCTACTTTTTATGCGAGTGCGGAGAACACACCAAGTCGACCAGCAGCAAGTCCGAGATCTCTCATGATATCCATTTTGCTAAGCATGAAGGCTACGAGATCGTTCGACCCTCTGAGTTCTTTCAGCAATACGGCCCTTATGTCCTCACTATCCTCAAGATGCTCAAGTTCGGTATTTCGGTTGCAGGAGTGGTCGTACCAGCTGTCTCACACCTGGTCAGGTCCGACGCCGTCGATCAAGCCACTGCCAGTCTACAACAGTTGAAGGACAACATTGAGCCTGGGATGGATCATGTTATAGACTGGATGGACGGGATCTTTGTGAACGAAGGCGAGGCTGTTGACGAGTTTGCTAAGCAGATGGAGAAGAAGGAGGCATTGGAGGGCGCCGACCTACGCAAGCTGGATACCTTTCTGAAGGATAAGGATGGAAACAAGGTGTTGGGAAACCTGTACAGAACGGTTACGGACGAGGGACATGTCAAATGGGTTTGCCTTGACCACTACCGTGCGAACTATCAAGAGAGCTCGGCCATGGAGTTTCAGCGCGTGTTGGATTCTGTCGGAGGATCGTTCAGTGAGAGCCTCGGTAGGGCTGAAGTACGAGCTCGATCAAGAGTATTGGCAGAGCAGTTCTATTCGGCACTGGGAAAGGCGAGATCTGTCTATGAGCTTGATATCGGCTTGGATTGGGCCTGCACCACGAGTGATCTGGAAGCATTGGAGAAGGCACTCAGGCTATCAAGAATATCGATTCTTCGACTTGATCTCCGACAATTTCGAACGGGCGTCGCCAGCAAACTCTTATCGGCGTCCACACAACACGACGTTATCTTTCGTATCAGAGATCTCCCTAGCATGAAGTTACTTTCCGTTATTATTTCAAAGGAGTCTGTCAAGTTCATTGGACTTCCACCAAAAAACTCATCTAATGTTTGCAAGATATCCTGCGAGCTGACACCTGGGCGGTTTGGAAAAAAGGACTTCGGGATGCTAGTAGAGGCAATCAAGGCCAACTCGATTCTGACCACTTTGGACTTGCAGATCAACTCGATCGGAGACAACGGAGCTCAGGCGCTGTCTGAGGCACTCAAGACCAACTCGACTCTGACCACTTTGGACTTGCAGAGCAACCGGATCAGACCCAACGGAGCTCAGGCGCTGTTTGAGGCACTCAAGACCAACTCGACTCTGACCACTTTGGACTTGCAGAGCAACTCGATCGGACCCAACGGAGCTCAGGCGCTGTCTGAGGCACTCGAGGCCAACTCGACTCTGACCACTTTGAACTTGTACAGCAACTCGATCGGAGACAACGGAGCTCAGGCGCTGTCTGAGGCACTCAAGACCAACTCGATTCTGACCACTTTGAACTTGGGGGGCAACTCGATCGGAGACAATGGAGCTCAGGCGCTGTCTGAGGCACTCAAGGCCAACTCGACTCTGACCGCTTTGGACTTGCGGAGCAACCGGATCAGACCCAAAGGAGCTCAGGCGCTTTCTGAAACACTCAAGGCCAACTCGATTCTGACCACTTTGAACTTGGAGCACAACTCGATCGGACCCAACGGAGCTCAGGCGCTGTCTGAGGCACTTAAGACCAACTCGACTCTGACCATTATGGGCGTTAGGCGTAAATAATTGTTCATGTCTTATTAAAACCACTAAAGGCAGAGTGCGTGTATATATTTTATAGCCATATTAGTAGATCTCCATGTCTGCCGAATGTTAAGAATGCATTTTGATCGTTATTTTCGTAAGTGGAAAAATTGACCTACTCTTTTGGTACAAAGAAATTAAGAGAATGTCCTTTGACAAGCACAGGCGGAAAATAATAATGAAGTAAATGGATGGCGGAATCGGACAGAGCGGTATCATTATGAAATCGGCATTTGGATTTTGGTTTTAAGGAGCATTGAGTATTTACATTGCGAACCACAAAAAAAAAAAAAAAAAAAAAAAAAAAAAAAAAAACAACGCCAAAGGCGAGAAAAAACTGAAAGAGGGGTTGCATCCTGTTTATATAAAGCAGTAAAGGGGGAAGGGACTTATGGACTTGTTGGGAATCAGGTCTGAAAAATGAATAATATATCTTCAAGGGGCAAGGAGCACATATAAGAATGAGTCGGAGAGTTCATGAATAAGACTAATCATCTGCTCAACTACGTCTATTTGACAAAATAACTTGCAGACGAGCAAACTTGCAAATATATGCCTCCATGTTTGAGGCTTGGGTCTGCTGTGTTTGGGGACTTATCCTTGTAATATTGGGCGCTTAATGACGAAGAAAAGAAACAAGCAAGCTAGCTAACTGAATGAATTAACGACTTTTACGCAGCGCCTCTCAAAGCAAAAAAAAGGCGTGGTCTTTTGTGCTGGTAGTTGCGCACGAGAGTGCCGATGTTTTGACCATGAACTGCGCCACCAATGAAAGAGAAGAAAGAGAAAAGGATAATGCTATTCTCCGAACGAATCTATTGAATAGTGGTCTTGATCTTTGCTGATCGAATGAGGTACTCTGAGTAGGAGAAAAGACAACACGTTTGTTGCCTGGATTGCTGTCACGGTATCATAGTCTTTACTGTCACTGCGCCTACATTCCTCAGCCCGTTATCCATTATCTGTTATCTCTAAGTCCCTTGTGCCACCGCTCCTTACCTCCCAGTTCCAAAACCCTCATCATACGTAGACTGAACACACTATTCGTTTCTGTCTCCATCTTCTGATCCTCCGATCTCTAGTTCCAGCCTCTGTCACACACTTATTTTCCTCACGCCCTCGGCTCTTATTACAACAGACAGCTGTTGAGGTAAAGTGCTGCAATTAGGCAGCAACCCTTTTTAATGGATGAACGCAGAGATATAGCTGTGGCCTGACAGGGCAAGTAAAAAAGGCCCTGTCTTTGCTAACCTGAATAAAACCACTTTTCGTTCCTGTGTCCATTTCCCCTGTACTTTTCACTTCGTTCCTGTCGTCGGAATATAATTAAGGGCGAGGGCATGAAACATGCTATCTGCTCCAACTCATTTGCCCAAAGCGTCGTAAAATTGCGACTGTCGATGGACGTAGTTGCCATGTGGCTCTTACTCGCTAGACTGGAACTTGTGGAGCAGTAAGTGTAGGTAGACTCGCAAGTTGGGAACTCTAAAGGTCATATGGAGGGTGCTGTAGACTATGGCGCTCGTTCGCCTCTCCTCCGGGTAAACGCTGATCTCTCGTTGGTGTACCGTCCAATGATCAAATGGTCTCGCGAATCTGGACTATAAGCAAGGTAGAGGAGAATTTTTCTCAAGTCAGGGCTAATTAAAGATGTGTGGGCAAAGGATAAAAGGAATAAAGATCAAAGGGTGGTTTTCAAGTGTTGTCATATTGTCATTCGAGTTACTACGTAAGGATCAAGCAATGTGGGGTATTGAGGACTAAATATATGTATATGGGTGTGACCTATACTAAATTTAGAGGTAATTAACTAATATTTTTAGGCGAAGTCATCTGTAATCAGAGCTGACCGATCGTACTAGAGGTCAACCGGTCATGTCCAAAGTCAACGGACCATGTCAAGAGTCGACTGGTCATGTCAAGTATCGATCGATCATCGAGCTTAATCATAGGGGATGACGCGTGATACTGGACGAGGAAGCTGCAACGTGACAAGGGTAGTTTTCTTACACGAGGAGTGGTTGAGGAACGAGTGGACTAGAGGGAATAGGGAACGAGGGACGAATTGTTTGGGATATATATTTAATAACTAAATGAGTTATGTACTAGAGGTCTATCTAGATGTTGGGGTCGGTTATCTATGTATGGGTGGGGAATTAGCTAGTAGCCGTGTTGGTTTGTAGAGGTTTCTAGGAGAAAGGCCTCTTGATTAGTCAGAAGTGAAAGATCTAGAAAATCAGTGGCATCCTTAGATCATGTCACGTAACTATATCAGAGTGGATGCTCTGACAGAAGCACGCAGGTGTCGCGAATCAAGACAAGGGACACTAGGCGAGGTTGACCTTTCTCAAGGCAGAGGCTGGAGGTGGGATGTGTGGGAGAAGATGGTTTTCAATGGGAGAGAGATAAGGTGTTTGACAAAGTGTATTCGAGTTACTAGGTAAGGATTAAGCTATCTGGGTACGAACTACATATATATATCTTTTACGGTGGCTATGCTAATTAATTGTTTACTTGGGCGAAGACAAACTGCGCCCAAGTGCCAAGAGTCGATCGATCACTCCAAGAGTCGACCGATCGTAGTGTATGACGCGACAGCAGGAACCTTGGGATCGGGACCATTGGACAGACGGATATCTCTTGTACCGACGGAAACCATGCTGCTGACGGCCAAAACGAAGGGAGGAGGGGGACGATCAGAGTTGCATCCAATTTCTCCAGTCTGAGTCACTGTGTGCACTTGATGGATAAGATTCCACGGTGGGTAAAGATAAAGGTTGCCCAATCTCTTCCAGCTGTGACGAAATGCATCTGCTGCCATTGCCAATGGTTGCGGGTCGCCAAGAGAAGAGGTTGAGGAAGTTGAGTTGTTGAGAGGCGGCGATGCGAAGAGATCGATGTGGTGTGGAATTACTGTGTCCAGTTGAGTTATTGAAAGAATCATGGGGTCGATGCTCCACTCCAGCTGTTGTTGCAATCTCCTGGGTGGCGAGTCTGCAGGATTGAAGGTCGAAGGGATGTATGTTGTTTGTAGTCTCGTCCCCGTTGCCAGACAGTGTCGCCAGACTCTGTCCGCTGCTTTCATCAGTGGTGGCGATCGAGTTCCTCCGAATTTGTTGATGTACGATCCAATGGTTGCGTTGTCGATGGGGATGTTCACCATCTTGCCCTGAACCAGAGGAAGGGTGGCTGCTTGAAAGGCGGTCTGTAGTTCTTTCCAGTTGATTTGAAGCTTAGCTTCCTCCTGCGACCATAGTCCGCGTCTGTTGCCGATGACTATGCCCCAGTCCTTGTCTGACGCGGTCCGTGTACACGTCCAAGTCTGGGAGGTGACTGGATCCAGGAGTTGCCAATAAAGTTATGCATTAGAATGGAATGAGGTAAAAAGTGTTGAGGGTGGTTTCTGGTGAGGTGTTGATGTTGGACTTGGTGCGAGGTGGAGAAGGAAGAAGGGTCTACCCCGGTTGACAGCGTTTTGCATTGGCGTATGCTGCTGCTAGCTATGGTACTGTCCGTGGATGTTGGAGAAAGAGGTCGTGTGTGTGTAGAGAGGAAGAGCTGCTGTCGGCATGTGAAGAGCCGTAGCTGGGGTAACAAGTAAAGAGGACGAATACAGCGACCTTCTGCCTTGACGGCGGAAAAGGGTCGCTGCCTCTAAGGGCGCGAAAGAAGAGTAGCGGAGAGAGTGTCTGTGATAAAAATAGAAAGAGAGAGGAGGGAGTATGTGAAAGGAAGAAAGGGAGGGGTGACAGAGAACGGGTTCAAAAAAGTGAAGGAAGAGAGAGGAGAGAGAAGAGTGAGTGAGACGAAGAAGAGGAAGAGCAAGAGTCGACTTGCGTAATGTGCCATCAATTAATTTGAGACCGTCCAATTGACAGGTGGACCTGAGAAATGACATCCCGTTCTCTGATCAACGTTGTGGCTTAGGTGTGTTTGTCGGACTGCTCCTTTTTTCTTTTTCTTTTTTTTTTTTTGCCCTAATAAGGTGAAGGAGGGTAGCATGGGACTCAAAGCATCTCTCACCTCAACTCTTCAACAACTACAAGTTACCGACATCAAACAGACATGGGACACAAGAGAAAAAAGTTCTCCGAGCGTGTTGCCGACAGGACCAACAAGGGGTAAATGACCTGCATAATGCGGACATTCAAAGTGTGGACCATGCCCGGCGAAAGGAGGGAGCATAGCGTTAGGAACAACGAACCATAGGACCCTTCGCCCTTCTTTCACAGTCAACACCTATTAACACCGTCCCCAACCCACTCCAATTGAACGAAACATTAATAGATTCGACGAATCGCCCTTCAAGAACGCAACCTCAGACACCCCCAAGGGCTTCTCACGGATCATGTTCAAAAAGGAATCTATGGCCCAACGCGCCCAGGATAAACGCCACCACTCTTCCTCCGAAGATCTCGGCCTCACTGCCAAAGAGAAAAAGGCCGCTGCTGCCGCCAACAACAGCACCGCCAAAAACAATAGCAAGGATGGAATGGGCAAAGGTTATGGAAAACAGGAGACGTCCGAGTTGCGGATCCAGCCTGGAGAGAGGATGGGCGATTTCTCTCGGCGTGTGGATGATCACATGCGGGAGAAGATGATGAAGGCTACGAGGGATAACACCTCCACCGGCAGCAAGAAGAAGAAGTAAGGACTTCTGCTCTTTCTTTATTTATTGCCGTGCCTGTCTGTATTTGTTGCGCTCATTATCTGACCACCTCCTCCTTTACTCCAAATTTTATGAAAATAGGTATTTTGAGAAGCTGAAGGCAAAGGAGCAGGCTAAGAAACTCAAAGCCCAAGAAGAAAAGGCCTACGAAGAATACGAGACCATTCAGGACCGCATCCGCCTCAACGACATTGCCGAGGCACCCCCCACCCTCACCGCCGTCCCCAAGAAGCGCAAAAATGACGACTTTATGGCGAACAAGAAATGGAAGAACGCCCCAGGAGAGGAAGACTTTGAAGACCAGATTGCGGACCTGGACAAGGCCAAGAAACGGAAACTGTTGGAGGCTGGTAAAGGGGAGGAGGATAAAGATAAGCGGACGAGTGTGGTTGAGAATGGAATCAAGAAGTCGAGGTTGAAGAATTTGACGCCAGCCGGCAGACGTATTATTGAGGAGGAGCGTAAGCAGGCGATTGAGAATTATCGGTTGATGAAGGCCAGGAAGGAGTTGGATCGGGGTGGGAGGTCGGCGAAGGGGAATGATGAGGATGCTGCTGCCGATGATGCTGAGGCTGCTGCCGCTGGATATTAATCTTCACTTTTCATTTTTCATTAATTATACATCAGCACGTACGCAATCACGCACCTACAAATTTGCATTTTTCGATATCCCTACTCATCCATTCAATCCTTGTAATAAATACACACCACCATTTTTGCATTCTCACCCACAATCCTCATCGACACACACACACACACACATATATATATGAGTATTCATAACATGACGGCACAGCATGTCGCTAGCACTTTCTGACACACTTACCTTTTCTCTGTTCATCATTAAATAAGACGCAAACAAGGACAACTGCAACAACAACTGCAACAACGATGTACAATACTGCAAGAGATGTTTTGTTTATATAGAACCTTTGTACAAAATATTTTTCTTTGTTGATATCTACACAAGGTATCGAAAAAGAACGTGGTACACAACCAACGTCCTCCCTCTCCTTGGCACAATGTCTTGTTGCTTTAGTGTTTACTCGTCTCAATTAGATCTCTCAGGAAAAAGAGGGGTATCGAAAAGAAAAGGTCGTTTCCAGCAACGCCTATTGTTCAATTTAAATAAGGGACTTCGCGTAGGCAGAGACTTCACCGTCGGGCTCGATGTAGTTGAGGTGGGGGTTGGTGGTCAAAGCCTGGACGCTGTTGTCGGGAAGCTCTGCAGCGAAGCCGAGGAGTGCCGAGGTGTATCTCTGGGTGATCTTTCCTCCTGTGTGTTGTAGTTTAGTTGGTTTTTGTTTGTTGGTTTGTTGGTTAGTTGGTCGTGGTCGTTGTGTTAGTTGTGTTGGTTGTGTTGGTTATGTTGGTTATGTTGGTGAGGACGGGAGTGAGGGGGTTACGCGGGACCGAGAGACAGGTAGACACACACAGACACATAGACAGAGAGCACGGGCGTTGGGTGTTTGTGAGAAAAAAGAAGGAAAGAAGAAAACGGAAACGTCAGGTTAGTGAGAATTTTCGCTAGCAAAAATGACATGTACACTGACGGTAGCAAACGCCACATCTGCTCTCCTCTTCTTTCTTTTCTTCCACTCCCCCTTCTACCACCATCCAACAACAACTACTCTAGACACCAAAAACAGAAGTTATATATTACCCTGGGCAATGATATCATTCTCAGCCTTGGTGATCTCAGACTGGTGAGTTCCCTGCTTGAAAACAACAATGACATTGCTGTGGGCACCAGCGGCCTGGGCGCCCTTCTTGGGGATGGTTGAGGGGGCCTGACCGGGCTGTTGGATACCTCCGGGGAGGACCGAGGCAGAGAAGGCGTTTGCGTCGTTATCGGCTAACGGAGGGAAGCGAGGGGGGTGGAGCGAATATAGTCGGCGAAGGGTGAGGATTGGGTGAGTGGGCGTTAGGTTAGTTTTGATGGTAGTGATAGGAGAGTTTTGATGGGAGTGACAGGGAAACAGCAGCCAAGAAAACCAAGCACGCGTTGCGAATGAAGAAAACTGAGAAATGAACGCCAAGAGAAATGTCAACGGACGACGCGATTCAAGAAAGGGGGCACAGTGGTGATGAGGATGACAAGGGCGGCAACTTACAGGTCATGTTTGGTTATGTGTTTGTTGTAGTTAGGGTAAGAAGGGGGTGTATTTGAGAGTGTGAGTGTGAAAGTGGTGACAAGGAATGAAAGAAAAAGAAAAGCGCATGTGTTGACATGCACTCGACCTTTTTATCCAACTTTTACCGACCACCCAACCGTCCCTTTCTTTCTTTTTTTGCTCTCACGCTTTGCTTACTCGTCCAGTCTCTTTCTCCCTTCCCTCTCGCCCAATCCACATGACGGATGATACAATCCATTCCAACAAGGTTTGCTCCCTCTTCCCATCCCTCTTCCCTTCTTTCTTCCCTTTCCCTCCTTGTGCTCTCTCTCTCTCGCCAATTTCTTTTTTCCTTTCTTTTCTTCGGGTCCACCTGTCCCTGGGAAGGAGGGGAAGGAAGGAGGGAAGGGAGAACGGACTCGAAGAGCAGTCACCCTGACATCATTGGCAGCGGACCATGTCCCAATCCATAATCCATGGACGGCACCAAAAGCCAAAGGGGAGCAGAAAGTGAGCATCCATTTATGCAAACTCTCTTTCGATAAAGAAGATCAAATCGGTACTGTGCTCATGCAAAAAAACGTACACAAATCATCGCAATATTCATCCCAAACCACATCCCATCGCGCGCATCACGCTGCATACACATAAAAAACGCCATTACTTCACTTTCTCCTCTTGCTGATATTTTACTACCACATGTATATTATGATAGTACCCACATCTGCTTCCATCCCTTTTTTCTTTGTCTATGAGAAAAGCAGTGCATAACGCTTTTTCTAAGTAAAGCCCGCAAAACTACTCTTCAATTGAATCTTGACCCTTTCCTTCTCCCTTGCAAGCCTCTCCTGCTCCTTCCTCTCAACCTCCAATTGCTTCTGTTGCATCGCCTGTTGTTGCAAAACACTCTGACGAATCGCTGTCTCCAACCTCGTCCGTCTCTCCATTGATAAGGTAGAGAGGCCGTACCGGAACTCTTGAGGGAATTGGGTTCCAAGAGAGAGGAGGTGGTTCAATGCCAAAGTGTGCACCTGTGCTGCGTTAGATGATGGTGCGGGGGATGAGGAGGTGGGGTCTTGGAGGAGGAGGGGGACGACTGTTGACATGATGATTGATACAACCCCGGGACCTATGTTTTTTCGTCACAATTTTGATTAGAATTAGTGTCATATACATCGACAAGGATACTTCCTCGGTTCACCAACTTTCCAAAAAGGTACCATTAAAAAAATACAAAAGTGAAAAGTGAGTAGGACGACGTACGAGAAGACTCAGAGGATGAAACGGCAAGAGACTTGAGGGTCTGGATACCCTCCTCGATGACCTGCATCCCGACCTTGTTATCCTCCTGCGCGGCCTTGACCACAATCGTCGTCACCACAAACGGAATCAGCTGTCGCATAAACATCCGCCCACGCGATGACTCGATCAAGATTATGCTCCTCAAGCATTGGTATCCCACGGTGACAATCTACAATGTGGTACAGAAACAAAGGAATAAGATAATTTCTTCTTGGAGCAAACATACCCACAACAAACACAAGAAAATAGGGGCTACATGCATTAAGCATAGGTTACCTTGCTGATGTTGCTCTCGATGCTGCTCATGATCAAACGCTCAAACTGGTCCAAGAATGACTTCTTGATCTGGACAGCGGTACAATTCGTCAGGATCAACATCATCCCCAACAGGCCATTGCACCACTCTGCAATCTCCACAGCGGATACTTCCATCTCAGAGTCTACGGTTGTTGGGACCACACCAGAATCCTCGCCAAGATTGAACCCCGTCGAGTCTGCAGTCGTTGGGTCGACAACCTCTGGACGACCAGGAGCAAAAGCCGCTTGCTTCTTGAGAAGTGCACCCAATGTCCCGTTCAAAATGAGTTCCAAGAACTTGGGATCGAGATCCGCAATGTTCTTGTTGAGCGACTCCATGACTCCCTTAATATTCACCAGCACTAGTGGTCCCAGTTCCGTTTGGAACGCGGGGTCTCGCAGCACACCTAATCCAAAAATAGGAAACATGTTAGAATCTTGAAGGGACGCATGCAAAAATTGTAACCAAGCACAAGAAAGAAAAGGCACAACACCAAGGTACGTACTGACGAGGACGTTGAGGGTGACGGCAGAGAGGTGGAGCTGGTACTTGGGCGGGGCAACCTTGACTAAAACAGTCAGCATCTCAGCAACACGACCCAACAACTCAATGGTCTCAGGGGTCGTCTTTTTCGAACCAGGTCGTCCACTTCCTCCAATAGACTTGATTGCCTTTGAGTTGCTGGATCCAGTGCTTTTCTGAAGGTAGAGCTCGACCAACAGCTGAACAATCGATTGGAGCTGACTCTCTGGAAGTGCAGACAATCCAGTTCCAGTGCTGGTAGTGAAATCATCATCCACCTCTCCTTCCCCCTGAGGGCCGCTGTTGTTGTCAAGGTTGCTGTTGGAGTCGTCAAAGAGCATATCCTTGCCATACCCCTGGATAACCGTCGAAATCACGCCAACGACCAAGCCCTGAACACGACTTCCCTCCATCCAGGCAACTCTCTCCAAGATCATCATCATTTCCAAGAACACCTTGCCCAAGAACTCCTTCTCGATGAACTGGGGCTTCAGAATTGAATGCAAGGCCAAAAGACAACCCTGCAAGGCTCCATCGTTCGCAGCAACCACCAAGTTGATCGCAGACTGGCTGTTGGCCGTCGAGATACTCGACCCTGTCGAAGAAGTCTTGGCCAGGATCTCTAGACAGAGTCCAAAGACTACATGGATCAATCGCAATGGACCCTCCTTCCTGACTGTGGCCTCTGAAGATGTAGCAGCAGATTCGGTAGAGGTGGTCGTCGTCGCAGCTGCGCTGTCGCCGTCATTGTCCTCCAGCGATGCATCATCCTTCTTGTCCTCAGCGTCTGTTTCTGCAACCTTGGCAATGATCTCGGGTCGAGTAATCCTCATAAGCGCCTCCACCATAAACTCGTTCTTTTCATCCACCAACGATGACACAGCGCCCAAGATCTTGAGTGTCGATGTTTGATCAAACTAATTGCATAGAAAGTGAAAACCTCATTATGATTAATACATTATCGTGACAATCTTCATCATGCACCCATTCCGATTACAACCGTTGCAAAAGACTTACGTTCTTCTCAGTATCCTTGCTAGAGTCGGCATACGAGGCGTCAAAGATACCACCGCCAGATCCTCCGCTGGAACTTCCACCCGCAGGTACTCCCGAGCCAGAAAGCGCCACTTCAGACTCGATCCTCGACCTTGCATATTCTTCCAGTGCGTTCGCCCACAACTTGCAAAGTTCCTCCAGATTGGGCCTCAGCACAGCGACCAAGTAGTTGCGATGGACACTAGCGACCTGTAATTCAGCCCATGCGTTCAGGACAGCCCACTTGATCATCTGCGAGGCATGAGGAGTCAGATCCGTCACATCCCCTACGGCGGTTAGTCGTTTGTCCTCCTTGCACTTTTCCAACGCGCCAATCAACAGCTTGAGAACACGGCCAAATCGATCCACCTCCTGGATAATACCACTTCCGACATAGACCGCACAGACTTTGACACCCAGCGATACCACCTCAGGAGTACTCTCGGCCGTGAAGGCCGGAGTCAACGCGGCACCGATTTGCGCCTGGTACTGCTCCAAGAGGACACTGTCGGGAACCTCAGGATCCGCCGTCTCCTTGAACTTCTCAATCGTCTGCCTCAACAACAACAGTCCCTCCATGCGGATCTCCTGAATAGGCGTCGATGCGGCATAGACGGTCATCTTGATCAGATCTGCCACCTTCAGGACCAAAAAGTCGGCGCCAAAGTTGCGCTTCTTGCGGCGTGCAACGGCAAGATCAAAATGATCGGCAATTCCACTTGTTGAAACAACATCGATGACTTGACGAATACATTCCAGTGCAAAGATTCTGGTTCTCCAACGGGGTGGCAATGCGGGGGCGGCCTTGACGGGTCGTTCGGGAACGACAACAGAGAGCCCAGAGTCGGGTACAGGAGATTGTGCTCCTGATGCAGCTCCTGATGATGTAGAGTCAGAGGCGGGTAGTCCGCTCGAGACCTTCTTGGTGGGCTTGGAAATGTCATCGAACATGTTGTCGTTGTCGTCATCGTCAAAGTCATCGCCGAATCCACCATCGTCTCCCTTTGGCTGGCTCACTTCGGGAACGCTGCTGCTAGAACCACCGGCGGCGGCGTTAGAGTTGGTCTCGACACCCTCATCGATGGCAGTCCTGGAAAGAACCTTCCTGCAGATATCAATCCATTGGCTGGGTTGTTCAAGAGCTGTCTGGGTGATCCAGCTCCTGACCACGTCCTTGACATCCTGCAAAGTAGGGTCTGTGTCCAGTAACTTGAAGAATTGATCGTCCAGGCCGCCCATCGAGTGCTGGAAGACTGACTTGACATCGCGCTGAACCAATTGATACATGCAGGTCATTGCCGCCTTTTTCAAACTGAGACCCGTACTCCGACGCAAACGTGCCTGCAAGAAGGGAACTAGCGTCGACATATCAACCAACAGCGGCGCAAACATGATCAAATGCTGGGTGCATCGGATTCCTTGGACAATCACAAACTCGTCGTCCTCGTTCCGGAGTTCCTCGACCAGACCGACACAGAGCTCACGCACCTTGGCCGAAGACTGCAACTCTGGTCCCAAGATTCCAATCAGGCCGTAAATAATGCGGCCCAGCTCATGGTAGACCGACAACTCTGAGGCCATTGCAATGTTGGCTGTTGCAATGGATCCAGCTCCGGCGAGCTCGTGTGATTCGGCCAAATAGACCGTGGCGACGTTGGTCAGCGTGCTGGAGACATATGGGCTAAACATGAGACCTGCACTTGAGATGGTCAGAGCCAGAGAGTGAAGCGACCACTTGTGTACGATAGGATGAGGATCACGACTAAGAGACGTCAAGTACTCGACGATCGACCGCAAGTGACCTCCTGCCATCATACCGCCCAGGTGCGAGAACACGTTGCCGAGCGCAAGTGCATATCCTGCACGAGCATCTGGATCCCGATTGGCGACGACTTGATCCATGAGGTATTTGATCTGATTGGTGACTGTTAGACTTCCAAGAACGCTGGTCAGTCTTCCGAGAGCCTCGCACGCGACGAAACGAATGTAAGGATCCGAATGAACAATCGAGTCCTATTTGATGTAAAAGCAGAACATATGTTAGTACGGACGGCTACCTCCCCGAAGGATTACAACAAGCCAAGTTAAAAAATAAATTGGACAAGTACCTTGAGGATGGACTGTGAGAGGGAGGATGCCAGAGGACCCTCAAAGGCTCGTTGCTCGTGGCGCTTGCCCTCAGCCATGGCATACTTAGTGGCACCCAGGAGCGCAACGACAGCGTTGACTTGAATAGCCATCTTCCTGCCCGGGTTCTTGTCCAAAGTCGAGTTCTTGAGCATCTTGGACAGATCATCCATCATTGAACCCTGGAGGACAGATGATTGCAAGGGCAACAGAATCGAAAAGAGCTCGATCGCAGCATCAATCACCCCAGTCGCGACAGGACGAGGCTTGGGGAGAGAGTACCGGGAAACTGCTGTTGGAAGCGCAAATGTCGTGTAAATCACCATGGGGTCGTGTTCAGGTGCGCCCAAAATCGGTTTCTTGAGCAGGTTCTCTGTTGTCTTCGTAGCGCTGTCATAATCCTTGCCATCCAGAATCTCCTCCTGACGACCGCTTGTCCTGGACGCAATGTCACATCGCAATCCTTGGACCTTGCCGGTGACGCCGTATCCATACCCATCATCAACAGCCCAGACAGTCGTGAAAGTTGCTGCTGAAATGGCATTTGTAACAGCAGTCCCTGAAGTCCTGTCCGGGTCTGAAAATACATCTAGGGCTGCTTTGATAAGCGTTGAGTGGTACACCTCAAAGGCAGAAGTATGTCGCATGGCAACAAAGCACTCAAAGATACGTTTCCTGAGAGCGTCATCCCGTTCCGAAAACTTGACAGTCAACAACTCATGAACAGGAGCCTTGTTTCCAGGGGCCGCCGGCTGAGGAGGGAACGAGGTAGGGACGACGGTCGCAAAGGCCATAGTGTTGGACAAGAGAGCTGCAACTCGCTTCGACACATCGACAGTGACCAGCTTCTCACCGTTGTGCAGCAAGAACGACGCGACGGAGCCCAGGGCACATTCACGAGCATGCATCATGAATGCCCAGTCCAGCTCTGATCGATTCGTGTTTGTGGCATCCTTGGAGGTGAACTTTGGAAGCGCGGTCTTCCACATGAGCAACAACTGAGGTAGGTGCATCTTGACAAAGTTGGGTCCGAGGCACATCAAGGCACCGATCAAGACCCAAGCAATCTGGATCTGAGCTGCTGCTACACGGACTTCCTTGTTGGTGCTGTTCTTGATCAACTGGGCTGCCATTGAAAATATGCGTGCGCTCATCTCGAACGAAACATAAAGAGGGTGAACAGAGATGACGGTGATGAGTCCTCCGATCGCATAGGCGAGACCGTTGGCTCTTGTTGCGACATCCTGAAAGTTGTTTCCATTGTTATTGAGGGTGCCCAGGTCTGTCGAGAGTTTGGCGCTGAGAGTTTGGATTAGTTTAGCGAGGTTCGTCGGGAGAGAGATACAGAGGCACCTCAGACACCATGCTGTGGCAGTATGGACCGCACGAGAAGGGTGCGAGACCAAGTTGGTAAGCGACGACATCAGAATGTCCTATCGTCATTAATAATGGCAGTGGTTAGCGTGCTGGGTCAGCAGCATGCCTCAGGGGATGTGCTATAAAAATCAATTCGAAGAGTTCACTTACCTGGATGGAACTGGCGGCACCTCCGAGATCCAAAAGCAAAGCTGAAGTCTCGTTCAGTGCGCTGATGAGAGCATACTCCGAGGGCTCGATGTCACCTGGCATAACAGCGGGCCACATCTTCAGCCAGCTGCCGACTAACTCACGAATAGATGCAATCTGTCCCGACTCACTCAACAGACGCGCTCCAATCACACCTCGCAACAAGTATTCGACGTGCTCCCGTACTGTCAGAATCTCAAATCTCGATCCAGTGTTCTTAGGGTTCGATACCAGCTCCGTCAACAAGTGTTTCAAGATCGTGCCATAGTGCCGCTCCACGACCGAAGGCCCTAGCATAATCAATAAGGCAGCATATGTCTCCGATAATCCTGCACGGACCTCGCGACTGGTGTTGGGTTTGTTGTAGGCAGCTGAAAGGTGTGAGAGGAGCTCGTTCACGTCCAGCGTGAAAGTCTCGTTGCCGGTTGCAGGTTTTCCTCCAGGTCCCGTGGGTGGTGGAGACTGTGCACCTGCCATCGTCAAGTTTTCTTCTCCTTGGAATTTCGAGTACAAAAGCGTTGCGATGAGAGTTGCGACGGATTTCCTGATCTCAAAGGTCGACTCGTCCATTGCCCTGATAAACAGCGTCGTTGATACTTCCAGTTCAGCCTTTGTGAAAACGATTGTTGTGTGCTTGACCAAGGCCGTAAGACACTAACACCCAGGTGTAATTAAGTAATGAAAGCGTTAGCTATCTCTCGTCTGCTTGTTCAAAGTGTAAGTGCGATATGATATCGACAAGAACGTACCTCTGCTGAGGATGAGCGCATGATTAATGCCTTGTCCAGGATAGTGAGCTTGAGTGACTTTAGAATCTCCTTGTTGGTCAGGTCTGTTGCTCCACGTCCAGCGCCCTGCAGCATCTTCCGTAATGCAACCATCGCCTCCACTCTGATAATCAATGGGTACTACGTACAAAAAGAAGAAAGTGTTAACTAATGAAGGGATGGGATGCCACGATAAGACTCTGAGGTTGCGCAGCCAGAGGAAAGGACTTACTATCTTTTCATTCTTGATAACTTTGAGGAAGGAGGTGGCGAGATCGGGTACCAAAGATTGAATCTAACAAGTTGCGTTGGTGTAAGGCGGGTTAGCACGTTTGAGGTGTCCTGCGCCGGTCACAATTAGTTACTTCCTGGGTCAATACTGGGTTGCGTCCGCACAAGTACCTTTTCGCCAATGGTTTCCATAATGACTCCGATGCAGTGAATCGCGGCGCTACGTGTATTGATGTTACAGTCAGGGTTAGTTCAACTTGCAGTCAATCGGAACACTCAATCAATATCAGCACATAATGGGTAGCCAAGACGAGAACTTACAGCTTGACATCCTTGTCACCCATGCCTTTGCCAGCTTCAATGAGACTCTGAAGGATCTGAACTGTTTCGAACAAGGTGGAGGAGTTGCCTCGGACATAGAGGGAAAGGAAGCAGCGGGCGATCAGGCGTCTGATAGGATGGCGGGGTTTAGGTGCGGGCATAGAGATCAACTTGAGAAGCTGACGTTCCAAGTTTGGCTGCATGATCCTGAAGATATCCTATTGAGTACAGGATAAGAGTAAGCGTAATGGTATTAGGGCGCGTGTGTAGGAGCAAGATGGAAATGAATGCTCTTGCACTTCCAAAGAGAGCAGAATTGAAGGAAGTAAAGAAGTAACGTACGTGACCGCACCGTTTGAGCTCGCGCTCGACGGAGGCGAGCCATTGAAAGACAAAGAGCTCTTGCTTGCTGTTGGAGGGAGGGTTAGTTTGTTTGTCGAGGTCGCCTGCGGCAGAAAAGAGGCGTTCGTCGAAGTCAAAGACGTTGCGGGCGGTGGAGGTGATGGGTGTCCCTGGGGTGGATGGACGTGTGTCTGGAGGGGTGGCCATCCTTGCTTGATCCCCCTGGTTTTAGGAAGAGTGAGTGTGAGTGTGCGAGTGAGGTTGATGAGGTATGTATGTGTTGCTGCAGAGAAGTAAGGAAGGTAAGAAAGATGAGCAGGAAGGAGGGAGAGTGAAGTTCGATTTGTTCAATTGAGAGCAGCGAAAGAAGGAAGGGAAGGAGGAAGTGTGAGATGGTGTTGTCTGTCACTCGAGGAACGGAGAAAGCAGAAGCGAACAGGTGGCAACTTGGACAATGGATAACCACCAAAGATCGCAAATACTGTGTCACGGGGAATCAATCTCCTGTCAAAAAGTTCACGCGGCATTGAAGAAGTAAGAAGGAAAGAGGAGGGTGATGGTCCCATGGACAACTCACTCTTCTTCCTTTACCCCTTCCTCCTCTCTCCCTCTCTCCCTCATCCTTCCTCCTACCTTCCCCTTTAACAACCTTCTCTCCCTTTTACTCCGTCTCTCCCCTATTCACACCAATAAATAATCTTCCTCTCAAGATGGCGACAATGCTCGCGCTCAATGCTCCGCCTAGCCAGGCTCCCGTCATCCAGCCCTTTGTCCACTACCGCTGTCTCTGTTCAAGTCCGGGCCCATCCGCAACCGCATCCAGAACACCTTCCACTACTCGAACAGCAACACCCACCAGAACATCTCACAGAGACGACAAAGACATGGACATCGACCCCACAACAACACCCACTACCACCACTGACCCTTCTACGTCTAGTCCATCAGCAGACTTGGTCCCTGCAACCGCCGCCCTGACCCTTCACCAACAGCACCAATCTCACCACCAACACGAGCAAGACTCGGCAGGAGAACGGTCAAAAACACCCGCCGAGGTGTACGACTCGGGCAATAACTCGGACCCGCATGGGTCGCACTCCTTGTCGCGTCTCTACTTTTGCGACTCGTGCGATGAAATTCGTTGTCCAAAGTGCACGCAGGACGAGATTGTCTGCTACTACTGCCCCAACTGTCTTTTTGACGTGCCAACAGCCAGTGTCAAGTCTGAGAAACACAAGTACGTTTTCTTTCTCGAACCTGCATGTGTATTGGACAGGACAAAATTCAAGGAAAGATTGGCACATGTCACATCATTGGCCCTACTTATTAATTATTCAAAAGGGATTCTATCGTGATTTTCACATTCCGTAATTGCCCTAACCATGAGGTGTTTGCGATATCAACTACTATCATGCTTCCAACACAACTCTCTACTCACAGCCTAATTTTATTTTCCTTGCGATTGCAATAGGTGCTCGAGGAATTGCTTCGAGTGCCCTATATGCCAGAGTACCCTATCAGTCGTGTCAGAGGATCCAGATGCAGGAATGATTACAGCAGGAGTCGCCGCGCCAGGACAATACCACCTCGCCTGCAACATGTGCCAATGGAACTCACAGGAGATCGGAATGAACTTCGAAAAACCCACAGGACTCGCAGGTAATCCCATCGCGGACACATGGACTACCAGCTGCAAGTGTTTGCTTGTTCTGAATGAATGATAGCATCGCTGACCTATGACACCGTGTGCTACACATGATGATAGTGCAAATTCAAAAGACGGAGGATTCATTACCAGATGTCAAGGAGTTTGATCGACTCAAGGATCACCTGGAAAAGTACTTCAGAGTTCACAGCTTGAAGCCAGGTCTCCCCTCATCCCTCTTGACCTCGATCCAATCAGGGACTCTTCAGTCACTCCGCTATGTCTCCACCTCAAATCACAAAGCCCAGCAGAGTGACGACATTGCACATTACACGCCTGCTGTTCAAGTTATGGAGGATACCGAGAATCTGGAGAAACTCATGTCCATCACAAGTTTGAGCGAGACAACCACTATGAAGCAGCGACTCCGACAACTGCAGAACCAAACATACTCGACACAGCGACTCCAGCCACAAAGGATACATCTGCGGATTAAAAAGTCGAGACGATGCAGGTCTTGTCGCCATATCCTGGTCAAGCCCGAGCAAAAGGCTCAGGCGACAGGCTTCAAGATCAACCTCATTGCCCTGTAAGTTGAATCCACTTTTTCATTGTCTGGATTCTCATTTTTTGAGCCAAGATTGACTTAGCGATATATCGTCACTCAATGCTTCAAAATATCGTAGGAGCCAACTTCCCAACATTACAATTGCAGGACTTCAGCCCATGATCGTTCAGACAGTGTCGCGTGTCATTCTCAGATTCACCAACCCACGACACGAGGAGGCACACATCTCTCTTCGATACGGCGATGGAGCCATCCCCAACCACGGAGTCGTCATTCACTCGCCCTCCTTCACTGTATCACCCTTCAACGAGGTCTGGGAGTACGAGGTCGGCACTATGGTTACAGCACCTGGAGCAGTACAGGAGGACGTCTATGAACGCACTGCCAACTCGACCAGCATCGCCTTGGATATCACCCCGGCCGCTGCCGGTGAAGTCAAGGTAACCATTGGATGACTGACAATCGGATCAGGGATCAGGGGAATAAGACTTAATGTTACTTCCCGATCTAAACATTGCTTTCGTTCTTTTCTTACGCACCTATTTTCCAGATCCCGCTTCTGGTGACATTCACATTCAAGTCGCACAAGCTGCAGTCGGACACTGACCCATCGGCATTACCGACACAGCTGGTTGTCAGCGGGTCAAAGGACCACCCAGCACCCGAGTCTGAACTCATTGACAAGACAGTTGCCTTTTGGACCGTCATTGGCTTTGGCGAGGCCCTACCTACGTTTTCATAGCCTTTGAAACCTCGCTAAGGCCAATATCATCGATTGGTCTGTTACTCAGTATGCATGGAACCTACTAAAACAAACAAAATTATGCGAGAGGACTTGAGTGCGAACAAGCGAAAATAAAAAAGAAACCGGGAAACATATAGAAACACGATCTCAAATGTTTCTCGGTCGCTTGCTTGCATTCTTTTTTTTTAGTTTTTATTCTATCTTTGCCTCAGCCTTGGGAAGAGCAAATCGAAAGAGAGAAAAGAGGAAACAAAAGTACAACGATAATGCGCAATATGTTGTTTTACATAGCGTTTTTATGATCTCAGACGATCCATCCATTGACTCGCCCAGTACCCGGATCCTTCTTCCTCCTTTCATATTCTTGCTCCTCTTTTCACATCCTTTATTGTTCTTACATGAATATTATTGTGTGAACCATTGGATTCCAAGTTCAGTCACTATCCTCTGTCCAACACCACAGCCAAACAGGCAGACAACTCCTCACATTACACAACCACACTTGACCTCCAGTCCTCCTCAAACGCGATGGCCTCTCATATACATCCGTCATTAGTTTCTCAAGCGCAATGCGGCTGTATATTCTACGCTGACGAACAAAGATGCAGTAAAAAAGGGGGGGGTGGCCGGGTGGACTAGCCGGACGGTACAGGATCAAAAATTATGTAGTGCGGTAGTCTGATGGTATGGGATCAGAAAAAAAGTGTAGCCGGGCTGTTAGGGATCAACATAAAGGAGTGTAACCGGGCTGTTAGGGATCAGCAAAAAAGAGGGTAGCCGGTCGGGCAAGGGATAATAAATAGGAAGGATTGTCAGTTGGGTAAAGTATGAAAAAGGGGGAGGTAGTAACCGGTTGAGTAAAGGACCAAAATAGGAGGTTAGCCGGGTGGTATGGGATAAAGAAAAAGAGAGGATATCCGGTAGTGAAGGATCAAAGAAAAGGAGGGCAGCCAGGTGATACAGGGTTAAATAAAATGAAGTGACAACCGTATGGAAAGAGATCCAAAAGAAAGTCAATGAACAGTATCTTCATCAAGGAGGAAGACGCAAGAAGAAGGACGGTGAGAGTGAAGTTGAAAGGGCGAAGTAGGAGGGGGAAAGGCAAGAAGAGAGGGCAAGGTGGGACGGAGAGAGGAAAGGAGTGATAAGGCCGAACTTGACCCAAGTCGAGATCGAGTTATTCTTCTTGTGCCACTAAAAAGGGACTCTGCCTTAATCTGATCCAGCCAAATTTCGACTCCACGTTTGAGATGAGTCTGTAACGAGGAAAATACCCAGCCAGCGATCATATCTGTGAGACCGATAGAGTGGACCAACTGAACATCGTCGTGATATCTTACATGACATGTTTTTGCCCTTCGCCCATTTCATTTGTCCAAAGTGTCGTCCCGGTGACTGGAACCAGAGGCTCCCATGATATTTGTTCTTGATCTCATCTGGACCCTTACTGTGAACAGTCGAGTGCCTTGCTTGCGTAACAATCAACATCATCTCAACTCCAGTATATCTCCTTGTATTAAATAGAACTCTAACGTTACTTTTAACCCTCTTGATCTTGCTTCGTTTCCTCCATTCAATATGTCTGTACACATGGCTAGACATATGGAAGCAAGGGAACTCTTTCCCGCTCGCTGTCTCCTATAAAAACGTTCTTAACTCTCTCCGTTCTGCCCATTATTCTTTTGATCTTCATCGCTATCTCTTTCTTCCCTATTTATTTTCTCTCATCAAGCTATTTCACCATTCCTCCCTTCCCGCTATTCGTCTTTCTTTCTCTCCCATACGATTCATCATGAAATTCTTGACCATCGCCCTTGTCCTCTCCACCATGGCATGCATTGGTACAGAAGGTAAATTACACAACACACTATGGCGTCTAGCTTTCCTCTTCTAAGATAAAATATATGCCACGTCTCCCTCTACCTACCAAAATCTAACAGTGATACTCGATAAAAAAATTAAAAAAAAATAGCGCGCAGCCTGAGCGCTCGTTCCAAGTCACCCCTGAGCCGGTTCTCCGCCCCCCTAAAGCGAGACGTCTGTCTCGAGAACTGGAATTTATTCTCGTCTATCCTAAGAGACATCAACAAGAACGCCCAGACCCTCAAAGCTGACCCCATCATCTTCAACTCCCCCACCGTAACATCGGCGCAACTCTCAGAAGTCCAATCCAGCCTGGATCACATCAACACACTAAGCGGTGAGAAAACCAACTATCTCGAGACCGCCGAGGAAGCTGAACTTGCCGACATCCGCACCGCTTCAGGAGCCATGGCTGAGGACGCTGACAGAATCTTTAAGGCGACGAGTGAGGCTGTAGAGAGTGCAGGGCTTCTGGCGAGACGGGCTAGGGATTTGGCGTTGGTTGTCCAGGCGCTGTATGATGGGGAGTGTGGAGCTGTGGAGTATGCGCCGGCCGCTCAGGAGGGGCATTGAAAAGATGAGGGACACTTTGATGAACCTAAACGATGGATCTTTCGCTGTGAGCCACGGTTTTGTTTTTGTTTCTCGCCTTTCTAGTTTTGAGAATATATAAGGTCAATTCTCTTTTTTTCTGGTCGTTTTGTAAAATCTAAACAGCTTTTCAACGTAAACGACGAGGGAGGGATAGCCTGGGCAACTGGATGGATCTATTCGAGACTTTTTACGGATGCGTTTGAGTTTCTTTGGTCCGGTGTACACTTAACATTCACCTTAATTGTTAAAGGCAAGCGAAATCTTAATATCTAATTAAATCACATCATTGCGATGGCAAAAAGTGGTGTTGACGCAATGTGATTCCTGCCTGTATTCTGAATGTCAAGATGAAGAAATTCAACCAAGCGAGAATAAACAGCAGGAATAGCTATGATTCTCAAGGCAGCCAAGTGCTTCTTCATCTAATTAGTGACGCACGTGAATGGATTAACAAGATTTCCGCTGTCTCTAACTACTATCTAGCGAAACCGCAGCCAAGGAAACGAGCTAGCAAAAATATGTTGGGAAAAAAACCCCTTTTGAGCTTGACTCTAGTCTGGCACTGCGAAAAGAAATATGTGGTGCAGAATAGACAATACCTTTGACGCCAGTGAGACAGCCTTCTGTTACTTCAATCTAAACTGTATGTTTTGCAGGTTATTTTTTACGACTTAATAAGGATTCTCTTGGTTTATTTTAACACACTCGCAAAAGCAAAAAAAGGGTGAGGAAGGCGGAACAGCGGCCAAAGGAATCAGTCTCCCGAGTTTTCACTGGTGTCTCCAGAATACGGGAACGTTGGGTGGCGTCCAATCAATTCCGGCGGCTGTGTGGTCTTGATTGCACACAAAATCGGCGCCTTCAAAGCGAACGACCGTACCTTGCGCGTAAAACTGGCCTTGTGTCCAGGTGGGAGGCTGAGCGACCTTTGGCTCTGACTCAGGGCCGATGATGTCACATACATTTTCGTGCCTGTTGAAATGACCATTGATGGCCCAGTTAAGGTAGCCTCCGTCGCCGAGCAACTCAAATCTTCCTTTGGCGGCCGGGTTGAAGCCGTATACCGGAAGTTCTCCTTTAAATTTTTCGGAGTATCCTTCGCACTTGTGCTCCACCCAGCAAACAACGAAAGTCCACCCTGGATTTTGGTCAACCAAGTGCTGAACGAGGTTCTTGTTGGCCTCGGCTCGATTGTCCTTGTCTTGTTGGATCAAGGCATCTATGCCTCTCCATATTCCATCGGCAATTATACCACCTAGAGCTCCGACCATAGCCATTGGGATAGTCTGACATATAGTGGATCACTCAGATTTGTTAGAAAAATGTCAAGTAACAATCTCACTCCTTATAGCAAAGCACAGCACCTTTTCGTGGTGACAACGGGAAGTAATTGTCATAAACTTACACTTGACAAGGATTGAAAAGATGTGATCTTGGTGTAGGGGCTGAGATGAGTCTTGTGTGCTGTATAGAGGCAGCGTCCTTTTGTTGTTGCTGTTGGGGCGCTATCCTCAATTGCTTCTTTTATATGCGATTTTCTCATCCAAGAGTTTCCTCGAATCATGCAACAGTTCCTCTTGTGCGTCTTTCCCTTCCATAAGTACCTCTCATCTCTTTTTTGCAAGCTCTCTCTTTGTCTTTGTAGTTGCCTTTGCACGCACTTTTTGATTTCCTGCGTACCCTTTTGCGCATCTTTTTCTTCATCGCCTTACTTCTTTGCATGCCTTCCTTCTCATTAGCGCCTCTTCTCTCCATGTGCCTTGACCCTTTATGCGTACAGTTGAAATGCATGCAAGGAAAAAAGAGACAGTAAAAGGGAGAAAGTTTTCCTGCCGTAATCCAGGGATAGCTGCCTTATGGCAGCCAAGCGTACATAGCAATGTTGCTTCTTGATTCTTCAGTATCGGCTCTTTCAATCCTTGCTTCATTAGTCGCGCTGTGGTGAATTGACTTTGTTCACTAAGAAGGTCGGAAATTGTCAAAGTGTTTTAATGCATATAATCTCATTAAAACGCTACCTGAGTATAACTTGTGGGCTCGAAGAAGACTGTAGGTATTGCGTGGGCTACGTATGAGAGGTAATATTATGAGACTCCACACACATGTTTTAAGGATAATTATGAGAAAGTCGAAAACATCTACTAGTGGAGCGACCATATCCACCCGTTTCCAGCTCCTTTAGACTTTTTGTTGGTTTGACTCAAAAGGTTGGGTATCCTTGCAAGGATGTAGGCGCATCACATTTTACCAGCCGTCACTCGCATGGAAAGCGTCTGTATCTGGTCTAGAAAAACAGACGGAAAAGGAGTTGCTGCGGAAGGATAGAGGAACCCCATAAAAAGCAAGAGACTGTTGAAAGGAGATTGAGGGACACTGAAAACCAAGAAACATTGAACAAAGATCAAGGGGCTTAAGAAATAGCTCAAAGGTGCTGGGAAACGATCAAGAGATGCTGGATTTTGGATAGATACACCCTAGAAATTGTTTGGTACGCGACACGTGCATTTCTTTTTTTTCCACATGCACTAGGACTTTCCCGCACACTCCTTTTTTTTCATGCGCTCTGCATATCTTTTCTTCTCTTTCAACTCACGCCATTACATGTCCCCACAGATCTTTTTCTTTTTTTTTTTTCATGCTCTGTGCATATCTTTTCTTTTCCGACACTCACACCATTACACGTCCTCACACATCTTTTTCTTTTTTTTTCATGCGCTGTGCAGATCTTTTCTTTTCCGATACTCACGCCATTACACGCTCCCGCACACCTTTTATTTATTCGTGAATTACACATAACACTATTCTGGTGGTCTTCATGCCTCGAGTCGCCATTCTTCATTGATCTACTCATCTCTTCAACGCTCTAGAGCATGACACACCACTACAACTTTTACTCTAGAACAACTTCTCTTAAAAGTTAGTAGGTGGAATTACGTTCTCTTGCTGCTACATGTGACAAAGGCGCGTCCTGAGACTAACCTCAAATATTACACAATAGTTGTAGAAATGAAAGTGATATTTTACGCTCTGGTTCTTTCTTGACCGTGCCTCTTGATAATCCCGATTGCTAGAGTGATCTGAAGAAGTGCCGAAGCGACTCACTGGCCTTGAACGATACTTTAATAAAAGCAGAGCAAGAGAGTGTGAACAACGGATAAGAGGAGACAAAAGTACTGAGAAAAAAGACCAGAGGGTAGATAAGGAGATAAAAGTGAAAGGGCAAAAAGACAAGATGAGGTTTATGGTGTCTTGTAGTAGTGGATATGCGGGTCCAGCTACTCGTTTCAAAGGCGTTTTTCCAGGGTTGAGGAGTCAAGAAGAACATAGATGAGGCTTTAAATGGTGTCGTAAGGCGGCCAAACAAAGCGATGTAGATGCGCAGTTCCAGCTGGGACAGATGTACTTGGAGGAGCAGAACGATGCCGAAGCAGCTATATTGGAAGCAAAAATCAGACGGGCCAAAAAAACAAGAAGAGAAAAAAGGAAGAAGAAAGAAATGCTACTGCTTTGCTCCTTACTTCTGCAGCTCGTCATCTATCAGGGCTAAACAGGCATGCACCTGTTGTTTCATGCTCTTCTACGCTCTGCACTTTTCCCGCTGTGCACTCTGGCGGACCACTGACGGTGAGAAAATCGTTATCACCCAGCACTTGCTTCAGCGTATGAGCAACCATATCGACATCAGTGTCTGCAGGCGGCGAGCTTTCAGATACGTCGCGATTTGAAGGAACATCAGGGCTATCTCCACCTCCGTGAGTGTTGTTTTGCCTGCCAAGTTTTCACCCCAGGTTGTTAGTTATCGTGTGGGCCCAGGTTGCCAACATTTCTGGGGGGTGGATTCGAACCTAACGCAAGAGTAGGTCTTGTCCTGGTTCCATTGAACTCGAAATGCCATGGATGTTGGATTTCGTTTATCACGTGACTTCCGCCACCAACTCGACGCTTGCCACCAATCCGGCACGACTCAGCTCGACGCTCCGAGGGTACCTTTATGCCGTACTGGACTTCTATCTTTAAAATGAAACATTTCAAACCCGCACACACTTTTTCTGAGATCTTTCAGATCATCGCACTCCTGGCGAGTGGGAGGTAATGGACACAATAGAACTGCAATGAGTACGAGAGGGAAAAAGAAAGATAATGTTATTAACATCGACCATTTCTCAAAGGAAAAGGGGAGGAGAAAATGCTTCAGCCGCTATGGAGGCTTTCCCGAAAATGGAGTGTGTCCTTATCGAGAAAATACCCTCCTGATTTTGTTTTCTTTTTGGTTGACGAAGTGAGAAAGCCACATCTCGGCCTTGTACAGGCTATCGAACCTGGTCAGAGATAAGATGAATAAAAACAACATGTCCTACACGTCACTAGATAGGGTATAACTTTATCCATACAATCCCCCGGACCCTGACATTCTCTCCCCTTGCCTGTTCCTGCAGTGTACAAAAGGGTTCCTAACACATCGTCTCCTGACATTTCGCCATGGCTCCACTGCTGTAAAAGGGGGTTAATATGCTGTTGTACCTCAGGATGGCTGAATATTGGGCTGAATTGTGGGCTGACTATTGGTTTAAATATTGACTGAACATTGGCTGAACATGGGCTGAAATTTGGGATTATTGGACATTGGGGCCTTGGCACTGACTAACGTTACCATTGAAAAAGTTGAAACTAAAAATTAATATGCGTTTTTTGTGTAAAAGTCCTTCCATCGGTGGGTCTAGACAATGATGAAAAAGTAATGCTTTAGATGAGTCTATTTCTAGCTCAAATCTGTATTGTCCAGAGTCTCAAAACCTTCACCTTCACACCATTAAGCTCTGTGTGTTCTGGTGAATGACTTTCAAAACACCAAAAAAGGGGTGTTGCGAATCTAACACCTAACATTCTTGTACGACTTTGTGCGACTGGCACTTTGAAAATTAAAAACACCCGTCAGGCATAACCCGTTTTTCACTCAGTGGCTCACCTGAGAGCTGTAGTGGCTGATATATCAAATTGTGGCTTAGAATTCAAGCAATGCCAAGGAAATCTTAACTTTGAGTGAGGCAAGCCCACACACAGCCAAACTTTACCTACTAGTAAATAAACACGACCTAAGCCAAGATGTTGTAGCTGGGATGGCCCTTCTAAAATCCAATCGTATAAAAGTGCATGCAATTGAGTTGCAATCCCCCAATCTACCAGGAACAGAAACACACCGATCTCCATCCTGGCTTAACGCGGCCTAACTCAGGAAAGCACGGCAAAACAACAACAACACTGACAAAAGATCTCTCAGCTCCCACCCTCTCGTCTCAAATGGAAGAACACTACAGAATCATCAAGTACAAGCCCAACGTCGCTGGTAATATCGTCATCGGCGGACTGTACGCGATCCAAAGCTTTGTGTTCTTGTTCTACATCATCCGCCACAAAGATAAATGGGCCTTATGTCTCCCCTTGGGTGCCATCGCTTCCTCCATTGGCTACTTTCTCAGACTCAGCTTGGATCCTGAAAACGTCTCCTTAATTCTCTACGTTCTCCAGAGCATGTTTATTATCGCTACACCATCTGCCTTCTTGGCATTCAACTACATGCTCTACGGTAGACTTCTTACCGCGATTGATCCCCAGTTTGGTCCCGACAAATCCCACTCCAAAATGGAAAAGTCTCGCTACTCCTGTATCCCACCGCAGATCGTCGGACGCGTCTTTATCATATCAGACATCACCACTTTCCTCATCCAAGTCGCAGCAGGAGGCATGCTGGGTGCTGCGGGAGGCAATAACCCGTCGCTCGCGAAGTTTGGTGACACGCTATACCTAGTCGGTGTCTGTGCCCAAGGTGCGTGCTACTTTCTGTTCACCGTCTTGCTGACGGTTACTTTGATGAGGCTGGTCGCCGAGAGACAGAGGGCAGGAGCTGATCGCTTTGGAAAGAGCTGGATGGGTCTCGACCACAACACCTTGATAACAGCTAGCGCTCTCTACTTTTCGTCTTTGTTCATTACTGTAAGTACTCTCTTTCAGTCTCTATTCGCGGGTCACTTTTATACACAGTCTTTGATCGATTACTAACCAATACCTCGATTTCTTTGCTCCAGCTCCGATCCGTTTACCGCATCATCGAATTTATTCAAGGCCACGACGGATATTTGGTCAGCAAAGAAGGTAATGATCGAGCCTGACGACAACAGAAAGCATACTTGGATTTCACCAAAGAGCAGAGTACTCATGTTTCCATCCATTCGCTTTCTAGTCTTCTTGTTTTTCCTTGATGCGGTGCCTCTTATATTGGCTATCGGTATCTGGGCTATTGTTTGGCCCACTGTGCCTCTCAACAAGATTGCAGCTCAGGTTCGAGATGGAGCGCAAATGTATTACATGGAGCCCGGCAATTCTCGACACCATCTTCCGAGCAGCGCAAGCTCTGTTGTAAACTAGCAGATCGCCGAGGCTAGTTCGATTTAGGGCTTGACATCACCCCACCACCCCACCTGCGCTCTTCGATTGCAACAGATGTTGTGCACGCGCATACCATACGTGAGATGTTTAGCAGTTGCTAGTCGCAACGGTTGCATGTATACTCACACGAGATGAAGACTATAAATAAAATACCAGAAAATGAAGAGAACGGGTGTCTATTTAGCACAACTCCTTTTTTCACATATTCTCGCACATAAACCCACATCTATTTACCTTAAACAACCAGCAGCAAGGCAGGGTCATAAAATCAAGTACATACGGCAGAGATAGGAAAGAGATGGAAGTGTATGAAAAGAGGGGTTAAGGGCAGAGAATGGATATGGCAAAAAACAGAAACAGCAGGGGGGGGGGGGGGGGGGGGGGAGGGGATTCAGTGCAAAGAGTGAGCGTAGCAAGAGAATAGGGGACAAATGGCTTACAATAGCAGCCACGCGTTCATAGCGTCGTTGATTTTTGATCCTTCGATGTCGGCTTTTTCTATCATACCGAAGCAGATCCAGTAAGCGTTGGATTGTATCATCCACTAATAAGGAACAAGACCTGGCATTTAAACCGTCGTGAGACAGGTTAGTTTCATCCCACTTACAAAATGCTGTTGAGATAGTATTTGAACTCGGAACGAAAGGAGCCGTCCATTTGGATAATTGGTATTTGGGTCTGCCTAAGTAGGCAATGGCCCGAAACTATCAACCATTGGGTTATGGCTGAACGCTCTAAGTCAGATCACGTACGAGAACGCGATGATTACTGCCTTATTCCGATATTTAGTTGAATACAAATTGATCTTCGGCTTCTGAATCATACAGGATTGATCTTCTATATGTCTTCTAATGTTGATTTCAATTATCCAATGTGATGAATTCATTGCGAATGACGTTAATTGAGCAACGTATTGTAAGCGATAGAGTAGCCTTGTCGAAACGATTCGCTAAGATTAAGCCCATTATTCTGTAAATTTGATCGAAAGAACAACACCTTTTCTTCATTTCGGTTGTGAGTTAAGAGCGAGTTCGATGCAATACCGTATTATTTTCTTCATACCAATCTCTTCATCTATATTGATCGTGAGCATCGCACAAGAGCTAACAAAATCAACCAGTCTCCTCTCCCATCTTCTTAAGGCACTAAAAGTCCTCGCAGCCGCAGGACTCGTCTTGATGAGCATGATTTTTTGGCTTCTTCGCCTTTTCAGGAGCAGACCCCTGGGGTTTTTTGGGTTCTTTTGGTTCGGGCTTGTTGGTCCCTTCCGGTTCTTGCAATGGTGACGCCTCCAGATCCAGAATCGGTTCCTTTGGCTTGTCGGACTCTTCAGGCTCTGTTGATGTTGGCTTCTTGGCATTCTCCGACTCAGTTGGTTCTTTTGGTTCAAGGGTTTGCGGCTCATCCGATCGATCCCAATTGGGGCATTTAGCAAGACATTCTTTTATATGTCCCAGGGTCTCAGGAGCCACTTGCGCTATAGAAGCATAGCAGGTCTTATCAACAGCTTTCATGGACTCAACATTTTCGGCTGCTGTGGCTTTTCTATAGCACGCCTGTCAAAGTCAAAGCATGCAAGTATGAGTATATGGTGATGTGCTATATAATAGGAACATGGACCAAATAAAGTAACATAGCAGTCGAAAACAATCCTAAGTACTTACCATTGTGTTGTCGAACAGACTAGAAGAGTGCTCTTTAGCACCTGTATACCAGCATATGTACTCACATATATGTTAGCTTCGGTATTCCGCATTATCAGAAAATACACTCCTCTTGGCCAAAGGCTGAGGATAGCTTTGGGCAGTGTGGTGTAAGAGAGAAGCGCCTAATGCAATAAGGGCGAATAGAGATGTCGAGCTGGCAACCATAGTGGGTAGAATTTCGGATGTGGAAAGTGGTAGAAAGAGTGAGGTGAGGATGGTGTTTGAGCTGGGTTTGTCACTCGAGAAAGACCTACTCTCAATCTCCTTTTATACTAAAGAAAATTATGTGTACGAAATGGGTTTGAAGTGTACAATGGCGGAAGTGATTTTGTTTGGCCCGGACATGGGGTAAATTTACATGGTACGATCACGGAGACATAGTGGGATCACAGAGACTTGGTGGGATCACGGAGACATGGTGGTGGTACATGCATTTATGAGAAAACATGCTTAGCCCTTGGTTCTGGGACCGAGATGAAAAAGTAAGCTGTTGCAGCTCTCTCGATTCATATATCCTAACCCTTACTAAACTTAACTTTCTACACAACATTCGGTAAAAAACAGGTTCTTTCCAAAAAATAATAAAAAAAAATGGCGTGAACGCAATGCATATTAGGATTGTGGAAACACGGATCACAATGGCAGGATCACCAAGAAAGGCGCTAAATGGAAGTCTTCAAAAAGAAGGGGGAGGAAGAAAGGGGGAAGGAAGGAGCCCCAAGGAGTGGGCCGAACAGCATCTCCAAGCTTGCTTTGCCATTTTCTTTGAGTAAAATGGTATGAATTGCTGTGCGTTTGAGAGACAATAGATAAATGGATTTGGAGAGAGCGAGAAGGAGAGAATAAAGGGACGAACTGGGTAGATATTGTGCTGCCAAACCCCCCCATTCTGACCGTGCTGGTGAATGGAGAAAAGTGCGGGCTGGCCGAGAAAAAAATGCGTGCTGGTTGGAAGAAAAAACTATCGGCCAAGTGAGGAAAAAGTAGGAAATGAGTACTTATGCACTTACCATAATAACAAAGGAAACACAGCCAATGCAGCCCTTAGCCGGTTTGTGGCAGCTAAGTAGTCATAGCGATGTTGCTCTTTGATCCTTCGATCTCGGTTTTTTCTGTAGAAAAGGACCATGGTCAAAATGATGTATTTGTACCTCAGTCCTATAGAAAGGAAAGTTCTGGGAGAGAGCGAGAGGGAAAGAGGAGCGAGAGGGAAGAGGGAAGGAGGAGGACAATTCCACATGAGTATACCAAAGATCAGGGAGTAATATCAAGGAAGGGTCATATCAAGGGATAACAAGGGAGGGGCAACATCAAAGGACAACATCAAAGGACACCATCAAGGTATAAAACTCAACGGGCACCCTCAGGACATAAAAAGCCAGGGACACCCTCAAGGCATAAAATTAAGGGATACTCTCAAGGCATAAAATCAAGGGATGCCATCAAGGCATAAAAATCAAGGGACAACGTTAAAGGGTAATTGACTTGAGGCAGACAAGCGTTCATAGCGACATTGCATTTTTGATCCTTCGATGTCGGCTCTTCCTATCATACTGAAGCAGAATTCAGTAAGCGTTGGATTGTTCGCCCACTAATCGGGAACGTGAGATGGGTTTACACCGTCGTGAGGCAGGTTAGTTTTACCCTACTGATGAAATGTTGTTGCAATAGTAATTGAACTTAGTACGAGAGGAACCGTTCAATCGGATAATTGGTATTTGGGCCTGCGGGCAATGGCCCGAAGCTATCATCCGTTGGGTTATGGCTGAACGCCTCTTAAATCAGAACCCGTGCTAGAACGCGACGATTACCGCCTTGCGCCATTTTTAGTTGAATACGAATAGACCTACGGTCGTGAATCTTACGAACGTGGGATTATCTTGCAGAGCGGAAAGGCTTTGTGAGGTTCCTGCTAATGTTAATTTCAAATATTGGAAGAGATAAATCCATTGCAGATGACTTTAATTGAACGGGGTATTGTAAGCAGTAGATTATCCTTGTTGCTACGATCTGCTGAGATTAAGCCCATTGTTCTATAGATTTGTTCGTAAGAACAACATCTTTCTTTCTCCTTTCATTTTTTTTCCACTCTGGCAGTTTTCTTAAGGGGTGGGTTTGTATGCCTTGATATCTTTCTGTTTGTTGTCGAAACAATAGACGTGCAAGTAGAGAGACGCCTTACAATCCCACCTACTCAGGTCAACCACGCCTGAGCGACAGATATAGAAAAAAAAATGAGAAGGGTCCAAAAAAAAAAAAAAAAAAAAAAAAAAAGTCCAACGAGTTTGTGTGAGAGAGAGAGACGGACAAAGTGATGAGACGCTCGTGTCTCTCCTTTGATTGAAATTGTTGCCATGTGAATGGTCTGTTTGATTTGTAATTGGCGTCTGAGAGGTAGAGATAGTTTAGTAGTGTGCTTTGGAAAAAATTTCTAGCTAAGATAGATTTTTATTAAGCATTTAATGTATGCAAAACGGCATAATGAGAATTAATTGTCCTGAAACGCGACCAAGGTTAATTCCACTGAGAAAGTATGCGATCCGTCCACTGAAAAAAATTCAAATAGGATTGGCGTTGAAACCTTGTTGGCTATATGAGTTAGTCTTTAGTAGACCGTGAGTTGTCTCGCATAACTATCCTAGATCTAGTGGTCATTCAGCCAGTCATGAAATCCACAAAGGGGCTAGGCGGTCTGGGCACAAATCGAGCAATTTTTAACCTCACGATGAAATTCCTGCACCGGGGATTTTAATGCTGGTCGCCAGTTACTTACACTGCTTATCCCCGGTAATCGTTGGCTGCAGTTTCATTCGTGTTGAAACTTGTCTATAACTGCTTGGCCTTGAGCAGAAAACGGATCGTGGGTGTTATTATTGTGTTCCGCAGGATGTATGTCAAACAGAAAACGGACCGTGGTGTAAACTCTTTCCTTCTATTGGCTGTGCAATTCCGAGGCTGGGCATGTCAGGTCAAATCTCAATTATGATATCATGAGCATATATTCGGTGAGTATTACATTGCATGCATACCAAAGCTCTGTAGTGATTGGCACTCACACTCACCTCACTCCTCACGTAGTCGAGTCAGTCAATGCAACTACGGTTTCTGGACTATTCGCGGGGCGCCGCCTGGCTCCACCATGAAGATCACTGCACAAAAGAAGCTGGCCAAAAAATTGGCGAGAAAATACTTCATTGCTCGAGATTGCTCACCAGTGACAAAATAGAGCATAAATAATTTAGTACGTCTGGTCGATTGGAAAATATAAATATCAGAACGGTTCTCTGCCTTTACCTTATAACCTACTCAGATTTTATCACTCACCTGGCTTCCATGTACCTACCCCTCAGTTACTATCTTCCTACTACTACCCGTAAACAAATTGAGAAGTCTATTATGATTGCTGTTTCAGTTGCCCTGACGATGCTCTCTGTTATCTCGGCGGTTCCCTGGAGCGTTTCTACTCTCTCGCGTCGACAAGACACATGCCCACTCAATGTCCTTTCTTGTTCACTCCGTGAGGTGGACCGCTGCTGCTTGCCTGAGCACGGTCTTCTACTCCTCGTACAGCAGTGGGACATCACCGTAGGACCCAGAAACAAGTTCACTATGCATGGCATATGGCCTGACACTTGCCATGGAGGTATAGTGCCTGTGGACCGGAACAGGCCTATGCAAAGAGATCCTGATTGGTGCCCCGGATCTCACAGTCTATGGCAAGGGTGCGATGACAACCGTATCTTCTTCGTAAGTCTATTTTAATTAATTATTACGCTATGAATTCTGTTGCTCGCGTGTTTTACCTTCTAATGTATTGATTTTTATATGGGTAGGATATCGAACGCCGCCTTAAGGAATATCCTAACAAAGCAGACGGGTTCATGCAGCAGATGGAAACTTTCTGGCCTTCAAATAACCGTAACAACAACTGCTTCTGGTCTCATGAATGGAACAGGCATGGTACCTGTGTCTCAAACCTGGACCCGTCGTGTAAATCTGACCCTGTTGAAGGCGAAGACATATACGCTTTTTTTAGTAAGGCTCTCGAGCTTCGATCCAAGTATGATCTCTACCAAGCGCTAGCGGCCAAGGGGATCTTCCCAAACCAGAGAGCGATGGTGGACATTACTCGTATTCTCAACGCGATCCAGGCAGCATTCAATGTCACACCGAGCCTTAGCTGCAAGAATGGAGCCTTGAACGAGATAACGCTGTACTTCAAAGTTAAGAACGGAGATCAGTATGTGCCCGTACAGCCGCCGCGTTCTAACTTGAGGGGAAACTGTGGAGAGACAGTTACTTTTCCGCCCAAAAACGAGTAAAAGCCACGGTCTGTTCTGAATTTTCTCCCCAGATATTTTCACTCAATTGTACCCTACACGACGCGAAATAAAAGCGTGTTTGTGGTGCGCTTCACCTTCTTTATTTTATTTTTTTGTTGCCAATTATTTGTGGAGGCCAAGCGTTCATAGCGACGTTGCTTTTTAATACTTCGATGTCGGCTCTTTTGATCCTTGCTTCTTTAGGAATTGAGGGTACGTCGCAGATGTTATGTTCACTTGTAGCAATTTGCGTTTTATTTAGGGAGTTATCGAGTAATTCTGCCCTACCATTCCGCATACTAAAAGGGTGAATGAGGGGAACAAGGAAGGAAAAAAAAGAAAAAAGAACGAAAGAAAGACGAGTGAGGTTGATATAGGTTAAATACAGCCAGCCATAGGGAAAGGTCAAAGACAAAGAAGGATGCGACGACGCGGCGGCAAATAAAGAGTACAAGCGGCGCGCGCATGACGACTATAGCAAGGAACGAACATACCCTTCCTTCCGAATAGAAAATTCAGATAAATACCAATTTCCTGAACCTTGCCCGTCCATCGTACACATAAGCCTTCAGATTTCACGTGGACTTTTCATTATGATGTCATTTCCAAAAAGGGCTGAGATTGGACAAGGGAATCAAGAAAAGGCATGTAAATGTCAAAGTGAGATCCGGAAGATGAATCCAATGATGGGGGATAAGCAATTCAAAAAGGAAATCGAAGTCGCAATTTAATGAGACCTTCTTTTTTAAAAAAAAGACTTTTATCTCTACATCATTATGACAACGCGCATCTAACATGCCTCACGAGATTCTCAGGTCATTTAACGGCTCCAATTAGATGTTCATGTAAGTGGCTCGTGCTTTTCCTTTGGTGTCTCGCTCATTGATAAACTAAGAGGTCTGTGCTTTGGCTTAATGCCGAGCAAACCAAGAGGTCAGTGCTCCATAGGAACAACGCACTGCTGTCTTTTATTTTCTCGCCGCTTTCCTATTGTGTACGTCCCAGTCCAAACTGCTAGCTCTATTATAACGATTCCCATGTGCTCCGTACGCAACAATGTCTTCAGATGAATTTGCTGAGACCGTCTCAGGCATGAGCGGCAAGAACTTTGGCCAATTAAAACATGCCGCAGTACAATCGAGCTACACGCCGAAATGATCAATCACGAGCTAGTCCACTGGAGTAATGAAAGAGAAACGAGAAACTCGACAGTAAAGACCATGGCCCGGAACTCACCAAGCAACTGACTTCCGTATTCAAATATTCTACAATTTAGATGACGTTGGATTATTTGCTTTCAAAGAGTACGGCGCGTTTGTTTCCGGGGTTTTCATTCGCAGCAAATGCTGTTTGAATCAGGGATGGGTCAGCAGCAGGATTGTTACTGTATTTCGATCCGACTATCAGTACACCATACGGATCCACTACTAGCGTTGCTAACTTCCAATTGATGCTGATACGTATGACGAGCAAGTATCCAACCGACTTGCCACATGAGGTTAAATTGCGCTATATTTCATGCGCATAACTCTAAATAGTGGTCAAGCACGTAATAGACTATCTATAATGTAAGTCATATGTTTGGGCATCATACAAACAGTACTATAATCTCATTCTCTTCAGTCATTGTTACGTTGGGTCCCTCTTGTGACATAATCACGATTGATGCTCATAGCTACCACGCCATCTATATAAAGACCCGTTATGGCCACGCTTGAGCGGCAGCTTCATATAACAAACTAACACTCTTCCCATATATCATCAGGTATGACAGCATTAGAAGCAAGAAAAAGAATGTGCTCGTGGACTCTCATGGTTAGTTGCGTATCTGATCTGTCCTATTTATGATTACCGGTGATTAGACCACTATCTTCCTCTATTCGCCCTTACCATGACTTCTCGTTACAACCTCCTTTACGTGGTGTTGTTTTTCATGATTCTTGGATTGGCAAACGCCGGTCCATTGGCCTACGGAATATGTCAAAGTGGGTGCAATTCTCTGGTGGTTGCATGTTACGCAGCAGCTGGGGTTACCTTCGGAACCATAACCGCAGGTGCTGGAATACCCGCCGCGGTTGTGGCGTGCAACACAGCTCTAGGTACCTGTATGGTTGCCTGTGTTGCTGCAGGATGCGCTCCTACTCTTTAGTCCACATCCGATCTTTTCTTTAGTTGTTTAGTGGTAGCAAAATAAATTCTTCATTAAAATGGCGTTCTTAACGGCTGAAATGCTGTTGTACATTACTAATGAACCTCGCCAATTTCATAGCAACAATAAAGCGTTCGAAAAAGATACCATGGTATGATTTTTGTCATAGGGCACCCTATGGGCGTCTACCTTGTGATACAGATAAGGACACGTCGTTATACCCTGTCCTATCACCGACCCTGTTACTCCATGCATCATCATCTTTCTCGGTCAATAGAACATTTAATTTGCTGCAGTTCTCTAAATATAATGCCAATCATGTACACTTCCTGCTGGGACTGAAAACGACGGTGTTGGCAAGGGCTTTGACTTTGGAGGGTGGCTTGGTCGGTCGAGCGGATCCAATCACTTGTCCTATGCCTTGCTTGGCCAGCTGTACGTCGTACCTCTCTATCACCCTCTTTGCCTTCTTACCCTTCTCTGAGAGCATGTCCTAACAAAGCAAAAGAGAAAAACAATCCAATAAGTACCGCCTCCATACACGGTTTTCCTCTTGCCACCGCTCGAGCTGGTAGCATTCGATCGACTTACAAAGAACCGGAAAATTTGCGCGAGGGAGGTGTCGTTCTCTTTCAAAAAGTCGATCAGGGCCCCCCTCGGTCGTCGGTAGGTGGACAAAGTCTACAGTAGTGCGCTCAACCGTCCAAATGTTCTCGAATGGTACAATATGGTAGACGACCCTTACAAACCCTACAATGACCGAGAGAGGATAGAAGGAAAAGAGAAGTCAGAACCTAAACGTTCATCCTATGGTTATACTTTTCATCCCTGATCTTTTCTACATTTCACATACCCGCAATATCGGCCATAACAATGGATGGGTTACTGAGCCCTATTGTTCGATGGGCCTCTTCAAGACAGCGGTCGAGGCGAATGTTCTTCCAGCACTGCATAGTCATATCCTTGGAGGCGATCCCGGCCCGCTTAGACTCCATGTTGCTCACCTCAATGCCATCATAGCAAAGGAGAAGGTCAACCTTTCGCCCAGTCTCCGTCAGGTCACTCACGCGATTGCTCGCGAACCAGAATGTTGAAAGCCTCCAACATACTCTCCGGTTCTGTGGTACAAAGTTGTCCGTGATTATTGAAAAAAGATGGGTTCCGACTAGCAAGTTGTCCATCTTTGACGGCTCTAACGTTTTGTAGGTAGAGTTGCCTATAACGTGGCAGCTAGAGGAAGTAGGAGAGGATAAAATGGCGTAAAATGGTTAGGTTGTGCCAACATCGCTCCAACAAGGCTCAGAGGAAGACATTACACATCAGAAAAAGTTTGAACAGGCGATCCAAAATGCAAAGCACCCTGTTCTTCAAAGCTTCATCCGAAAGCAGAGGCTTGCTTAATCCAACCTTGGTCAATAGCGTGGCACGATCCTGAACGACTTGAAACCAAATTGCCCCTAGCCCTTCATCCTCCAGAATTGCACAGTAGCGTTGAGCACACCATCAGCATATCCCATACATGGTTGAAACTAGAGCCGGTACAATTGAGTCATGTCGCTCGGCTGCGAATTGAATGCCGGCACTTGCCCGTTGATTTAAATGCCATTGAATATATTATTCTGTTTGGTCAGCTTCGATCCTACGTCAACATTTGAAAGCACGATCACAGACATAAAGAAATACAAATCAAAATTCCAGGTTATGCAGAGCCTTCGTCAGGGTGTGCCACGGCTCTAAAGTAACACAGTTCGACTGCTTCCGCTTGCGTGCGCGTGGGGGTGGTCGTTCCAGTGGCTGTTCAACAGACGTGTCGTTCTTTCCTGTCACCTGTCTATTTAGCTGCTCCTGTTTTCTTGGTTCTCTTGGCGTTCCCTGTTGGACATCCTCGGTTCCATGGCTGAAACTCCGACCCGATGACTCGTCAGAGGCTAGTTCAAAGACCGGTCAGATGTTAGGTACGAGTAGTGGCAATAATGCAATGTGCATTTATTTAGCGTCTTTACATTTTGGGTACCTTGTAGCCTAAGCCCTTCCGTTCCTTGCCTGTAACGACGATAGGTAGGCTTGTTCCAATAGAAATCCAACGCTGCCAGAGCCTTGAGAGATCCTGCATCCAAAGTATGCGCTGTCGGAACATACTCCTTCCGGGACCACTTCTGCAGCGGTGTTTGAGCTCGTCTTTACAGGCCGCTGTGTATCGACTAGAAAAATTGCATGATGCAAGATGCCAGATGATTTACAACACTTGAGTATTCAGTTTTCTTTCTCCTCCCGGTCCATATACTGGAGGGAACCTCCATAGTCGATATTGGTCAAGCGAGTACAGTCTCTCACGTACGCCAGCATGTACAAGTCGACACCGGGGGGGTATTCAGAAAGTAAAGGTGCGCGAGATGTAAACTATTACGAATGAACGGCAGCCAATCAATCCACCCCCTTTTTTTTATTCGCGAACTAACACATACGGATTGATTGGCTGTCGTTCAATCGTCATTGTTGACACCTGGGTACTTTTACTTACTGAATACCCCTCGGTAAGCCTTGAAAAGCCTCCCTCCAATGACTTGTCGACTCAAAGGCCTGAAGAGTCAAGGGTATGTATATGTTCGAGTGGTCAATAGGAAGAAAGGGGGGGGATATTTATTTCGCACTTCAGAGAGGATACACCTTACGCAACCCACTCTGGCGTGACGTCCTCACCAAGGTGTAGTCATCACCACATGGTGCACACTTCACTGATTGAAAAAAGAGTTAAGCTATAAATACACTTGTACTACAACAGGCCTAAAAGTGTTCCTGGTCTTTCCTGTGTTCAGCCTAACCTTCTGTCTCTGTATCCTAGAAGCTGCCTTATAATCGCCGCTCGAGTCGCTCGATATTACGAAAACGGGGTGCCAATGCTGTAATGGAAGATGTCGAGACGCTTTGCTGAAAAAAAAAAAAGAATTAACAACAGACGTCGCGTTATATACATTCAAAGAAAAGGAACATGCAATAATTATTATGATAAAATAGCAGTATCGAACAAGTAATTGAATGATAAGAAAAAGATAAAAAGAACGGGTGGACTGCAGTTCTAGGAGACCCTGCTGCGGGCGTCGAAGAGTTAACCAGAGCTCCATTGCAGGCTGCCGCCCAAACAGTCCCTTTCGATAACGAGACCTGCGCAGTGTTGCCAGAGCATGGCAACGCGCGTGGATAAAACTCTTACCGAACGATGCCCTACATTAAACATGCAGAGTAACGCCAGGTTGGCGAGGGCAACTACATGGCTCTAGGAGGCCCCGCTACGGGCGTCTAAGAGTCTCCAGGGGTTTATTGCAGGCTGCTGTGACAACAGCCTCTTGCGATAACGTAACCTGCACAGTGTAGTCGTGCTAAGCATCGCAACACGCGTGGATAGAATCTCCACTGATACCACCCTGTACCAGTGGTGCAGATGAGTTGCCAGCATAAGGATAGGGCATCAGCCCCATGCACCCTGACAAGCGAAAGAGATGGATTGATACGAACAGAGATGGACGCAAGGAATATGTGAAATAGCTTCGCTTTATCGACCGTCTCAAGACCCAGGCCTACGAAGCTGTCTGGATGTTAGAACGACTGACCGCCATACCACATCCCACTTGCACAGATGACCCAAAGCACTTGGCAAAGAGGTAATGCATAGGTCAAACCGAGGATAGATCATGTTTACATGATGACACTTCCAAAGCAAGGGAAATACGACATCGAGGAGAAAACGAAAAGATGCCAACAACTTAGAAAGGAGAGACAGAAACGAGGAATGGTCAAAGGAAGCAATGGTGGATAGAAGCGAAGGGTTGTTGAGGGTAAAAGAGAGGGAACAAAAAATGTATGGTGGAAGGCTATTTGTTTGAAAAAAAGGAAGGGCAGAGAGGAAAAACAAGCAATAGGGTAGTGCTAGAAAGGGCGTGAAAGTGGTGGTGGTGAAGGCGAGAGTTGTATTGGAAGAGGCGCACAATACTTAATAGAGAAAATGAAGAGTCATTGTCAAGTGAGTGCTCATAACAATCCAATGAGTTGCCAGTGATGGAGTGGTGAAGGGCTTGTGCGATGATTCAAGGGTGAGACAGTGGTGAATCAGAGACGTGTGAAAAAGAATGCTGATGAAATAGAATACGACGTATGGTGATGAAAGAGCAACAAAGTACTGATTGAGGATAAACTCAAACATGGGAAATGTTGGATGGAAGGTATTGCGTTTGCATCGATTGATCAAAGGGTCAAAGAGACAGGGATGGAAAACACAAAGGGTTGATGGTCATCGCAAACGTGGGCATGGACGTCTGTATCTATATTCAGATTTCACCATCAGATGGAAACCGACTGACAAAGCATCTTTCACTAAAGGATCATTGTGCCTCATCTACAAGTCATATTGAGAGTTCGCACACAAATGTATGCGGTTTAATTCCTTTTGGGCAAACGAAAAAGAAATTGGTGACGAAACCGTGAATAATAAGGTTATTCATTCATAACTTTTCGTACAATGGGCGTAGTCGGTTCCCTCTACCACCAATCGACATAACACGCCGAGCTCTCTCGGTTTGCTAAATATCAGAACTACAGCGTTAGTTCTCGTTAGTAAACTAGTAGTAGCAAACAACCAAAGATCATAAGACCATGGATAAAATTAGAAAAAAAAGGTCATGCATGCAACAGAATTCACCAACACTTTACACACCCTCCCTCGCTGCCATCTCAGTTACCACTCCTCCCTCGACGCCTTCGGCACACACATTCGACCATCTTCCTTCTCTCACTGGGCCTTCGGCATCCCTATTCGAAACACCTCCATGTCTCACTCTCGGTCCCTCACCCATAGTCCATGCCTCACCTAGGCTTCGCGTCTCACGCAATCCCTTGCACCCCCTACCGTATTTGTCAGGCGTCATTCTTGTAAGAGTTTCTTTGCTAATGGGCGTTGCTGCGCGCTTTTACGGTGCGAAGCAAACATGATTTGACATGGTGTTTTTTTATTAACAGGACCATACTTATTTTTGGAAGCATCCACTTTATGCACAGGAAACAATAGCGCAAAGGTGAGGCGCGAGCTAAAGAAGACAACTTACGGCGAAGATACCAAGCTCCTGGGGATATGTGGCAATGACAAAAACTCGTTCATGGTAATGAAACAGCAGGCACATAAAAGGACCGGGTTCTTCTACGTCTCTCCTCTCTTTTTTTCAACACCTTCAACTCTTGAACCAGATCCACCACATACAAAAACAATGTACACTCCATCCTTCATCAAGACTCTTGTCATTGTGCTGTGCGCCATCGCCATGATGGTGACGATGTCTTCGACCGCGGTCCTGGCTCGCCCTCCTCCGTCCTCGCCTTTGCTCGATATTCAAGAACCTCGCGCTGGTGCAACATACGCTGTCCAAGAATTAATTCACGTTCGGGCCGTGTTCAAGGACGGAAAGAAGAACCCTCTCTACAAGGACAACACCAAGATCGATTTTTTCATCCAAAAGTTTATCGCCATGCCGGATTTGAACATGCACGTAGGTTCGATTTCTGCCAAGAAGTTTTACGAAAACGGATTCGAGTTCCCGGTCTTGGAGAGCTATCTCATCCCGACTCAGACTTCCAGACCGTTCAGGGTTCGTGCCCATTTCGATGGTCCCAATGCTGGATACGACGATTCCGACGCATTTTACCTTGAGAAGTGAGCCTGTTGCCCATTCTGTGTCCGCCCCCTTGACAATTGTCACACTTGCATGACACATCGAATAAACTCTCCCAGAGTGAATTCTAAAAAATGCCTTTTTTTTTGGACATCTTGACGACTTGGACCTGATTGGCTCGTTTGCATGCTAAAAATACATGAACTTGGACGCTTTTTTTACGCACAGGCCGCTTCTTAATCCACTCGTTGGCTTCACACTTCTCCTCCTCTCCTTCACAATGCACAACAGGGGCAAATGGCCTTGGTGCGAAATTTTGTGGGTACTCGGATGCGCTTTAGTGACGTTATTTATTTTCCCCTCTTGTGTAGTCGCGCACTGCTTCTACTTCAGTTGCCCTTTTTCATCTCACTCCACCATCTTCACATTACAACCTTCATGTCGTTCGTTGATTGTAGCCCTGGAGAGTCACAATGTATACCGCCGGGGGTGGTTCGCCAGGATGGACTGTTGATTAAGCATGAATCATGCTCGATCCCTTCATTCATTCATGTTCTTCTGGGAGCTGCCCATGAAGACCTCGTGACGGGTCATCGTCTGCAGTAGATGGGCGCTTTGATCAGCCAAGGCAGAATGCCGGACAAGGAGTTGCACCTTCTTGCCATCATTGCCAGGGAATGACATCAACATCCTCTCCATTTCCAACCACCATTCGTTTGACGTGCCAGGCAGTCTAGGATGTTTTGTTTTGTGAAGTTGTTTTGTGATATTGTTTGCCTGCGTGAGGCTTCTACTCTGAACGTATTTCTCTCAGTACCAAGCTAATGCCCTTGGACATTTCTGAAGTGCACACAATGTTGTCTAACCTAGCGTTTAAAGCAGCTAGAGGCGTTGACAAAGCTGAGGATCCAAAAGTTTCACAAGCAAAACACGAAGTTGCTCTCCTTTTTCACTACTACCTTTCTCTTCGCGTTCCTGTCGCTCTTGCTCTTTTTTTTTGTTTATTTGTTCTTTTTTCTCGTATGCCCCGCAGGACTGGAAGGCAGACAATAGACTCTGCATCTCCATGCTGTTCTTCGTAGTGCGGGAAACAAAGGTACAGTTTTTGTCTGTTTTGCCTTGGTCCAATGAACGCGGAACATAACTAAATAAAAAGTACATTACATGACGGCGACCACCCTGATCTTTGCCATACTTCCTTGAGCAAAGGCAATTGTTACCAATTCCACACAATAGATAGATCGTTATGATGCCATCCATATCCATCGACTTGGACCACAGATCTTGCTTGCGTCTATGCCAATATCCCTTCACCCCTGACCCTTGCTACTTTCATATGATCCCCACCTCTTCTTTCTATCTTTATTCTTTAATTGCATATGAAAGAGAGTCCAACAGGCACCGAGTTCATAACGTCCAGTGTATTTTCCAGACTCGAGCAGTAGCCTCCTTCAACTCCTTTACAACGCAATGCAAACTCTTGGTTTCCAACTCACCTTGTATCCTTCTTGTTCCCTATACTACAGCAAAGTCTTCCTGCAGCTGGCTAAAAAAAAAGAAGTGACCCCGACAGCAGTAAGCCTTAAACACGTATCATTTGTTCTTAATTACCCACTGGAGTGTGTAAGGAACATATAGAAGGAACAGGAGACAGGAGGTAAAGTAGGTTATTTAAGACTGAGGGTCAAGAGCAGGGAACAGGGGCTCTATTTATATGAGAGACCTAAGAAGGGCTGGATGGACAGGAGAGGAACAGGATGATCAGGAAGTAGACGGTCTGGAAGATGGATGGAATCAGAATTGGGAGGAAGGCAAATGGCGAGAGCGAATGGTAAAGGCGAATGTGAGGAAAAAGGGTAAAGACTGTTGATGAAATGGTTCTAGGCAAGCGGCTCATTGCGAGTACCGGTGTGGACCAACGCAACAAGACAGAAGGACAGGGATACAAGAATTGGTGGCGTAGGTCACGTGATGATCAATACCCGGGACATGTGCAACGAAACAAGGCAAAAGCGACTCTAGCTTAAGCTTGACGACCGGGGCAAACGCGGCACCTAGAAATCTGGGGCGAAACATTGCAAAAGGGTATTCACCAGTTCTACTCAGATGACGGTCCAGGTGTCATTGTCCGTTACTGGGATGCCATGCTGGAACACAAGAAAAAATGCAACAATATTTATCTCCACTTCACGTTCTCCGCTCGATTTTTCTTCCTTGGCTTGGTATCCCTCGTTATGTTTCTGGGTTTCAACTGATACCTTTCCTTAGTATTCCCCGGATCTTCCTTCGTTCCGTATTCGCTCCATGTAGCTCCTGTTTTCTCTCGCCACTTTCCCTTTTGCCACGTTTACAAATGACAATCTAGAACCCGAGCAAATATTGCTCACCTTGTAACATACAATTACGGTTACGGTGTGCCAATGTCGATGGTATTTTGTGACCATTTTATTGGTTATCTTTTTTCACTGACTAGTTTCTCTTCACTTGATGGAACGAAGTGAACAAGGGGACGAGGGTTTTTATAACCTAAACATCCCAGCCCTGCCACGAGAAGCGGTTGGGTCTACCTTTTGTGGGAACATCAAGCCAAACATTCGAGTAGAGGTTCTTGCCGTTCAGCGCCGCTGGGAAGAAAACGGCATCTCGAATGCGATCATCTATGATGATTTCGCCGCTGTCAAAATCGTCGAGTCGGACCAGAGCGGTGCACCACCATCCAGGCGTGACAACACATTCTTGTTTGAGCTCGTCGCCCTTGATTTCGACACCACTGATCTCGACCGTCTCGGAGCCTCGTGTGACACCAGCCTTGACAGAGACATTGGGGAGATACTTGAACACAGCGGCGAGGTTGGCCTCCATGCCAACCTGTAAACCCAGGTCGTAGGCAAACTTTGATGTCTTTTCCAACTTGTAAGGACCAGACTTAACCTGCACCTGCGTGTAGGCTGGGGCTGCCTCGCATGTGTTGAAATAGGTGACAAAAGTGTACTTCTTGAAGATGGACATACGATCGGCTGCTCCGGGAAACATCTTTTTGGCTGTCGAACCTGAGACGTAGGAGACGACGCCATCCTCATCTGGCTTGGCTGGCAACCTGCTAGATCCTTGGACATAATTGGCCAAGTCCTCGCAGCTGTCTTGCGGGGAAGAGAATGGGGAAGCGGCAACAGCACCCAAGAACAACGCGCAAGCGGCTGTCAAAAGCATCGACTTTACCATTTTTGTTTGTAATGTCCTAATTGAAAGGGTTTGGTGGTTCAGTCAAACATATAATATAAAAGATGAATGCCTTCCTCAATCATAAAATTACAGTACCTTGATAGGCGAATAGAAGGGACGAGGGTGGGGAGGAAGAGAAGGAAGAGGGGGCAAGGATGCGGTAAAGGATGTTTTTTGTGAGGTGAATGAAAAGGATGGGGAACTGCATTTCTAAAAGACGGTGGACTCTTATATAGTAAAAATGGTGGAATCGTGTTGATAGGGGAGATCCCACGACTCGCATTCCCAGGGGCTCACCAAAAGAATAAAAGAATTCGTCTCTTTACCCCTATTTTCGCTTCCCACAATGGAGTCTTTTCAGCATGAATTCGTTTTCATGCATAAGTCGCTCTCACGCCTTTTCGATTCCGCTCAGTCGCATAGAATGGATTCACAACTGCTTACTCAAGGTTCCCCATCCCTTTAGTCCTTTTTTTTCGCTCCCGACACTGGAGTCTTCTCCGCATGATTTCGTTTGCATGCATGAACCATTTTCACACCATTTTGAATTCGCTTACTTGAACAAAATGGACTCACTACATCTGCTTCCTCTAGCTTCCGTAGATCGCTCATTCTTTTAGAGATATGTACAGGTCATTGCAGCCCTAGAGCAAAATGGGGGTTTTTTTTGGTAGGGAAGACGTCATTAGATACTACACGTTCACTAGGGAAGTACATCATCTAGGGTCTTGAGCACTTACTGTGATGACGTGAACTTAAATTTATCCCTTTTGCACATTGATTTCGCTCTATTGCACAACCAAAACACGTAGGTGCGCAGTAAATCGTCGAAGTGCACATCGAACAATGCGCAGTGAACTTTTAGATTGCTTTGCATTGGATTTGAATTTCGTCAGCCCCTACATGAAATTTCGACGTTTTTTGCCACCAAAGTAAAATGTAATATATGTAATCGTCCTTCATGAGCGCCGCTATACTTCCCACATCTCCTCTCCCCACCCACCCAACACCAAACCTCAACGAGACCTTCACACGCCCTTCAAAGCACCATGCCAGCTCAGAGAAGAAGGAAGAACAACAAAATCGACAACACCACTAGAGAAAGGATCATTGATCTAGTCACCGATCAGGGCATGACTATGGCATTGGTAGCTCGTAACTTTAACATCCCCCCGTCTACCGTCAGAAGCATTGTCAGTACCTTTATTCATACCAGCCGCGTGGACAAGCTGCCCAGAGGTGGCAACCGTGGCAGTAGGGTCGAGCAAGCTCATCTAGACTGGCTCACTGAGAACATGGACGAGTTCGCTGGCCGTCCTGTTCAGTGGCTCACCATCAAGTTGAACGAGCACTTTCAGATCGAGCCCCCCCTTGCCCAGCGCACTGTCGACAAGGCCATCAACAAGCTCACCACTTACACGCTCAAGCTGATGAGGGTCGAGCCAGAGAGATACAATGATCCCGAGCGCATTGAGGTCCGACAACAATGGGCTCAAAATGTCCTCCATGGTCCTGGCAATATGAACCACTTTGTCTACATTGACGAAGCTGGCTTTAATTTGCACATTACCCGCAAGTATGGCGGCCGCGCTCCCCGAGGTAGACGTGCATTCCAGAGGGTACCCTACAGCCGTGGCCCAAACATGTCTCTGGTCATTGCTGTTGACAAAACGGGCATCCTGGCATACCACTTCAAGCGCGGAGCATTTAACCAAGATTCCTTTACGGAATTTTTGGAGGACAAACTATTTCCCCGTCTCGATCTCGATGGCCGACGCCGCATTCTTTTAATGGACAACGCCAGGTTCCATAAGACTCAGAGGGTACAAGACGCCATCACTACCGGTGGCCACACCCTTCTTCTCCTCCCTCCATATAGCCCGCATCTCAACGCTGCTGAGTCTGTCTTCAGCAGTGTCAAGACTCATGTCCGTCAGGAGATGGTAGAGGCGGAGACTCTCGCCGGCCATGTTGCAAACAGCCTGGAACGAATTACTGCCGCAATGGCAAGAGGGTGGATTCGCGAAGTTGGACAAAATTTCCAGCTTTCACTCGCAGGGGCTCCACTTGGCCGACTCTATGATGTCCGTCAAGCCCTTCCCGAGGGTTATCATGACCCATACGTCGAGGGCTGGGGTGATGAACCTGAGTACGGAGAAGAGGAGGAAGAGGAGGAGGGCATTGATGAGGACAGCGAGGATGAGGATGAGAACGTTGACGATGATCACGGGGAGGACATTGACGAGGATGAGGAGGAGGGGAATGACGGCGACCAAAGAGATGAATTAGAGGAAGATGATGATGATGATGATGATGCGTTGGATGGATATCAGGTCTATGCTCGTAGGAGATACTCGCCCCTTCGCACCCGCTCGGGAAAAACGCGAAATTGAGGGTGTAGGGAGAGCACAATCAAAATCAATGGTGCAGCGAATATATTTCAGGGTAGAGCGCAACTGCAATGAATATACGCTAATAAAAAATCATCTGCGCATTTTTCACCAGAGGTGTGACGATTTCAATGTGCAAAAGGGATACTAGAGGATGCACCTGTTTTTCATTTTGCATGACGGAGTGGGTAAGGCACCTCCTTAACCTTGCTCATGTACTCATCATTTTCCCGATTAAATCTTGCAACGTTTCTCAAGGGGGTAATAAATAGAAAATGACAGTTGGTAGTGAGGGATCAAAAAAAAGAGGTTTGCAGGTTGGTGAAAGATCAAAAAATGAAGAGCCAGACGGGCGGCAGGAGATCCAAAAGAAAGACAATGAACAATATTTTCATCAAGAAGTAAGACGCAAAAGGAGGGACAGTGGGAGAGGAGGCAAGAGGGAAGGTGACAGGGAAGGTGAAGGTGAGGTTGAGAGGGCGAGGTGAGAGGGAGAAAGAATGGTAGTGATGAAGTCGAACCTAATCAACATATAGATCTGGTCGTTTTTCTTGTGCCACTAAATGAAAGTGAATCTATTTTAGGCTACTGCCTTTATCTGATCTAGTCAAACGTCGATTCAACGTTTGATATGTGTCTGTGCGAGATGGATATAGAGCCAGCGATATCTATGAGACCGATAGAGTTGATCAACTGATCTTTATGGCGATGTCTCATATGGCATGACTTTTAGCAACATTGGTGCTTGATATTGAACTACGCCATTCTTCAGTTGGCTATTTAGGTAAAGGGAGATATTTCTGGCAGGGTACGAGTCTTACAGCATGTTCTTTTGATTGCGCCAGTCAAAATAAACGGAAAATACAATACCAAGTACTATCACTCATCCTTTGTCTTCGGGCTGTCCATTGCGATAGGAACAGAAGGCGAAAAGCAGACAAGTGTAATGACATAGGCTGGAATTAGAGAGGAGAAGGTTAGAAGATAGAGGCAGCAATGGATACTGTTGTTGTACAAAACGCCAGGGTTTTTATGCGTGTAGTTTGCATATGAATAGGGATAAGAGAGGGGGGGGAGGAATGACGGCACGAAAGTTTAAGCGATAAGGGATAACAGGCTAAGGATCACAGACACACTTTCAGTGGAGACTATGATACTATGGAGTCAATACACAGCAAACATTCCGCCTTTTCTTTTGCTCGAAGTATCTCATTCGATCTGCTGAGATCAATACCACTGTTTCATAGATTCGCTCCAAAGAACAACATACTTACTTCTCTCATTCTTATTTCCATTCTCTGGTGGCACGGTTCAAGAGTGGTACAAAGTCAAAACATCGACGCTCTCATACGCGACTACCAAACACAGAAGACCTACGCCTCCTCTTTTGTATTTTGCTTTGGGGGGGCACCACTTAAGGATTGTTTGCTCCTTCGGTTAGCTAGATCATTAAGCGCACGATATTTGAAGGAGGGATCCTCAAATACAGCCTATCCATGCCCCAATCATGGAGATGTGTGTTTGCAAGTTTGTTCCTCTGCATATCCTTTTGTCAAATAGACGTAGTTCAATAGGCGGGTTATCATATTCATGCACTCTCATCTCGGCTAATCCTTTCATGTACACCTTACACCATAAAGATGCTTATTCACTATTCAGACCTGGTTCGAAACAAGTTCTTAATGCCCTTCTGCTTGCACTCTTACATACTAGCTTAGTGCCCGCGGCTTCGCTCGCGGAAGGAGATGAAAAATAAAGGAGAGAAGAAAGGAAAGTCCTCATTGTCTCAATACAGTACTTGGATAACTGAGGAAGGACTTTGAATTGCCACAATCTGCGTAGGGCGCAACTTGAGTTAGTAGCTATAAACTAATATACCTCATTTGCAAAGGGTGCCGATTGAACCCCCATAGAACTTTCCACGTTAGCAACTTTGTCTTTTTTCAGCTTTCGATGCCCCTTTCTAGGCACGGCACACATCGTCTGCTTTGATCGTTGCTTTGAAATTTCTAAGCCTGTGCTGCATGCCTACGTTCTTTAGGCGCATATGAATAAGATAAGAGGGATATTTTTTTGGGCTTTTCCTTCTTACATTGGCTCTTATCCCTCTTTTTTCCTTCCCTCACTTTATTATGTCTTTTCCTTCCCTCACTTCAGCTCCTCTTCGGCTCCTCTTCAGATATCTCTTTCTTCGTCCTTTTCTTTTCTACCCCTTCTGCACCCTTCTATACCATTTTAACCGTTTCCATTCTATCTGCTCTGCGTCAATGTTGTGAAAGTTGGCCCCATTCATGGCGTAGTAGTAGCTAGAGAACGGATTGGTTGAGCTGCAAAGAAGCGTTGATGCGTGCAATTGTGGCCTGCTTTGCCCTTGCCGTTTGATATTGCCGTTTTTTTCCTTTGTAGTAGGGACAGAGATGACCCCTCCCGCGTCACAGAAAGAAGAGGAAGTCTGTTTGTGACAGAGCGGAAGAGAAGGTGGCTTTTGGAATAGACCATTGACTTATCGAGTTGGAGGTGTTGGATTGCCTCAATTTTGTAGATAAGAGGCATATGACCGCCATCAGCTCCCATGATCTCACCGCCGTGTCCGCTCTATAGAATCGTTGGCAGAATCCAAAAGCGCGCCCAGGGGCACTTGTTTGATAGCACGCCGTTTTTTACACGGGTGGTGCACAACATGGCTCTAGCACGCCATTTTTTACTTTTTTTATTTTTTTATTTTTTGCACTGCAATTCTGCCAACTTTAATGCTAACAGCTACTGATGGGCGGAAGAAGAGAGAGATGGACGCATATTCGAGTGCTATGTTGTTTCCAATCCTTTTTTTTTTTTTGGTTTTTGTTATTTTTTGTTCATTTTCCTGCTGATAGCCAGATTGACACCATTCTTTCATCGGTGCGGTAATTCGACATCTATGTTACAGTAATGAGGAATGTTTGTTACATTTGTGCTTTACTTTGACATCACGTCCAATGCAGTTAAAGTACAGAGAAGTGGTAGAGAACACAATGCAATAGACCAAAGAAAGCAAGCGAATATTCTTGAAGCGCAAAGACGGAAGATACGCTCGAGCTAAATAACGGTTGATTACTTGATCAGTAGTTGTTGATAGCGCTGTTGATTTCCTTTACAGTAGCAATGAAGAGGACCTGTTGGTCAATGGCGATTGTTTCCCCGACACTTGGAGCACTTGGTAAGGGGAGGAGAAAAGGAGGATAAAGAAGGAAAGGTGGCATTGGGTTTGGTGATGGTGTAAATAGCGCGCTTGGTGAAAGCGAGGCAGGAGAGGCAGGAATGGCAGGGGTGGGCCGCGATTCGATAGTATCTTAAGTTATTATGATTTGCCTCCACCTTCACCACCTTGGCCCCATCGGTATTATCAATTGCATCCGCCTGTGTGCAGGCTCTAGCCTCACTTGCACCATTACTATTAGCTTGGTCATCAGGAAAGAGAGGCAGAGGAGAAAGGAATGGCATTGGCGACAGTGATGGCATTGGATTTGCTGGCGGTAGTATGCCTGGTAGAGGGAGGAGAGGGCATGACCGACTTGGTCGGTCGCGACCAGTTGAATTATTTGCCTTGGTTTGTTTGTATATGGCAAAGTTCGTAAGATGAAAGATATCGACATTGGCGGTGACGTTGGAGGTGAGTCTAAGAGGGACATGGTGAGTGCGAGTGGGAGGCATGTTGGCGACAGGTCAAGTATGGGGTATGATCGAAGTGTGGCAGATGAAGGATAATATGGGAGAAGAGAAAGGAGGGAGTGGGATATGAACAACCGGGAAAGGATGGGGACAAAGAAGGTTCCGGTCATTATTGATCTCTATGAGAATATATATAGGAGGACTAACAATTACTACCCTTAACGGATAATAAAGAGAGTGGACAGACACTGACATGTACAGGGAAAAGAAAGAGTAGGCAAAAGAGAGGAGAGAAAGATTGGAAATGCGTCCTATTTTTTATTTTTTGATTTGATTGTTTGAAATGGATGCTCTCCATCATGTTCATTAGTTGAGCCTACCACGACTGTGACTGCAAAATCAGGGACAGGTGGGGGGTTTTCTTTTTTTTTAACGTCAAGTTTAATCCATCTAATGAAATGGCGGTCTACGTGGAAAGCTGGCTAGCGAACCCACTTGATCCATTGTCTACGTCACCCCTATGAGTGCGCTTATCCGGACGACACTTGCCGCCTTTCTTGGGGACTGGTTGGTGACGGTCTTGAATATTTCCTGATCCTTTTCTCGGAGGCCTTTGCGGTGCTTAGATTGCGAGATTTGTTGTTTTGCCGCTAGGACTTATTACGTGTGAGCTTCCTGGATAGGCATACGGCAGACGGTTGGTTCCGTTTAAACTTGTAGTCTTTGAGCTGAAAGATCCTTGTGGCTTGTCCTGATTTGTTCCATTTTCGTATCACCCCGGTCTATGATTCGACATTTCACAGCTGTTCTAAAAGCCCTCGCTTGCTATTTGGGGTTGCTAGCCTACCACCCTCCTTTCACGGGTCTTGTCCTCGTTCTCAGGGCCGATTCAATTTCTATGGCATGAAAACCTGTGCAGTCGGTATGGGAACTAAACACCCCAAACTCACTCTCAGGGGGAGCCGACCCCCGGTATCCCTCGAAAACCCATAACAAAAATCATACGCAGTTATGCATTTTGCTGGTATCAAACCCTGTACTTCCAGAGATCCCCAGACGAAAATCGGACATCAAAGTTTAAAACCGAAAAAGGAAATGAAGCGGCCAGGTAGGTAACTACCGTGACTGCGAACTAACGTAAGTCAGGTGACGCGCACCGATTTTGTATTATTTGACTAGCTTAGTGCCCGCAGCGTCCGCTGGCGGAGGGAGAAGGAGACGGGGAGGGAGACGGCGAAGCATTAAAGGCACCGTTTCGCCCCAGTATCAGTATTTTGAATGGATAGCCTGAAAATGAGGAAGGGGCTCTAAGATTGCAGTCGCGATCTGCGTGGCTGAACACCTGACACCGTGTGTGTCGGTGGGAAGTGTGGCCTTTCCTTTTTTACTTTAGCTCTTAGCAGTGTTTCTCATCGAATATTTGAGTCCGTGCGAGACCCAACGTTCAATTCAAATAATTATTGCACTCGACTTTTCCAGTGGACTCTAACGGGGTCGAATATTCGATCAGAAAACACTACTCTTATCCCTCTTCTTTCTTTTTTTTTCTCTCATTTTGTTCTTTTTTTGCCCTCTGTATCATTGTACCCGCTTCCCTGTACCCGCTTCCCTGTACCCGCTTCCCTGTACCCGCTTCCCTGTACCCGCTTCCCTGTACCCGCTTCCTTACCATCTCCTCTGCTTTAATGTTCTGAGCGTTGGGCCATCACACTTTTTTTTTTTTTTTTTTTTTTTTTTTTTTTTTTTTCTGGTGGTGATATTCAATAGTCAGCTTGGTACCTTGCTGTCATAGCGTGTGCTAGTGCGACATCTCTGGTACTGTGATGATTAATGTTTGCTACTTTTGTTCTTTTTGCTTTGTCCTGATTTTGTTTTATTAGAGAGAAGAGAGATTGATTGTTTTATTAGAGAGATTGATCGATACTGTGTGTAAAGTAAAGAAAACACACTGCAATAGAACAAAGAAAAGCAAACAAAAATGTCCCTGTATCCCAGAAGCAGTGAAGCAGTGAAGCAGTGAAGCAGTGCTTACTGAAACGCGATAAGGTAGAGAGCCAGCGAAAATGAGTGAAGTCAAGTGATTTAGAAGTCAGGCGACCTTCTAAGTGACTGCGAAATAAAAATGTGACTGCGCGCAACGATTTTGTTTTATTAGAGAGACTAGCTTAGTGCCCGCAGCGTCCGCTCGCGGAGGGAGACGGCGAAGCATTAAAGGCACCGTTTCGCCCCAGTATCAGTATTTTGAATGGATAGCCTGAAAATGAGGAAGGGGCTCTAAGATTGCAGTCGCGATCTGCGTGGCTGAACACCTGAACACCTGAACACCTTGTGTCGGTGGGAAATGTGCCTTTTCCTTTTTTACTTTAGCTCTTAGCAGTGTTTCTGATCGAATATTTGAGTCCGTGCGAGACCCGAAGTCAAATTGAATAATTATTGGGTTGAATATTCGATGAGAAAACACTACTCTTATCCCTCTTCTTTCTTTCTCTTATTTTGTTCTTTCTTCGCCCTTCCTTCAATTCCTTTTCTTTTGTACCCGCTCTTCATCTTTTCTGTACCACTGTACCCGCTCCCATTTCTATCACCTCTGTCTCAATGTTTCGAGCGTTAATGTACTGTGATAGACAATGTTTGTTTTGTTTGTTACATTTGTGCTTTCCTTCCTTGCTTTGACACTGAATGCAAAAGGCAGTATTGTACAGTTACAGGAGAGAAAAGAAGAAAAGCAAACAAATTCTCCCAGATTGTCCCTGAAGCAGGCTATCAACCCTCTCTCCCTCCCCCCATGTTGCCAGGCCAGGTGATTTATCAAAAAAATGGTCAAGTGATTTATCGAAATTGTGACGGCGACCTAAGTCATTTGACTCTCTAAGTGACAGCGAACTAAGTCACTTGACGCTCTAAGTGACTGCGTGCACCGAATTTGTTTTATTAGAGAGATAGAACTTATTCCTACTTTTTTGCCCTTGGCTTTACTTTTTCGCATCATTCGCAGTATATATGCTTGGTGTTGTTTCTTTTAGCATACATATGCCACTTTGGTGTTACCATCCTGCCCAACTCCACTATCCCTTTACTTCATTTTTTTTTTTGCCCTTGTGCCAGTCAAAAAGGTAATGTCTCAACGTCTCTCTATCCAAAGTGCAAAACAGTTTCCTTCTATGGAAATTATGATCAAAATGCAATTACGACATGTAACAGACATTGAAAATCGTTACTGATATAGCTATTCAAAATATGGATTCTGTTCGTATGGATTCTGTTAGTATGGATCCTGTTCGTATGGATAATGTTCATATGGATCCTGTTCGTATGGATTCTGTTCGTATGGATTCTGTTCGTATGGATTCTGTTCGTATGGATCCTGTTCGTATGGATCTTGTTCGTATGTATCCTGTTCGTATGTATCCTGTTCGTATAGATTCTGTTCGTATGGATCCTGTTCGTATGGAGGTTCGCAGATTACGTCGCCCGAAATGGTCACAGTCGAGTTGGCCATGAGTGCCTCAGCCAGCGCCTGAATTCCGTCGGGTCCGATCGGGTTCTTCCCCAAGTCCAAAGTGGTCAGAGCCCAGTTAATCTTGAGTGCCTCGGATAGCGCCTGAATTCCGAAGCATTTGATTGAGTTGTTCCGCAACTTCAAAGTGGTTAGAGTCGAGTTAACCATGAGTGCCTCGGATAGCACCTGAGCTCCACCGTCTTTAATCGAATTGTTCTCAATGTTCAAATCGGCCAAAGTCGAGTTGATTTTGAGTGCTTCCGACAGCGCTTGAGTTCCTTCGGGACCGATCGAGTTTCTCTGCAAGTCCAAAGTGGTCAGAGATGAGTTGATTTTGAGTGCCTCGGACAATGCTCGAGTTCCGTTGAGTCGGATCGAGTTGTTATACAAGCTCAAAGTGGTCAGAGTCGAGTTGAACTCGAGTGCCTCCGACAGCGCCTGAGCACCGTGGTCTCCGATCGAGTTATCCGACAAGTCCAAATTGGTCAGAGTCGAGTTGGTCTTGAGTGCTTCGGACAACGCTCGAGCTCCATCGGGTCCGATCGAATTGCTCCATAACTTCAAAGTGGTCAAAGTCGAGTTGGTCTTGAGTGCCTCGGACAGGGCTTGAGCTCCGTCGGGTCCGATCGAGTTGTTGAACAAGATCAATGTGGTCAAGGTCGAGTTGATTTTGAGTGCCTCAAACAGTTCCTGAGCTCCGTCAGGTCCGATCGAGTTGTACCGCAAATCCAAAGTGGTCAGAGTTGAGTTTGCCACAAAGTTGAAAATTACTTTGTCTTGTGTAAGTGTCGATGGCAGTAGTTGATAGGCAGAGTCTCTAATCACCAGGTGTTGTAGAAATTGCAAGTTTCTCTCGAAAGTTTCCGTGCTGAGGCTATTTTTCCCCAAAACGACAGAGTTGTAGAGTTGGGGTGTAAACGAGCTGTTCCAATCATGACAAACACGCACACAGGACGCGAGGTCGTTGAGATCAAGACTGCGGGCAATCCTTGTGCAAATCTCATGTAGATCGAGGGGGTGTGTGCAGGCTATCGTGGTCATTATGCTGAAGACTGTGACAAGTGTGACGGGGAGGACGATAAGGGTGTGAACGGTGAGGTTGCAGATACTTGCGATAACGATGCAGCAGTGACGAAAATAGGAGGAGGCAAGGAGAAAAGAGTGAATTGAAAAGAATGGAAGTGTTTTCAACAAGGTCCCCTTCGACTTGGGATGTTCATAAATATTGCACAGAAAGCCACAACTCTTGCGGGATGGTAGGTTATCCAAGAGGAGATGGAGAAATAACAGAAGAGACATCACAACGTGCGAGTTTGGGGTGAAAATGACTGCGGTAAAGTCGATCGACCAAGGTTGTACAAAGAAAATTGAAAATTTCAAGGGAACCAAGGAAAAAATCAAGGGTATCTGTCGACTGATCACTAACAAAGTGCTTTGCCACTTGTTATGCCACTTATTAGGTTTGTCTGCCAATATTCATTCTCCGATCCCTACCTCTTGTCACCATGTTTTGTTTACGTCTGTCATATCCTCACTAGGTATCCGTCTTTACTTGCTTGTTCCTTTACCTAATGATTCCTAAGCAAGTAACTCACCTTGCTGATCCACACATATATAAACTGCCGCAGCAACAACCACATTGTCAGTTAACTAGCTGTACACCCAAATGCACCACGCAGAAAGGCTGTCGACGACTGAGAGATGAGTATTACATACACACACGTATCGGTTGTATCGAGACGGACTCCGTCGGAAAAGAGGAGGGCACCCTAGAAGTCAATTGAGAGGGTAGCATGAGGAGAGATTTCTCTATTACTATTCCAACAAATGGCTATTTGCACCGTCACCACCTGATATTACCCCAGTGTAGCAATGGCTTCTAAGGCCGACAGTCATTCCTATGCTATCTCACCCTGTCGTTCTACTGACTTTTCGTTGGCTCAGCCCCGTCAAGTCCTCAAACTCATTTCTCCTCATGGTAAATCTGTCAAAATTGTATGTAATTTTTCCTTCCTCCAAGTATTTGAGGATACAAAGGTATGATAACGGCTTTTATGCCAACGGTCAAAGTTCCAAAAGCTCTCTGGATGAGGGTTGACGAGAATTTTTTATACAATGTCCCAAGGATTGAGAGATTTACTGCTAGGATATTGATTAGGTGGATTATACTTCCAGAATATGGAGAAGTCGAGAAGAAGCGATGGAAAGTTTTGTTAGATTACGAAGCGATCACAAATGGGTGTTTTGGAAGACGAAGACCGGGTACTTCTTTCTCATTATACAAAATCGTTGCGGCGATAGTCACAATCGTAAATCTTGACATGAGATCACGCTAAGGTTCCTGCATTTCATCTCGCCTCGTTCCACCCATGGACCTACCATTGTTGCCATACTGGCTTCTGGTTACTCCAAGGAACATCTCTAAGCAGGTAAACAGACTGCCTCCGCGAATATTTCTTTGAGAGGTGATAATAAAAAAAGGCTCATCTTAATAAGCTTAGTTCGGAGCGGAATGTTTTTCGCGCCTTCGCTAGCGGAGGGAGGTGAAAAAACTAAATAAAAGAGTATGGTGGTGATTGTGGGCTGCATCGTTTATGTATGTGCTTTTATTGTTCTTCCTTTCAATTTCTCCTGCACTTCGTTTATTGTTCAGTAAGTAGTAGTAGCAAAGCCAATCCATACCTCAAACATGGAGGCGTGAATTTGCAAGTTCTTTCGTCTGAAAGTTGTTCAGTCAAGTAGATGTAGTTCAGAAGATGAGCTATCTTATTCATGCACTATCACCTCCATTCATTGATTCACGTGCACTTTAGACCGCAAAGGTGCTTATTCACTGTGCGGGCATGATTCCAAACAAGCCCTTGATGCCCTTCCTCCTTCAGTCCTACATTTAAATACAACGCAAGCATCTTTCGGCTTTTTTTTTGCCCTTGGCTTCGTTTTTTTTTCGCAATAAAAATGCTTGGTGTAATTAATATGAGTCTACATATGCCTCTTTGGTGTTACCACCCTACCCGACTCTACATTCCTTTTCCTTCATTCTTTTTTCTTCCGCGCCAGTCAAAAGACTGTCTCAATGTCGTTTATCAAAAAAGTGTAAATCGAATTTCCATCTATGAAAATAGTGAACAAATGCATTCTTACCATCTGGGAGACATGGATATCTTTACTAATATGGCTATAATATATATATACGCTCTCTGTCTTCAGTAGTTTTTATGCGACATGATCAACCACTCAAGTTCAGCGCACTCAATGATCACAGTCGAGTTAGTCTTGAGTGCCTCGGCCAGTGCCTGAGCTCCATTGAGCCCAATCGAGATTTCCTCCAGGTCCAAATCGGTCAAAGTCGAGTTGGTCTTGAGTGCCTCAGACAATGCCTGAGCTCCGCTGTCTCCAATCGAGTTGCTGTTCAAGTTTAAAATAGTCAGAGCCGAGTTGGTCTTGAGTGCCTCAGACAGTGCCTGAGCTCCGCTGGGTCCAATCGAATTTTCTTGCAAGTACAGAGTGGTCAGGGTCGAGTTGGCCTTGAGTGCCTCCGCCAGCGCCTTAGTTCCGTTGGATTCGATCGAGTTTTCTTGCAAGTTCAAAGTGACCAGAGTCGAGTTGGTCTTGAGTGCCTCAGATAGCGCCTGAGCTCCGTTGGGCCCGATCGAGTTTTTCTTCAAGTTCAAAGTGGTCAGAGTCGAGTTGATCTTGAGTGCCTCCGACAGCGCCTGAGTTCCGTGGTCTCCGATCGAGTTATCCGACAAGTCCAAAGTGGTCAGAGTCGAGTTGGTCTTGAGTGCTTCGGACAACGCCCGAGCTCCACAGGGTCCGATCGAATTGCTACATAACTTCAAAGTGGTCAAAGTCGAGTTGGTCTTGAGTGCCTCGGACAGTGCTTGAGCTCCGTCGGGTCCGATTGAGTTCCAACACAAGTTCAATCTGGTCAGACTCGAGTTGATCTTGAGTGCCTCAGACAGTGCCTGAGCTCCGTTGTCTCCAATCATGTTTTTGTAAAAGTGCAAAGTGGCCAGGGTCGAGTTGGTCTTGAGTGACTCGGACAATGCCTGAGCTCCGTTGGGTCCGATCGAGTTGTTCCGCAAGATTAATGTGGTCAGAGTCGAGTTGATCTTGAGTGCCTCAGCCAGCGCCTGAGCTCCGTTGTCTTGGATCGCATTGTTCCACAAGTCCAAATTGGTCAGAGTCGAGTTGATCTTGAGGGCCTCAGACAGCGCCTGAGCTCCGTCGGGTCCGATCTTGTTGCTACACAAATCCAACGTGGTTATAGCCGAGTTGATTTTGATTGCCTCAGACAGCGCCTGACCTCCGTCGGGTCCGATTGAGTTGTTCTGCAAGATCAATGTGGTCAGAGTCGAGTTGATCTTGAGTGCCTCAGCCAGCGCCTGAGCTCCGTCGGGTCTGATCGAGTTGTGCTGCAAGGTCAAATTGGTCAAAGTCGAGTTGGTTTTGAGTGCCTCGGATAAGGCTCGAGCTCCGTCGTCTTGAATATAGTTGTGCCGTAAGTTCAAAGTGGTTAGAGTTGAGTTGATCTTGAGTGCTTCGGACAACGCTTGAGCTCCGCAGGACCTGATCGAGTTGTTCACCAAGATCAAAGTGGTCAGAGTCGAGTTGGTCTTGAGTGCCTCTGACAATGCTTGAGCTCCATGGGGTCCAATCAAGTTGTCCCACAAATTCAAACCGGTCAGAGTCGAGTTGGCCACGATGTCGAAAACCATTTCGCCTTTTGTAAGTGTCGATGGAAGTTGTTCATAGACGGAGCGCTGAATCCACAGGTGCTGTATAAATTTCTTGTTTCTCTCGTAAGATTCCATGCTGACGCCATGTTTCGACAAGACGACAGAGTTGTAGAGTGGCGGTGTAAATGAGCTGTTCCAATCCTGACATACACGTGCACAGGACGCGAGGTCATCGAGATCAAGACTGCGGGCAATCCTTGTGCGAATCTCATGTAGATCGAGGGGGTGTGTGCGGGCTATCGTGGTCATTATGTCGAAGACTGTGACAAGCGTGACGGGGGTGATGATTAGGATAGAAATGGTGAGATCGCAGGAAGTGTGATAACAGTGCAGGAATGAGGAATTTAGGAAGAGGTAAGGGGGAAGGAGTGAATTGAAAAGGATGAAAGTGAGTTCAGCGAGATCCCCCTTCGACTTGGAATGTTCAGAAATATTGCAAAGAAAGCCACAACTCTTGCGGGACGGTGGGTTATCCAAGAGGGGGTGGGAAAAATAACAGAAGGGCATTACAGTGTGCGAGCATGAGTGAAAAAGAATGTGACAAAGTCGATCGATCATGGGCGTACAAAGAAAATTTCAAGGGAACCAAAGAAAAATTCGAGGGTATCTGTCGACTGATCACTTACAAAGTGCTTTGCCACTAGTCAAGTTTGTCTGCCATCTCTCACTTCTGTGTTTGTCGCCTCATCAATCGTAATACAACTGTTTCGCCACTTTGCCTACTGGCATTTTACCACCTTTTGCATTGCAAATTGTCACTTCTCCAACCTCTGCGTTATCAACGTCAATATCTGGGTTGTGACAGCTAAGCGTCCACAGCAACAATTCAAGTGCAATTGGAGACAAGCCTGCTTCGACGTATCACCGTGGTCAGTGCATACATTATGCTTAACATTTCAAAGTATATTTTCACCGCCTAGGGGATTCTCTTGTTTGGTTGTTGTCTGTAGCAGTTCACAGTTGTAATTTGATGGCTCATTCAACTGTGTATAAAAACGTAATGTCTAAATGTACTTTGACCACTCCATGGTATAAAAGACACCAGGCCACCCACTCTAGGACTCCTTTGCAAGATCTTCCAACGCGTTCTTTGTGCCGCAAGATGGGCACAAGTAAAGAACTTGCAGCCCAGTAGACATTGTCGAGACGCAACTACGACAAGCTCCCTTGTTGCACTTCCAACAGTATGTGTCAGTGGGTGACGCGCAAACGCAGCAAATGGCTTCTGCAGGAGCATTCTCGATCACTTTTATGACGGACTTAATCATGTCGAGTTTGCACCATGCTGGAACAAAGTGGTAATTATCGCGTTCCAAAATGAGACAGGTATGGTCAGGGAACCCAAGTCTCTTTTGTACGTCTTTACCATTCATGGTGGAAACTAGGGCCAGCTTGTCATCGAGCTCACACAAACGCGCGGAGAGTACGAACTTGGCGATACTGCTAATCTCCGTGACGCGTACACGGTATCCCAACTTTTTCAATTCAGCCACAACCACAACTTCTGCCCTCTCTGTCAATGCGTCCATGACCAACGATGCTTGCGGCGGTGGAGGCACCATTTTTGATTTGGCTGGTTGTCGTGTCATGTGGTAGAGCGCGGAAAAATAACGATGGGATCGGCTTAACGTCCTATATTCAGTGTTACTACATGGGTTAGTTTTCATAATCGTCAAACAATTTACAACCTCTTAAACTCACAGCTCATACTCATACTTATGGCGTCTGGTGGACAGTTTACTTGAACAGCTTGGCCTCAAAATGAATCTTGGAGAGGAAAAGGGCACTGAGTGTACTATTCGATGTTGTGTGCGTTCACTTTAAACTGCCAAAAATACTGAACAGACGACGAACGACGGATGGAAAGGTGCTGCGGTGGGCGGAGTGAAGTAAAATAAATATATGTGGGAGAGAAGTCTTATATAAAGAGCGAGTAGAGGAACTAGGGCGTTGCCATTTTTTTTTTTTTTTTTTTTTTTTTTTTTTTTGGCAATGTGGTATCTATTTATTTGGTTTTCTGTATGCTTGTTAAATTGAGCTGCGCTGTTAAAGCGCTGCTTTGAAAACTATGTTTCTAGTATAATATCCTTCGACTGTTGTAAAGGGTGATGTTGGTGTGTTTGAAGGTCGAAGCATTGTGGGAGCGTTAAGAATAAGGACTTTTAGGTTGTCTGGGTTTGAACATCTGGAAAGAGCTACATATAGTTGCCCGTGTGAAAAAACAGGTTGGTTTAGATAGACACCCGTTGTTGTTAGTGTCTGTCCTTGCGCCTTGTTGATGGTAAGAGCGAAAGCAGGTCGGATTGGAAATTGCAAGCGTGTGAATTTAATTGGAGAGGTGCCGTCTTCCTTTGAGGTGAGGGGAATTCGTGGGATGAGAACGGTGTTGTCAGTGAATGATCCTGCAATGATCTTTGCTTCTATAACGTATTCGCCGAGTTTTGTTACTTGTAGTCGTGTGCCATTGCACATTCCTCGTTTTGTTGAAACGTTACGTAAAAGGATGATTGGTTGACCGATTTTGAGTGTAATTATATGTTGTGGGAGGCTATTGTCGTCCAGTGTGCCAAGGTACTCTGGTGTAAAATGGACCACGTCATCGGGGTTGATATCGGTGTAGTTGATGCTGGTGTATGTTTTTTGATTGTCTGAATGGAACATGTTGATGGCGAGATCGTTGATTCTGTTGACGTCAACGTTCAATGGGCATAAGATTGCTCTGTCGCTCAGTGTGTTAGGGTTGAAGGTTGGTTCTTCGATGTTGGGGAAGATGGCACGTATGAGTTGTTTTTCATAGTTGTCGTCAGTGTTTTCTCCTGTTGGCTGAAGGATCACTTCTTCTGGTATCTTGATGTAGTCGTGGTGGATCCCGTTGCTGTACGTTTGCTCAGTGCCGTCTCCTACTCTAAGCAAATAGTTGACGTAGGCTTGGTGCTTTGTGTTGTCTCCAATCCGCAAGTTTTTCGTTAGGTTGAATGTTGTGATGTGGTTCCAGATATCTGTTGAGTTTTTCAGTGATGCGTTGGTGACGTCTAGTTGTGTGCCGTGTTGAACGATTGGTAGTGTTTGTCGAAAGTCGCCACCGAAGACGATGAGTTTGCCGCCAAAAGGGGTGTTTGGATTATCCATCAGATGTCGGAAGGTACGGTCGACACATTCAAACACTTTTCTGTGCAACATTGGTGCCTCGTCCCAGAAAATGATTGACGCGTCGATGATTGCTTTGCCAAGTAGACACTTTTTGGTAAGGTTGCAGTAGGTGTGCTTGTCGATAGTGAGTGGTATGCCGAGTGCTGAGTGTGCTGTATGTCCCTCGTGCAAGATGATACTGGCGATGCCTGATGAGGCGACGACGACCGCAGGTCGTTTTAGGTGTCCCCGCGTGTACTCTATGAGTGTATTGTTGAGAAAGGTTTTGCCTGTTCCACCTGGCCCGTCAATAAAAAAAAGCCGCTCCTTTGTGTTGTTGGATATGGCTACTGTGATGATGTTGAAGATTGTTTTCTGCTCTTCATTGAGTTGTGTCAAGTGGGTTATGGCGAGTTGTGCGTACTCCATGATGGTTGGCTCATGGTGTGTTCGTTCTAGGTCGTTGTAAGGGTCCGTCGGCAACTCGATAATGTTGTTTTTGGTTTGCTGGGGCAGTGTTGGGTATTTTTCGAGACCTGATCCCATGTCCAACAGGAGAGTGTTGAGGTGGTGTAAGGTGTTGTTCTTGGCGTCAATTCCAGCTTGTTTGTCATTCGCGGGGTAAAGCCGGCTCCGTCTTGCCTTGTAAACAAAATCAGCAGAAAGTGCATCCGCAAATAAAGTCCACAGGCGTTTTGGGTCGGAAGGTGCACAACAGGTAAGAATCGTGGCAAAAAGATAGCGGAGGTGTCGAGGGTGTTGCAATTTCTCGGCTTCCTCGAGGCAGTTGATCCATTCAGCGTCATCTTTGAGAAGTCCCCGCGCCTGAGCTGCCGCCCAAAAAGATCCATAGGTGCGACCTTGATATGTTCTTAACTCCTCAAAACTTTTGGCGCCAGGAACGTGCATAAGCAGTACGCGCAGCATGTATCGCTCGCCGTCTTTGGGATGGACGGTGAATATGCGGCTGATGGCATTTCGTTGATGTCGTGGGTGCCAGGAACGGGCCTTGTGGTCGTAGGTGTAGTGTTCCGGGAGGTTGTAGTAGGTGTATTTTTTTGCGTCGTTGTTGGTGGCGTTGAGTTTGAAATAGGCCATCAACATGCTGTCGCTGTTCTTTTCAACTGCCTGCTTTACGGTCGTTCCTTTTCTTATCGTGACCAAGTGTTGTCCTGGTAGGTGGACTTGAAGCCGAAAGACAGTAGGCGAATGTCCATGAAGAGGAAGCTTGAGTATTCTCCACATGGCCTCACAGGAAGAGACGTATCTAGATTAAGAATTGGTATTTGCTAGAGGAGTAAGTACACATCATTGTATTTCTTTGTGTTTGAAGTAAACATTGTATAAATATCATACCTGGCATCCAGATATTCGGTTATCTCATCTCGGGCAGAGTCTTTCGCAAGACCAACTTTGGCGCGGTCATGACCCTTGTGAACGTACTTGTACAGATATTTCACCGCTTTGATAGAGTGGCAGATCTCGACATTGATATGGGCATCGTACTTGGTCGTGAGCCACACATTGTGCGGAACAACCCAAGAGTTGTCGATTGGTTGGTTGTGTCGATTGATATGGCAAGGTCCTTGCCGGCGGCGGTAAAGCGGGTATGCGTCCTTCTGGGCAATAGTAGTGTCTTGTAGTGACTTTGGAAATCCCTTGGAGCAGTACCATTTGCCATTAGCACCTTCTACCATGCAAGGTTGGTGTTTGTGCTGCTCGCCGCAAGGTGCATGGATCATCGAGCGGGTAACGGAAGCGTACGTCAACGGGTGTTTGTCTTTGTCGGGGAGTTCGGCAGAAACAATGGTGTCATAGTCTGCAGGTGTTTTGGGCTTGTGATCAGGATGGAGGATGAGAAGGATATGACAGTGTGGTAGTCCTCGCTTCTGAAATTCCACGACCCAGCAGTATCCAATTACTTTGCCCAACACGCCATACAAAAGCAGGTCATCGAGTAGCGCCCTGAGTTTGACGGCAAAGACCCGTGTGGTGAGGTCTGGGCGGTCAGTTGCTGTCTGTCCTCCGATGAGGTACTTAGTGATCTCTGGCCATTTGGGGTTGCAAGTAAAGGTAATAAATAAGTCGGGTTTGCCGAGTCGGTTTACTATTGCTATTGAGTCCTGGAATTGTTGCTGCATGTGTCGGGGTCCTCCAGTGAAGGACGACGGAAGGACAGTTGGGTGACCGATGTCGCTGGTGGTTGTGCCATCGTTTGCGGTATAGGCGTCGGCGAGGCCTTGGTGCTGTGCTGTCAAGAATTCGTCTTGGTTGTCGCGGAGCCACCGTAGGCGATTACCCTCAATTTTGGCATACTGGTCGACGATGTATTGTTGCAAGAGCCGGCCGAACATAAGGGTGTAACATCTGCGGTCGGTGATGGAATATGGTCGCATCTGTAGGCGGTAGGCGTAGAACTCTCTGCAAGAGATAAAGTGTGAAGAGTCTTCTTTGAGGTGTTCTTCATGCGTCTGTTGGTTGTAGTCGGTGAGTTGCGCGGAAGGGAGGTCGTAACTTTCCAGAATGTCGATGATGTTGTTGTTGTAATTGTTGCTTTCTTGTTGATGTTCTGTTGAGGTGTCGATTCCATTGGTGTTGGTGGCAATGAAATATTGCTGGTGATTGTTGAAGGGTGCGTTGTTAATGACAGTGTTGTTGTGCATGTAGAACCACTCAAAGGGGTTATGCTTGAAGCTGTTTTTGAGGTAGACTTGGTATGTCCAACCATGCTCTCCTGCTGGGTGCATGAGTACATAGTAAAGTGCGTCGTAGGATGGATGGGTTTCCCAGATGCGTGTAAATGGGAAGTTGGGATTGGCTTCGTGTGTCTCCAGTATGATGTCCCTGTCACCGAGGAAGCTGTCGCCGCTGTCCGGAAATAAGACAGCAATCTCTGTTGTTGTAGGTTTGTCATATTGGTATTGGCGTTGATTGTTGCTAGTGCTGTTAATGTCGCCTCGGATGATGAACGTGAGGTTATTGTGCTGAGCATCGTGGTAGTTGAGTTCATGTTCCCGCATAGATTTGTATATGCCGCTGAATGGGTTGATTGATGTCAACCATGTCTCGAGGTCCTTTAGTCGAGTGACGCTTAGTGTGTTCTTGAAGACGTTGTTTCGGAGGGCGGCCTGCATGTCGGGATCGTAAAAATATATTTGCGAAAATCCAGGGGTCTTGTTGTTTGTTGGAAAGACTGATCCGATTCTGTGCATAATCTGTCCGCTAATGCGAAAGGTGAATGCGCCCTTCTTATTGTTGGCAAGATTGTGGTCTAGATTGCATCGCATGGAGGCGAACGCCATTGCTGAGTTGTATTTTCTGATGTTGTGATAGAATGTTTTGCGTCGCAATAGATCCATGATTTTGTTGTAAGGCATGATTTGTGGAAGGGTGATTTGTCCCTTGCTGCAACATATCGAGAAGACTGGGTTGGTCCTTGAGCCGGCTGAGCGTTCTTGTATCCATACCAAAGCGTGGCAGTGAGGGCACTCTGTCATTGCTTGTAAGTTATGGCGCATCTCTTTCTCGTTCACGTCTGGTCCGCAAATAAGACCCTGTGTGAATGGGCGCCGCGCGATTGGTACAGTATGAATCGTGTTGAAGGGACATTGGCGGTTTGCTTTTGTAAGGTGTGATGTTTTCCCGCAAGTGGCGCAGATGCCGCGGGCTTTATTGGAAAGTGGGTAAGGTACGGGTAGAGGAAGGTCCTCGGCATGACTGTATGATGGTACAATAATAAAAGAGTTGCATTAGTGGCTTGTACGTGTTTACAAAGATGAATGGTGTTACTGCTATTCTTTAGCAACTCATTTTGTTCCTTTGCCCTGGCCCCCAACATTTCAATACCTCGCCTTCCTGTAGTTTACTTCTCTTCTTGTCTTGCAGTACAATATATTTCTACTCTTCTATTACACTCTCCTCACTTATTTTCATTTTTATTTTCTGTTCACACCCGTTACGTCTGCCTCAGATTCCGGCAATTGCATGTTTACTCATTAGCCTTCCCAAAAAAACAATAGGTTCATACCTGTGTGGAACAAAGGAGCTTTCATCATCGTCATCTGTGAGATCGTTGTCACTGTCATCGGAAACATAGTGGACATAGTCGATGTCGCTCCCGCTTTCATTGTAGTCGTTTGGCAAGGACTCCATAGCTCTTGATAAAGGGGTTGCTGAAGTGGTTGCCTCCTTTGTTGGTTTATTTGCATTGGTGTTGTTGCTATGCGTGCAAGTGATAATACATCGTAGTGTTATGTTAAATGTTATAGCAGACATTTTCATGCTAAAGCAGATGCGGTCAAGACTCAGTCAAAGTGTTCGTTTGAATGTGCACCTACACGTCATACTGTCTCTTAGGACATAAATAAGATGTGGACCTGGAGTGGTCTGTACCATGACATGTTGAACAGTGTGTCTTGTGCCCCTTACACAAATGGGAAGAAGAGCGACAATGATCTGTCCCATTGCATGTGTTGCAAAAACGTTGCTTCTTGATGGGTGGTCTTAGTAAGAAAGGAGGAGTATTGAGATAAGTCAATATAGTAAGAGTACATGTGGTTCAAAACAAAGATATGCAGTAATAAACAGAAGAGCGGGGGGGAGAGATTTACCTATAGTTGTCACACTTTGTGGACAAAGAGTTGTGATGGCCTGGTCGCAGGCAACTGTCGCATGCCTTGGAAGAGGGTGGGTATGTTGCACATTGAGTTATGGTAGTTGGTGTGTATGGAGATGTAGTGAAGGGCTGTACTACTTGTTGCTCAAATGGTAGGAATTGTTGCGCATGGATGTCGTAGTAAAAAAGAGGGTTGCAATTCAACGGATGATCTGTGAGGGAGTAAAGTGGTACATAGTTGTACGGTTCTTCATATGCTTGTAATGTAGAAGGATTTATCTCTATGGTGTGTTGTTGGAAGTCTTGAAGTTGAGGTTGAAAAAGTGGGTTGTAAAGCTCACATGGAAGGGAGAGCATTGGTAAACCCAATGAATCGATAGGGATGCGGTTTAGGTTGTTTTCGACTTGTAACAGCGGTGTTGACATTGTGTCTTATTTAGGAGTATGTAACTGAGGAAGGAAAATGATGAAGGGGAAAAGAAAACAGGGTAGCTTGGTATACAATAAAAGTAGGCTATGTCCCCACAACCTATTGTGCTGTACTTTACAAACTTCGGTAATTGGACAATATAGCGTCATGACACCTCCAAACTCCCTCTGTATCACGGACATAATGCAGGCAATGTTTGAATATGTTCTATACAAATGCTCCGAGTTGTGTTAGTTCTCAACATTTAGAAAACAATGTCATACGATGAATCATAGTACTTGAAACAGATTGAAGCTTAGTCTTTCGCCTGTAGAATGCATTTCAGTGATGGTGCTCATCCATTTCAATGTGCGACGAAAGGAAAAGTAAATACTCGCTAACGGTTTAAGTACATGCTCGCTAACGGCACTTTGCACGTCAAAAAGAGAAAGAACAATATTCACAGTGAGATCAATGCTTGGCAAATGAAAACGGTAATGTCAATGTTCAAAAAGAGTGTATTGAAGTAAATGGTGAGCTAGCATTGTACGAAAAGTGATGATATTGAACAAATCACGTAAATAAAGAGATAAACAAACGCTTGTTATAAAGTGTGAATTTATTTCATATGCCAAAAAATGATAAAGTACAAATATGGACGTTTGTCGCTGTTAGTATTGCTATGATGGTGTTGCTATAGCGTAGAAAATGAAGTGCAATGTTCGTATTCGCATATGAGAAATGAGGAGTGCAGATAAAGAGATAAAAAGAAGGAAAAGAAAAGAAAAAAGAAAGGCTATTTGAGAGTTGTTGAGAGTCAGAGACTGCATAAAAAAAGATAAATGAGAAAAGAAGAGTGAAGAGTGAAGATAAAAAGGCAAAGAAAAGAACAAAAAAAGACTATTTGAGTGTTGTTGAGAGTCAGAGACTGCCCAAGAAAAATGAAAAAGGGGGTTGGCATCTGGTTTTGAAGTGGGACCATGAACTCTCATTTTTTTTTTTTTCCTTCAGCAATATTTTCCTTTTCTTTTTCTTGCTTGATCTTAATATGCCTTTTTCTTGTCAACTTTTCCTTTTCTTCTTCATTCTCTTCATCGCAGTTATTCTCTTCTTGAATGATACTTCTCTTTTGGTTGTTGTATTTCCCACCGCCAACTTGATCATCGCTCTCGCTCTCGTACCTCTCTTTACCTCTTTTTTCTTTTCCCTTGCCTTTTCCTTTTTCTGTGAGCGCCCCTTTATGCCTTTTCAAATCCAAAGGCTCATTGTCGGTAGCCTCCCACGAAACAGTACCTTCGTCACCAGAACTCTCCTCTACAACATGCGGTCGCTTGGTCGACGATCGTTCGCCATTGAGGAGTGACTTGGAGGGACAGGATGACGATGGATCCTCACAGTGCGTTGAGTTGTCACTGGCAAGAGCAGGTGGGGAGGACATTGTTGCACAGGTAGCAGACTTGGACTTGCACCACTCTTTCCAGACAGCCAAAAAGTCCGCAGGGATGGTGCCAGTAGGAAAGATACCAAGAATACAGCGTTGGCGGCGGACAGCCCTTATGAAGGGACAACAGTCAAATGCTGGTAGTGGGTTCGGGGCGTTTATCTTCCAAGAAAGACAGCGTGCGTTCCAAGGCTTGACGTTTCCAAGCGGTGCCTTGTTCAAGCAGATCAAACAGTTGTAATCTTGCGCGTCTGTACCCTGGCAGAGACGGTGGCCCTTGAAGCCCCAGTGGTGGCGACAACTTAACACCGTGTTACCTGACTTGTCCTCATACTGACTTGGTAGGTCGCCACCTATGCTGAAGAAGGTGCCATCATTCACCGTATAGTACTGGCTCCCTCCATTGCCATCAGAGGAGGCGGATTGACTTATAGCTGTTGGCGGCTGGCCGGTAGTTGGGATGGGGAAGTGGTCAACACCCACGTTAGGTGCATCTGGAGCGGATGCTGTGACTGCTGTAGGAGGAAGCTGTGGAATGGCGCTCGGATCGACATGTGTAGTTGGTGCAGACGCCACGGCAGAGACCATACTTGGAGAGACGGGATGGGTACCCATGTTCGCCGGTGAAGTGGCAATATTTTTGAAAGCGTCGGCAATGGTGGGCACAGGTGGAACGATCTTGGCGACTTTTTTCTTTATGAGGCCGTTGGAGGTATTAGGGTCATAGAGGCTCGGGTCGTGGTAGGTAATAGCGAAGTCCTCTGGAATCACATCGTGATGAGCCTCGTGAGGATCATGGGCAATTATGTTGTTCTTGCTAATGTCGTTGCTGCTGTCGTTGCTGCTAGAGTTACTGGGTTTGTTGCTGGTGTTGTTGTTGTGAGCGCGCTGATTGTGAAGGACTGCCTTTCCTCTTCCCTTTCTACCCTCAAGTGGTGTAGCAGGGGAAAGAAACTGGCTGTTGCCGTTGCTGTGGTTGGTGTTGTTAACCGTCTTTGGTCTTCCTTTTTTGACAGTCGCAGAGGTGTAATAATTGGGCTGAGGTTGCTGTGGTGTAAACTGAAACTGGTATGGCGATGAGAGGGGTTGTTGAAAAGAGGGAAGAAATTGTTGAGATGAGGAGAGCTGCTGAGGGGGCAGATGTTGTAAAGTGTAAGGAAAAGGCGAGTTGGAATGTGGCTGAGGGGGAGAGAGGAAGCTGTAGCCGGAATGTGGGTAGTTGGCCATTTGTGTGAGATACTCCTGAGGAAAAGGGAAATGACCGGGCAGTTGAGGGAGAAGAAATTGGGCGGTTGGATACCCTGTGGTTGATGTGGGCATGTTGATATCACCGTTGTAGTCTTCCTCTTCCCCTCCTTCTCCTTCTTCCACGCCTTCCACACTTTCCTCCTCTGTCTTGTCAAGCTCCGAGTCAAGTGGTTTTCCTTTAGAGGGAATTGCACGACGCGTAGATGACGCCTTTCCTTTGGGAAAGTGAGAAGGAAGGTTGCTAATTGATAAAAAATAAAATGAAATCAGAGCATCAATATTGAGTAAACTAAAAAAACCAATAAACCTTAACAATCAGTATATAGCGCATAGCAGAGAGTAAAGTTTAAGTACCTTCCAACCTGCGTCCCATCGCGAAGTATAATTGGAGGCCTTGGTTCAGAGGAAGGCTTATTATGTCCTTTGGGTGTTTTTGCCATTGTTGGTTTGATGAGTAGGGGATGAAGCTATGTGGTTGTGGGAGAAATTCGAAGGTGTGAACATAATAAGAAAGAAGAAAGAAAACAAATATAAAGGCGTTGGCCTCAAGAGGTTTTATTGACGCGGTACGGTTTTTAAGAAACGCATTATGTAAGACATCGGCCCCTAAGTACTGATGTCGGTAGCTGCATTGGGCTGCTCCTGTGTATTAACTCTGCAGCCTTGCATAATAAAGAACAGACTCTCTCCTTCCATTAACTACCAAGTTTTAGGTTGACTGGCATACTAAAAAAAAAATGGCAGAATATGCAAGGCACCAACTGAAAAAAAAGTATCCTCAATGGACAATGCAATGCATCGGTGCAACAAAAAAAAGAACTAATCCTCCATTGGCAGAGAGAACGCGAACAAAAAGCTGAATCCATAACCACAGGGAGAAACTCGGAGAAAAAGTTACATGCACAATGACCGACCATGTCAGCAGACAGAGATAAAGTTAGGGGGAAAATAGTTATAGTCAACGCAGTCTAAGTCCAGGAACAAACAAAAAAACTGTTGTATGGGTGATCAGCAACAAAAAATGAGACAGGAATTTCATAACCTGGAACAACAGTATAGAGCGGCAAATCAGAAGCAACTATGGATGGCATTGGTCAATCAAAAAAAGGGGTAGCCACAACATCGCCTTGAATAGAGGTCACAGCAGAACTTAGAACGACTAAGCCCACTCATGTTAATAAGGTAATAAGACAAAAAAACAATAGTGAGCCGCACATCCATTGTAATAGTATGATTAAAAAAAGGAAGGAGCGAACGCGTTCAATCACAGTACTTGAGAATTAATCGCCATGTCAACGATTGCTGCTTCTAGAGCATCAAGCATCAATGACTCCTAATAGTCAAGAACCTGCTGATCATACTCATGGTCAACTTACTCAAGAGAGCTAGGATCTTCACACAATCTATCGCCTCTGATAAAGTAGCCTGTAAGAGAGCGGTTTGTAGGACCGCAAGTCGACATCCAGCAGTTCCAAAGCCTCCTTACCGTCTACAATACGGAGTGTCGGTAGAATCAGTAGTAAGAACATGACTGGAGAACATTGTATGAACTATAGAGAGAGGAAAGAGAGAAAATAGAGAGGGAACGACAACATGAGCAACTGAAGGGAGGGAGGAATTTTAAGAAAAAATGGAGGAAAAAAAGAGTAGAGACAGCGAAAAAAATAAGCAAAAAAAGGAGCGGTTGGAAGAAGTAAAAAAAAGAAAAGAAAAAAAGAGAAGAATTCTCCGAAAAAAAAAGAAAAAGAGAGAAAAAAGAGAAGAATTGGCCGAAAAAAAAGAAAAAGAGAGAAAAAAAGAGAAGAATTGGCCGAAAAAAAAGAAAAAAGAGGAGAATTCACCGAAAACAAAAAAGAGAACAAATAGAAAGGAAGATGATTGGACCAAAAAGGTATACAAAGGGAGGTGATTGGACAACAACTGTGACCAAAAGTAAAACCGTTTCAAAGTTCATAAGTCCCATAAGTCACGTGAATTGGGCAAACTCAAAGATTCCTTTAAGAGTGTTAGAACATAATGGAGACCCTTGGTCCAAGGTTATCAGTCACATCATATGGTCAGCGACTGCAGCTCCGTCTCCTGTTTCTCAGTGGGTCAAAAAGGCAAATTAAAACACTTCCTACATTCTAAATGACAGCTGAGAAACCCAAGAAAAGTTCTTTTATACAACACGTAATGTAACATAAACGGCGCGCGGGCATTTAGCAACTTGAATCGAAGCATAAATCGCTGTGCATCAGATCTCGGTCATAATGCTCTCGCATTGATACATAAAGAGAGTTGAGGCTTCCTGCAAATTCCATGGAAGGGATAACTGGCTTGCGGTGGTCAAGCATTCTTAGCAATACTACTTTGGAACTTTCGATGAGGTACAGTCAGAAACCAAGTGTGCGGAGTTGGTAGGAAAGTGAGCTGAAATCGACAAGCTGATCGCACTTTTACTCCAGTGTTAATAAAGGCGTATGCGTGAAGGCAAAGGAGTGGCAAGGTCAAACTGACAGCAGAATAGGCGGTTACTCAACATTGATCATGGTTCCACAAAGAAAATTTCAAGGCAGCTGAGGTGAAACTCGAGGATAGGCAAGGCAGATTAAACACTTTGTTAGTCCATGCCTGTATTGCTTGTGCAGTAATTATACGTGGCTTTTGTTTTACTCTGCCTTCTGCTTTGCTTTGCATTGCATTTGCATTTGCATTTTCCTGTGCATTTTCCTGTGCATTTTCCTTTGTACCTTGCCATTTCCTTTGCCTTTTTCTTTGCCTGTAAGTCGATCATGGTTGCACAAGAGGAATTTCGAGAGAACCGAGTCAAAATATCAATGGGGCGATAAGACAGGATGTTTGCTCCCCCGCCGCACCTAGTCTGCCTAGATCACTGTGACAGGCCATGACTATTTCTTTCGAGTTGGAAGACCGCTACGCCTTCACGCCCTCCTGCGGGATGATCACGACGATTACAACAATCGGGCTACCTGCATACTCCGCCGTTGAGAGAAAATTACACGAATCGGTTTAATTGCGCGCTAAAAGACGCCGTCGTGAGAGATGAGCCCGTTCAAAGACGCCGTTGTGAGATTTGAGCTTCTCATCATTCATTCCCCGATCCGCCGCTCTTGTTATCATCTTTTTTGTACCTCCCTGTTATATCCTTACCAGGTATCCTGTCTTATACTTGCTTGTTCCTTCTGGCACCTTTACCCGATGATTATTAAGCTGGTAAGTCACAACAGGGAACCTTGTTGATCCACACATATATAGACCCCCTCTTTAGCCCTTTGCAACTTCCTTCCTTCCTTCTCACACACCTTCCTGCTGCACTCTTTCACACTCTTCTCTCTCATTTCACAACATGACAAAGCCTTTCACCCTGTTGGCTCTGCTGGCTCTCCTCACTCTGTATGTTGTGCAAGCAGCAGATGTCTACTGTTTCTGCCACAACTGGCTGCAACAAGTTATGAAGACCGAGACAAAGCAATGCCTTGGCTTGGGAACAGTTCCTCAATTCAAGAAAATCAACAGCAAGGGCGTTGTTGTTTACAGCAGCTGGCCCAAGAAGGAGTGGAGAAACAACTGGCATAAGTGCTGTGAGGATGCTTCTATCACGTCCACCGGCTTGACATGCAACGAATAACCCTTTCCGGTGACCCCTCCCCCCTCACCTTCTGTCCCTGTCCCATCCATCCGGTCTCCTGCCGTCTCCGCACCGTCCGCCGTCTCTGCTCTTGGACCCTTAAACCTTGTGCCCTCGTACATCTTTCAGCAACATGAATAAAACCTTAAACCCAATTTAAGTAATTTCGTATGTCTCTCACCTTGTCATGAATGAGCTGTCTGAAGTGGTGCCCAACATCTGATGGAAAGGTCATGGCAACATGGCAACTGCATTATGTACTTGCGCATGGTCGAGTACAGTGGAGAGTTTTTAAAAGTGAAGACTGACAAAAAGGTGGTCAGGATGAGAATGGAAGTGAAGGAAGAAAAAGGGCGCTTGGAAAAAAAAAGGGGAAAACGAGTGTGTGCGCGAGAGTGTGTTTTTTAAGTTGGTATTATTTTGGGTTGAATTTTGGTGTAACACCAGTTAAACCCTGTAACATGCTGGGTCATGACTTGAGCAAGAACAGGGGAAAAGAGAGAAAGAGAACGAGCGAACAAGGTGAAAACGAGGGAGCCACGGTAGAAATGTGCACTTTAACAAAGGCTGAGCTAGAATATATCAAGACTGGGGAACTAAAAGTAGAGGGCGATGGTGCTAATAGTGCTGTTGAGAGAACTGCAAGGAACAAATAAGATTTGTGGCGTCAGAATGACATCACATGAGAGTGAGGCGAATAGCTTAGTGCTTGATCTTGCAACCGTACGAGCCCGCTGGAGGCCAGGGGTTCTTAGGGTCGCGGTAGCCAGGCTTGCACTTGATCTCGCCTCCAGATTTTTTGCAGCAGGCCCTATACTTTTCGACAGAGGATCCAAAGTTGGGTGTGTCACAGACATTCTCGAACATGGTGCCACCAGCGAGGATGCAGCACGAGGCATCATATTTGGGACGGAAGCAAGAGCAGATGCCGTATTCAATCAGCTTATCGTCTTGAGCAGCAGCCATGCCGGTGATCGAGACCAACAGCAGAGCAAGAGAAGAAACTTTGATATGCATGATGAGCTACAGATCTCGGGGAAAAGTAACAAAGGTTGGATTCATCACAGGATAGGTTAGTTATGAACAACACTGTGCTCTTCCGTGAGTGTAATCGAGAGAAAGTTCTGTTATATAGCCTTACGATGGTTTTGCGAGAAGGATTGTTCGTGTGGCGGCTTCTGCGACGGTGCTTGTGATGGCTCTTAAAGTAGTTGTTGTGAAGGTTGAAAGTATTGATGCGAATATAGAAGGACGCTGGGTGCGCGCTTCCTTTATATACGTGTAGACAGTAAAAAAAAGAAACGATTCGAGCTGTTACCATCCGGGCATGGCGAGCTGGATGGTACACCAAAGCAATAAAGATATTGAGAGGAGGAGTGAAACCACAAGGACCAAAGGGATGCAGAGAGAAAAATAGAGAACGCTAAAAGATCAAGGCGATGCAGAGAGAAAGTGAACAGCGGGCGCTGAAGATCATGGGAATGCAGAGTGAAATAAGACAAAGGACGCCTAAGGTAACAAACATGAAAGTGAGTTAAAAATAAACGGGAGAAGGCATGCACACGCACCACTGCGCAAACGTATACGCTTTTTTTTTTCATCAACACCACATGAAGTAGTATATTACTACTGCTTTGTTTTCGTCAAGTTTGTATTCTTCGGTTCGTTATACCTTAGTGCATTGTGGCCAAAAATAAGTATGAGGGGTGAGGGAAGGTCAGTCAATCATTCAGGCGTTGTGCCAAATCTACGGCCTTTCATTGGCAATGTAGAAGAGCGGGTGTCCTCTCTTTTTGTTTAACAGCAAGTCCACACCCATCCAAGAACCCACCCGGGATAGAAGGTGAGACATGGTAACAAAAGGAAGAAAAAGCGTGCTAAAAAGGGATTGACCGAGAATCTGGAAGGATATTTTTATCCTTTTTTGTCTTTGTCTCGTTTTGTTATTGCACCGTGCATTGATAGCTTATTTGCAAAACAAAAGACGGCGTCGCTTTGTTAAAAGCGTCCCCTTAATAAATGATTGGCTTGTCCCTTCCTTTTTTTACGCCCATCACCTTTTCACCTCTTTTGTTTTTTGTATCGCCAGAGTCTACCTTTGGTTGTTCTGTTGTTACTGAGCGATTAGTTACGGAGTCGAAATAAAGAAATTGCTAAAGGAGAACAGAAAGAGGGTAGTCGATGGGTGGCAAATATGTTGCCCCTATTGTTTTATTTTCTCAACCTTAACGTCTAAGAATTGAGAGGAGCGTGGCTTGTAATGGAGGAGAGTGAGTGAGGGTGGTGTTGTGTTGTGCCCGGCGTTTCTTAGATATATGTCTTTTTCACAGGCGACGCATAGTGCAAAAAAAAAAAAAAAAAAAAAGCACGTTTAAAGATCATGGGATTGCTGAGGGAAAAAAAAAAACGGCGACGCTAATACAGAGAGAAAAAAAGACGGCGGCGCTAAAGGATCATGGGGATGCAAAAAAAAAGAGAGGGCGTAAAAGATCAAGAGAGTGGGCGTAAAAATCAAGGGATGCCGTGAGAAAAAAAAAGGCAACGACACTAAAAGATCAAGGAGATGCAGGGTGACAAGGGAGACGTTAAAAAATCAAGAGGATGCCGCCCAACTTCCTTATGACTGCTTTTTGAACCTTAGTCGTTCGTCCTCCCTCTCAAATCAAGCATCATCCCGCAACTAGCGCACATTACCTGTAACCGTTATTCATTCAAGGTGCGTTGTAAGCCTGCTGATTCGCTCTTCCTTCTTTCGTTTTTCCCCATTCTCTGTCCTACAAGAGCGGCGTGCTCTTGACGTTTATGCTCAATTGCAACGTCCGCGTTTATTTTAGGTATAAAAAGGGCGTACTTTCCGACGTCCTGTATCGAGATACACTTGACCCTACTTCAGCACTTCAGACACACAATAGCATAATCAACACTCGCAACGCTCATAACAACGCCTCCGCAACTGCCGTCACACACCTAAGCTTCCTTGATCAGATTCGGGTAGGGGTTTTTGAAATGGCTCTCGTAACGTTACTTGAAGAGATGAACGACAATGAAAGGGGTTTTGGTCTGCAATACTTAAAGATGCGCTATGTGCCTTCCATTAGAAACAATGTTGAGTACCAAGAGACTGTCTCTGCTCTCTTTGATGTTTCATGGAGTACTGGCGATTGTGCTGCTTGCTTACACTTGTACCCAAGTACAAGCAGCGACGTTGGATATCTATGGATGCTCTGGAAGAAATTTCCAAGGCGAATGCCGTTCATTTTCTTGTGGGTACCAGGATTGTTGTCGCTTACCAGAGTTCTTCCAGACAAGGCTGGTCTCGGTCAGGGCGACCGGAGCATACAACGTCCGACTTTTTACTGATGCTGGTTGTGCTTACCATTGTAATGATAACGACAATGGAGCTCGGTTTGTCGATCATGAAGGATGGACCAACATCGGTGCAGCTGCGTACGCTTGTGTCGATGGCCCCTATTAAGCCAGCCTTGCCTTCTGTCTGCTATATATAAATCTTTATCTCTTTGACTATCATATCTTTAATTGACGGTCACGTGTATTCCGCCTTTCTCTAATTGATGATTATTTTTATTTAAACGATGTCTAATTGAAAGACATCTCCAATACCTCCCTCTCTTTCCTGCCATCCACTTTTACAATGCACCTTTCTCTCATCCTTCTCGCGTCTTATTCAATACCTCTTTCTCTCCCACTCCCCCCTTTCCCATAGCCAGTCTCACCTCCTCGCCTTTCTGCACATATCTCTAATAAGCTGATTCTCTACCTCTCATCAACCCTTCCCCCGTGTCTAATCTCAAAGTGCTCTCTGCTGCTTATCCATCACCACTCATTCGCAAGCGCACATTTGCTAATGTCAGTTAGAAATAGTCATTTACTTTTCCATCACTTCACCTCTCCTCGTCCATCATCACTCTTCACCTTACCACTGTCTCGTACATGCATCCTTCCTCACCCCACATGTGCCACTGTGTCTTTTAACTGTCGCTGCTGGCCTCCTTTTTATCACCTCACCCTCCTTTTTTACCACTGTTTCTGTTTTATGGTTCATTACCACTCTCCACCTTCACTGCTCTCCACATCTGCTGCCATATCTCCTTTTCACACACACTTTTGCTCCCTTGTCCTCTCTTCAGATATGCGATCTCCCACCATGAATTGAAACTTCGCCTTGTCTTCATTGCTCAACACCCTTTTTGTTCACTCTCTCAACCACTCTGCCGCTGTTTCACATCCTTCATCGGCGTTCTCATTCTTAGGTCATGTAATCATGTACTTTTGCCACTGTCATTGTCCCGTTCTCTTTGATCGTTGGTGTTTGCCTCCCCATCATCTTATGACTTTGGCAGTGCCACCGCCCCTTGATTGCTCTTCTTTTTCTCTTATTCCCGCGCTCTTTAAATGCCACCTTCGGTACTCCTCTGACCATCTTTGTTCCCCCTAGCACACTTTTTGTCAGGTTAATTGCCATCTACATTTTGCCAATGTGTCCACACCCCGTTGTCCACATCACATGATGCCATACCTCTTACACCTCTTCTCTCATTGCACTACTCCTATGACATATCTTCATAACATGTTGCAACCAGGGCGTTCATGCCTTTCATCATTGGCCGTTACCACCATTCACACCCTCACGGTTCACAATTGGTCACTTTTCTTCTGTCGTTCTTATCTTCCTTATTAATCGTTCTTCTAGATATCCCTCCTCTCCCTTTTCCATCCGAAGATCTTTGTTTTGAGCTTGAGTACATGAATTGGGGGAGGGGGAAGGGAGCCCCAGCTGGCTGGACCATTCGTTTCTGATTCCAATTGTGTGACGGGCGGGTTATTTGTGCTCGCACGGTTCCAAAGCTGAATCCAGGGAGTCTGCACCTTGTTAACGCAAGAATGCCCCTGTCTGGACCTTCTCTGGTCGAGGAGCAACGGTTTATTCGTTTCTTTGAAAGTGAGATCGAGGATAGGCCTTTAATAATGATTTGTGCAACAAAAGCCTAAATTTCATAATCTCGTAGTGACAAGGTTACTCCTCTGTTTACAATACCCCGTTCAATTGAAGTCATCTGCAATAGATTCTTCTCTGCCAGTAATCGAAACTAACATTAGCAGGAACATCGCAAGGCCTTACCACCTTGCAACGTAACCCCATGTAGTATGATCTTGAACCCGAGAGTCTACATATTCAACTAGAAATCGGAAAAGGCGGTATTCGTCGCGTTTTAGCACGGATTCTGACTTAGAGGCGTCGGCCATCTCCTAGCGGATGATAGCTTGCGCCGTAACTCTAGAACTTTCTCTGTCTTCTAAAGAAACCACAAAGACGCCGCCTACTTATCTTTGTTGCGAACACACGACGGCCGTTGTGAAACTATGGAATTTTTAACGGTTTATCAAATGGCACACGCCGGTTTTTGGTGACATGTCAATCTGGGCTCTCTTTCACTATGGATGAGAAACATATACCAAATATTGCTTCTTCCTTCGGTAACGTTTATATTCCCCTTTCCCCTTTCCCCCAGTTGAACAAGGTTCAGGAAGCTTGATGGAACGGCGTTGAAATCGGGAGCGCAGCCTGGACTTGCGCAAATATGAAGGTTTGGACTCAGGACTAGAATGTCTAGATAAGATGTGCTTGCCGCTTTTTTTTTCGCGGCCTTTCTAAATGACATATGACCACCAGTACCGTTCCCGTACAGTACACAAGGGAATAAAGTCTTGTGTGGGAGAATAATGATTGAGCAAAATGTTGTGAGAAACGTTACTCTTCAATCTCCAGGCGAATCGGAGCACCTTCATTTGTGTAGAACATACTATTGTACTTTGTATATAAAAAGGCCTATTCCCCTCATCATGTTGTTCGTCAATTTCCTCTCAACAACGTTATGTAATTCTCTCTCCTCTTTCCTGACCCTCTTTGTTTTTCTTTTCCGATCCTTCATTCTTGGGAATCTGTCCCTTCAAGTCTGCTAATCTATTAAACCGTCTAAACCTCTTTCTAATTATTTTCTCTTTTATATTATAGACCACTTGATCCAAAAAAAGACAAAATGCTCAAAACTCTCGTCGTCTTGCTGACTCTCTGTGCCATGATGTCTTTTGCTCAGGCATTTTACAAGGTCGAATTCTGGAATTACAAGGGCACATCCGCCATTTTGGCCCATTTCGATGGCAAGCGAGAGTGCTTCTGCGTCAAGAACACCCAAACGGCCCGGATTTACAACAGGGACGGAGGAGATGTCAAGTTGTTCTCGACCAGCGATTGCACTGGAAACTTTGTTCGTCTTGATATTACCGAGACTCAAAAGAACACTGAATGGGTCAATAGCTTTTCCATGGGCAAGGCCAACATCGCCTCCATTGGCCCAAAATCTTGCCCCGACTACTTTGCTTAAAAATCTGAGATCAATAAAACACACAAGGAGGTGCACCTTTTTCTCTTATTCTACTACATTTGCGATTGTCTGTCCCTCTTACCTTGTGAGTACTCAACAAAGTTCTGCAATTGACGACCAATGAAGTTCAAATGCAACGGACAACTGCATCCGTTCTCATTTTGCTGTTCTTGCTTCAGTAAGCACTAAGACATCCGGCTTGCTTCACTGGCATAGATCAGATTTACCAATGAACCAATGGGACCATTGCAAAAAAAAAAAAAAAAAAAAAGGATACATGTAGTCCAAACGCAAAAAATTGTGTCGTTTGTTCATGTAACTCTGCTGAGAGCTCCTGTATGTAACTTAACTCAAAAGAGCGCCGCGTGCAAAAAAAAAATCAAAATTTCAAAGTGACCAATTGCACACTTTTCACTTGAGCATTTTTGTCTGCCAGGTACAGGACCCTGGATCTCATTCAGAACACGCCGCTCTTAGCAAATTGGCTGGATTCATGATCGGAAGCAAAAACAGTCTAAAAGTGAGCGGCGTCTTTTTTTTGAAAAAATACGATGGTGACATTGACTGTTGCACAAAGCTCATCGGAACATGATCGCAAGCCTTCTGTTGTTTTTACTATTGCCCCATGGGTAAATAATACTACGACGCGCCGCTTTTCTCTTGTTAAAAAGGGGGCTCTCAAATGGTTTATGCGGGTTAGTGTAATCGCGATCAAAAGAACAAACAAACACGCGGAGAAGGGTTCTTCCCATCCCATCTTCCTTTCTCTCAACGGTCAGGGAGGGAGTCCCATTCCTCCTTTCGCTGTCTCGTCTGTCTTATCCAAATATAAATAAACGACATCCCCACTAATTGATTCACCACCTCCATTTCCCCATCACACAAAGTAAGCTTCTTCTTTCCCTTTCCCACACTCTTTTTTTTGGATATTCAGATTTTACACCGACAGGCCCCATTAACACTGCTTGACTTGTCTTCTGCTTTAGACCACTTTTAACAACAAAATGCTCAAATCAGCCCTCGTGTTGGCACTCTTTGCAGCCATTCCTTTCGCTCAAGCCTATGAGATTAACGTCTGGAATGACGCCGGAAAGAAAATCTCATTGTTCGAGGACCCAGGCTTCAGAACTTGTATTTGCCTCAAGAACACCCAATCCGCCAAGATCTACAACAAAGATGGAGGAGACGTCAAGTTGTTCTCTACCAGCGATTGCACAGGAAACTTTTCTCCGCTTGTAGTGGGTAAGACTCAATCCAATGCTCAGTGGGTCAACAGTCTTTCTATTGGCAAGTCTGGTATCCCTTCTTCGGGCCCTCTTACCTGCCCCAACTACTTCAACGTTTAAACAAGTGACAACAAAGAGCAAGCATTCTATGTTGCATTCAGCACAATAAAAAAACAGGCAAGCTGTTTCTTATTTTTACTATTGATGCCTATGAGTGCAAGGTACAGAGTGCAAAAAATTTAAGTGCAATTGACTATTCACAAACACGAAGGTGATGTGTCAGCGATGGACAATGATAAAATCAACCAAAATAACATTATTAACATTACTTTTCAATAGGACGTTCAATTCTATATGATAAGGAAGGTCAATCGGGGTGAAGTCTTGCTGACTGCAGTTTGGATGGAACATTGAATTGAAAGGTGACCACTTTCCCTGGTAAAAGTGCCCTTGCTCAAAAATATAGTTCGTACTCAACAACCACAATCTACGTTAGTCTAATGAAGAAGATAAACATGCCGCGCAGCACTCAAACACGGCGGTCCGCAATTTGACTTTAAATCCAACTTGATATAAAAAAGACCTCCACCTTCCACCATCATGCAGTCCACCATCTTCATCTCTTCCCTAACACATATTGTAAGTTTGGACTCCCCTTCCCATTCAATCTACACACTCTAGTTTGTTGGTCTTCACTTCTCATACATCAAGGCAAAGAGCAAACTTACCATCTGAACCTCCCCCTACACCCATTTGGCTTACATTTACTTTAGACTTGGATCAACAAAATGGTCAAATCACTCATCTTACTCGCACTCTGCGCCGCCGTCGCAGTCGCCAACCCGGTTGTGTATACCAGGGCTGACGTCATCAACAACAGCGGCAAATCCCATCAGCTTTTAGTTGATAAAGACAACAGATCGTGTCTTTGCCTCAAGAACACACAGACTGCCAAGATCATCAACAGGGATGGAGACGACATGAAGTTGTTCTCGACCAGCGATTGCACTGGTAACTATTCTCAGCTTGGAAAGGGCAAGACTCAGATTAATGCTCAGTGGATCAACAGTGTCTCCATGGGAAAGTCTGGCGTCCCATCGATTGGCCCTTATAGGTGCCCAAACTACTTTAACCTTTGAATCAGTAATAAATTCAAACAGAGAGCAAACTCAATCCTGGTAATAACCTAAACAGAGATCAACTCCGAGTGTATTGCGTATGTCTGTTTCTTGGTAGATCAATTAAATATTTATGACTGCGTCATTGCAGAGTCAAGACTGCCATTGAGTAAACATATAAAATGTTCAAGCATGGAAGATATAGGTCGCACTTGTGAAGTCTATTCACCATAATCGACAGGACCACTTTGCAGCAGGTTATGCTATTGTCCATCGTTCTTCATCCATCTTGGAAATGAATCGACTAGAAATCCTTAGTGGGTCTTGTATCTATTTACCTTATGCACTAATAACAAAATGGCGTTCATTGCTTTATGTTCTCTTCCCCTCTTCTCTCCAACTCAACCTATTGCACACTTTGATTTCACAGTTCAATGCTACCACTTTGATGGCCTAGACTGCGCATGCTCAAAAAATATCTTTCGTTCTGCCACACTCCTGTGAAAGAGTCATTGTCATTGCGATTTGCGAACACGCCCCTCATACATTTCACACGTCGATGGATTTCATTAGAGCCTGTCAGTCTATGGTCTAGTTCAGTCAACCGTGGCTCAGGATCTATTCAATAAGGTTATAATACGTACAAGGAAACTGCCCTATGCCATCAAAACTGTTTAATTGTGCAGATCAGACGGGATGCGGCGGGTTTAGTTGTAAATGATTGTGGCTGAGTGGAATAAGTTTGGCATACAAAAACAGAGGGAGCGGCAGACACATAACGCGTATCCCGTTTTCTCTCAATCTTTGAGTTACACACTATTGTTCTTTTTTCAATCTTCGCTTTATGGTTTATTTTTAACCTTCACTTTTCAAGGCGGCAGGTTGTCTGAATGGGACGGCGGCTCGCAAGCATTCTGCTTGAGTGAATCTATCATTGGAGAACCTTTAAACTGCGCCTCTGGAAAAAAAGAAATGAGAAAAGAAGCAGAAGTTACTGTTCTTTCAAACAAATCAATGTAGCAATAGGCTTAGTCTCAGCATATCGAAGCAACAAGGCCACTCTACTGCATACGATACCCCGTTCAATAAAAATCGTCTGCAATGGATTTATGTATCCCAGCCAACATTTGAAACTATCATTGGCAGGAACATCACAGGGACTTACCGCCATGCAGCATAACCCCATGTAGTATGATTTTGAGCCCGAGGCTCTATTTGTATTCGACTAAGAACCGGAAAAGGCGATAATCGTCAAGTTCTAGCATGGATTCTGCCTTGGAGGCGTTCAGTCATAACCTAACGGATGATAGCTTTTGGCCATTGTCTGCCCAGGCAGGCCCAAATACCAATTATCCGAATGAATGGTTCCCCTCGTTCTGAGTTCCATTACTATTGCAACAACATTTCATGGGTAGGGTAGAACTAACCTGTTTCATGATGGTCTAAACCCCAAGTCTTGTTCCCTATTAGTGGGTGAACAATCCAACGCTTACTGGATTCTGCTTCAGTATGATAGGAAGAGCCAACATTGAAGGATCAAAAAGCAACATCGCTATGGAAGCTTTGCTAATGAAAAATGGGAGCACACTAATAAAGTAACTCAAAGGCAAAGCGGAGAGGTAAAGCAGAAAGGCAAAGCAAAAGGCAATGCAAAAAGGCAAATCAAAAAGGCAAAGCAAAAAGGCAATGCAAAAAGGCAAAGCAAAAAGGCAAAGCAACAATAATGCATGTTCGAAGTTCGAGGTTTCTATTTTTATCATACCATCGAGTTTTCCTCAGTTCCCTTGAAATTTTCTTTGTACAACCATGCGCAATCGAGTACCCTACCCTTAGTGTAGTTTGTTAACAATAAGAAGGAATTGGTGAAACGGATAAAAGTTAACGGGTAGGCGGATGAAAGAAAAATCGTCTCTCTCAGTTTTTCTCTAACTCGTCTTGACCCTCGGCTCGGGTCAGGGTATCCATGCTTTTTTATATGTTGTTACACGAACAACACTGGGCTATGCTAGACTTCGCCATGGTTCTCTCTGCATATATTGGAACTTTGAGTGTGTGTTTTCTTTTTTTTTTATTTCCAATTTGACCACACCTTCCCTTTGCTGCTCTCCTCCGCATTGCTCCACTCATCACAGTCCTCTCTTGTCCACAATCTCACCCGTACACACATCCCCTTTTCCCCACCCTTTCGTTTTTCTTCACCAAATCCTCTTCTCACGAGTTCCAACTCTTTGCATTCGCCTTCTCATTATCGATTACTCAACGACCACCAAAGGTACCGCAGAAAGACTACGATCACAATGTACAGCGAGTCTTCAACGTTGTCGATATCATCTAATTAAAGGCTTCATACACATGTTTTCCATTAGGTCCAACATGCGTCGTTCTGCGAAGAGTGCGTTGATTGAGGCAAAACGCCACATCGACGCTGCTGAAAAAGCTCAAAGCACCAAAGACATTATCAAGCAGTACCGGAATGCAAAGAATATCCTTGCAGAAGTTGATACCAGGAAGGAGGATGCACCTTCTCTGAAGGACATGATCGCTACGTTCCTTGAGCTTGCCGATGTTTTGGAGAACAAGGGTCCAGCCACGCAGGACAGGGCGGAAAAGTGCAGACAAAGAGCTACTGCCCTAAAGTAAGTTTCCCTATTTCTTTTACTTCTCATTTGGCAATGTCTCGGTAGTATTTTAGGACCTCTCTAACCCTATAACAACACTTGCATTCTGTTGCTATTAGGCAAGAACTCAACAGAATCAATACCATTACGACTACCGTCACTATGTCCTTGCTCGGAGTACCGCAGATAGCCGTTTCGTAGTTGTCAAAAAGCACCACCACAATTGTTACTGTTGCAAACAATTCAGCTGCAGCCTCACCAACTACCTCCAATGGAAACATTGCTATCCCTACTAGTTATATCCCACAACAGCAGCATCACTCTACTCCTCAAGCAACCGTCTCTCTTTCAGCGGCTATTGGATCACCAAAAACTTCGCTCTTCTTCAGCAAGAAGGCGGTTCGTGAGACTTATGTCTATCATCTGCCTGCACCTGGCGAGCAATTTGAAACTACCCGTCAACTCGCCTACTGTCTTGCTCTGTTGCAGGACTCAGTTGACGAAACCCACCTCGATCCCGATACTCTCAAGTGGCGACGCAACACTTTGAAGAACCCTGATGAGATTATCCGTGTGGAGACTATAACTCGCCAAGTCGTCACAAAGTTCGTCAAGGATCAAGTAAAGGATGCCACAGTAGTCGAAGAAGTTGTTCAGTTGGCCCAGGTCCTCCATAAGGAAACATCTCGAAATCTCCTCATGTCCTTTGTCGACAAAGTCAGCAAGTCAGACCTATTGCATTTGCATGCAGTGGAGAGGTTAGCAATGGTGATTCAAGGAGCCACTACTGGCTCAATCACACCGGATGACCTCGTGACCATTCTTAAAGTCCTTTACACGCGACTCCCGACCCTCCATAGTCCTTCAGCGACTCATTTATGTCCTCTCCTGCTCTCTGTTTCGCAAGTCTTGGATGCGATGGTGATTGCCCAAGTCGGAGATGTAGACCGTATCACCCTCCATGAACCATTGACTGCTCTTCTTCTTGAGTTGGAGTCACACCAGAATCCCTGTGTGGTTTTCCAAGCAAAATACGCTACGCAGGCGCTGTTGAATGTGTCTAACAACGAAACGATTTGGCAGGCTGGATTTAGGCGCGGATGGTTAGTTTTGAAAGGAGCTGCAGGATTCGCCAAGATGCCTGATCCCAGAGACACCAAAGACGCGCTCGAGGCGCTGGAAACTCTTTATAAAGCTGGCAAAGGAGCCGTGCGAGTGTTCAACAACACCTTGGTGGCTGTCAAGACCGGTGAAATGCCCACATTCACTGCCAAGGGTGGCTTCAAGTTTAAGCGGATCTGGTATCCAACCCTCCGCAATGCAGAGGAGTATATTCGGACTGGTGATCTTGTGGAATTCAAGGAGCTGGTGACCAATGCGTCATGCCGACATCAACTCAACTTTCAATTGGGGATTTGCCAATTGCTCGGACGGTTTGCGGTTGACATTCAATGGGATCTAGAGTCACGGCAAAGCACTCTTGCTTTCCTTGGAGCTCTCTGTCAGACTGACGACATTTGGATCCGACATGAGAGGGTTGAACAGGTCATTCTCGACATGATCTCTGTCCTGGCCGTCAATCACGGATCCAATTTTGAAGGTATGCTCATCTCACACGCCAAGTTGGGTAGTCGGGAGCCCAATTGCTAAAATTGCGACTACCAGCTGCTGACATTTTTGTTTAATACTCTCAATTTACTTTATAGGCGCAAAGGCTTTGCAGGGAATGATTCAACAACAGCACTTGGCGCTCACACCACTCACCGACCTAAAGTCGCATCCTTGGTACGATTTCTTGTCTTTGAATCCGACCGGTCATGCTACTCCAACAAACACTCTGCTTATGGCCGTCCAAAATAAGAAACGGCACGAGGAGAGAGTGAAAGCGATCCAATCCGGTGTTGAGTACATAGCGGAGCAACTTCGTCCTTCGCAATCTAGCCTGAAAGACATTAAATCTGCCCTTGAGACCTACCATTCACCAAACCTCAAGATTTTTCGCCTCTCGGGAGATGGGTTGGATATAGACTCATGTTTTGTCAACCTGGCGATCGTCGAAGCCCCAGCACAGCGCGAGAAGGAAAAACAAGAGCTCAAGGAGCTGGCCGCCGTCTTTCATCGATTCCCAAGTTCTGAGGCAGTCAGAGGATCCAACGTCGAGTCGTCGATTCGTTTGCAGCAGCTTTTCGACAAGCGCAAGTTACGCGATGGCAAGGAAGGCATCCCCCAAAGAATTTTGGTGCAAGGACGAGCAGGCATCGGCAAGACAACACTATGCAAGAAGATTGTGCACTTGCACCAGAGTGGGCTTTGGGCAGACCGGTTCGAGGCCGTTCTGTGGCTTCCATTGCGTCGGCTTAGAGAGTCCACATGCCGCACTCTGGAAAGTCTGTTACGCGAGAAGGTATTTACCTCTCAGCTTGACCGAGAGCATGATGAATTGGCCCGCACCCTTGCGATCCGCGCTAAAGAAGGCAAGGTCCTATTCATCTTGGATGGTCTAGACGAAATTGCAACCCATGCCGAAAGTGAAGACAGCTCTATAAAAGCATTATTGAGGGATCTTCTCAACCAAAAACATTTCGTCATCACTTCGCGACCCTCGGGACTGGATGCATCACTACTGCGGTCAATCGATCTGGAGTTGGAGACGATTGGATTCAGTCAGCAGGATGTCAAAGAGTTCATCGGCAGAGTACTTGAGCCAGAGCCAGCCAGGGCAGTCCAGGACTTTATCCAACGGACACCTCTGATCCAGGGACTGGTCAACATTCCGGTGCAGCTCGATGTGATATGCTTCTGTTGGGAGTCACTTCCAAAGGACGGTTCTCAAATCACCATTACCGAGCTCTACCAACTGATGTCGCGCAAACTCTGGCGCAAGGACGCGTTTCAACTTCAGAAAGTTCGTGGAGGAAGGGTTCTGACACAGAACCAAATCAATATATTGCCCTCAAAGGCTATCGATCGGCTAATATCTACCGTGTCGCGACATCTTGGGCATCTTGCATTCAAGGGACTAAGGAACAAACACCAAATCGAATTCGACGAGGCAGCTCTATTGGATGCTTTTGAAGATCTTGTAGACACCGATTCAACCGATGATAAGAGCCCTTACTCGTCTGAAATGCTTTACATGGTGAAGGAGACGTCATTCCTGCATTCAGCCAACGCTGATCTGGACATTAGCAAAAAACCTTCACAGCAGACCTGGTCCTTTTTGCATCTGACCTTTCAGGAATATTTCGCGGCTACATGGATTGCCTCAAAGATAACGGCTGCTGGCGATGATGGTGAGTCTCACATATTCTATCACCATCATCTTATGTACTCGTTGCCATAGCCATACTCAACACCAACTTTTATTCTCTATTGCCTCAATAGGCCATAGTCTCTCACCCGAATCGATGAAGACCGAGCTAACAGATCGTTTTGTACAAGAGCACAAGTACAACCCCAGGTTCGAGATTGTGTGGTGGATGGTAGCAGGACTGCTAGAAGGAGAGGCATTGGAAAAGTTTTTCGATCTTTTACAAGGAGGACCGCGGGATTTGATTGGAGGCCGTCATCAACAACTACTGGCATCTTGCTTGGACGAGGCACGAGCTCGATTGGATGCTGCAGTTGTCGCGAGATTAGACACGGAGTTACTGGCATGGCTGCACTTTGAGATTCAAACTTGTCATGGTCGAGTCAGAAGCCTATTGGGTTGCCGAAACTCCTTCCCGGAGGCCCTTCTAGTTCAGAGCTTGGATTCAGTGTGCTCTCGGAAATTCGTCCACGTTCTAACTCTGGGAACTCGTTCCATGCTAACTGAATCAGCAATCCAGTCCCTCGTTGCCACCCTAAAGGATGAAGTTGCAAATGTTAGGCAGTCAGCAGCGGAGGCATTAGGCAGCCAGTCCACGCTGGCTGAAGCAGCCATCCAGTCCCTTGTTGCCGCACTCAAGGACGAACACGCATTTGTCAGGATGTTAACAGCAGAAGCATTAGGCAAGCAGTCCACATTGCCTGAATCAGCCATCCAGTCCCTCACTGCCGTACTCAAGGACGAACACGCATCTGTCAGGGAGTCTGCAGCATCAGCATTAGGCAAGCAATCCACACTGCCTGAATCAACCATCCAGTCTCTCATTGCCGCACTCAAGGACGAAGAACCATTTGTCAGGGAGTCAGCAGCAGAAGTAATACGCGACCAGTCCACATTGTCTGAATCAGCCATCCAGTCCCTCATTGCCACACTCAAGGACGAAAACGTACGTATCAGGCGGTTAGCAACATTAGCATTAGGCAAGTCTACATCAGTCATCCAGTCCCTCATTGCCACACTCAAGGATGAAGACGTCGATGTCAGGGGGTTAGCAGCAGAGGCATTAGGCAAGCAGTCCACATTACCTGAATCAGCCATCCAGTCTCTCATTGCCGCACTCAAGGACGACAACCCAGATGTCAGAGGGTTAGCTAAAGCGGTCCTAGACAAGCAGTCCGCATTGCCCGAATCAGCCATCCAGTCCCTCATCGCCGCACTCAAAAATGAACACGCATTTGTCAGGAGGCCCGCAGTATCAGTATTAGGCAAGCAGTCCACATTGCCTGAATCAGCCATCCAGTCCCTCATTGCCGCACTCAAGGATGAACACGCATTTGTCAGGATGTCAACAGCAGAAGCATTAGGCAAGCAGTCCACACTGCCTGAATCAGCCATCCAGTCCCTCATTGCCGCACTCAAGGACCATAACGCAGATGTCAGGAGGTCTGCAGCATCAGCATTGGACAGCCGATCCACATTATCTGAATCAGCCATCCAGTCTCTCATTGCCACACTCAAGGACGAAAACGTACGTATCAGGAGGTTAGCAACATTACCGTTAGGCAAGTCTGCATCAGCCATCCAGTCCCTCATTTCCATACTCAAGGATGAAGATGCGGATGTCAGGAGGTCAGCAGCAGAAGCATTAGGCAGGCAGTCCACATTGCCTGAATCAGCCATCCAGTCCCTCATTACCATACTCAAGGATGAAGATGCGGATGTCAGGAGGTCAGCAGCAGAAGCATTAGGCAAGCAGTCCATATTGCCTGAATCAGCCATCCAGTCCCTCATTACCATACTCAAGGATGAAGATGCGGATGTCAGGAGGTCAGCAGCAGAAGCATTAGGCAAGCAGTCCAAATTGCCTGAATCAGCCATCCAGTCCCTCATTGCCGCGCTCAAGGATGAAGATGCGGATGTCAGGAGGTCAGCAGCAAAAGCATTAGGCAAGCAGTCCACATTGCCTGAATCAGCCATCCAGTCCCTCACTGCCGCACTCAAGGATGAAAACGCATCTGTCAGGGAGTCAACAGCAAAAGCATTAGGCAAGCAGTCCACATTGCCTGAATCAGTCATCCAGTCCCTCACTGCCGCACTCAAGGACAAAAACGCATCTGTGAGGGAGTCTGCAGCATCAGCATTAGGCAAGCAGTCCACACTGCCTGCGTCTGCCATCCAGTCCCTTATTGCCACACTAAAGGACCATAACGCATATGTCTGGATGTCGGCAGCATCAGCATTGGGCAGCCGGTTCACATTGTCTGAATCAGACATCCAGCTCCTCTCAGCTATAACCAATGATGGCAATCCAGATGTCAGGAGGCGAGTTATCAATGTTCTAGACCAGCAGTCCATATTGCCTGATTCAGCCATCCAGCCCCTCTCTGCCGCGCTCAAGGATGAAGATGCAGATGTCAGGAGGTCAGCAGCATCAGCATTAGGCAAGCGGTCCACATTGCCTGAACCAGTCATCCAGTCCCTCACTGCCGCACTCAAGGACAAAAACGCATCTGTTAGGGAGTCTGCAGCAGAAGCATTAGGCAAGCAGTCCACCTTGTCTGTGTCAGCCATCCAGTCCCTCATTGCCGCACTCAAGGACGATAACAGAGATGTTAGGAGGTCAGCTAATGAGGCTATTCATAACCGATGCCATTCGCTATGCGTCGCACTTCCAAGCCTATCTGAAGCTGAATTGGTTAGTGTGTATAAGGACCATCTATTTTATTATAGCTGCTCCCGTATTTTGTCTTTGCAAGTACAAGACGACACACTTCGTTGGTACACGGAACAAGGCCTAGTGTGCTCAGAACACGTGGATCCTGATAAGCTGAAATGCATCATGTCAACCTTTGAAACCATTCAACAGGAAGCAGAAATACACTAGAGTTCAAACTGCCCCAATGATTGCAACTTTATAACTCTTCCGATCACCATGCATTCCAGGACAGAGGTAGCGCCTTTTTTCATTCAATAACCCTACCAATGTTGTGCGCAGGTACCAAGTTTGGCGTGTCAATCTTGTGTTATCGTTGTGTTATAAAAAAAAAAAAAAAGGTAACCATTGAGGCAGTTTTGCACCCAACGATTTTTCTTATGAACCATAAGAAAAATTACATGGGTTTAGCACGGCGGACTATCGTTTTTTTAAACCATGCTTTACTTCTTGCTCAAAGAAGAGAATTAAATAATGAAGAGGACAAGTGCGTACTCTCATGTCCTTGGTTGCAGGTGATTAGGAGGCCTAGCGAAGGCTTAACCGCGTGCAATGTGGTGATGTGAACGGAGATCGTTCACTTATTTTCGTTTCTGTCAATTGCTGGGATAAGCAAGGGAGGGGGGGAGGTATTCAGCTAGTAATATCCCTTTGGCCATTTGAAATCGCTGTACATCAAAAACTAAATGCGCAGATGCGAAGCAATAGGGGTCGTCAAATATCTCGCCACACGGCGTGAAAAGGGACCGAGCGTATTTCAATACACGCACAAGGGGTGTACGCATTTTCGTATTCTTTTCGAGTATTCATTTTCACGTACTCGAATTACAGTAAATACGCCGGCGCATTTCGTCAAACGAGACGACCATTTGGCCCTCTTTTTGCCCTTTTTTTCTTCACACATATGTCACTTTCATGACTTTCTTCTCTTCCGCTACTTCTTTATCATAATCGTTCTTTCTTCCTTGCATATCTTTTTATCCCCTTCTTCATATTTCCTCCTCCTTACTCTCTCCATCATTTAACAATAAACCATGCCCAATCTCTCTAACAGACAGTGTGAGCTCAAGGTCATCGAATTCCTTATCCTGCAACATAGCATCGACAACGATGACAAAGCTGAGGAGGAGGCCACGCTTCTCTATGTTATGGCCCTCTCGATGAGGTTCATTGAGTGTCCCCTCAAGGACAGAAGCAAGACCAACCTTTACTTTTACTCAAAGAGGTGTTCCCTCATCTCTCTGACACTGCCTTCAGGTCCTGTTTCCGAACAACAAAGGAGGGCTTCAAGTCGCTTATGTACCTTTTTCAGGGACACGACATTTTCTACAACAAATCATCCAACCCTCAGGCACACCCTGGATGGCAGCTTGCGGTAGCGCTTATGCGGATCGGAACATACGGTAACGGTTCAAGCGCAGTCCGAGTAGTGGGAACACTTTTTCTGGGGCAAGGTACAGTTACCTTATACACCAACAGAGTCATCACGGTAATCTTCTCCAAGCGAGACCAATGGCTTGCATGGCACGACGCGGCACGACGAGATGCATCAAGAAATTGTTACACACAAGGTTGGCAGAAATGTGCGGGGCTGCTCTTTTTTATGTGTGCGGTCTTAATTGTTGTACTGACAGGCTGGTAGTCTCTGGGGTCAAGAGAGACGCGAGGGCCTTTTGCACGACGAGTGAGAACCCTGGGTTTGGGTTGGAAGTTCTTGTTGTTCTTGATAAGAGCCATGGTGTAGGTGGAATGAGGGGAAGAGGTGTACCCAATTGGTTGTGAGAGAAGTAGATGGTAGGGTGTTTGACTATCCTGAACGAAGAAAATGTTTTTATTTTTTTCTTCTCGGTTGACGATTTTTGCCACTGCCAAACGCGCAACTTGTGTTTGCGAAATACGTCAAGGGTCGTAGGTTTGTGCGTTCGCATTTTCGTATTAGAAGACCTGCGCAGGTGACAGAAAAATGTCAAATGCGCAAACGAACGGCGGATTTATTTTGGATTTGGCCGTACTTTGACGACCCCTAATGTCGTTGTGGGGGTTTTGAACAATGCGTATTAAAATTTCAAAATGCTTGGCTTCAGATTTTCAGTTCGTCAACTCATTTGACGCAACTTCAACGCTCTTTGGTACTGCCAGATATATGTAGTCGACTTTTGTGAATTCCTCTATTCTTTACAGCCTTTTCCCTCGCCTTCATCATATATCATATTCCTTTGTCTTCCTCATCTCAACACGACCCCCCCACACTCTTTACAGCACCATGCCACCTGTCAGAAGAAGGAAGGACAAAAAAATCGACGACTCCACTAGGGAAAAAATCATTGAACTGGTCACTGACCAGGGCAAGACCATGGCATCGGTGGCTAGTACTCTCGACATCCCCGCATCTACTGTCAGAAGCATCGCCAACACCTTCTGTCAGACCAGCCGCATAGCCAAGGTGCCTAGGGGTGGCAATCGTATCAGTAGGATCGAGCAATCGCATCTTGAATGACTCACCGAGAACATGGACGAGTTTGCCGGTCGCCCTGCTGAGTGGCTCACTAACCAGCTGAATGAGCACTTTCAGATTCAGCCTCCCCTCGCACGACGCACCGTGGTCAGGGCCATCAGCAAGCTCACTAACTATACACTCAAGTTGATGAGGGCCGAGTCTGAAAGGTACAACGATCCCAAGCGTATCGAGGTCCGACAACAATGGGCTGAAAATGTCCTCCAGGGTCCTGGCAATATGAACCACTTGTTTATGATATATTGACGAGGCTGGGTTCAATTTGCACATCACTCGCAAGTATGGCCGTGCTCCTCGAGGCAGGCGCGCCATCCAGAGGGTCCTCTACAACCGTGGCCCGAACATGTCCTTGGTCATTGCGGTTGATAAGACGGGCATTCTAGCATACCACTTCAAGCGCGGTGCCCATAACCAAGACCTTCACCGAATTTTTGGAGGACCAACTTTTCCCCCGTCTTGGGGAGAGTCACCGCATTCTTCTAATGGACAATGCCAAGTTCCACAAAACCCAGAGGGTCAGGAACGCCGTCACTGCCAATGGCCACACCCTTCTTTTCCTCCCTCCATACAGTCCACACCTCAATGTTGCTGAGTCCGTCTTCAGCAGTATCAAGACCCATGTCCGCCAGGAGATTGTCCAAGCTGAGACCCTTGCGGGTCATGTTGCACGTGGCCTAGAACGAATTGATGCTGCAATGGCAAGAGGGTGGATCCGAGAGGTTGGGCGAAATTTCCAGCTTTCACTTTCTGGAATTCGACTTGGGCGTCTCTATGACGTCCGCCGAGCCCTTCCTGAGGGCTATCAAGACCCATATATTGAGGGTTGGGATGACGAACCAGAGTATTAAGATAGGGAAGAGGGGGATGATGTGGACGTAGACGAGGAGAGGGAGGAGGAGAGGGAGGAGGTAGAGGAGGAGGTAGAGGAGGAGGAGGAGGAGGAGGAAGAGGAGGAGAAAGTGGAGGAGGTGAAGGAGGAGGAGGAAGAGGAGGAGAAAGTGGAGGAGGTGGAGGAGGTGGAGGAGGTGGAGGAGGTGGAGGAGGTGGAGGAGGTGGAGGAGGTGGAGGAGGTGGAGGAGGTGGAGATGGACGAGGGGGAGGATGGGGAAGAGGAGGATGAAGTTCGCTTGCATGCTCGTAGGTACTCACCCCTTCGCACCCGATCGGGGAAAGCACGAAATTGAGGATTTGAGGTGAGCGAAAGTCATATCAAAGCACGAGTAAAAATGCTTTAGCGTAGAGCAGATTTCAAATGGGTCAAGCGAATAAAAAACATGTCTGCGCATTTTTTAAGAAGAATAGGGGTCGTCAAACCACGGTCAAATCAAAATATATCCGCCGCACATTTGCGTATTTGACATCGCTTTGTCAACTGCGCAGACCTCCTTTTACGAAAATGAGTACGCACAAACCTACGACCTTCGGCGTATTTCACAAAAACAAGTTGCGTGTTTGGCAATGGCAGCAAACTCCAAACGGAATAAAAATAAACTCGCACATTTTTCAAAGAGGGAGTCAAACACCACCTCACCTTCTTTTCTTGCCACCAATTGAACACACCCTCATCAACTTCACCATGGCTGCTGCCAAGAACAACAAGCCCAAATCCAAGTCCTCGTTGGCGATTAGAAATATTGGGCATGGTTTATGGTTGTATGATATAGAGGGCAAGAAAGAGGAGAGACGACAAGAGGGCAAGAGGAGAGACGAGTAAGAAAAAACAATGGTAATAACGCACAAGAAGTAGTGGACAGAATGGAAAAAAAAGAAATCAACGTTTGTGTGAAAAAAGAAAATCCCTAAAAAAGTCCCAAAAAGAGGCCCTACCGTCCACTCATTTGACAAAATGCGCCGGCGTATTTGTTTTGAGTACGTGAAATTCGATGCGCAAAAGAAATACGAAAATACGTATCCCCCATTTGCGTGTATTTGGGGGTTTCAAACCTTGACATTTGATGGCGTGTAACCAAATGCGCCGTCAACCAAATCCGCCATCAAAATACGTCTGTGTCGCGAACCTAGACGGGGCAGACAGGGCAGACGGAGATTGACCTCTCAGTGCTAGGAAGCAGGGCCAGGCAGGACAAAGGCAGGACAAAGGTAGGACAAAGGTAGGGTAAATGGAGCAGGAATCAGAGGTGGTTTTCAAAGTGTTGACAGAGTGTTATTTAGGACAAGGTTACAGGGTAGGGATCGGGTTCAGGGTGGTGACAAAGTATATTCGAGTTACTAAGTGGGGATTAAACTATCTGGATACTGACTATATATAAGTATGATTGTGGCTATGTTAATTAATTATTTACTTGGGCGAAGACAGCTGCGCCCGAGTTTGCCTGATCGCACCAAGAGTCGATCGATCACTCTTAAGAGTCGACCGATCGTGTTGTACGACGCGACATAATCATAACAAGAGTCGACAGTCATGATCTAACTATAGTATAGGACGCGACAGTCTGCTTGAGGGCTGATGTATTTCAAATACGCCATTGAAATACGCTTCGATTTGAATTGAACGATGTCAAAGTTTGAAACCCCCTATTGAAATACGCTCAGTCCCTTTTCACGCCGCTCGTTATGAGGTTTGACGACCCCTAATAGGGGGTTTCAAACTTTGATATCGTTCAATTCAAATCGAAGCGTATTTCAATGGCGTATTTGAAATACATCAGCCCTCAAGCAGACGTATTTTGATGGCGGATTTGGTTGACGGCGCATTTGGTTACACGCCAACAAATGTCAAGGTTTGAAACCCCCAAATGTGACGATTTCAAATGGCCAAAGGGAAATATGCACCCCATGATTTCATGCATTTGACAATTCTTCTCGCAGTATCTTGCCTTGGTGTTATTCCCTGCCCTCGCTTCCCCTGCCCTCGCTTCCCCTGCCTTCGCTTCCCCTGCCCTCGCTCTTCCTGCCCTTACTCTTCCTTACCCTTTCTTTCCAGCAGCGTCGCTATGAATGCTTGGCTGCCACAAGCCAGTTATCACAGGGTGGATGAATTGGGAAGGCGTCATCGCAGGGCGGCTGGGTTTCGAGCTTCCCAGAACCTTCCATAAACTTTATCTCGTTTTGGGCTTGAGTCTCTGTGAGCCACCATAAGTCACTCTATTCTTCTGGTGTCCCTTAGGTTATTATCATGATTAGTTCTCGCAGCAGTAAATGAATTGTTTATTTTCATTGTAGTTGGGGACGAGATGAGGATATGAGGATATGAGGATTGAGGATTGAGGATTGCAAGAGAATCGAGGATCAAAATGTCTCGTAGCACGTCTTACGTCTCACCACCTCGGTTTGTGGCTTGTTCCACTTCAACCAGATATATATTAAGATGACGCAAAAAATTACGTTTTCAATCACAAGAACCTGGTTGTTTATCAGGTAGCTAATCGGATAGTCAGCATCGTACAGTCCTTTGTAATAGCCCTTATCATGGCCATTTTTGTACCCTGCTTCAAATCCTTTCGCGAATCCTTCGTCTGATCCTTTTAAGAATCCGACATCATAGCCTTTCGAGTATCCTCCTTCAAAGCCTTTCGAGTATCCTTCTTCAGATCCCTGCGTGTATCCGTCATCATACAAGAATCCGCAGAAGTAATCACACAACCCTTGCGAGGCGACTGTATCGTTACACATGATTGACTACCTCACGGTGTTTGAAACAGACAATGTAATTGAATTAGGGTCCATTAACCTCGATTTCGACGTTGACATTGCAATGACCATTGAACTCACCTTTAGACAACAAGTTGGTGGGAAAGGGTATCAAATTGTTCAAAAAAGGTAGACAAACACCACGGGTGGAAGAGCGGAAGTAGTATAGGAAATGGCGAGATTGAGTGGGAGGGGGGGGATGGAACAATGGTAAACAGTGAATGAATGAACAGGGCAAGAAAACCAAAGCCCTACGAGAATCGTCACGTCATCATCCAATTGCGGAGACGCGCACGAACCATGCTCCATCTTTCATCAATTTGTGACTGTCAAGTCATGTGATACATTCACAAACCAACGACGCCACCAAGACAGAATGCACACTCGGGACGCAGTCACACTCTCCAGAGGGGCTGGGCGAAAATCTCACCTTCACCCTTGAAGCATCGTTAGTGTCAACATTTCCTAAAAAGGATAGAGGGTTTACATGGGCGTAGAAGTCTAAAATAAACAGTGGTTCTGCGCCTGTGTAAACCCTCTGTCCTCAGATGCTCAATTTCACATCGCGCAATTCTCTTTCATTCACTCTCTCCGTACCCGTCTCTTGTCTTATACCCATCCTGCGACGCTGTGGACCACGACTGCACCATGACAGAGAGCGGACATCAGAGGTATAGCAGCCCATACCCACCCAAGCTCCATCGTCGGGTGTACCTTCATCAGTAGCAGGAACAGGAGCTGATTGTCATCTTTTTGTTGTTGTTTTTTGCGCAGAACCACTGTTTATTTTAGACTTCTACGCCCATGTAAACCCTCTATCCTTTTTAGGAAATGTTGACACTAACGATGCTTCAAGGGTGAAGGTGAGATTTTCGCCCAGCCCCTCTGGAGAGTGTGACTGCGTCACTCACTCCAGAGGTGGTTGGGTATCACAGCGTCCACACTCGGGTTCACTTCAACAAACGAACGACCCATCGGCCAGCGCTCCCACGCAAGGTTGGAGGAGAATACCAGGAGAGGTCACTTCAAGGCTCATCCAGCTCTGAGACAAGCCTTGGGTAAATGACGGACCTCTCGCCTTGGTAGACGATCTAGCGAAACGGATTAACGAGATCTCTCAACAAGTCTGAGAAGGGCAACTTCGAACTAGCCAGTACCTGCGCGTTTCAACAGGCGATGTTCTCCAAGTCCTACCCCCCCCCCCCCCCCCCCCTACAACACACACACACACAAAAAACCCCCAGCACCACATCATCCACCCATGACTGCGTCACCCCCACCACTCACTGCCATCTTCTGGTCATCTTTCTGAAAGAACAAGATCCCGCACAACGCGCGCAATGGCTGGTGGTAAATGCTGCATTAGTAAAAATAGGGTACCATGTTGGTTCTTTTACTCTTTGCCTTTCCAAAGACACCATCGGCAGTAGCTGACTTGTTTATTTCAGTAAAAGCTCATAAAATCCAAACAGGGGTTGAAGAGGAAGTAAATGAGAGCGCCACGATCGCTCTATCAATCCGCAAGCGAACGCCTTGATTCTGTAACAATACCAAAGAATTCTTCCATGCCCTTGGGGGACGTATCATCAAGCCAGTTCAAGCGATGTGCACAAGCTCCGTTTCTCAAATGGAAATTCGCGACTGAGTCCATGGCCAAATGACGACACTTCTTTCCAAGATATAACGTCCACGGCGTTGAGTAAGATCGGCCGCAAATGTCGTATAGCTTCACTATCTAAGAAGACGGTCTCGTCTCTGAGGATCACCTTGAACTGGTCCTCGACGCTGTTCTGTGTAGGGATCGTTGATCGCTTAGACAAGCGATGATGGATTCTTCCTTGGGAAGAAGTAATTGATGCCCCAGGTTTTGACATTGACCGACTCAGCGTCTGAATCCTGGGATTGGGAATACAGTATTAAATGTCTCAATTTGGAAGAAATCTACCTTTAAGATTCGGACGACGCACTTAATCAAAAAGTTACTGAGTTCGATTCCAGAAAGGCTAACATAAAAACATCAAGACTGAGGAGATTGCAAAAAAAAAAAAAAAAAAAAAAAAAATGGTAGCAAGCTGATCGATGAGTGGCGTCCAACTTCAGTGAGGGGGAGGGGATGGTAACTTGCCTACTTGAGTCATGATTGACTAAAAGATTGTACACTTGACAGTCTCGGTTGAATTCGGGTGACCTGGAAAGGGTCGTTCAAGAAATCCTCGATGTTACACGACAGTGTCTTAACCAACGCTACCTAAACAAGGACAAAGGGTTCAGTTGGTAAAGGCTTGATCATCAGGGCAAAGACGCGATGACCGTATCCGATGTAACCTTTCAAATCCTGAACACCCTTAAACCTGTGGACGGCCTCGTACAGAGTAATCTTTTCGAGAAACACAGCGGGCAGTTGACAGGTCAGACGTTCGAGATCTAAAAACCCAACGAACCAGGTATCTCTTTGATGAATTCTTTCAAAGCCGAAATATAAAAATCGGATCGGTTCTCGCCCAAGATCGCCTAAAACAAAACGGAGATTAGGATGTAAATAATAATAAAACTTGTTGTCATAATTGTCATAATGCAGTTTCCTTTTATATGTTGGCAGCAACAACAAACAGCGCCTACCAGACGATAACAGTGCGTATAAAATAAGATCTTGATTCGGCCAAGGAAATGACTGACACGATCCAAGAACTTGTTGTGGCTGGGAGCAATCGCATGGCGGAGCAATTGTTCGGGATTCAACAGGGCTCTGCTCTTTGGTTCGATATTGGGATTGGTCGCATACTGTTCGGCTAACGTGGCTATATCCTCTTGCTAGGAACTAATAGGTATGTAAAAGAAGAGAATGTATATGTGAGAGCGTGAGAGAGAGGGTGTTTTAGAGCTACAATGCATGGATCGGACATATTTTTAAACTGTAGATGGAAAATATGGGACTTGTAAACGTACGCTCATTACCAAAATCGCGAACGAGAAATCGCAAGATATTCATCTTTCCCGTCTAATCCTAAGAGGTTAAGAAATCGCAGCAGCTCTTGGCGATCACACTTGGAAAAATGTCTCCATGTCCAGGGCGATCTGTGATGATAGCAAGTGACAATTTACGCATAAGAAAAATTCGAGATCCTTGACGACTGCTCGGCTCGATTTTCCATGTCGAAATTATTGAATCCGGTTTTCAAAAATGTGCTGCGATATTGTTCCAATACGGATCCAAGGTCTGAGGTTTAAATGCCTGGAGTGTCCCTGATCCTTCAAAAGTTGCTGCTACTGTTGCTGCTGCCAAGCCAGTGCTGGTTCTTCTATCGTTTTTGTTGTTATAAGTTGCTATGCTCCGCCGTTGTACCTGAAAAGTGAGGGTGAAAAAAGGTGTGAAGAGAAAAGCTAGCAAATTTTTAAAAAAGGCTTCAAAACGCAACAGAAAGCCCAGTCACTTTGAACCTGGAAAAGTAAATCGCATATTAGACGGAAGGAAATTTTATTTCAATATTGTACCTGGATAGATGCAGGGGAGATTGTGACACTCGTGGGAACACGGAGCTGTTCCGAGAACCGCGCCGACCACTGCTCTCGGTAGGTGCCGAGCGCTACCTCGGCGAGCCGCAGACGCTGCACGTCCGAGGTGCCGGCCGGGGCATAGATGTGGTTGGCGTCGCGGAGAAGGCGCTCGATGTGGCGGCCGGGGTCCAGTCCGTACGCGGCATGTACCTCCATCGCGGTTCGCGCAGCGTCCAAAGAGTACTCGACGTTGGTCAGCTTCGCGCTGATCAGTTCCGCGTCACACGGTACGCCCTCGTCGAGTAGGTGCGCAGCGTAGTATGCGGCAAGTTTTGCGGTCATCAGCTGGGACTGCATCTGGCCGAGCTTCTGTTTGATGGTGGGTAAGGCAGCGAGGGGTTCGCCGTATCTCCTGTGCGTCTGTGCGAAGTTGACGGTGCACTCGACGATGGCCTGGTGGATGCCCAGTGCCACGGCAGTTAGGTTCGGCCGCCCATAGAGGATGCTGGAGGAGTACGCGACTGAGAGCCCGTCGCCCTCTTCACCCAGCAGGTTCTCCATTGGAACGAAACAGTTATCGAAGATTAGTTCGCCGAAACTGAAGCCGTGCAGGCCCAACGCAGGCCGGTGCGGCCCCAACGAAAATCCCCTCGCGTTCGACGGCACCAAGAACGCTGACAGACCACCGGAACCCGGTCCAGTACGCATGACCACGCCATGCAGGTCGCCGATATGACTGTTGCCGACGAACACTTTTCGCCCGTTGAGGACATACCCACCGGCCACCCGTTCAGCAGTTGAGGACATACCGACCACGTGTCCGCCGGAATCTGGCTCGGTGACTGCATCGTCGGCATGCAATTACCGTCGCAAATCGCGGGTAACCAGTGCCTCTTCTGTTCCTCACTACCGAAATGAACAATCTTTGCAACGCCGAGCTGTGATGCCTGCACCATCGCGCCCATGGCCCCGCTGACCCGCGACAACTCCTCGATGATGATTGTCTTTGCCAGGTGACCGAGACCCATCCCGCCGTACTTCGGGTTTACGGTAACACCCAACCAGCCCTGCTGGGCGATGAGCCTGGAAAGTTCGACGTTGACCACCTTGCTCTTCTCCATCTCGCCGATACGCGGAACGACATTTGACTCGGCGAAGTCACGCACCTGCGCACGCAAGAGTTCGTGCTGTGGGGCGGTGAAATAGTTGGTGGTCCCGGTTGCGACGCTCATTTGGCGACCCTCGAGTTTTCGGAGTGCGGTTGTGGATGAGACGGCATGTGTACGCGATTGTTTCGAGAAATGGCCTAGAAGGATTCGGCTGGAAATGCTTCTTTTTTGACGATGAAAACTAGAAAAGAGAGCTCTTAGGGTGACGAAGGGTGATAATGGTAAATGGTGTTATTCGCGAGGAATGTCCACGAGTGGTGCTTTTGGGTAAAGAATTAAAGAGGTAATATAAAAGTGTGGAGAGGGTTATCGGTGAGCAGAAACAAAAAACAAATAAAAGAAAGATGGTGGATGGGATGAATGTCATTCTTTCTCTTTTTCGCCTCCTTGTATGAGATGGAGTAAAACACATGCACATGTGCGTGACTGCTTTTTGCTATGCATGTCGTTGGACATCACATTAGTATGAAAACAACAAAAAAAAAAAACAGTAGAGGCCGCGTCGTTAAGTCGTTGTGCGACTTGAAGGCGCGGCCCAAATGTTTGCTCAACGTCTGAATCTCAAAACCAAGTGACTTGAGGAACCTTCCTTGGTTTCTTGGTGGCTCTATGTACACATTCCATAATATCGACCATGGTTGCACAAAGAAAATTTCATGGGAACAGAGGAAAAATTCCAGGGTACGGTAGGACAGCGCCGGGTTAGACTGGCCTCCAAGGGAAAGGATTTTCCAAGGTGAGCTTACTCAAGAAAAACTACAGCCCATCGACTTGGCAATATCCAAGTCAGGAAATCTTGAAAAGAAGTGAGCAAAAGAATGTTATCCAATTGCGTTTGGTGAAGTATCCTTCAGCAGAGTGCCAAGCGACTGAACAAGCAGGTCTATTGATCGGCTCTCAACAAATGCTCCCTTGCCTTGTCTGGTGCCAAGCCTTATTTTTCTATAATAGCAGGCATTCTGTCTACTTCTCATCACTTTTAATCAACAATTTCCTCCCACATTCTCATCTTTAACCAACGCGAACACGAGCGAAGGAGCCCATTTCTTAGTGCAGAAAATGACTACCTCTACCACCACTCCCACCTCCACCAACCAAGACGCGACTTCTAAGTCCAAGGGCAAATTGCTTACGAACCTGCGCGATGATCTTGAGGAGGCGCGAGTTCTGAACGGTGTTCCTGGCATGAGCGTCGCGGTCATGCACAAGGGTGAAGTGATCTTTGCAGAGGGGTTTGGATTGCGAAATGCAAAGGATGTCTTCACGGCGGACGTAAATATAAAGTATCGGACTTTCAAGGTTGCCAGCGTGCCATTTTTTGGGTTGAGGGATAGGATATATCTCTAACGCGTTGCTCTTTACTCATCTCTACTCCATGTTTTCAACAGACCTTGGTCCCCATCGGATCCATCACCAAGTGTTTCACAGCCACAGCTATTGGAGAATTGGTGGCAGAAAAAAAACTAGACTGGGATGAAACGCCTGTCAACAAGTACCTTCCAGAATTTGAGCTCAAGAACCCGATTCACACAGCTCAGATCACCATCGCCGACTTGCTGTCGCATCGCACGGTAACTTGATGAAGATGCAAACGACGTATAAGAAGGCAAAGGCAATAGAGGATACGAAGAGTAAAAAAGGTGGTGCACATGCTCATATCTACGCCTTTCCATTATTTCTTCAATAGGGCCTCTCCAGAATGGACGACATGCCTTTCTATACTGGCCAAATGTCCCGCTCCGAGATGGTTCGCCGCTTACGCCATGCCGACATGCCTGCAAAACTTGGCTCTAAGGCACTGTACAACAACTGCATGTACGCAGTAGCTGGAGAGGTCGCTGCCAAGGTTACTGGTCAATCCTACGAAGATGTTGTTCGCTCCAAGGTCATCATCCCCTTAGGACTTGACAACACGGGTCTCTCAGTTCAGGAAATGAAATCTCGTTCGGACAATCATGCGACTCCCATGGTTGCAGCCTCATTAGAGGATGCACTAAAAGGTCTTTTCAAGCCAGTCTCATCGTATGACGACTCTGCACTGTTGGAGGCGGCTGCAGGGGATATTTATTCCAATGTCTTGGACATGGTGAAATGGGGACAGGTAGTGTCCAAGTTGGGAGAACTGAACGGCAGACAAGTGTTGAGTCGAGACAGTGTGGAAGAGACGTTGAAGGCTCACACGATTATGGATTCAGCGCCAAGGACTGCTGAGTTCTCAAGGACGTTGAATTATGGATTTGGATGGAATGTAGACTCGTACAAGGGACTGCCTGTCTACAGACATGGTAAGTTTCCATTATTGTTGATGGCGTTAATGACTGTTAACGCATAATCCTCGCCATTAGAAAGCAATTCTGAATCTCAATCTATCGTCTTGTTTTCTTAAACCATTATTTTTGCTCTCCCATGCTACAGGCGGTAATACCTTTTACTGTGCCGCCCACCTTGCCTTCTTCCCTGCTCAAGACCTGGTCGTCGCTGCCTGTGTGAATACCTCTGTGAGTCCCCTCACCGGGGAACTGCCTTATCACATTGCAGATATCTTCTTGAACCTTCCTTCCACCCAGGATTGGCTATTCGAGGTATCTGTTGAGAAGAACAAGGAATACTGGGCTTTGGTCACTTCAAATCAGGAGGTTGCTCTTGACAAGATTCCAAACAAACCCATGTCGCACCCGTTGCAGGCTTATATTGGCGAGTACTCGCATCCGTATTATGGGTCTTGCACTGTTTGGTTGGAGGAACTACAGGAAGGAGAGAAAGGAAAGGAGGGAGCAGGAGAAGACAAGAGCAAGGCGTTGGTATCGACGCTGTGGGACTGCAGGACTTTGATCAGTCATTTGCACTTTGATACGTTTGTGTTGAAACACGATCGTCCGGGGTTTCATGCGATGTATGTGGCCTCGTTTCATACAGGATCTAATGGAAAGGTCAACTCGATCGGCCTCGAAATGGGCAAGAACACAATTGAGTTCAAAAGACATAAGGAAGCGAGAGAAGAGAAGGAGGAGATGGAAGAAGGGAAGGAGGGCAAGAAAAATGAGGCCCAGGGTGGCCCTTAGGCCCATAAAGACTAAATTAGATTCACACACCATTTTGCCCTATGTTTCTCTTGCCACAGCAACAAATACACTCACAAACAACCAGCTTGTAGATCCAGATGCACGTACACAGTAAGACTGTCGATTGTAGGGAGAAAAGTATCACATACACGTTTTGGTTGTCTCGAGACGGATTCCATCGGAAAAGAGGAGGACACCCTGGAGGCCAAGTGAGTGGGTAGTATGCTGATAGATTCACCTATCCCTATTCTAAACAAACGGTCATGTGCACTGCCTCCATCTAAGACTACGCCAGTGCTATGATGTCTTCCAAGGTCTACAGCCATTCCTATACCGTCTCCACCTTTCGTTCTACTGGCTTCTTGTTAGCTTAGCCCCCGTTAAGGTCTCAAATTCATTTTTCTCCATGGTAACTGTCGAAATTGTATGCAATTTTTCCCTCTCCCAGGTACTTGTGGATACAAACGATGATAACGGCATAAGGCATTTATGCCAGCGGGCAGTGATTTTCAAAATTCGAATCGAATCGAATACAGTCAAACCTCGCCTATGGCATACTCTCATATAGCATAAACCTCCCATAGCACATTTTTTTTTGAAAAATGAAATTTAGACTGGGCTTATTGCATACCATGTGGGTATGCTATCGACCTCTCCTATAGCATGTCAACCTTATAGCAATATGCTATAAGCAATTGAGTAGGGTACTGAGTGTTCACATATGTATTCCAGCTCTGTTGACCTATATCCTACTGGGACCGAAAGAACCAATGGAGGGTGGGTTGAGTCATGCCCGAAAGGATGCTCTTGTGCAGGGCTTCACGCCAACCCTTCAATTTCTTGAGTGTAACTGAACAGGTGTCTCCTTCTTCAGGGTATTCAACCGGGCCAACTATCGATGTACTGCATAGTGAGATCGATGGCAGCAGGAATCTCTGCCCTGCTTGGCAATGGGGGTTCATCATCTTGCTCTTCCTCCTCTTCCTCCTCTTGCCCCTCGTTCTCTCCGTTGCCCTTATCCATCCTGTCAGTACCGTCAACAGGCAAGGCCAACAACTCAGTGTCGCTCAGTTGGATATGTATGCTTCCGTTCTCGCCCACTGGATCAATGAATCCCTCTCGAGGAATCCGCAGGTCCTTTGGAAGTAGGCTTAGGTTATGATCGATATCATCAAAGGTCTCCTCCAATTTTTGGTTGATTGAAGGGATCTCGTTGCTGGGACCCATCAGGTTGGTGTGGTTGAAGCAGTTCCTGATTTTGGCCGACTCAATAGAAGCCCACGCTCGTCTGCTCCAAGCCATCGCTTGCAAAACATGGACCTTGTAGATGTTGCGTTCTCCTCGATCTGCTTTGTTGACAGCGGCCTGGGAGTGGCGACGACGATAATGACAATTGAAAGCAGCAATAATCCCTGTATCCATGGGTGGAATTTCCGACGTCGTATTTGGCGGAAGCATCAATATGGTGATATTTTTGAGGGTCAATCCTGTATAGTTGTGGGAAGAAGCATTGTCAAGAATCAAAAGGATATTTCGGTTCCCGACTTGAATTGCCCTATCAAACTTCTTCAACCAGGACCGAAAAATGACACCTTTATCATATATCAATAAATCAATCTAGAACATAATAATGAATGATTGCTCCGTCCTTGTCTATAATAGCTGTATTACCTCTCATCCAAGCCTTGCTGTTGTGGTAGTATTGAAGCCCAAGCTGACTGGCAGTCTTGCGGCCAAAGCACTTGGGGTTTACTGCGGTTCCGATAAAAAGTAGCGGTCTCTTGTCCGTTCCAGTCTCGTTCGACGTCATTGCAATAGAGATTCTTGACTTGGTCTTTTTGAACCCGGCGACTTTGCCGGATGCAATCGTGCGAGTGGGTGCAAGACAATAGTAGGGTCCACTCTTGTCCATGTTGTAAACATCTTCGGGGGCGAACAGAGCGATCGTTTGTTGTAACATCGGTAAGGCTGCTTGTAAGGCTGCTTGGTCCACAGATCCTGACTCTCCATGCAACTTGATAGACTGGAGGTTGTGTCGCTTGATGAACTTTTGAAGCCATCATGTAGAAAAGATCGGGCAGGGTGTCCTTGTCTCACTGAGCTGTTTGCCCTTTTCAATGATAATATTGCCGGTGACAGCCACCCCTATCCACTGACAATTCAAAACCCAGGCGGCAAGTTCATCGTCCAGTTGCTTGTTGGTGACCTCGTTTACTCGCTTTGAATCCAATTGAGATGGGGTCAAGTTGAGCGATTTTTTTTGGGAGAATACGACTAAGTGTCAGTTGCTGGATGGGTCTTGATAATTTAAATTCTTGCATACCCCATACACTTAAAGACTTCTGCGATATTCCTCCCCCTTCAAACCTCTCTCAAGTCGTTTTCTCTGCTCGTTGGTAAGAACTTTTCGCACACTACACAAAAAGTTATGTTGCAGACATATTAGAATTTGCTTGTAATTCATTAAGCAAGGTTTGAGAAATATCTGGCATCGCTTACCCTTTTTACGGAAGTTTGTTTTGCAGCTGCTATCCCTTGCGTAGGCGTAGACTCTTCTGCATCAGATGAGGACTCTGACGACGAAGCAGCAGGAGTGGGAGAGGAAGCGATGCTCCTCGAAAACAACTCATCAGGCGACTCCATGGTAGAATGAGGCGATGTCATCTCCGTACAGGTGGAGCGCGCGCACCACATTTAGAAAATTGTTAAGGGGTCTACTCAATTTCAATAAGGGTTATGTGATTGCGGCTTAGCCTTGTAGCATATCCTCTCTTATAGCATATCAACCGTCTTGCGGCAAAATGCGTATGCTATAGGAGAGGTTTGACTGTAACTACATACACCACTCTACACACTACACACACACACACACACACACATTCTCGTGTCTGCAACTATCTGAACTATGTTTGTCGATCCTGAAGACACGCCCCTATCTGATGAGGTTGAGAGAGGGGATTCCTCTCTTCCCTCGCCTTCTTCCTCGTCAAGCAACCCCGACCTCTCAGGCTGCGCTCCTCATCTTTCGGCCGACCAAGGAGGACTCCCCCAAAAAAACCCACAGCACGAATATCATGTGACACTAGACGAGCAGCACGAGGATTACACTAGACTTCCCTAGACTTCACCACTAAATTTGGCGATGACTGGCTTGTGGCAGCCAAGTGTTCATAACGACGTTGCTTTTTGATCCTTCGATGTCGGCTCTTCTTATCATCTTCTAATCTAAACAATGGACAACATCTAGGGACAACATCTAGGGACAACATCTAGGGACAACATCTAGGGACAACATCTAGGAACAACATCAACAACAATATCAAAGGACAACATCAAGGCATGGTATCAAGGGACAACACCAAGCAACTAGGCCAATGTACAATACCAATGGACAATGTCAAGGGACATCAAGAGACAACACCAAGGGATGAGGCCAATGGACACATGAAGGGACAACATCAAGAGACGTTGGGAGAAACAAGGGAGACTGACAAATCAAACAAGACTGGGGAAATCAAGGGATGATAAACGAGCAAGGGATGTTAAAAGAACAAGGGATACTGGGAAAATGATCAAGGCATGCTACAAACGAAGGGGACAGAGACGCTCAAGGCATGCTGCAATAAGAAAGAAGCCGAAAAAATCAAGGGCACTCCTGGGTGGATGCATGAATTCAGGTGTATGATAAGATCATGTCATGTGATCCTAGTGAGTAACTCAACTGGTGAGGTCGGAAATGGAGTTGCACGACAATTACACTAGACTCCCCTAGCTTAGATTACGGTTCAACCGGCTTGTGGCAGCCAAATGTTCATAGCGACGTTGCTTTTGACCCTCCGATGTCGGCTCTTTCTCTCCAACTTGCTAGTTCAAATCCTTAAAAGACTTTTTTTCTTGCATATCCAACTCTTTTTTTGCCTGAAATCGTGTCCACCAGTTTCATTTTTTAAATGAAATGTATGTATGTCCATCAGCTCTCTTTTGCATGAAATGCATGCCCCTCAACTCCCCTTTGCATGAAATGCATGCCCCTCGACTCTCCTTTGCATGAAATGCATGCCCCTCGACTCTCCTTTGCATGAAATGCACGCATATAAACAGCTTATTTTGCAAATAACATATCATTGGCCTTACTCAAATATCAAATAAAAACCCACTCCTCCATTCCTCTTTCGACATCCATATCGATTCCTCAATCAACTCGTCAGTTCCAATTGAGTTTAGTCTGGGTCACAAATCTCATTCACCAGCCTTTATTCTTTTACCTTTGGGTCTCTCTGCTCAGCTTATCTTCCCTCATTCTTTCACCCTTCTTTGAGCTGTTTATATCCTTGACCAAAAACAAAAAAAAAAAAAAAAAAAAAAAGCGACTTGTCTAAAGCCAAGGGACGAAACACCGCTTTGTTTACTTTGCTGCGGCAGTTATCACCCGACTTCTGAAGCAGAATCGCGCGCCTTGCCTGTGATAACACCTTACTTCAGTAAGTCCATAGAGACATGGTTAGAAACAACAAGATTTGGCTTTCGATGAAGATGCCAATAACTGACATAACTATTGTTCTATCTCTCAATCGTAGGACTCTATTTTTCCAGGTTCCCAAGTTCTTGAATCTGTTATACTCGTAAATCGTATCGATTGACCCTTCAAATCACTAAGTCACAATCACATCTCAGCAGCAGGCGTAAGTCCCCTTAGAGAACATAGAGCTCTCCATAAGTTTGTTCGTCGTTTGGAACATCAACAGCTCGAAGAATCAGCTCCTCTTATCAAAAGTACTAACCGCTTCCTTGTGAAATTAATTTCCTTTAATGCTCAAACCGATTGGGATCAACATTCAAAATACCGGTGCGGTGCTCCAGTATAGGCAGTCTTAATGAGATTCTGTTCGCAGCATAAGCACATCTACAAAAACGTCGTCGACCTGGCCTGTGATGAGTGTCTGGCTGTGATGTCCTCTCAAACAGCATATGATAGAGAGTTTGAGCCTGAGGAATTTCTGTCATATGTGGGCGCTGAGGATTGGATGAAGGTATCTTTCTACATTGCCAGAAACGGAGTGGTCGACACCCAAGTCAGAGCCCGAACAAAGGCGAAAACACCAGACGATACTAAGATTCCTTTGCCGGATGATTGCCCCGCCTTTCAGAATATAACACAGTCAGACTTGGTGGATGCGACGTACATGTTTGCTATCTTCTCAAACCCGCTTAACAAGAAGGAGCTTCTTAGTTGGATTACGTGCTTGTGGCTGAATTACTGTAGGATAGAGATGGGGTTCTTTTACAGAGCGGGTGCCAAATCGGACATGTCAGAGTTTTGGGAGTACGCCCTACATGCCGTGCAAAAAGACTCACTCTTCCGTGAAGAGACCAAGTTTCTATGGGAAATGATCATCTACGGCATTATGAGTAGAGATATAGTCGGTCTGAAAAGCATCCCTCCCAGCGTATACCAGAAATTCCCTATGAGTGACCTTCTTGCGTGGCGAGCATGTCATGGAGGCCCCATTACAAACCACTGCGCTTACGAAATCGTCTCGAAGAGAAAGCACACGTACAGGGAGCTATTGTTCTTTGCGGCCCTGAGCATTGCCGCGCATGACTCGATCTGCATGGACGACGATGAGATTAGCGGAGACACCATAAATTCTGCCAAGGTGCTGAGACTTAGTGGCATCTGTCCGCGTCGGGCTATCAGAGACATTTTGCAGTCTGAGATTGAGGATGGCCACAAGATCGTCATCTGCGGATACTACGCTGGAACCATGGCATCGAACCGGTGGAACACGACTGGCGACTACAGTTTGATCGACGTTCCATGCTTTTGCCAGCACGGGGCCGACAACGGCATACACACACTTGTCCCAAGTAGCCTAGCCTCTTGCTTTGAGCGCCCGTCGACATTTCAGGCTCACTGTAAGTGTGGCCGTGAGAAGACTGACAACATCAGACAGATCGCCACCCAACGAGAACACGGGTGCGTCTGCCAAACCGAGATGGTTGCTAGTGTGCTTCAGAAGGCCTGTGAAGGACGTTTTTAGGGAAATTTTTAAATTTTTGAAAGAAAAAAAGATACTCTGCCAAAATTTCTGGGTAAACGACAGTCATTATTTGGCCACGTGGTATGTCAGAGGTGGTATTTTTGATAAGAACGTGTAAGAACCGTTCTGTTGTTGCTTGTGAAAGAGCAACATAGAGCTGACCATGAGAAAATACAGGCGTTTTTGATATACTCCAGCGTGCTGCAATGTTTGTCTTTGGGACTTATTGATTGTTAGAGCAAATGCTGGTCGGACAGGGAAAAGAAGGCGTCGCAGTTAAATGGAACATCCAGATCAGAAGGGGTATTGGGAATGCGCGGCATATGATGAACCTAGCTGTCAAGACTCGGATTCAGGATATGTAAAGGTGAAAAGAGTAAGATGAAGGTATTCAGGACAATGTACTTTATTGCAGACTACAGATCTATGGTTGAACGGTGCTGGGTATTTTATACTTGATCATGATCGGTGGGCGGCGTGGATTAGTAATGAGAGCGACGGCGGTGGGAGAGACAGTGATGGGAGTGGCGTGATGGAAGAGCAGCGATGAGTGTGTGGAAGAAGAGTGAATTTGATGAGGGCGACGAGATTAGAAAGGCAAGAGGTCGCATTCCGAGGCCCGAGAGATGTGCAAGATGAAGGTAAAAATAGCAACGCCACCACACCTGAATGTCAACCTCGCGAGAGTTCGTGACAGTTGATAGCAAAAAGGTGGGCACGTAGAACGCTGGCCACAGTTCTAGAAAGTTTGAAAAGTAAAGGAACGAAAAAGAAGGTGAAAAAAGAAGGGGGCGGTGCATAGGAGTAGACTTTCTCAAGAATATTCGACATTCGATTCGATTCGATTCGGTTTTTTCGAATTCGAATAGTGTTCCCCTTGGATTATTGGGCATTTCACATAAAATGTTTTGTTTTGGCCACTAAACCCTGATTAGCCAACTATTCAGGTCAACATTTTTTGTTCTACACCCATGCAAACCCCGCTCACAGCTGGATTAGCAATTAATTTTTTACATCATTTTGGTTGAAAGGCACAATAGATTCGACTTTATTCGACTCGATTCGACCTTTATTCGATTTTAATAAGGTCGAATCGAATAAAAGTCGAATTGAATGAGGTTCCTATTCGACTACTGTCGAATCGAATACACTTGATATTCGATTCGATTTTTTCCATTCAAGTACGATTAGGACTCATGTTCGATTCGATTCGACAGTTGAGAAAGTCTACATAGGAGGGATCATGCGACCGATAAGGTACGCTCGAAAGTAGGACGCTAAAACGGAAGGATGCGCATGACACTGGTCACTGCCTTTGAAGTATTCGCAGATGGAATGTAGACGACAAAGGCTCAGAATGGGATGATGGAAAAAAGAGGATACGAACTGATGGGCTGTCGTCCTCTTCCCCCTTTCTCTTTTCAGCTGGCCATGACCTTTTGAAGTATCGTGTCTTTTCTTAGCTTCTCGCTCTCTGCGGCGTGTTTGTTGAACCGTCTGCATGCATCTCTGCCCTTTCAGGGTATTTTCAGTGTCCCTCTTCGGAACATCCTTAATTGTCTTCTCGCCCCACCCCCTCGCTTTTGGCGTACCATACCACTTCCTATTCGAGGCCGTTCGATCATTATCGCCATCCTTTTGCATTGTCTTTTGCCCGTTGCAGTTCTGAAGGCTTTTATTATGATCTGCAGCAAAAGCTATACAAATTCGCAACGAGACGAGCAAGCGCGAACATATTTCGTAGCAATGGCCACCATTGCCCTTTCTAACGATGCGGCGAATTAGGACGGACTTAAATCGGCTGCTGCTTTTATCCCTTTGAACTCCATTTTCGTTACTTCGAAAACAATACCGCACCAAGAAATGGAGTACGCCATTGAGATTCCTCAGGAACACATTAGTGAATTATTTGTGCGTGTGGATTAGAAATACGGTTTCACCAAGACCATTGGCGAACTTCGTACCTTTCGCTTGGATCGAATAAAGGGGATCAAGTTGACCTTCTGAAGAGGAAGAGGAAGAGGAAGAGGAAGAGGAAGAGGAAGAGGAAGAGGAAGAGGAAGAGGAAGAGGAAGAGGAAGAGGAAGAGGAAGAGGAAGAGGAAGAGGAAGAGGAAGAGGAAGAGGAAGAGGAAGAGGAAGAGGAAGAGGAAGAGGAAGAGGAAGAGGAAGAGGAAGAGGAAGAGGAAGAGGAAGAGGAAGAGGAAGAGGAAGAGGAAGAGGAAGAGGAAGAGGAAGAGGAAGAGGAAGAGGAAGAGGAAGAGGAAGAGGAAGAGGAAGAGGAAGAGGAAGAGGAAGAGGAAGAGGAAGAGGAAGAGGAAGAGGAAGAGGAAGAGGAAGAGGAGGAGGAAGAGGAGGAGGAATGGAGCAATGAGCATGATGATGGCGAGGAGGAGCAAGCCAAGGAGGAGGAGGAGAGAGGAGGAAAGTGGAAAAGCGCGATGAAGAAGAAGATTCACAGGACGATAAGATGGGCGGAATGCTCGCTCCAGCTCCCTTGTTTGTAAAGATCGAGCGCAGGTACTCGCCTCCCCGCAACCGATTGGGAAGAGTGCGGTTTTGATGTTCCTACCATTCGGATTGAAATCATAGTATTGTCAGACCCATTTCAGGCTAAAGACCGACCACTCATAGTTAGAATGTGAATTCGGAGACTTTACACGACAATAGTTCGATTTTTTCGTGAAAATACATTCTAACTATGAGTGGTCGGGGTATAGTTCGTTTTTTGATTCAAAAAATAACGTAAAGATTTCCTCTCAATGTTTCACTGAACATGAGTGGCGAAAATGGAGTTCAAAGGGACATTTCGCAAAAATGCGCCATGGTCGCAGGCATTGAAGTAGTTTTGGACCCTTGTATAAAAAAACGTGCAATATCAAACCTACTGTACTGTACTGTACTTTGTCAACCCCTAATGTTACTCCTTTTGACATTTGAAATCGTACCCCCTTCTCCATCGCCCCTCTCCTCCTATTAAAACGCGAAATTGAGGGTTTGAGGAGAGCGAAATTGATATCAAAGGATGAGTAAAAAAATTTTAAGGTAGAGCAGAATTCAAAGGGGTCAAGCGATTTTAAAAACCCTCTGCGCATTTTTTATCAAGAGTGTGACGATTTCAAATGGCTAAAGGGATATCACATATTTGATCCTGGCATTCGGATAATAAGCTTAAGTCTTCATGCTTTCGACTCCTGTCAGCTATGACTGCTTTTTTTTTTTTTTTTTTTTTTTTGGTTTTTGTTCCAAAACGATGTCAAAAAATTTATGCAAACGCTAGCGATGAGTTTTTATTCAGCATAATTTTTCTATCGCAGTGCCACTTTTTTGCTGCGCCTTTTTTATTCTAATCCCTTTTCCTTGTCCAACTCATCTCATCTCACTACCAGATACAGACCAGGGTCAATTAGCTCTTGTAACGGCTCGACGATGAATTCGCACTGCAAGGCCATTAGCCATCGGTAGAGTCATTGACATGCCGTACGCCGGGGTCTTGGATGGGTGAACAAGTTCCATCTCGAAGGACTGAAAGATCATCCCGATAATTGTCGCTGCTTGAATCGTTGAGAACTGCTGTCCTGGGCACGACCGTGGGCCTGCATTAAAGGAAGGAAATTTGTACTGAGAGGGCTTCTCGGTATTCATCCAGCGGGACGGTTTATATTCGTTGGCATCTAGAGTATAGGAATGCGAAGGGTACAGAGTGGTTAGATCGGCTCTGTGCTCCGAAATTGCTTGATAATTTTAGCTTTTCCACTCACCAGGACCCCAGATGAGCTCGCTCCTGCCCATTATCAACGGACTCCAGGAAAACCAGTCGCCTTTGTGGATTTTTGCACCTCCAGGTAGTACATCATCACTAGCGCATTGTCTTATATTTTTGGGAACTATGGTCATGGAGTGAGCATGGCGACAAATACGCGGCATGAGACATATGTAGGCTTTACAGATTTTCACTTGTGCGTAATGTACAGTTTTGTACCTGAGGGAAACATTCGGAGGGCTACATACATCAAAAATGATTAGGTGAAGATGTGTTATAATGGTGCGCAGAAAAGAAAAAGGAGAAATGGACGGTCAACAGACATACCTTCGTAAAAGCTATCAGGACAAGGAGAAAAAGGCAGTGAAGTATTATGTACCATGTGCAGGGCAAGGAAATGATAACAAATTAACGTTCACCTACCAAGCTTCAGAATATTTTTGCTGCCTATAGGTCGTATACGTTGGATCAACGCCTTGGAGAACTTCATCGACTTCCTGTATCAGTTCCTTCATAATATTCTTGTCAGCGCCATCACGGAAGATGAGATAGTACATCCATGAAAGGCCTTGAGCAGTGGTGTCGTATCCACCAATCTAGTAAGTGTATCATGAGTTGTGTGTTTCTGGTCAGTGTACTGCACCTGCCTCGTCTTGGGATTTACTTCACATTTACCGTGGTCTGGAACATACTATATAGTATAACCTCACACTTACCGTGATCTGGAACATATTATCCAGTATAACATCATCCGGGAGCGATATTCCGTCTTCATTTTTCCATTCAATGAATAACTGCAATAAATCTCTTTTCTCCGCATGGTGGCCTTCCTTCCTTCGCCTTTCAATGATATCCCGGAAGAACTGCTTGATCAAGGCTCTATCTTCGACTATGGTTTTGCTAGCACCCGTAAGGCGCTCACGGATCCTCTGTGTAGGATCCAGCATACGATTGGCGGCAGCTGCAAGTAAGCGGTCGATAGCAGCTGCCAGAGGAGGCTTGTGCTCAACATTGTTCAAGCAACCAAAGCTCTGTCCACACATGACGCTGTTTGGTAACACATAGGAATGTCAGTATGCACTTCACGATAGTACAGACAGTTGTGTGAGTGATCAGACACTATGGCAGCATTGACCAGGCAAAACTTACACCGAAAAGCTATCCAAGGTGTACTGATGCATTAGACCGTGGATGTCAACAATAAAGCCCTCGTCTGCAGCCTTGCCAAGATAATCGATTACTTTCTTGCCCTGTATCACGAAAACGTCGCTTGTATATTCGCGAAAGGCTTTGATGTTAAAAATCTGGACAATCAACTTTCGAACAACGCTCCACTCTGCACCATCGACCAGAAAAAATCCTTTCCAAAAGAAAAAAAAAATAAATAAATAAATAAATTAGAGGCAATAAAAGGAGCATTTGCAAGGAGCATTTGCAAGGAGCATTTGCAAGGAGAATTTGCAAGGAGAATGTTGAAGTTCTTACCTTTGCCGATGATGTCTTCCAGAAGGCCCGTTAGCATTTCGCCTTTGATATAGTTTGGAAAGTTGGTCTTGAGCACGTGTTCGACGATCTTTGGTTCATCGCCTTGAATCAATCTCCCAAAGAACGGCAGCGAGATGGACCAGACCGGTCCTAGTTCCTTATTTTGCTTCTCGAAGAAGTCGTACAGCTTGGCACCGGGGTAAGAGAGGACCACCAACAAGTGGCCCAACAGGGGAATAGCTCCCTTGGGCTCTTTGAGATCTGGGCGTGGGTGTGCACCAGGGGCATGGGACCGGTATTTGTAACAGATAGCGATTAAAAACGCAAGGATCAATGCTGGAATGTAGAGCATTGTGAAAAAGGAAAGGGAAAGAGAGAAGAGAGATGCCAGCAAGTGTTTTGCACAAGCGCAATATTTATTGGGTTCCTCGACATTTGGCATCTTGCATATTTTCTGACGCTAAACATCTGACCATGCGAGATGGAAGGCTATGCACACAATGGCGCATATACCCTTCAAAAAAACATAGAAAAACAAAGACACGAATGTTCTATAGTGAGTGTCGCTCGCGGAGAGTTTGATAGTGCTTGAAAAAGGACAGCTACGCCTTTGCACCTTTCCCTGCCCTTTTCTCTGTTCAATGACAGTGTTCATACACTGTGCATAACATCATTTTCTTCCCACACCACTTTCTTTCGTTTCTCATGCGCTGGGTGTACATATTTTTTTTCTGCCGTGCCCCCTTTCTTTCACTTCCTCTGCCATAGCACGGTTCTGTGCCCCTTCTTCTTGTTCATGCGTTGTGCATGGCTTTTTTCTCTTTCTTTTCACTACCCACATGTGGCACATTCCCTTACCCCTTTTTCCTGCCCATGCGCTCTTCAGTCTTATTTCTTAACTCTAGCAATAAAAGAGTATCGCATACTACCTTCACTGCTTCGGGATTGCCTAGGAAAACTGGCTCGGGGCAGCCAAGCGTTCATAGCAACGTCGCTTTTTGGGAACGTGAGCTGGGTTTAGACCGTTGTGGGACAGGTTAGTTTACCCCACTGATGAAATGTTGTTGCAATAGTAATTGAACTTAGTACGAGAGGAACCGTTCATTCGGATGATTGGTATTTGGGCCTGCTTGAGCAGGCAATGGCCCGAAGCTATCAGCCGTTGGGTTATGGCTGAACGCCTCTAAGTCAGAACCCGTGATAGAACGCGACGATTGCCGCCTTTTCCGATTGTTAGTTGAATACTAATAGACCCATGGTCCTAAATCTTATGAACGTAGAATGATCTTGCAGAACGGAAAAGCTTTGTGAGGTTCCTGCTAATGTCAATTTCAAATATTGAAAGAGATAAATCCATTGCAGGCGACTTTAATTGAACGGGGTATTGTAAGCAGTAGAGTAGCCTTGTTGCTACGATCTGCTGAGATTAAGTTCATTGTTCTGTAGATTTGTTCGAAAGAACAACATCTCCTCTCTTTCTTTTTTCTTTCTTTCAGATACTGTAAGAGTATCCACTCTGATATGACATTCGAATGACGCCACCAACTTCTGGACTCTTCTAGCGCCACTAACTTTTGGATTCTTCCAGCACTATCAATAACAAAGAACCGTGGCTCGTGACCGATTCGTCCTAGAATTCTCCAGAACTACCATATCTTCGGAACACATATAAATAAGAAGTCCACACCGTAGATAGTTCAGTAGTTCATAACTCAAGTCCACAATAAATCAAGTCGTAACAAGTCAAGTCAAGCCCCGAGCCGCCTTACAAAAACACAACATCAATGGACGGCAAGTGACAACATCAAAGGACAATGCCTAGGTAAAACACCAAGGGACACCATTAAGGGACATACCATTTCAGAAGACAATACCAAGGGACATACCTTTTCTAGGGACAACACCAAGGAACCAAGGTATAATGCCAAGGGACAACATCAGGCCATAAAATCAAGGGACAACATCAAGGGACAACATCAAGGCATAATCAAGGGACAACATCAAGGCATAATCAAGGGACAACATCAAGGCATAATCAAGGGACAACATCAAGGCATAATCAAGGGACAACATCAAGGCATAATCAAGGGACAACATCAAGGCATAAAAATCAAGGGACAACATCAAGGGCACTGTCAAAAAGCAGCATCAAGGGACCACATTTAAGGGATAAGAAAGTTTAAGGGATGAGCAATGGGAAAACCAAGGGATGCTTGTAAGACTACACTCCTTTTTTCATAGTAAAGTGGGATTTTTCTGCAAAAAGGAGTGTAGAATGTTGGAATGGAGTGGGAACCGGAATGGAGAGATGCAAACGGACAATGTAAAAAAACGGGGATGAGGCAACAGACCAAAGGGGTCTGGTCTAGACAAGTAGTTCTTGACGCTTACCGGCTTGGGGCCAACCTGAAACAGGAGACAGGGGTAAGTAACATTCAAGGGTACGCCCGAGGACTTCAGTCGCGTCAAATGATGGAGTAGGTCACGTGACTATCCTAATAAAATCCATGCCAACTTCAATCCAGAGGGGTAGAAATCAGCTCTTTCAAGAACGTGGGAGTCGGGGGTAGCACCATGTTCCCCCAACAAAGAAAGTCTATTCTGGAAAGCATTGATCGGTCATTTTAATGGGATTAATCGGAACCAAAAAAAAAAAAAAAAAAAAAAAAAATAGAGTATGATAATGCTTTGACCAGCAAAGTTTACTTCTTTTTGTAAAAATCTAATTTCGTCTAAGGTTAAGGAGTTGGATGCTCTATCGACAGTTAGCCACCACAACGGCTCAGCTGTATTCGACAGTGCTCAGTTCATTTTCAAAATGACGGTTGATCGAGTGGCCTGGTGCACACATGTGTGAATCTAGCAGCCCATGGGCTTAGGGGAGATTCCACTAGATACAATAATAAAAAATATCAAAGTTAGATCAAAACTCATCTAAGGCAGAAAATTCCAACACGTTAACAAGCAACACGACCGAAAAAAAATACTAAAGACTTACGTGCACTTGGCAGCAACTTCTCCAGTAATGGCAATCTTCTGGAAGTTGAAGTTGCTGCACTTGGCGCAGAGAATATAAACACTCTGTCTGCTCTTCTTGGCCATGCTGCCGTGGATGTTGTACAAGTTAACATTGGTGATAGGGGCAGCACCGCCGGGCTTGCCAGTCGCGCCTTCGTTGGTGTAGTCCTGCTGAATAACGATGCCGTAGTCGGTGATTCCGGACAAGGTGGTATCCGAGTAGGTGACGTTGTTAACCTTGCCGCCGGTCGCGTTGGCGTAGGCCTTGATGCGGACTGCGTTCGCAGAGTTGACGACGGTGTTTCCCTTGATTGAGACACCATCAACAACAGCCCCAGCTTTAATGGAACCCTGTTTGTGAAATCAAAGGGTAAGTAATGTTTAGTTTACGCTCTTGTGATTATATTTTCGGCGAAAAATAAATAAAGACATGTTCATTTGAGAATGTGCCACTTACGATCGAAATACCGTGACCACCCTCACAGTAGTTACCGTTGAAGGCGATGTTGGTTCCGCTGTTCACGGCAAGACAATCATCGTTGTTGTACACCTTGGCACCAGTGATGGTGATGTCCGAAGAGGAGCCAACATCGAAGGCGTCGGTGTTGTGGCCAAGAGCGTACTTGGGTCCACCTTTAAAAACGAAGAAAAAGAACGCACCCAATGTTAGAAGAAACCCGCCCAAATTGATTAAATGCCCTCATCGCTCCACGTCGGAAAAGAAATAAACATGCTGCGTGATCCTTACGGTTATCGATGGTGATGTTATTGAGAGCAAGTCCATGGCAGCCGTTGATGGCGAAAGTGTGCACTGGAGAGCCAATGATGGTCAAACCAGTGACGGATCCGCTCATCTTGCTGAGTCTGACAAACTTGGGCTTATTGACGCCTCCGTTGCCGCCCTTGCCGTCCCAGTAGAGCTGTTGTATGGCGGCAGTAAATACAAGGTTGAAATTAGAGTCAAGGAGATAATGTATTACAGAATGAACGACGCGAAAGAAGGACTAAAGATACTTACTGGTCCACTACCGTCAAAGGTGCCGCTGGTACCGTCGACCTTGATGTTGGTACCACCAATGGTCACAAGGTCGTTGTCCTTGTCCAGAGTTCCCTTGGCGAAGGTAATGGTACCGGCTAATGTCAAGGGTTAATTTGAAGGCAAGATTAGGATCCGGTTTTTATCTGGAGAAAACAATGACAAAAACAAATCACGGATGGTCATACCGATCTTAATTGTGGTTCCAGTCTTGAGTCCAGTGAGATCAATCTTCTTGTTGGTAGGTACGGTGAAAGGACCTTGAATGGTGATCGCGCTGCAGCCTTTGGTGCCAGCAATTTGATCGTAGGACGTGGCGACACATCCAGCACGTTCCTGAACAGAGAGTGGGTGAAGAGAAGAAAATGATAATAATATACGGTAGTAAGTACACTAGCATTCCTCAGTTGTCAAAGATTTCGATTCGCTCTTTTCTCTATGCTGTACATACCTTGGTAGGAGCGGCCATAGCAGCGGTAGCCGCGGTAGCCGCGAAGGCGGTGATGATGAGGGAAAACTTCATAGTAAAGGAACTGTGGGTGGGTTGAGAGTGCTGTGGTTGATTGTTGCGATTAGGCTGTTGGAGTTGGTATCGAGAATTATTTTTTTTTCCTACGCGCTCGATGGCTAGTCTTTATATGAGAGGAGGATTCTTAGGGCTACCCATTTTCTGGTTACCATTGCTCGATAATAAAGTCTTGGATGTTGTTGTGTATGCCAAGGACAATACAAAAGGGCATGCATTTAATTGCTCTATGGTTCGAGGCTATGAGCTAATATATCTCTCCACGAGTAAGATATGTGCATGATGCACACATTCCCATGTCAAAAACACTTATCATTTCTGCCAACAACAAACTTATCTTTCATGTCAACAAACAAAACTTATCTTTTTGTCAACAAACACAATATCCTATGTGCCAGCCCATGTAGGAATGTCGTTGTATGAGAAGCAGGGATGAATCAGCGTAAAGCGACAAAGTGAGCTTATTGTTAGAAAATCGCATACATCTTTAATAGACCAACAAGAATTTTCTCAGGCCCACTGTCCAGACCCAGCTATGTGAGCAATTGGGGTGGAACTAGACCATAATTTCCCCAAATGTATACTCCACTGTACATTGGGAAGAAAAAGAGCCCGATATTAATATTCTTTTGAAATCCAATTGCACCAACATCACCCGATTTAGGAGCCTGCCTCCGTGGACATGCGTTTCTCGCTCTCTTTCAATTTGCCCGATCAACCCCGGTGAATAAAGAGCCAGATTTCATATTTCCCATGAAGTAAAGCCTCGAACAAAGTTACTCCGCGATCCCGTACTACTCTACGATTCTAGTGGGATGGCTCCATGATTTGCGCATTGTCTTTCACCCTCCTGAAAAATCAAGAAAAGTGAAAAAAGCAGTCTCACGTTCAGTCGTGAAGAACATGCATCACGTGATGTAAGTCGTTGTATGTAGCTACCGACACAATGCAGATTGTAACATCAACAGAGATCCTCCTCAAGCTATCCAAGTACTGTGTTGGGCGAATAGACACCTCCAATGCTTCCCTGTTTGTTTTTCTTTTCATCCCTCCGCGAGCGAATCCGCGGGCACTATTCTAGTGAATCAAATTATTGTCGATTTCACGCAAGATCAACCCTTTATGGATAATGTTATTCTTGGTCCAAAAACTCTATGCAACTGGGCAGAGGATTGTTGCGTCGTGACATTCTTTTTCAATAAGATACCAGACAAATGCAACACTGCTTCGCCAACAAAAGACAATAACACCCAATAGCCAGCAAGTTTCGGTAAGGGTCATGGATAGTTTTCCATTTGAAGACTACCATGAACGATAACAGCCCTGGAGTACGAGAAGCAGTTCATGAACCTTTATCACCTTGTGTTGTTGCGGAGAGAGATTATTTAAGGTATTTTTTTTTCTTTTCTTTCTTCATCACCAGGATGTTCGTGGACGTACAAGCAAACCAAACAGGGACTTTTTTTTTACGAATTACCTAGATAGTTGTCGTTGAGGCTGATGACTGACAGTATGTAAGAGTAGACACGATCTAACTAGCGAAGAAAGGAAGGGCGGGTGTGTCATTCCGACGGATATGGTGTGAGCGCTTCTCCTTTCTCTCTCCCTCTTCGTTTGTCGTTCGAAAAAGGGCTAAATGGAAAAATATGAATTGCTCCCATCTCCTGCATACAGAAATTATATTTTGGAAACAAAAACAAACGACATCATTTCTCTGAAGCTCTGTAAGTTCACCCATTTGCAGCTGAAATATTTAATATTATTTTCTTTGTTTGTAGTGCGTTATATGGTATCTGGCTTGCTGGCAGTGCGACATTGGAATGATCCAATGGGAAAGGGATCCATCAGACAATGGGCAAGGATTGGACTTGACAATACTGATGGCCTTTTGGAACCGTGACTCTGGTGGTGCGGTGAAGTGGATCTATAACGATGATTACTATCTGTTAACAAAAAGTACTAACCACTAAGATACTATAACTACAAGAATGCCACCGCTAACAAAAAGGGGGATATTGGCCCTTACCTGATAATGCTCAGGAGGGCTTGGGATCCAAAGAAAAGGGATGATGAAGGGTCCCAAAGCGTGAAGGGAGGACGATGGTTGAAGGCGTGTACAGTCTACTTAGTGGAGTATGGGACGGATGTTCGTTAATAAATAAAGGGAACTATTTACTAAGAACAAGCAGAACAATGCTCGCGCGCAAGAAGATAAGTTCTCGAGGCGCTTACCAAGAGGGGACCAGAGGGATCTCGTGGTTCCAACGGGAGCGAGGATGAGCGCGGGAAACGCGAGAAATGCGAGGGTTCTGCTTCTACAGATAATAATACAAAGGGGAGGCGAAAGGGATAATAAAAAGGGGGGAAAGGGAATCTATATTAGCCAAATGGCACCGAGAGCGTCAAGGACTGAGTTCTCTGAAGAACGACTGGGAGAGTTCCAAGGAGACCGCATATTGTTGCTGATCGAGACGCAGGTAGGAAAAGAGTGCTGACAATGAAGTAGACCCTTGGGTTGTTGCTGCTGATAGGGATTGATCCCCAAATCGATGTGTTGTGTGCGGTTTACGCCGTTAGACGATCTGTCGGCCTGTGGTCGGGTGTTGGGCTACAACAGCGGAGGTCTGGCGGACTCGTGGACAGGGCGTGCTATGGATGATTTGCATCGATTGGCGGCACACAACATGGCGAAAGGAAAGGATCTGAACGAGATCTTGATCGTTGTCGATGGGACGAGCGCGGGTGCGCGTCCATACAGGAAGGCGATGGTATACCTGAGTATATCGGGGACTTCCAGTTCGATGTCAAGACAAAAATCAAAAGTCGGTTAAATAAATCAGAAAAAGCAGGAGGAGCTGATTTGCTCCATCCTTCGTTTTTATTACTAGCTAAATACCCCTTAACCCGTTTGTCCCGGGAATTGACAGAAACGTGAACAAGTGAACGATCCCCGTTCACATCACCACAGTGGTAAGAGGGCCCAGAGCAAATGCCAGAGTCTAGAGAGGATGAGAGAGTTGACAATGACTGCCTTGCCTAGAATGGATAACGTACGTTAAGAGTGGATATTATGATAATACTCCTTTGGATAAGTCGTAGAGATATTTGCTGACATTATCAATCGCATGCCCTGGATCTTTCCCATGTCCGACTCGGTTAATTTCAAAGTCTTGGACATAAAATACTTGGAGCTCCTAGTGGCCGCAGTAGAGTCTCGTATACCTGTCCTCGTATCAGCTGAAACAACAACAGGACCACCACCGGCGCCACTGGAGATATCGGAAAAAAGTTTAGAGTACAGCTCAGGCTATTTAAGACAGGACCTCTCCCTTTCTAGATTAAGGACCACATTTTAAAATAAAACGCCTGCTTTCTATTCCTCAGCTGAGGGGGGTGCAACGATCTGACCGGACTCGGATATTACATGAAAGAGGAAGAAAGAGAAGAATGAATGTGCAGAAGAACGGGGAACAGGAGCCAGAAGGAATGTAAGTTACTGCAAACTGGGGAACAAGACAGAGGGACAGGGGTTCTGTTTATGTTACGAACAGGGAGGAACAAAGATGGGCTTGGAAGTTGGACGGGGTATGGAACGTCTAATTGGTGGCGGAAGGCACGTGACCAGAAAATCCAAACCCATGGCGCGTTTAGCGGAACTAAGACATAACCACCTCGCACTTCAGCCTGGTAACCTGGGGCAGACACGACACCTGGCAACCTGCGACGAAAACGTGGCAGGGGGGGATCAGATGTCAAAGAACGAATTAAACAGAGGAAGGCCGTAGATGCCCCCAACCGCTCCACCAGGGATGTGCTGCATTGAGTCCGGGATCGCCCCAGAGAGTAGCTGCTCGGCTGACCCATACTCCCATGCCAGGTCTGCATCCTGCGGCCACGCTTGTGTCCCTGAGAACGTCGCCTCTGCCATGCTGGGGTATGTGCTGGGCCATTGACCGCCGTCGTGGACGTAGCTCTGCTGAGGTATATGCGAGCTATAGCCCATGTTGTTGCTGTTGCCGTGAAAACCATTGTGACGTCCGTCCGGTATCGGCGCCACAGGCTCTGGAAACGGGCCTAGTTGCCTCCCATGCTGCAGGCCATTGGCTAAGCTCCCATGATTCAGAGCTGCTTGGGTAGCGGTAGTGCCTGAAGTCGCCATCCTTGAAGCCGAAAGATGTGACTCTTCCGCTGGAGCTGCCGGTGTGGATGAATCCCCTGAGCTCTCTGTCCGGTCCTGGCTTTCAGTGTGATTCTTTCTGCCCTGGCCCCGCATGTCGTCATGAAGACGCTCCTTTATGTCCATCCTATGCCTCCGGGAGATGGAACAAGCCAGCTTCCATTTCTGGATCGTCTCGGCCATCTCTCGGATATGCTTTGCAGCGACTCGACAGATACTCAGCGATTGATCCGCGTCTTCACATTTGCCCTCTTCTTCCCCCGTCCTTGCCTTTCTCCCTATACGATTCGATTGCTCAGAAGAATAAGTATTTCCATCAAATTCGTCCAACCTTTGTGCGGCATGGATCATGAGCAACAACTTCGTATCGCTCTTGTTCTCAATGACGAAATACATCATCAGGACAAAGGCCGCACCCTCAAGAAATAACCTGCAGCCATCTACCACTAATGCACACGTCAAGAAGATGGGCGCTCCCGACACTTCCATCAATCCCTTGGGGTTCCTTCGGGCCGTCATGGTCATCTCGGATGTGGCTGCGATATTCAACCGCCGATTAAAAAACGAGAACGAGGCCACGAGACCCTCGGAAAGTTCCATCCGTTTCGAGCCCACAGCAGAGATCCGTTGTCGAAGTTCGCCATCCCGCTGAAGGTCCTCCACAAAGGCTTTTGCAGAGAACGCGCCGTCAAACCGACCCGTGTATATGGCACAGGTGCCAAATGTGCATAGTATCGAGGAGAGTGTTTGGGACTCGAGCTTTGACCACTCTTCCACCAGACTTGCAGAGGGATGCCAGGCAAAAGGGGCCATACTTTGTTGCTTGACTTGCTCGATCTGGGCCATCTCTTGAAGGGCTTGTAGAATCATGTCCGTGATGGCATCTTTGAATTGTACACTGGCTACGCCATGCTGCTCCTGTTCCCCAGTTGCGGCAATGTTCTGGATCTTCGCCAGTGATTCTTGAAACAATGCCATAGATTGAATCCTATACGCAAGCATTGTCCTGCCTTCTCAGAAAAAAAAATCCTTGTGTGAGTGATCCTCTACTTTTTTTTGACTCGTATCCTATTAATTTTTATCAGTCGATCCATACCTGCAGATCGAAGCATCTCATCGTTATTCTGGCCATGGTTTCCGGCTGTGATTGTCAGGAACTTGTCCAAGCTAAACGGACCCGCCTTAACTCTTCCCCCTTGTTTGTCAGTCAAAACCATGCACTCTGCATCCTCCACCAACTCATTCAGGTTCCGCATCGGTCGAATCGTTGACTTGACAAAGATATAATGACCCTCCCAGATCCGCAGATTTATCCAAAGCGACGATTCCACGAGCAATTTTGCAAGCGAATCCTCCTGTGTTTTGCTCTTAGGACTTGCCAGCACGTTCCTCAGTGCATTAACGGATTTGTCGAGTCCGATCTCACGTGAGATACTCAAGGCAGTCGTCAAGAGAATCTCGCCTGCAAGTCCGTTTCCTCTGCTTGTCTGCTCCTCCTTGACACCACAGACCGCGGTCCCTATCAAGCTTGGCTCATGAGCAAGTAGAATCTCGAGTGCCTGAACTGTGTAAATGTCACGCGTCCCTGAAAGGAGCATCTGAGTTCCCAGTCGGTCAACTGTTGCAGAGAGTATCCGCATCAGATCCGATGATAATGGATGCCGATGTCGACCTGCTATCACACACATGGATGCGAGGAGGAAGAGAGTCGACTTTGTTGGTTGTCGAACGTAGAGATCGTAGAGTGACTCAAGCGATGGCAGATGAGGATGCCACGGAAGGTAAGGCTCGATGCTACAAGTTGGAGTCAAGAGATTGATTAGAGGTGACCTTCCCTCTTTTCGTTGCGATAGTATATTCTGCATCATTACGCACCAGGGTATTAGCTTGTGGCACTCTTCCTTGTCGATCAAGTCCAGCAGATCAACTGTTTTGGCTTCAGGACACGGTAATAACACTCTTTCCGCAAGGTAGCGTGTAAACTGGGGCTGACGTGCTGCATATTCGACGAGAACGGAGATGGGTCGCCAGACAGATCTCCAGGTTCGGTCGTGAGATTTTTGGGAGGCCACCGTTTCCTTGTTGGCGGCTGTGGAGAGGTGATCGGACACAAACGTAGAGAACGGTCGTTGGCTGAGTCGTCGACCATTACCTCCTTCTGATTCTGTTTCGTCTCCTTGCATGTTGCGCGAGGGCTGTAAGCCAGATGTGGATTCTCCATGTCCCGTCTTTTCCGGGCTTGCGTCCGTACCATTCAGTGATGAGGTAAGAGGCTCCAAAGAGGATTGCGTGAATATCTCGGGTGACAGGTGAAAGTAGGGTGTGGATGATGCGGCTGGTGCGGCTGGTGAGAGACCTTTAGAATGTGGCGAATGCTCTATCAGTGACGAGAGGGATGAGATATGTGTAGATGCTCCAGAAGGCTTTGTCGTCTGCGAAGAATGCGGATCAAAACGTAGAGACAATGAAGGTGGTGACCATGGGGACAGGGTCGCCTGCCTAGCGACGGTCTCAGCCGCACTGGCGAGATGAGAAAGTGGGTTCCAAGATGTCGCCTGCCTGGACTTGCTGTTTGTGGCGGTGCCTTGACTTTGCTGATCAAGTTCGTTACGCGGCGGGAGTTTTGGCTTCCTCTTCCTGGCTCCGTCCCAGACGATACAATCGATTTCAAGAATATTACAGCGATGACATCTCTTGGACTTGATGACGGGATCCTGCGAGGATGGGACGAATAGATCCGGGAGTTCGCAGCGAGCCTTCTTTACACGGCAGCTGAGACAGCTGCGCTTGGCGAGTGGACGCTTGGTTCGCGGGACGGGAGTGGTGAACGTGGGCGGAGAAGATGGAGCGGGAGTGGTGGGGGAGGGTGGAGAGGGTGGGGAGACGATAGGTGTGCTTGACCCAGGGATTTTAGTAGTTGAGGAGGTGAGGCTAATGGACATTGGCATCTGCTCCGGAGATGAATGTGAGTTTGAGTGTGTCAGGGAGATGAGTGTGTGTAAGTGAGCAAGTGGGTTTCGTGCGAGGGAAATGAGAGTGTCAGGGAGATGAGTGTGTTTGGTGTGAGGGAAATGAGTGTGAATGTGCGAGGGACGGAGCAGAGAAGGTGGGGGGGTTGGCAGGAGATATTTTGCTCGCACCAGAAGCACTCCGATTGCGGAGTCAGAGACAGAACAGCCAAATTAAGGGTCCACAGAGGTCCGCTGCTCAAAATATATTACAACTATCTCCGCCGGAGTTATCGTTGTCCGCGATGATCAAGCCTGTGCCAAGAACATAATTCCGGGGAGGCTGTGGCACTTCTACGCATATAAAAACGCGCACCTCCATTGTTATGTACCACCTCGCATCAACAAACAAAACAAAAACATCGCATTTAATCTTGCATTATCTTGCTAAACACCTCGCAGACAACTTCCCTCTCCTAGCTCACACACACTCTCTTTCCTCTCCTCTCTCCTTGCATACACCACTCTCCTCTCCTTTCACAACAAATCCCCACAAACAATGTCAGAACCTAAACACAACGGCATCCTAAAGTACGAACCAAGCTTGGTGGGGAATGTCGCCATGGGCGCAATCTACGCGATCGAGGGACTCTTATTCTTATACTACATCGCCCGCCACAAAAACAAATGGGCCCTCTGTCTCCCCATCGGTGCCCTCGCCTCTGCCGCCGGCTTCTTCCTCAGACTTATGATGGACCCCGACAACTTCAAGCTCACCCTTTACATCGCCCAGCAGGCCCTTGTCGTCATCTCGCCTTCGGCCTTCCTCGCCTTCAACTACATGCTCTATGGCCGGTTCATTATCGCAATCGATCCAGAGTTCGGCGTCGACAAGGCCCAGTCGAGATCTGAAAAATCTCGCTACTCTTTCATTCCACCTCGAATCGTCGGTCGCACCTTTATCTGGTCGGATGCTATCACGTTCTTTATCCAGATGTCTGCAGGAGGCCTGCAAGCCTCTGGAGCCAAAAACAACCCCTCGCTTGTTAACCTGGGTGACAAGATGTTTCTGGTAGGAGTTTCAGCGCAAGGTGTCTCTTACTGTCTCTTCACGACCTTGCTCACGGTTGCCGTTAGACGCTTGATCAAAGAGAAACAGAGAACTAGGGTTGCCCAACAAAAGCAGAGTTGGTTGGGTCTCGATCGAAACACTGCCATGATTGCCGGCAGCTTTTATGCTTCAAGTTTGTTTATCATTGTAAGTGTGGGAGCCCTGGCACGAATGACGTTTATTGCTGAGTGCGAGGTTCAGTCCATACTAACCCATATGACATTTTTACCTGTTAAAAACGATATAGATCCGCTCCATCTATCGTGTTGTTGAATTCACGCAGGGTTACCAGGGAGAGCTGATCAGTAAAGAGAGTAGGTCATTCACTGGGAACTTCACTATAAAACATTTGAGGCGATTCAAGAAGTCTATTGCTAACCTCACTTTCTTTCTCTTTTATATAGTCTACCTGTTCGTTCTCGATGCAGTGCCTCTGGTCCTTGCTATCGGAGTCTGGGCCATCAACTGGCCCACGGTTCTGCTCGATAGGATCGCTGTCCAGGTTCGCCAGGAAACGCAGGCCTATAGCATGGAAGTAGGCAATTCCTCCCGTCCCCATAGCAATGAGAGAGGAGACCGATCGCGTCTTGTTTAGATTCAAGCAGTTGTTGGAATGGTAGTACACAGCTTAGAGCCATTGTCACATAAAGATGTGCCCCAGACTTAGGAGCACATTCCGTGAATAGATTCCCCACTCTCATACATCTCCACACTCCTCTTCAAAGGTCCCTCTTCAGATCATAAAGTCCATGCCATTATTGTTGGAACTTGGTTGTGTTGTCGTAAGGGCTTATTTTTAATTTACCTCGCTTTTTTATCCAATGAAGAAGCTCACCATGTAGTAAAAACTACACATTGGTAAAGTCACTATCTAAGTGGGTTGCATTAGGCATATTATCCTCTCTGCAAAATAAACGATCACACCTCTTTCTTCCCATTGACTCGACCATACACATACATATAACATACCCCTGCACTTCTCAGTTGTCCATGGCATGGGGATCGGTCGTTTGTGCCGTGATTGTTTAGTCGTTGGAGGTTAGAAAGCAGTGAAGTGCCTGAGGGGTGAGAGAGATACAAAAGTTGAGTGTGAGCACGTGATTACATGTTACGTCACCGAAGCATCTCTAGCTACTATTCATTGTCTTGAATGCTTTATGGGAGGTACCTGGGACACTATCGAGAATGCAGTCGTTGATGTTGCCAGCGGTAATGCTGGTACCCTTGAGAGCTTGGTCGTCCTTGTCTTCAGTGTCCCCAGTGATCACTGTATCCTTGGAGTTCCCTGAGTCCCCAGTCATCACCGTCGCCATCCATGGATAACGACCATTCTCATCGGCCGTTTGCAGGTACAAAGGCCGCTGTTGGTGGAGCAGGTATCCTTGGACGGCATTCACCATGATGTGGGCCGCCATATCGTCCCTGTGAAAAGAAGTGCCACAGTCCTCGCAGAATAGCCTCCTGATAGATATCTGGAAAACAAATGTGTGGCAGTAGGGGCATTTCTTCGAGGTGTAGTGTTCATTCGCACCAACAACAATGTACCCAGGTGACCTGGCTTAAATAGTGATTGACAAGGTAAAAAATGAAGCTAAAGAGCCTAGCAAAAGTGGTCGCATAGATGCAACTTTTGGGTCATTCTCTTTCTTCTTTCCCAAACGATCTGATTAACATGCTATCTTATTATATCAAACATTATCCTTAGCCATTGCTGTATCATCACTGCTAAAGAGCTGTTCAGAATGCATATGTTTGTTTATCTCCATTGCTGGTTCAAAAATACAAGGTCCATATGACCACTTTGGCTAATATTAACGCCGGCGAACAATATCCATGTAAAAATTTACATGGGTTTAGCACGGAGCGACCTGTCTTTTTAAATACCACAAGCTCAATGCGCTTTCTACAGGCAAACTGAAAGCAGTTCCATACAAAGAACATCAGGTGCAATCTTGAAATAAGAAATATATGGAGCTTTCATATCATTTATTGAAGATATAGCACGATTTCACACCTTGTCGTGATATTACATTCTATTGAGAATGATTGGTTTCACGCATCAAAAGCTTTAGATCCCACTTGGTGTCCTTTGTATGGAACTGCTTTCAGTTTGCCTGTAGAAAGCGCATTGAGCTTGTGGTATTTAAAAAGACAGGTCGCTCCGTGCTAAACCCATGTAAATTTTTACATGGATATTGTTCGCCGGCGTTAATATTAGCCAAAGTGGTCATATGGACCTTGTATTTTTGAACCAGCAATGGAGATAAACAAACATATGCATTCTGAACAGCTCTTTAGCAGTGATGATACAGCAATGGCTAAGGATAATGTTTGATATAATAAGATAGCATGTTAATCAGATCGTTTGGGAAAGAAGAAAGAGAATGACCCAAAAGTTGCATCTATGCGACCACTTTTGCTCAGTGCTTTATATTGGAGTGAGATGTGGAGGACTCAAGCAACTATTGGAGGAATGGATCAAAAAGGGAAGAAGTCGGAGAAAAGGAGAAGGAGCAATCCTTCGTTTTTATTACTAGCTAAATACCCCTTAACCAGCCTATCCCAGAAATTGATAGAAACGCGAGTTAGTGAACGATCCCCGTTCACATCACCACACTGGTTGAGACACGTCTGAACAGGTTCTATGCTGGGGATGACAATCGTAACAAGAAGCATGCGTGGGACTTGGAGCGGGCCAAGCAAGCAGATCCCATGCCCTTGCCGATAGGTTGTTGAATGTGGTAGGAGGAAGTCTTGGTCGGCGAGTCGAGGACAACGAGGATAAGGATCCCATTCTGTTCGGAGTTGGCTTGGGCCAGTTCTCCAGCGACTCTAAGCTTTCATCACTGCATTCCACATTCCTCTCGTACTTTTTGTCCAAACGGTAAGTCTTTGTCATCAACGTCTTTGATAAAATCGCTGATATAATTCAAGTGTTAAAAACTGGCGTACTCTTTGACTCTCAATGTTTAGGTACGCTACCTATACACACATTGTTCAAAAAATAACTAAACAGCATCTAACGAGGTTCGTTGAAGTATTAAAGAAAAAGAGAGGAACGCACGAAAAATAATAACCCCCGCCCCTATCAATAACATACGATAGAACAGAGAGAAGATCACCATAAAAGCTAATTCCATCTTGTACTAGCTGCTCTTTGTTAAAGTGTGAAATGGTGAGAGACAAATAAGGCTTAGTGATCATCACCCAGAATACCACGATGAAAAAAAAAAAAAAAAAAAAAAAGGAAAAAAAAGGGGAAAAAAAAGATCAACCCTTGAATTGTGTGTTCTCTTGTTCCTCTCACTCACGTTTGACGTTAGATAGAACCAATAAGTGAAAGGTGAACTATACCTATGGAAAAGTTTTACATGCGCACACTCTAGTCCAATGATGTACGCGCATGCGTCGAGATGGCTGAAGGCAGCAGCAGGCTTGTCGTAATGAGTACAGCGCAGTTACGAGGGTAAGTATTACTTGTCCTGAGAGAAAAGACGAGAGATAGCAGGAACAGGGACAAAAGAGTGAGGCACACTCTGATTGCCGATTGAAAGTTCCTATGGCTGTCAGAACAATGAAAAGATTTACTTGGGCACAATGCCCATGTAAAAAAAATGCACGTATCTATTGCCAAAAAAAATGAGTGAATCCCACGCAACCACCAATCAGTTTTCTAATCGTGCAATGACAATGACAGGGGGGAGAGACCTTTATGTTGTTGTGTTGGAGAGCATGGGTTCTGATGAGAGGAAGGAAAAACCATGTGGAGCACTTGGTTTGTGACATTGACCTTTGTTCATTTTTTATGCTGTTCTTTGGTGTTGTCCAGGCGATTTTCATTGATGAGGTTCCTAGATGAGGTCCCTTGATGTCCCTAGATGTTGTCCTTTGACGTGGTCCCTAGATGTTGTCCCTTGACGTGGTTCCTTGATTTGGTTACTTGATGTGGTCCTCGGCGTCGTCCTCTGGTGCTGCCCTTTGGTGCTCTCCTCTGGTGCTGTCTCCTAATGTCGTCTTTTGCAGCTCTCCTTACTTGACCCCTTTGCGCTTTAAGTCCTATAGATTTTAACTACAATTAGATGGACAACCCAATGCTATAATTAATAGGAAGAGTCGATATTATGGGACCAAAACGCAACGTTGCTATGAACGCTTGGCTGCACAAGCTACTGGTCATGCCTCCTGTATTTTTTTGGTATCTTTTCCATATCCCTTGATTTTCCATCCCCTGGTTTCTCCATCCCTTGACCCTTCTCTATCATTACCAAGAGACCTCTTCATCGGTATGATTAGATGAGTCGATATCGAATGAGCACAAAACGATGTCGCTATGAAGGGCTTTCAAGCACAAGCCTGTTATCCGTCTTGATTTTTTCCACATCATCCTTTTTAGTTATCCATGTCTTTTCCACGTTACCCCTCCTCCTTCCTTAACTTTCAGCATCCATCATTCCCTCCTCATTTGCATGCCTTTGATGTTTTCGGCTTCATTGATCTTTACCGTTCTTCCCTTTCGTTGCATCCCATTGACCTATCTTTTTTATTTTCATCCCCTCCTTTTCTTGGCATGCGCTTGGTCAATTCGTTGGTCCTCCCATTTCCCAAGCTCTTTCTTCAATGTCCTATCTAGCATTCAATTTCTAATGGATAAGCAGAAATCATGGCCATACTCATGAAAAAGGTTGCATCTTGCCATTGTGAGCAACCTCATCTTCCAAAATGTAATAAATATCCTCCAATCCTCCACTAGCCAGCTTTTCTTGTCATCTACCCACAACATAATCTACATCAGTCTTATCTTTTTTTATCACAACATCTGCCGTCTTCCATCTCCCATCTACGCCTACAACAATTGCGCATCATAAAATGAGAATCACAGCATCGTATATCCTCTTCCTGGCATCTGTTGTCTCCGTTGCCATCATCACCACCACGGTAGCACCAATGCCCTCTGTCGGCGAAGTCTTTAAATCGGCTCTCAAAGCCGTTGCGCCTTTAACTAACGGCTTAGACAACGGCCTTACCAAATCTGCTGGGCAGTTACAAACGGAAGATGATGAGGACGATGACGATCTCGACGAACCTACTGGGCAGTCACAAACGAGTGTTAATAGCGTCGGTAAAGCCCTGAATAGCGTGACCAGTGGTTTGGGTAGCATCGTCCAAGGCGCTGACGCTGGCCTAGGCGACACTCTCAAAGTTTTACCGCATGGACTTTTTACAAGCACTGGGTAAAGCCCACGGCATTGTCTCAAGTCTTCTGAACACTTTGCTTTAGAAGAATACAAGAAACCTCTATTGTAAGTCTAATGTTGTTTTGCGGCAACCTTTAAGATACTTACTACTGTAGCATAGCTGGAAAGTCTGCCTAACATCCGTTAACTGAACACTATCTTTAGAGAAGCAAGGGTGACGACGCATCCAATTGTCAGCCCAACTTCACTCTGGAGACAAGCCACGAGGAGTCATTTGGTCGCCCACTTCTGTGATCGGTGAATAGGACAAATGAATTAAGTCTATACCGAGATTGTCAGCCGTGTTGAGTAGGCTCTTGCCTTTCTTCCATTTCTCCATTATTTTCCATGCGATCTGCTCCCCTTCAATCTAATGCTTCGCCCACTTGTCCAGGATAAACCTTCCCCTATTTCTCACCCCGTACGCTGCAACCCTCTTCTCTTACATAATAAAGTTTTTCTCTGTGTTCCTATCATCTTTGCCCTTTCATTTTTTCCTTTGTCTCTCCTCCCCTGTTCCTTTCCATCCTCACAGGTCGACTCTAGACGAACTGATGTTGCGGGATCGCTAGACAAGACATCCTTACAGACGCTCGATCCCAATCGATAGAAGCAAAAAAAGATTAAAGAGATGCCACGGTACCACACCCCAGCATCCAAACTGCTTCTCCCGACCGTCCGTCCATCCATTCATCCATCCATTTATTGCCGTCCTGCCTTCCTCATTACAAGCTATCTCTTATTTTACCCTGCTCCTGTTCGTAGAACAACTGCATCCTCGACTCTTTTTTACTTTTGCAAGTTTCCTTCGCTGAGGTTTTGTCTGTGCAATTATGCGCTGATACGCTGGTCTGCAAAATGCATGATTATTATTTCTTTTATGATGTGAAAAAGTGGTGAAAAACAAAAGGGAAGTGGTGGGGGACAACGCCAAGGCGAAAAAATGGTGAACGCGGTGTAATTGAGATCCGAGATCTCACGTTAGCCGCATTAGTAAACTCGTTTGTTCTCTCTCTCTCTCTCTCCTCGAAATGCATTTACATTCTTCCAACATTTTTCTCTCCCTCACGTGTTCTTCATTCCTCTTCTCGCATTTTGTCACTCTTTCCTCCCAAAATGAACGCTCCTTTTTGATCATCTCCATTGCTCTCGGACACTTTATGCATCCTCCCGAAAAAGGTACATTACACGGATCCACACAATAGGTTCGTTCTCTCGTTGCATCACAAAAAAAAAAAAGGGGGGGGGGGGACCCAACAACATCCTCGCCTTCCCTCCCCTCTTCTTATCTTCCCGCCCGGAAAACAACACATGCAGTTTTCACAAAAACAAAACAACCTCCAACGAGGCTCGTAGAAGAATAAAAGAAAGGGAGAGAAGAGCGTGAAAAAATAAAATAAATCCTTCCATCTATAAAACAAAAGGGAGAAGGGGGGGGGGTTTGAACAAAATGTCCAAACTTTCCGTGTGCATCAGAAATGTCGATGAGGATGAGACAAAGTTGACAGGAAATCTATAAAATGGAAAAGGAGGAATGAACACCCATGTCGAATGGTCCAAAAGAAAAAAGGGCGAAAACAGCATAAGGATGATCACCAAAAAAAGCTACTTCCATCTTGCACTAGCTGCTCTTTGTTAAGTGTGAAATGGTGAGAGACAATTAAGGTTTAATGATCATCACTCAGAATACCATGACAAAAGAAAATAACAAAAGAGATCAACCCTTGAATTGCGTGTTTTCTTTTTTCCACTCACTCACATTTGACGTTAGATATAACCAATAAGTGAAAGAGAACTATGCCTATGGAAACGTTCTACATGCACACACTCTAGTCCAATGATGTACGCACATGCATCGAGATGGCTGAAGGCAGCAGCAGGCTTGTCGTAGTGAGTGCAGCGTAGTTACGGGGCTATGTACTACTTGTCCTGAGAGAAAAGATAGATAGCGGGAACAGAGACAAAAGAATGAAGTATGTCGCACTGGAGTACGTATCTTTGTTCAAATACACTACCGGCAAGTTCTTTTATCTTTTCTTTTGCATAGTTCCATGTCTTCCAAAGTGATACATGGTCGGGGGAAGTAGGTATGTCCACGTATAGAAGTAACATCACACCGTGGAGAGAAAAAGCCCCGTATGACAAGCAGGCCAGACCCAGTTATTTTCCGGAATGAGAGCAGATACCAGTCTTTCCCTTCCCTTCCCCTCCTTTCCCCTCCCTTCCCTTGCAGATACAAAAATCAAACACCGCCGAGAAAGAAAAGAAAACAGCATGCGAACGTAAAATTAAATGAGGCGGTTCCCCCCCTTTCTTTGGACTTCCTCAGCCTCTACCCGCCCCCCCCTCCCTGCTCCTCATTACAGGTTTACCTCCTTTCTTCATAGCAGAGTTGGTGCTCCGATGAACAATAGGGATATCAATTCAGCCCTTAGTTTGCAATTAGGGTACAACTCTCTTTTTGTTTTTAGGGGTACAAAATATCCCTTGCAGGAGCCGAATCGCCATTGGGTTTTTTTTGTTTTTTTTTCCTTCTTTAGAGTGAGACACAACCCATCTCACACATTTACCCAGGGGTACAAAGGAACATATAAAGGAGCCACATACCCCTCTTGTTCACCCCTCTTTCCTCTTTTCCTCTTTTCCTCTTTTACTTCTCTTTTTAATCTCCCCTCCTTTCCTTTTCACATCAACTACGCCTTCCGCACCCTTTATTATACCCTCCCTCTCTCCACACACACTCTCTCTCACTGCCACTACTTTTCCTTTTCTTGAATCTTGTCAATCATACACATCTTCAACACGCTCACCCACATCCACGCACAGCAACAATAACAACAGGATGACATTCGAGATATACGGACCCGACCCGACAGTCCTTGACAAATCTGGTCGCAAACCACACGTCCTCATCATCGGAGCCGGTCTTGCCGGTAATACTCCCCATCCACCCCTTACACTCACTCACTCTCCCCTTCTCTTCTTTCTCGCGCTCTTCAGCTGTTCTCTCACGTCCACGTCCACACTTCCCTTCCCCATCATACAACGCACACAAACGAGCCGACAACCAAACAACAATAAAGAAGAGCACCCTGTATCTAATCACCCATCATCCCCCCTTTTTTACTTCTCCGCTCTTTTGTTCCCACCGCTCATGCACATATGCATTTGCTATGCTCATGCCCCCCCCCCCCCCCCCCCCCCCCCCCCTCTTTACCTTGCTTCCCACCTTCCTTTCAATGAATATGGCACAAAACATGAATAGGCCTGACGTTAGGGATCATGCTACAGAAGGCCAGCATCCCCTTTGACATTTTTGAGAAATCACCCGAGGCCGGAGCTGTTGGTAAGTGTTTAAGAATTCTAGTCTTCCCCTGATTTGGTAGAAATAAAGGAGGACGCAACAGATCTGAACGCAAGTCGTTCGTAGTAACAGGACACTAAACAACTGACACATTTCTATGTTATCCTACTCTTTTCTCTCCTCTCCCCATTCTCCTCAACTCCATCCATCAATCTCATCTTTCCTTTCTTTTCACCTTTTCATTCTCCTTCCATCTCGTACCTCCTTCATACAACCCTCGAACAATCAATCCCCATCCAACCAACTCACCACAACGAAAAATACAACCCAATATAAACAACAGGTTCAGCATTATTCCTAGCCCCACAAGTATGCCCAATCCTCCAAGACCTCGGCATCCTTGACCAATACCTCGACCACTCCAATCCTTGTACATCCATCCACTTCTTCAACCAAGACCGCCAACCTGATTTTCAACTCGATTTCCTGCTCTACAATGACCTGTAAGCCCCCTCCTTTGTTTTTTTTTTTACGTTGTTCTCCTTTTGAATTGGCTAAAAGACATTAACAGATAACCATTCATCATTACATTGTAGCACGGGCTGCGAGGGAAGGATAATTCCACACGCAACACTTCACGCCCTCCTCCTCTCCCAAATCCCTTCCTCACGGATCCACACATCAAAACGTCTCCTCTGGTTCACCCAGGGTGAGAATGGTGTCCAAGTCCGGTTCTCTGACAGCAAGACCTTTGACGGGGATATCCTGGTAGGCGCAGATGGACCTACCAGTGCGGTGCGACAGTGTTTGTATGAGAGTTTGAGGAAGCGGAACAAATTGGCAAGGAAGGATCGTGGAGCTGTTAGGGAGGGACGGGAGAGTGGGATGGCGGTAGATGGAAGTGGTAGTGGCAGGAGGAGTGTTTGTTTGGTTGGGCAGACTGAGCCGTTAGACCGGCGAGCGGTATTATTGTCTAAGGCTTTTGAAGGTGTGAAGGAGGAGGGGAAGGAGGAGGGGAAGGAGGAAGAATGTAGGTTCTACAACACCCGGTCAAACGACCAGCCCTACTCTGTAAGTTTCCATAACCCACCAATATATATATACCGTTTTGCTGCAGTATATGCATCTAATTCCATCCCTGTCTCCATTCGTTCTAACCATTTACTTGACTTTGTCCCTGGCACCATCTTTTCTTTGGGTAAATAGTGGAACACGATGACGTGCAAGGATGGATCGATAAGTTGGTCTATTACCCAACACTCCCCACCTTCCTCACCTCCCTGCACCTCTGCCTCAACCACACCTTCCTCCACCTCTTTTCCTTCTCCACTTTCAAACCTTGACTGGAGCATTGATGGCGTGGCGGTCGAAAGTATTATTACCCAAATTCGCGCCTTCCCCATTCCCTGCCCTTTCCAAACCAACACCAACACCAGTAGCAGCAATAGCAACACCAGCAGCAGCCACGACAACGACAAGACAAAAGTGACTCTAGGAGACTTGATCGACAAGACATCCCGAGACAAAATGGCAAAGGTGGTGGTTGAAGAACGAATGTTTGATACGTGGTATTATTGTCGGACGGTCCTTATTGGCGATGGTAAGTCGAGATATGATTTACCATGTTGCCATTTTTTTTCCCTTTTTGTATGCTTGTGTGTGTGTGTGTGTGTGTGTGTGCCATGCACCCTTCTCTTCACTAAAGAACTCACCCCGCCCCTTTTTTTCACTTTACTTTCTCTGATCCCTTTCTGGCTTTGTCCCTTTCTTTTGCTTTTTGAATGAAGCATGCCACAAGGTGAGTTGTCATAACTGCATCATTTCATCCACCTCAGAAGAAATAATCCAACAAAAACAAAAACACGCACAGCTCACTAGCTCTTATCTAATCTAAATCAAATTAATCACTCTCACCCTTCTTTCTCCCCTCATCTCTCATCACCTCCCCCTCGCCTACCTTTTGAACCTCTCCTTGTTCACAAAATAGTTAAACCCAGCAGGAAACCAAGGAGCACACCTCTCCCTTCTGGACGCGCATACTCTCTCTCATCACATATCGACCTTGACAACCACACAAAGGAAACACCTTACCCCCGCTTTCAAAGCTTACAAGTCTATTCGTCTCCCACCGACTCAACGGGCGTGGCTTCTTTCTAGGGCGCTTGCGAAACTAGGAGGAGGAGGTGGAAGTGGTGGCGGTGGTGGGGTAGGAGGGAAGGTGTTAAGGAAACTGCCGCCTTGGGCCTGGAGGAAGGTGTTTGAGCGGTTGATCGCCAGTCCAGGAGATAGGAAAGGAGTTGCTAGGGATGGCAGTAGTAACAGGATATTGAAGGCGTCTTCGGGATCGACGGCCTCATTGGGTGACGAGAAGGATGATGATGAGGATGATGAGAAGGTGGTCCAGGAGGCTGTGGCTGCTGTACGGTCTGTCAGTCTTGAAGATGATGACCAAGACGGAGACGATCTTGAGGGTGGTGATGATGATGATGACGATAATGATGATGGTGACTATGATGATGATGAAGATCGGGATAGGAGGAGTGCTACTTCAAGCATCGGTCAACAACTGACCCCTACAGTGGCTGTGTCTCCTGTCAACCCCACAACAATAGTCCACAAACAGACACTACAGAAATGAAGACTTTATGTTTTTTTTTTGTCTTGTTTATCCATGCGAAAAAGATTGGATTGGTATTTATTTTGGTTTTTGGTTATTTGATTGTGTTTTGAGTTGTGTGTGTGTGTTTGTTTGTACAAAATGCAAAAGAAAAGGGATAAGAAAAAAAAACATATCCCTCTCTTCTCGTCTTCACCTTCCTATTCGTCCCCTGCTCCACCTTAGATCTTGGCCTTGACGTCGTCATAGACAACAATATCCTCATACAACAAGGACGTCAAGAAATCGGCATAGTCCTTTCCAGTAATCTGAGTAGCAAGTCTCTCCTTGGCCAAGATCATCTTTGAAGCCTTGAATCTCTGGTCACCCATCTCCTTGGCCAACTTGTCCGTCTCCTCATCGAGCACCTTCAACAAGTACTCTGCAGTAACAGGAACACCCTTGTCAGTCTTGGCATGGTGCTTGGCCCACTGCCACAACTGGGAGCGAGAAATTTCGGCGGTAGCGGCGTCCTCCATGAGGTTGTGGATGGGGACACATCCTGCGCCACGGAGCCAGGCCTCCATGTACATGAGCGAGACAGAGACGTTGGCGCGGATACCGGTTTCGGTGATCTTGCCGCCCTTGACGGTGGTGTTGAGGAGATCTGCGGCGGTGACGTGAACCTCATCACGACGGACGTGGAGCTGGTTGGGCTGAGGCATGTGCTCGTTGAAGACGACGAGGGCGAGCTTGACGAGGTCGGGGTGAGCGACCCAGGTACCATCATGTCCTGCCTTGACCTCACGCAACTTGTCGTTCCGGACCTTGTCCATGGCAGCCTTGTTAGCAGCCTCGTTGTTCTTGATAGGGATCTGAGCTGCCATTCCACCCATGGCGTGAACCCCACGCTTATGACAGGTCTTAATCAACAGACGGACATAGGCATCCATGAAGGGAGTAGTCATCGAAACATCTGAGCGGTCAGGCAAGACAAACTTGGGGTTCTGACGCAACTTCTTGATAACCGAGAAGATATAATCCCATCGTCCACAGTTAAGTCCTGCGGAATGCTCGCGCAACTCATAGATGAACTCCTCCATCTCAAAGGCAGCCATGATGGTCTCGATGAGACAAGTACCACGGATGGTTCCACGGGGCATGCCGATGTAGTCCTGGGAGAGGTTGAAGACGTCGTTCCAGAGACGGGCCTCGAGGTGGGACTCCATCTTGGGGAGGTAGAAGTATGGGCCGATGCCGATCTCGACCGATTTCTTGGCGTTGTGGAAGAAGTAGAGAGCGAAATCGAAGAGGGAACCGGAAGTGACCTCGCCGTCGATGAGGACGTGCTTCTCATCCAAGTGCCATCCACGGGGGCTAATATAGGATGGAATGAGATTAATGTTTAGTCATGTCTTTTTGAGTTTGAAGATGAGAACAAACATGCATCAATTGCACACAATGAAAAAGAAAAGAGGGAGGATAACATACCGGACGATGAGGGTAGCGATTTTACCGTCTTTGCGGATGTTGTATTGCTTTCCGTTGGGGGCGGTGTAGGAGATGCGCTGGTGGATGGCGTCCTTCATGTTGACGAGACCGGAAAGGTTGTTATCGAATGTGGGACTGTTGGAGTCTACATTGAGTTTGTTGCAAGAGTAAGTGATAGAGATGGGCGTGAGAGAAAAGTTGGTATTGTTAGTTTCATTTGAACTATGCAACACTATGACACTAACTAGTGTGATGGACCGTTGTGTTCCCCGACCGGGTCAAAGTAAAAAAGAAAATGATGCGGGGTGCATAAAGGAGAAAAAAAAAAAAAAAAAAAAAAAAAAAAAGATTTCTTTCACGTGCCATTCGAATCCAATTGCTTTCTCTCTCTCTCTCTCTTTTCTCCTTTCCATCCCCGTTGTCAAGCCGTAGACACTAAAAGAGAATGACTGACTGAGCAAATACCCGTGCGCACTCCCGGATGTAATATTAACAAAGGAGTCACTTCAGTCAAGAAGGGGGAGACAGAAGAACCCGATTACACCCTTCCTTCTCTTTTTTTATGTTTCTTAGCCCATCATCCCCTCTCTCATAGTCATGGTGCCGGGGTTCAATGGGTGTTTGTTGTTCGAGCCGAATGTGAGAATATGACCCACGGATACAAAGAATAGTATTTTTGAGATCGGTCCCGCTGACTCTTTTCGAAAGGAGGTGGACTCGTTCCTGATTCGCTAAAATGTCCATCCATACCCTCCCTTGTCATTCTTAACCTTCTTTCCTTCTCTCTCTCTCAAGAATAGCTTGTTCTATTATTCACACACACTCTCTCTCCTTCTTGCTCATGTATGTACCTCCCTCCGTTATTCTCCACTCCCTTCCTCCATTGAAAAAGGAAAAACCTGGGGTCCAGTCTTCTTCTTTCCAATTGGTGTTCCATCAGTCTACATGACCGGTCTGAATGTCCTGTCGGGTTCTCCTTTTCACTCGTCCTTGCTCGTCCTGTCGTGTCTTACTTTCCTGCACTGTTTGCATCGCCTGGTCATTCACGTAGTCTTTGCATGTGTGCGCTCCCCTTTCTATCTCCTTTTTTCCCACACTCCTTTTCTTTCCTTGTTGAAACGCCCTTTTTCGCAAATGTATCCGTGCCAACGAAGAACAGTGACAAAAAGAGTCCCAGAGTAGGAATGGTGTATCATAATTATGCAAAAAAAAAAAAAAAAAGAAACAAACAACACCAAGCACAACTACCTCCTCGTGTTGAGTCGTATCACTCGCTGTCTTTCGGCGTGTTCCCGTGTTTCTATCTCTCGCACGCTCTCTCTCCCTCCCTCACATCCTCGTGTATCCCTCCTTCCCCTTTCCCTCGACACAAGTAGGACAACAACCAAAACAAGAAGCAAAAAAATAAAATAAAAAAGAACTAACCTTCAAAGTCGGCCATGAAGGTAGCAGCACCAGAGTTCAACGCATTAATGACCATCTTGCGATCCACAGGTCCCGTAATCTCAACTCTGCGATCAGCCAACCCAGGAGCAGGGATGGCACCCCTCCATGCGATATCATCTCTAATAGCCTTGGTCTCGGGAAGGAAATCGGGAAGATGGCCTTGATCGATTTGTTGTTGACGGAGGACACGCTTTTGGAGGAGGGTCTTGCGGGTAGCGTTGAAGGTGCGGTGGAGGGTGGCGACAAAGAGGAGGGCTTCGGGGGTCAAAATCTCCTGGGCCTGTTGGGCGGTGACCTTTCCGAGGATGGTGACACCGGGAACCTTTGAGTCGAATGGCATTGTTGAATTAGTTTTTTCTTGGGGGTTTGAGGGGGAGAGGGAAATGAGTTGTTGGAGAAGGGTGAGTGAGGGATGGTTGAATGAGAGAGGGACAGCAATGTAAGAAAGAAGAGAAGAGAGAAGAAGAAGAAGAAAAGGGAGAAGGCGGGGGTCTCTTGGGTCCTTTTTATTACTTCAAGGTCAGGTCAGTCGGACACTTTGTCTGTCAGGATAGGATGAAATCGATCCGTTGGTGTTTTTGTTCGCGTCTTTGACACGCGGGGAGGAAGTGAGGATACACGAAAGAGTGACATCAATTGAAAGAAGAAGGGAGAACCCGGAAAGTAATGAGAGGCAGGGAGAGGGGAAACCTACTTTTCGCTTTCAAAGTTACTTTGGCACACACAACAGCACTCATCTCAATTGATGACCGGCTACCATAGGGGTACTAGCACTAGCACCGCTAGAACAAATACAAAGTCATCGGTCCTGGTTCCCCATGGTTCACCTCTATCCCTTTTTAAGTGCTCTAAGTAATCGAAAGTAGCATTATATATTCTGATGTCATATCCCTCTCTCTTGAACGCACCCACATGCATGTGAGTGAGTGCACCTACTATGAGGAGAAGAAGGGTGAAATCGGAACACACACTCTCTCTCTGTTCACTATTCCCATTGCACACTGATCAGACTCATCACTCCTCTCTCTTTTCCCCCTGTGTGATTGGATCACTTTAACGTGTCTCCCTCTTCTCTTTCTTTGTCCCGACAAACAAACACACACCCCTTTCGTATTTCTCATTTTCCTTTCTCTCGCCTTCTCTTTGACACTCTACACCATACACACTCTCTCTTTCTCCCTCTCGACATAGCTACTTTACTCTCCCCCACCGCCGAAAGCACAATTGTCGAAGAGGAAGAGTGGTCCACCAGTTTTCCCATGAACACTTTTCTCCTCCACCTTCCTCCCTCCTCTCCGCAACCTTTTATGAACCCAGCCAGCCAATAATGCCAGCCATTCTTACCCTCGAATCTATACACATAAGAGTGTACCTCACTTCTCTCTCTCTCTCTGCTCAAAACACCGCTAACTCAGAGGGGGGGGAGGGTAGCACGATGAGCAAAGATGGATGACATGAAATGAATTACAACTCATACTCAAATAAGGGTCCAACTAATGTAACCGACGTTTTGCTAAATCTACTCATGACTGTAGTTCTAATTCAAATTGATCCTTTCCATTCCTTCCAACTTTTTAAATCCTTCTCAAACCAAAGGTTCGAAAAGAGAGTGTGTGTATGTGTCTGTGGGCGTGTGTGTGTGGTGGGTGCGAAAGAGAGCACGAGAGAGTGTGAGGTAGCAATTGAATGCAGAATATCTACTAAGAGCAAGCAGGAACACCTCCTAGGAGTACATGGAGCAAAAAGGAAGAGGAGATAAACAAGAAAGGTATGTTTAATCGTGTTCTGCTAAAGACAAAGTAAAGAAGACCATGTAAAAGTTGATAAATAAAAACAAAGTAGAAGGGTAAAAAGATTGAGAACATACATTGGAGATGTTGTGAGTCTGCCGAGCTACGAATGTTCGTTCTCATACAAAGCCAATAAATAAAAATGAAAGAAATTATTCTGGGAAAGGACACAGTCGATGGCGCTGAAAGATTTGCTGTTAGTGTAAAAGAGCGGTTGCTTAGCCGTAGGATCTGATTTAGATAGAACCATTCCTCTAACTCACACATTACCACCTTTGACCGTATCACAGCCCCGAAGGAGGAAAGTCGCTGTTAGATATCATCTCATAAAGCTTGCCTTGGTCGATGTAGTAGTGGTATTTATAAAGATTAGTAGTCGATAGTCCCATATATTTACACAGGGCTCAGTAAAGTCCACCCAGCTTCATTCTCACAACTCTCCTTTTCTCCACCTGTTCGTACCACAGCACCTTCCGTGGTGTCCCTTGAAAATCCTGTTCTTGCCTGCAAAGTCGATACCGAGTTCGGCGCAGCCACATGCATACTCCTTGGTGTTCCATTCATCGTAGTTGAACAATTTCGTGCGAATTTATTTGCTGGCTTAGGAGCGAACATTTGCTCCGCATTATAATCGACTTCAATGTGGGTTTGTTGTAAGAGAATAATGGCACCCTACACTGAAGGGTATGTGATTTTAAATCAGTTTTATGGCTTAAGAGTTTGGAGTATTAAGGTCTCCTGCAATGATGTAATGGGAGTAATTGTGGTTGAAGGTGGAACTTATGTCAAGGGAGAAGAGGTGCGCAAAGCCGTCTATTTATACCAGGAGTTGGCGTTGAGTGCTTCGGCCAGCGCCTGAGCTGTATTGTCTCCAATCGGGTTGTCCTCCAAGTTCAAAGTGGTCACAATCGTGTTGGTCTTGAATACCTCAGCCAACGCCACAGCTCCGTTCTCCCTGATCGAGTTCCTCATCAAGCCCAAAGTGGTCAAAGTCGAATTGTTATTGAGTGCCTCAGCCAGCGCCTGAGCTCCTTCGTCCCCGATATAGTTGCCCTCCAATTCCAAAGTAGTCAGAGTCGAATTGATCTCGAGTGCCTCGGCCAGAGCCCCAGCTCCGTTGTCTTCAATCGAGTTATTTCTCAAGCTTAAGGTGGCCAGAGTTGAGTTGGTCTTGAGAGCCTCTCCTAGCGCCTGAGCTCCTTTGACTCTGATCAAGTTGACATCCAAGTCCAAAGTGGCCAGAGTCGTGTTGGTCTTGAGTGCCTCCGCCAGCGCCTTAGCTCCGTTGTCTCCGATCTTGCTGCAGTCCAATTGCAACCAGGCCAGAGTCGAGTTGGTCTTGAGTGCCTCAGCCAGCACCTGAGCTCCGTTGTCTTCAATCTTGCTGTAGTCCAAGTGCAAAATGGCCAGAGTTGAGTTGGTCTTGAGTGCCTCAGCCAGCACCTGAGCTCCGTTGCCTCCGATCGAGTTGTTCCCCAAGTTCAAAGTGGTCAGAGTCGAGTTGGTCACGAGCGCCTCAGCTAGCGCCTGGGCCCCGTTTTCTCCGATTGAGTTGCCGCGCAAGGTCAAAGTGGCCAGAGTTGAGTTGGCCACGAGTGCCTCAGCCAGTGCCAGAAGTCCTTTATACCCGACCTTGTTATTATTCAAGTCTAAAGTGGTCAAAGTCGAGTTGGTCTTGAGCGCCTCTCCCAGCGCCTGAGCTCCGCTGTCTCCGATCGAGTTGTAGTCCAGGTACAAAATGGCCAGAGTCGAGTTGGTCACGAGTGCTTCAGCCAGCGCCTGAGCTCCGTCGGGTCCGATCCTGTTTTCCTTCAAGTCCAAAGTGGTCAGAGTCGAGTTGGTCTTGAGTGCCTCAGCCAGCTCATTGGCTCCGTCGTCTCCAATTGAGTTGTTCTGCAAGTCCAAAGTGGTCAGGGTCGAGTTGATCTTGAGTGCCTCAAACAGCGCCTGAGCTCCAGTAGGTCCGAGCCTGAAGTAGCTCAAATCCAAAGTGGTCAGAGTCGAGCCGGCCATGACACTGAAAAGTACTTTATCTCGTGCAGATGCAGAGGATGAGTTGTCATAGGCAGAGCGACGAATCTTTAAGCATTGTATAAACTGCTTGTTTTTCTCAACAGATTCCATGCTGATCCCAACGTTCGACAACACGACAAAGTTATAGAGTGCTGGTATAAACGAGTCGTTCCAATCCCGACTCACACGAGCACAAGACGCGAGGTCATTGAGGCCAAGGCTGTTGGCAATTCTGGAACGAATCTCATGTAGATCGAGGGGATGTGTTTGGAACACCATGATTATAATGAAGTGGCAAGCGTAATGGGGGGTGATGATGAAGACAGTGATGGTAGGTGCAATATGTTGAGTGTATGTCGAGGAAGGAGGGCAAGAAGGCAAGGACAAGGAGTGGAGACAAGAGTGGAGTTTCTTTATTACTACGGTACCGCTAATATTTATACATGTTGGCAACTACTACAAAATTGGCACAAAGAATCCTGCTCTTTGAGACACTAGCTGACTACAAACGGAGAAGATGGGTGGAATGTCCTAAGGGGCAACAAAACGTTGAAAAACTGTATGAACTGAAATGAAGTTGATCGATCATGGTTCCACAAAGATATTTTCAAGGGGACTGAAAAAAAATTCAAGAGTACCCAGTCGACCGATCACTTACAACATGCTTTGCCATTGTCCTTGACTCAGACAACGCTTGAGCCGTGTCGTCTCCAATTGAGTTGTTCTGCAGGTCCAGAGTGGTCAGGGTCGAGTTGGTCTTGAGTGCCTCAGACAACGCTTGAATTCCGTCGTCTCCGATCAAGTTGTTCCATAGCAAGAAAGCAGATCAAGCAGTAGAATAGAGCAGATAAAGAGACCCTTGATCAAGGGCTAGGAACTAAGACATATATTTTTTGGCGATAGCAAGTAAAGAGCTGTGGATTTGCTATCTAAGAGTCTTTTTTACTTGCTAGGATAGTGAAGTTAAGAGCAACATCATGTCTCGTGACACATAGCCTCAAAGTGGTCAGAGTGGAGTTGGTCTTGGGTGTCTCAGCCAGCGCTTTGGCTCAGTCGCGTCCGATCGAGTTGCTCCATAACCTCAAAGTGGTCAGAGTGGAGTTGGTCTTGAGTGTCTCAGCCAGCGCCTTAGCTCCGTCGCGTCCGATCGAGTTGCGCCATAACCTCAAAGTGGTCAGAGTGGAGTTGGTCTTGAGTGCCTCAGCCAGCGCCTTAGTTCCATTGTTTCCGATCGAGTTCCACTGCAAGCTCAAAGTGGTCAGGGTCGAGTTGATTCTGAGTGCCTTAGCCAGCGCATTGGCTCCGTCGGGTCCGATCGAGTTCCTCTGCAAGTTCAAAGTGGTCAGGGTCGAGTTGGTCTTGAGTGCCTCGGACAACGCTTGAACTCCATTGTCTCCGATCGAGTTGTTCTGCAAGTCCAAAGTAGTCAGGGTCGAGTTGGTCTCCAGTGCCTCGGACAACGCTTGAACTCCGTTGTCACCGATCGAGTTGTTGTGTAAGTCCAAAGTAGTCAGGGTCGAGTTGGTCTTGAGTGCCTCAGCCAGCGCATTGGCTCCATCGTCTCCAATTGCGTTGTTCTGCAAGTCCAAAGTGGTCAGAGTCGAGTTGGTCTTGAGTGCTTCAGACAATGCCACAGCTCCGTTTTCTCCGATCGAGTTGTTATGTAAGTCCAAATCAGTCAGAGTTGAGTTGACCTTGAGTGCCTCAGACAGCGCTTGAGCTCCATTGTCTCCGATCGAGTTCCTTTGCAAGTCGAAAGTGGACAGAGTCGAGTTGGTCTTAAGTGCCTCAGCCAGCGCCTTAGCTCCATCGTCTCCGATCGAGTTCCTCTGTAAGTCCCAAGTGGTCAGAGTTGAGTTAGTCCTGAATGCCTCGGACAACGCTTGAGCTCCGTTGTCTCCGATCGAGTTGTTCCCAAGGTGTAAAGTGGTCAGGGTCGAGTTGGTCTTGAGTGCTTCAGCCAATATCTGAAGATGTCTAGTTTTGATCTGGTTGTCCTGCAAACTCATAGACGTTAAAGTTGAGTTGCTATTGTATGCCAAACCCAATGTAATAGTTCCTGGAAGCCCAATCTTGTTGCTCCTCAAGTCCAAAGTGGTCAGAGTCGAGTTGGTCTTAAGTGCCTCAGCCAGCGCCTTGGCTCCGTCGTCTCCAATCCGGTTGCTCTGCAAGTCCAAAGTGGTCATGGTTGAGTAGGTCTTGAGTGCCTCAGCCAGCGCATTGGCTCCGTCGTCTCCAATCCGGTTGCTCTGCAAGTCCAAAGTGGTCAGGGTCGAGTTGGTCTTGAGTGCCTCAGCCAGCGCATTGGCTCCGTCGTCTCCAATCAAGTTGTAGGGCAGTGTCAATGCCGCTAGGGTCGAATTGGTCTTGAGTGCCTCGGACAACGCCTGTGCTCCGTCGGGTCCGATCGAGTTGCAGCATAACTTCAAAGTGGTCAAGGTCGAGTTGGTCCTGAGAGCCTCAGCCAGCGCCTTGGCTCCGTCGGGTCCGATCGAGTTGTTCTGCAAGCCCAAAGTGGTCAGAGTGTAGTTGAGCTTGAGTGCTTCAGCCAGCGCATTGACTCCGTTGTGTCCGATCGAGTTGTTGTGTAATTCCAAAGTGGTCAGGGCCGAGTTGATCTTGAGTGCCTCGGATAACGCTTGAACTCCATTGTCTCCGATCGAGTTGATCCCAAGGCGCAAGGTGGTCAGAGCTAGGTTGGTCTTGAGTACCCTAGATAGCACCTGAACTCCATTGGGTCCGATCGAGTTGTTCCCAAGGTGCAATGTGGTCAGGGTCGAGTTGGTGTTGAGTGCCTGAGACAACGATTGAACTCCATTGTCTCCGATCGAGTTGTTCGCAAGGTCCAAATTGGTCAAAGCTGAGTTGGTCTTGAGTGCCTCAGACAGCGCTTGAGCTCCACTGGGTCCGATCGAGTTGGAGAACAAACTCAAAATCGCCAGTGTCGAGTTGGTCTTGAGTGCATCAGAGAGCGCCTGAGTTCCATTGAGTTCGATCGAGTTGTTCCCAAGGTCCAAAGTGGTCAGAGCTGAGTTGGTCTTGAGTGCCTCAGACAGCGCTTGAGCTCCACTGGGTCCGATCGAGTTGGAGAACAAACGCAAAGTCACCAGAGTCGAGTTGGTCTTGAGTGCATCAGACAGCGCCTGAGTTCCATTGAGTTCGATCGAGTTGCTCCCAAGGTCCAAAGTGGTCAGAGCTGAGTTGGTCTTGAGTGCCTCAGACAGCGCTTGAGCTCCACTGGGTCCGATCGAGTTGGAGAACAAACGCAAAGTCACCAGAGTCGAGTTGGTCTTGAGTGCCTCAGACAGCGCCAGAGCTCCATTGGGTCCGATCGAGTTGGAGGATAAGCTCAAAGTCACCAGAGTCGAGTTGGCCTTGAGTGCCTCAAATATCGCCTGGACACCATTGGGTCCGATCCTGCCGTAGCTCAAATCCAAAGTAGTCAGAGTCGAGTTAGCCATGACACTCAAAACTAAATTGTCTTGTGCGGGTGTCGATGGTTCTTTTACCAAGGCAGATCTCGGAATCGTCAGGTGTTGTACAAGGTGCTTGTTTCTTTCGATGGATTCCATGCTAGGGCCATGTTTCCACAAGCTGACAGAGTTGTAGAGTAGCGGTGTAAATAAGTCGTTCCAATCCTGACTCACACGCGCACAAGACGCGAGATCTTTGAGGCCAAGGCTGCTCGCAATTATTGAGCGAATCTCATATAGATCAAGAGGATGTGTTCGGGACATCTTATTCATATGGAGGATTATAACAAGTGTGACGAGGATGATGACGAGGTCACTAATAATGAGGTAGCAGAAAGGTACGATAACGATGTAGGAATGAGGAAAAGGAAAATGTGAAGAAGACAGGACGAAATGATAAAGACTACAGCGACGTTCTGTTGCAAACAGTGAAACTCACCAATGTGAAGGCGAGAGTAATAATGGGAAGAGAGAGAGGAGTTTTATTCAGGTTGACCTTTCTGGGTATTAAATTGGTCAGCTAGGTCACATGGCTTCCAATTTGTCAAAGAGAAAGGAATGCAGCCCCATTACAGCACCCAACCTCAACTGTTCGGCGAGTATGAAGTGAACAAGAATGAGAAGAGGTTGATCGATCATGGTTACACAAAGAAAATTTCAAGGGAACTGAGGAAAACTCGAGGGTGCCTGTCGACCAATCACTTACAAGTTCTTTGCCATCGTGTCTTTGCTTTGTTGCTTTACAAACTGTCACCCAACTATTTTTCTACTTTGCCTGCTGACACTAAACCATCTTTTGCATTGCCTTCTGTAACTTCCTCAGTGTCTGATTTGTCAACAGGAACAACTGACTTGTGGCAGCTAAGCGTTCATAGCAACCTTGCCTTTTGAGCTTCGATGTCGGCTCTTCTTATCATACTGAAGCAGAGTCAGTAAGCGCTGGATTGTTCACCCACTAATAGGGAACAAGACTTGGGGTTTAGACCGTCATGAGGCAAGCTAGGTTTATCCTACTGATGAAATGTTGCAATAGTGATTGAACTTAGTGCGAGAGGAACCGTTCATTCGGATAATTGGTATCTGGGCCTGCCTGAGCAGGCAATGGCCCGAATCTGTCATCGTTAGGTTATGGCTGAACGCCTGTAAGTCAGAGCCCGTGCTAGAACGCGACAATTACCGCCTTTTCCGATTTTTAGTTGAATACAAATAGATCTTCAGATCCTGAATCATATAGTGATAGGGTATGTCAGGACAGATAGGCAATTTGGTGAAGGGAACAAAGGGGTAAAGGAACAGGATGTAATGTTTTGCAGAGTAGGGACCTACTTATTTTGGCTATGAACTATTTATGTGTGGCAAGAGCTACCTAGCACGGATTACGACCGCGGGAGCCAGAAGGGCTTTGCACTGAACCATAAGCCCACTTGGAGAATGGGCTGTATCTTTGAGGGGATGAAGACCAGTCGAGAAACAGAAGTAAGGGAGCTCACTGTTAGGACTTGCGTTTTGGTAAAATGGGCTAATTCCGATATACCTATTCACATCAATCAGAGTCTGGACTCGGTTCTTCAGTCTCGCTTTTTGCTATAGTGGAAGTAGATGCCCCTGAGTAGGCATGTGTAATCAAGATCATTCAAGGGCGAATATTTAAAAATCATTCCCACACTCCCATTTTCTGGTTTCTTTCTTCTCTTTTCTTCCACCACACCAATTCCTCTGATACTCTCAGCATATCCAAGGCCTCTTCATATCTCCCAGAGGCACCCCTTTTCGTGTTTTCCTAACACGCTAGTCCGACTCTCTCTCTCTCGGTCAATTTGGCTCCTTGCCAAAAGGGCCGGACCTATTGAGCGGAGATGGGAAGGAGTATTGGATCAGTCCATTGAATAAGCCAAGGCCAACGGCCTTCTGTTTCCCCTCTCCCACTTGTCTTTCCTGAGTTTGTCCATACCTCGTCTTTTGCATGTTCCCACACCCCTAAGCGTTTCCACACCCCTGAACGTTCCTGCACCCCTCTTTCCTCCCTCTTCATGCGTTGTACATGCATACATATTTTGGTGTTAATTTTCCATAACCTTTCATGTACTCAGGTGATCTTACCTACTCATACGCTGCGCATACAGTCGCTACTTTCTCTGTACACTCTTCCATTTATTTCGCCTGCTCCTGCTCTGGACACGCACTGAAAAAATGGTTCAGAAGGAATAGAGAATAAAGGCTTTAAACAAACACTAGAATGCACTGCCCATTGTTTCTCACGCTGCCAACATAGGTACCGTCTGGTTTAAAAAGTGAAAGATGGTCAGACCATAAAATGCCGACCACCCAGCAGAATCCCCGCAGCTCCCAAACAGCCAACCGACCCCCAGTCTCAAAAAAGAGCACTATACTCCTGCAATCTCTAACAAAACAAGGTACAGGGGCTCCAGTTCTTTTGTGATGACCATGGCAATGACTATAGTAGTATCTGAATATTCACTTCTAACAATCGCATTCTACTCACCACAGATGAAGATCTGTGTGCTTCTCTCATCTTATGAAGGCGTCGGATCCGATTTCCAGGACTATGGCTACCAAGATCCATCCCTTTATGTTAAACAGCATGATTTTGTTCTCCGGTACATCACCAAGGACACCGCTGTTCAGCAGATCGACGAAGTCTGTGAAGAGAACTTTGACCTCTTGATCAACTTCCTATGGGGTCAAAGAATCGATGCCGTAGCAGGGATCGATGCCGTCGAGTACCTCGAGAGCAAAGGCGTGCCCTTCATCGGTAACAGCAGCAAGTTCCTTTCCATCTCAAAGGCCGACTTTAAAAAGGCTGCCGCCGGCATTGTTCTGGTCCCTGGAGAGAGCAAATTCCCGCTGATCGTCAAGCCGGCAACAGGAAGTGGGAGCCTTCATATGACTGAAAAGTCTGTGTGCCACAACCCCAACGAACTCGAGGAGCAGATCGCCCTGTTGAAGAGCAAGACACCTAACGGCATCATTGTCGAGGAGTTCATCGAGGGTGAGGAGATATCGGTCATGGTCGTCGAGGTCGATGATGAGGCGATTGCCATGAATCCCATCGTGTACGAATTTCCGGCCGAGACAACGCCGACCCAGATGTTCCTCCATTTCAACAAAAAGTTCTATGCTGCCGATCAGGGCACTGTCAAGTTCCATCTTTTCCAGGGCGATATCTTGGACAGGCTCAAGGAGACTGCAAGCAAGGCTTACCAAGCGCTCAATGTATCTGGATGCGGCTACGCAAGAATCGATATAAGGGCTAGCGGCGAGGACCTTTATGTCCTCGGGGTCAACCCTACTCCGGCATTCTTCTACAAACTCGGAACCAATTTCGGTGACGATTATGTGATTAGCCATTGCTTCCCTGGCGGCCACGAGGGCTTCATAGAGACTCTCATTAAAACGAAGCTCCGCTCTAGCCAGATGCTAGAGGTCAAGAAGACGTACGATCTCATGTCCGACAAGTACAACGACATCATGCATACCAGAAACTATCCTAAGGTGGTTTCGGACATTGCCGCAAGGTATTCCTTCCAAGGTTCAGTGCTCGATCTCGGCTGCGGCACCGGGGAGGTCGGAACGTTGATCCAAGCTGTACATAACGCCACATTGACAGGAATCGACATTTCGCCCAAGATGGTGGCTCATGCAAAGCACTACGAGAAGGTATATTTGGGCGAGATGCAGAATATCATGCCGTTCGTCGGGAGTTTCGATCATGTGGTGAGCTTTGGCGCCTTGCTCTTCTTGAAGAAGGAGATGTTCTTGAACGTACTGGATAGGTGCTTCGCTCAAAGTCGACACTCGATCACCGTGGGTATTGAAGATATTTCTGACGAGTTCAACAAGCACCTGGCTGAGATGGGCAAGGAGCAGTTGCATACCTACAACAACACCCCGATTATAGACTTCTATACCATTCCTGAAGGATGGCGCCTAGTCCATAAGCAACGGGATTTTTTCTGGAAATCGCCCTCGACGGGAGATGAGGTCTACGGCACTGCTTATAGATTTGAGACATTTGAGAAATAAAAACCCTGTTCTTCCTTTGCACATCGGGTATTCGTTAAGCAAAGTGAGAAGTTGGCGACGTTAACAGAACTTCAGTATGCATCCACCACCTCAACTACTGTATAAACTTGCACTGGCACCTAACGTGCACCACTTTGATAATCAAAGTGATCGCGATTTTGAAGGGGGGTTTTTTTTAAACTGCTCATTACACATCTTGCAATCAACTCCGGGATCTCTCCCTGCGGTACTTGCGCCTCGTTTTATTCATGTTCAGTTCTCAGCCATTCTGGGGTTTCAGGACAATGGACGCCTAGATTACGTTACCGAAGTGAGATCGGACGCCCTTTTTTCTAAAAACCCAAACGCAGCCTATGTATTGACCTGTACACCTAAGGGGCTGCTATAAAAATAAATAACTAGCTAGTCTGCTAACCTCACTTGATTTTACTCGAATCCTCTCAACCGTCGGAAGCTTTTTCGTTTGACACCACGTGGCTAACGGACGGGATTGGGGGTGGCAAAAGTAAAACTGGAGTTAGAGGCAACAGAACCAAGAGTGATGGTATCAGACGACAGAGTAGTTGTGATCTAGGCGGCGAAGGTGGGCGGAGAAATAGTATTGTTTGGCACAGAGGTGAGCCTGGTGGTCTCCCAAGGATAGTTACATCCTGGGGCTGGAGAGGGCGAGGTCGTTTCTGCATGAGAAGATGCCCTTGGATTGCGGTTGCAGATGTTATGATTAGCCATGACATCTCTGTGCATGAAAATCTTACCCCTGGAACAATACAATCGACGGATGTCCACTTGACTCACAAACTCGCACTCTGGGTATTTTTTTTGCTAATATAGAACTCGTTCACGCCAACCACAATGCATCTCAAGAATCTTGCCTATTTAAAGGAGTAGAAGGAACAACATGGGAGTCAAAAGGCACGGAACGTAAGTCCACCTTCTCGGGCGACAACGACAAAAAATGAATTGAGAATGTAAATGCTGTGAGAAGGGAAGGGATGCGAGGCATACTTACTTTTTGCATAAAGTAACTTGTGAACGTCCCAAGAAGGGAAGATCATTTGACCCCTGAAGAAAACTGTCCTTGTCCAACTCCAGTGTCTACCTTATTACTTTCATCCCTCATTAGTCCCTGTCTTCGTTCAGATATGAAGGTGTATCAAGGATCGTCTAACTCTAATTTCTCGGAGAGGGATTGGAATGACGCACTCAGCACAGTTTCGACACCCAAAATTGAGGGCCATGCAGAGAACTTTCGCAAGTACTGCCCCGACAACGTCTATATCAGCGTGATCGTTGCATACCCTACCAAATGTACTGACAAGCTGCCAGCACCCTCAGAACTCCCAGAGGACCCCAGTAGTATTCAGCAGTTTGTGGTTAACATCAGCGATAATAATCTCGGCGACTTTTTCCCCCAGGAGCATGTGGCGTTCATTGATCAGCAACGACGAGGACTGCTCCAAAAAGCAGAGGAGCTAATCTTTCACTGCAGCTTCCTCTGTCTACTTGATACTCAATAACAAATGCACATTTATTTTGTCTCCAGGCAGCTTGTTTTGTTTCCATCCTTTGCCCATAAATCTCTTTCCTCTTCCCATTACTTCCTTTACCACCATACCTCGCGTTCGAACTCATTTTCTTACTTCAACTGCTCCGTCTTGACCCACTTTGCATCTATTCAACTTTATTAGGATAGTTACAATGACCACCTTTCCAATAAACCCAGCCCATCTACGAGCATGCTAAAACCTCTTCCAGAACATTCCATAATCCTCATTATGTTCCCTCTTAAATCAAACCACTGTTGCTCATGCACCCTGGCAACCTTTATCCTTTCGACCTCAATATTTACTCACAGATTGTAGAGATCAACACTGCAGGTTTGACCCTGTTCTCTCAAACTTTCATTGAGCTTCCGTGCTTGTAACAAGAATGTGCATACATTTTTGCCGCGCGGGAAGGAGGGCTTGACTGACTTATGACAATGATTAATGTTTGTTGACGAAAGGACAAAAAGGGTGAGTGGAATGATTGAAACCTGTCGAGATGATCTATGTTTCTTTTACACTCCCTTATGTATCCTTCACAGTCTTCATAGACGAGACTGGTAGTAAATAGCAGGACAGAATGTTTCCTTGTGGTACCCTACCATGATACTGACTGTGCCATCAACTGGACGGGATGCGGTGGGTTTAGTTGTGTATGGCCGTAGCTTATGAGGCAAGGTATTGTCGCCCACTATATATTAGATGCGACACACAAAAGGTGCCAAGGTTCATTTCCATGTGCACCACCCGTGTAAAAATGGTTAAAACTGACACAATTGCAGTGCAAAAAAAAACAAAAAAGTAAAAAATGGCGTGCTAGAGCCTTGTTGTGCACCACCCGTGTAAAAATTGTAGTGTTATCAAACAAGTGCCCCAGGGCGCGCTTTTGGATGATGTCCACGATGCTGTAGAGCAGACACTGCGGCGAGATCATGGGAACTGATGGCGGCCAAATGCCTCTGATCTATCTGCGTATGCACCTCACTTTTTTTTTTCTTTTCTTTTCTTCAGGCTGGGGGAGGGAGGTCACCGTAAGAGAGGCCTATTCAAGCGACTATCCGCGCACACCAGCCCGGCCGCCAGGACATATGTTAAGCTGACCTTAACTAAAGCGCCTAAAAGAAAGAAGAAAAAGAGAAAAAAAGAGAGAGAGAGATGTTGCCCTTGATGGTGTCCCTTGATGGTGTCCATTGGTTCGATTGGTGCTGTCCCTTGATCTTTTCCTGACTTTTCCTGCACTAAGTGCCCTTGATTTTTCCAGCACCTTTGATCTTTTTCAACCACCCCTCAGCCTTTTCTCGTCCCTCCTTTCTCTGAATGCCCTTGATCTTTCCAGTATCCCTTGTTGTTCATGCCAGCAACTCTAGATCATTTCCCAGTGTCCTTTGATCTTTTCCCAGCATCCCTTGATTTTATTTAACTTTTTTCAGCATTCCTTCGTCTTGTGTCTTTGGTGTTGTCCCTATGATGTTGTCCCTTTGGTGTTGTCCCTTGATGTTGATGTTCTCTCTTGATGTTGCCCTTTGAAGTTGTCCCTTGATGTGGACCTTTGGATTTTTATGCCTTGACATCGTCCCCTCATGTTGCCCTTTGATGTTGTCCCTTGATGTCGCCCTTTGGTGTTGTCTCTTCGGTGTTGTGCGACTGAATTCTGCTTCCGTATGATAGGAGGAGCCGACATCGAAGGATCAAAAGCAACGTCGCTATGAACGCTTGGCTGCGCCAGTTATCGCTCTACACGATTACCTTCCAATTAGAATGTTTCGGAGACCGCAGAAGGTTGACACGTTGAAGATGATTTCCAACTCCGGTCAAGCAACGCGTTTCGGCATCCCTTGGGCTTATCAGCGTCCTTTGATTTTTCCAATTCCTTAAATTTCCCTCATCCATTAAATGTTATCCCTTGATTTTATGCCTTAATGTTGTTGCGCTTAATGGTGTTGTCCCTTGATGTTGTCCTTTGGTGTTGTCTCTGGTGGTGTCCCTTGATTTTTCCAGCCCTTGATTTCTCCAATCCCCTAAGTACCCCTTCGTCTTTTTTTTTTTTTTTTTTTTTTTTTTTTTTTTGCTCGTCTGTTTTCAGCATGCCCTTGATCTTTTTGGCATCCCTCATTTTCTCAGTGTGTCCTTGATCTTTCTCTCTCGTCGCCCAAATGGGAATGGTGTGCCCCTACCTTGTTTTCTCCCTACATGCCCAACTGACAACAACTCATTTTTTTTACGACCCTCCTCACTTATATAAAGAAGTCAAACCTACCCAGCGTCCTGCACCGACACACCTCTGATCCTATCCCAAGACTCTAGACTCGCAGCAGCACTCAACAACAGCACCCACGACGCTCGCAACAACTTCTGCAAGAACCATCGCAAGGACCCTTGCAAGAGCCGCCACACGAACGATCTCCTTCACAGAACCATCGCGAGAGCGCCACAGACCACTATCAAGAACGCTACTACCTCTGGCTCCCCTAACCATTCACGCCGATGCGACATTCCAGCTTCATTTCCCAGTCTGTCGCTAAAGTCGCGATCGTCATATGGATGCTCTCTGGCAGATTCTCGTCCGACTCTGCTCCTCAAGCTATAGGCATGGCTCTAGCCTATCCTTCAAGTGCTGCCGATGAGTCATACGATGGTTCAGCTTCAGTTCTATCAGCCAATCAATACGTCAACGAAGTTCGATACAGCAAGCGCGTAGACACGAATACCTGCAAACCGGGGAACCAGCAGAATGTCCCTGAATGCACTCAGAACTGTGCTCCTTGTTGGAAAAACGAAGGCTCGTACTATTCATGCTTCGATAAAGTTAACGGGCAGTGTCCTTGGCCCGAAATGTGGGACAGATCGGCATCGAATGGCAAAACGTCTTGCAAACCGGGGAACCAGCAGAATGTCCCTGAATGCACTCAGAACTGTGCTCCTTGCTGGAAAAACGAAGGCTCGTACTATTCATGCTTTGATAAAGTTAACGGGCAGTGTCCTTGGCCCGGAATGGAGGAAGTAGATATCTAGTTTTATTCGTATTACCATACTTTCCAAAATTTACTCCATCAGCTAATAATCAACATACCCCTTATTGCGCGTTTCAATAAAAATGAACAAAAATGTGACTCCTAATCTGACTCTACCTCAAATCCTTTCAGTCTCAATCCTACTGGTTGTATCTAGGGTTTCTCAACCGTCGAATCGAATCGAATATGAGCCTCAATAGTATTCGATTCGATTTTTTTTTTTTTTTTCGAATATCGATTGCATTCGATTCGAGATCTATTCGATTTGATATTTATTCGATTTGGTTTTCGTTCGATTCGACTTCTGTTCGACGAGTTCGATTTAACCCGCCCCACGAACACTCACAAGAATTCCACACGAGCCGCCACAACAACATCTCACTGAAACCTTGCAAGGACCCTTGAGAACCCTCGCAGGTAACCTCACGATAATGTCCACGCCACTTTTGCACACCCGCAAATGGGACTTCTTTTGTAAAAAAAAAAAAAAAAAAAAACAGTTAACATAAAGTGCGTGGCCATCATACTTAAAGGCAACGTCAACCCGCCTTTAAAGCTTTAGCATACTTTTACACTCCACAAAAGCATTATGCTCTACTCCACTATCCTCGTCGCCCTGACCTTGCTCTTCCTAGCATCCGTCGCGTCAAGTCCGATTCCTGGTGATGCTTCCCCAAGCTCTGCAAACACTCCGGGGAAGGGTGAACACTGCCCTAGTGTTCGCCCATCTATCTACCTCCCCATCTGTGCGATTGACCGTGATGGCAAATACGAAACATTCGTGAACGAATGCCACAAGGATATACAGAACTGTGAGCACCCCCAAAACATGTACTAAAAAGTATGGGGCTTGAGTCAACGAGAAGAAAAGAGTTGTTTTATTGTTTTACACCACTGGAGTGATATTTAACCACAGAGGTGACAGCTAGTCACGGAGGTGACAAATAATCACGGAGGTGGTCAAACGATCTTTTGCACAGCAGCAACAGATACGCCTCGACTGGCCCATTCTGTCAAGATGAGTTTGCCCCACAGAATACGATGGACAAGTACGAGGAGATCTACGAATGATTTTGCTCAACGGTGATGAGCGTTGATTTTGCTCAACGGTAATGAACCTTGATTTTGCTCAGCGGTGATGCTCTCTGAAATTTATGCTATAAATAAAAAATGTTGTTAATTCCCTTTGATACCGTGAACAAGAGCCTTTCACATTGCCTTGGGGCACAAATGTGCAACACCGACCGCCCAACTAGGCATTTTCACCAATGATTTAAAAAGAACACTTTTTGGCGCATTACCCCAAACTCAGCTCCTTTCTCACCTTACTTTTCCACCGCACACTTAACCTTGCACCAAAAAATGCGCTTTCATACCATAACTCTTCTCAGCTGCCTTGCCGCTGCATCACTTGCTGTTCCACTTCAAAAACGTTGCGACCCTTCCATCATTGTTTCGTGCAAAAACTTTACGCTTTCTTCGGACTTGCGCACTCTGACAGCCACCTGCGAATCCAACAAAGGCTCAAATAAAGAGTCATCTATCGTGATCAATGACTTCATTGGCAACAATAATGGTAAAAAGCAACAAAACACATACAAAATCAAGAAATAGGCAGTTAAAGTGAGGGTTAATTGTATATGCCGCCCAGATATCCTTCGCCATGATTATTTATTTTCAATGATATTCTACCATCGCCTAGGCAATTTCGTATGGGGTAGCAACAATTTTATCCTCAGCTCTTCAAATGTTCATCTCAATGGCGTAGTTCTTCATGGGGATCTTGAGGACGTATTTGGTGATCCCACACCTTCTCAGATAGACCTTGGTAAGTAAATAGGGTGGAAGGGGGGGATAATACTATGAACAGTTGGCAAATGAAGGTGTAAGCTAAAGGACTCAATTTCCTGGGGTATTCTCCTTTTAACTCGAAAACCTCTTTCGCCATCATTCTCTCATATACTTCAACCTTTTAACACCTCTTCAAATTGCTTCTTGTAGGCGAGAAGATCAAGAATGTGAACGGAGTTCTTACTTATACTGGACCAACTCCACCATAGTGGATGTAGTCGTCTGAGGGGGCTATGACGCCTGGGTAAAAGTATCACAAGAGGTATTATCGAAACATCTGCCATGTGGTGATGTGATCGCTGGCAACACTTCTTCATTAAATAAAAAGACGGGGTAAAATAGAAATAAAACCCCCGTACCGCAACAGTACGAGCCCATTCACATGGGAGAATGTGAGGAAGGTTAGTCCACAAGTCGGAAAATGTGAAGTATGGGGATAGAATTAACGAGAAGAAAGAGTGTGTTTTCTTTATTTTGCACCACAGAGCAGATAATAAACAGCTTCGGCTCGTCTTAATAGTAGAACTCTTTAAGCTTTGCGAAATAGGATGGTTCGGGTCGTCTTTGATGTAGTGGTCTGCAACGGAATAGTACGTAGCATAATTCTCCTCTTTGTTGTTGGCGCCATGGATAACAGAGAAATTATACTGACCGTGATCCGAAAGCGCGCCATCAACATTCGCTGTGCTACCTAGGTAGCGGAGCGGGACGAGAAGAGCCGGAGAGACAGAGGACTGTAGAAAAGGTAGAGTGAGCTGCATGACTGCACGAGGTTGTTTTATGTGATCGACTGCGAGAGAGAGAGAGAGAGAGAGAGAGAGAGAGAGAGAGAGAGGGTTTTAAAGAACAAGCAACCCGAAGGATTGAGCCTACATCAATCTTCACCCTTTTCCTCCCCTCCCACCAACGTATTGCTTTAACACTTCCTGTCCTTCAGGGCCGACCACCTCACCGTTCCGGTAACCAACCTCTGAACAACATTCGGAGCCGCAATGCATTAGGGTTTCGGATAAAAAAAAAGTGTGGAGAAAACTTAGAAATCCTCCTTTTGCAAGGGGCAATTAAAAAAAATGTTTCCCGCAGTTCTGGTACAAGAAAGGGGCTGTGTCTTTAACACAAGGGATCATAACAGTGAAATAGCACAAACATCACCTGCAAAAAAAAGGGACATCAATCGTTACTCGCTTTCCTCTCTCTAGGCGTTATCAATTCGATCTTATCCTTTCGTCCCCCCACTCTTCCATCGCTCTCATCCACCCCACTCCTTCCCTAAACATCAAAAATAACAATAAAAATAACACACTCAAAAATCATCGTCTACAATGCACACACTTTTAGTCATTCTACAGAACTTTCTAACTTGCCAAGTCATCCTACTCCTCAGAGGAGGACGAAGGAGAGAGAGGAAGAGCCTGAAAGACTTTCCTCCCCTGCCCCTGCCGTCCCTTCCCACGAACTCCACCCGAAGTTTTCTCAATCTGCTGTCCCGCCAAATCAGGCAACAAGGCTGGTTCGCGGACCATTGCTCCCTGACCCTGTGGAGTCCACACTTTCAACCGCACGGCCTGGTCGTCACCATGGAATTTTCCAGAGATCATGACCCAGCCGATACCGGAGAAGACTAGGTCACAGATACCGTATTGACCAGCGTATTGCAAGGCCGCTGTTTCGCGTTCTCGGCGAGTTAGTGGTGATGATTCCTGGTCAAAGCGTGCGAAGGGAGAAGAGTCACCACTGAGGCGCGCAAAGGGATCTAAACTGTCGGAAGAGGAAGAGGAAGAAGAAGAGAATGAGGAGGGAGAGGGGGCCCGGTTGACGATAACGATATCCTTGGACGAAACGGGTTTCAACCCGGGAAAGGCGGCCAGACGTTCGGGGGTTCCAAAGGGCGGTTGGAGGATGGTGAGTTGGCCAGAGTTGATCTTTTCCAGGAACTTGTCGGCTCCTGGCGTGGATGTCTTGTGCAGGGGGAGGGTGGTGAAGATGGTGAGTTTTGGGGCTGGGTTTGAGCCTCTTGGTCGACGGAGTGGCGGTGGCGGTGTTGTTGGGTCCTCGGATGTGGTGAATGGTAAGAGAGTTGGTTTCCCGATGGAGAGGCAGTCGATCCTGACTAGGCCACCCAAGAAGAATGATTTCCCTATTGCATCGAATTAAACCATAATTAACATCGTAGTCATAGTAGCACAAACAAACATAAAAAACAAATCAAACAAAGAGTGAAAGATACCTTCTTCAAGTGTAAAACTAACGGGCTTGAGGACCTTCTTGGGCAAGGCAACCTTCAACTCCTCAAGGGTTAACCAACTGGTCAACTGGCCTGCGGCAGGTCGGATGCCGGGGGTATCCATCAACCATTTCGTCTGGACTTCCTTATAGGTTGCGCCCATGAATCTTGACAACACACTCAAAGGGACCTTGATTCGCTCCAGAGTTGTCCCTGGGACGTTTGAGACTGTAGTTTGGTACTTTGCCAATTTCTCCTGTCCGCGGTCCTTGTAGAGGGCCTCATACTTGTCCATGTCCGCACCGACGCTGTCCTTCCCTGTCATAGCCGCCCATTCCTTGTCCTCCTCGTTATCCCTGTCGGTATCCTCCTCGGGGTCACTGGCGGTGGAAGAAGTGCCAAGGAGAAGACTCAACTTCTTCTGTCGTTCTGCCTTCTCCGCTCCAAACTTCTCCCTCTCGACCTGAACTCCACTCACCCTCCACCTCCCACCTTCCTTCAAAAACGCATTCACCAATTGCGATTTCCCCACATTCTCACCACCCACCATCACCACATTCCCCTTTCCGGATTTGGTCCACGCAGTTCCAATACTCTTCAACAGCATCCGGATCTCGTCTCCCTCTGGGTTCTTTGCACTGACAAGATGTATCGCTCGGACGTTATCGTCAAGTCCGTGGGAGGTGAGGTAGGACTGGATGTTTTGGATGATGGTTTGTTTTCGGGTGCTGGAGGGCATGACGTCGAATTTGTTGCCGACAAGAATGATTGGCGTTGTTGGGTAGTCCTTCTTCCCTGCCTCTGTTGCTCCTGCTCCCGTAGTCGCAGATTTCTTTTGCTTCTTGGATTTGAGGAGCTCCTGGATGATGGGTTGAGGAAGGGAGAGCGGGAAATCGATAAGATCGACGACGAGGACGACGGTCGAGGTCTTGGATTGGGCCAGGGTCTCCAAGTGTTTTGGGACAGGTGCTGGTGGTGATGGGAACATGGACGAAGGGAGTATCGAGGAGTTTGCCAATGGTGAGGCGTGGTGGGAGAGGGAGTGGCAGCGGTGACAGACGATCCGTGCTGGTTGTGTTGAAGATGTCCGACTTGGTTTCCGGTCCAAGACTTCCACTACCTGCTCCGCCTCTCCTGCTGCTGCACTAGGTCTTTCCGACGATCCTGATTCCGATCCTGCTCCAGCGTCCATAGCACTTCCAGTTCCTTCTTCTCCCCCTTCCGCAACAGGATCTGAGGGAGGAGGAGGAGGGAGGATGCCCATCTCCTGCAAGAGCTTGGGATCCAATCGCTCCAAGTAGGCCTCATACTGGTCATGACTCATTGTCGTCGCACCCTCTGCCACCACCGGCGCCGTCTTCTTCCCCTTCTTGCCCTTTCCTTTGCCCTTCTCTAAAGTTGCAGACGAGGAAGCATGGGGACCGTCAAGGAGTCGAGTAAGATACCCAGGTTCTTGGGGGTGTGAGATCTGGAATGCAGACCCGCAACCTGGACAGGGGAGTCCGACCAGTGCCTTCAGCTCCTTGCTGTGCTCCTCAGTGTTCTGTTGTTGCTGGTTGGCAGAGGTTGAGGAAGCCGATTGGAGTTGACGGAATGCGGGGTGTGTGCAGAAGTATGCGGAGGGCTGTATCCGGGTGCGGGTGAGTAGTTGGTGTTGTTGGTGTCGTGCTGTTGAGGATGCGGATGTGGATGTAAGAAGTGGGGTGGCTGGGTATCGCTGTGACGAGGATGTGTAGTGCCGGTAAGTAGATAACACGCGTCGTGTTGGTATCGTCGAGCAGGACTTGTCTGCAAGGATATATGCAGAGCAATTGCCGGTCCTTGTTGTAGTGCCTAGAGTCCTGCTACTGCTAGTCCTTGTGAGCCTGAGAGCATATGCGCGCGAGGTCATTTCTTTCTAATAAGCGGTGGGTGCGCGTCCGTGTCCTTGTTGCGTGGTCTGGAGTTGTTGGAGTTTCAGAGAACAACAAGAAGAGGAAAAGGTGTCCCTCCTTCCCCTTCCTTCTTACATGAGGTTTGTTTACGGTGACTGCTTTTCCAAAAATGTGCTTGTAATGCGTGTGAACAATTTGTTGACTCTGCGGCCGCAGTCAGAAGTGGGAGACCTTATTTTTTTTTTTTTTTTTTTTTTTTTTTTACATACCCGCAGAAGAGCACACGAGACACACACAGATATAAGAGAGAGCGTTACGCGGTGGTTGCACGACTTCTTCTTTCTTTTGCATTACTCATCAACACACATTCAAAACAGGACACACACTACCACACACACGCACAAAGGACACAAAGGACACCCCGACCACCAACTACATCACTCAACCTAACAAACTAAAAACAAAACATGCCATCCATCCCTGAGGCAGAACTAATCCGCCTCCAGGCGAACCAAGCCCACGTCCGAAATATTTGTATTCTGGCCCACGTCGACCACGGCAAGACCACCCTCTCAGATTCTCTCCTCGCCTCCAATGGTATCATCTCCTCAAAACTTGCAGGAAAGGTTCGCTTTCTGGATTCGAGAGCGGACGAGCAGGAGAGGGGGATTACGATGGAGAGTAGTGCTATCTCGTTGTATTTCAAGATTCGGCGTCGTGTTGCGGCTGCTTCTATTGCTGCGGCTGCTAACAAGGCGGCGGCAGAGTCAGCTGCAGCGGTGCCTTCGGGGAATGTCACGGATCAGAGCAACGATACTACCACTACTACCGCTACAACAACAGCAGCAAAGGAAGAAGATAGTGCGGCAAACAGTGGGACATCAACGCCAGCAGAGTCGGTTGCGGAGGAGTACTTGATCAACTTGATTGATTCGCCAGGACATGTGGATTTCTCGGGAGAGGTCTCGACGGCCTCCCGGCTCTGTGATGGAGCCCTTGTCCTTGTCGATGCCGTCGAAGGAGTTTGCACCCAGGTACCATTTTCTTCTTTGTCCTTTAAGGACCCTTCCTTGTCAGGGTATCGGCGGTCACTGAAATGCACACTATCTTGCAGCATTGCTTACTAACTCCATTGTCAATGCAAATAATAAAAATAGACGCATACGGTGTTAAGACAGGCATGGAAGGAGTCGGTACGCCCAGTACTGGTAATCAACAAGATCGATAGGCTGATTACAGAGTTGCAGTTCACACCCTTGGAGGCCTACATTCATCTCAACAAGATCCTTGAGCAAGTCAATGCCGTCATGGGAACCTTTTTCTCTGAGAACGTCCTCGAAGAAGACTACAGGAAGAAGGCCGAGGTATTTTTTTTTCTTGACTTTTCCAGTTCTATTAATCTCCATATAACGGCTTTGAAAGGTGTAGATGCTAACGACCAAATTTTGTAACAACCCTGATAACGAGTAGAAGAAGAAGGATCAGGAAGGAAAGGAGAGCACGACAGGATTGGAAGACATGTTCTCGGACTGGCACGTTGAGACGCAGGATGATTCACACATTTACTTCCACCCATCCCAGGGCAACGTCATCTTTGCCTCTGCCATCGATGGTTGGGCGTTCAGAGTAGACCAGTTTGCGGCGATATATGCGCAGAAGCTTGGAATGAAGGAAGGAGTGTTGCGCAAGTGTTTGTGGGGTGATTTTTATCTGGATCCCAAGACGAAGCGGGTGATCGGGTATAAGGGTCTGAAGGGCAGGGCTTTGAAGCCCTTGGCGATTCATCTTGTGCTGGATAATGTCTGGAAGGTCTACGATGTCGTTGTTTGCAACCCGTAAGTTTCTTGGAGTTATTTTGCTGTTGAGCTATTTATTGAAGGAATGACCATGCAGATATTAATACGATCTCCACTTTTGCACCCGATACATCGTAGGGACAAGGAAATGACGGAGAAGGTGGTAAAGTCGCTGAACTTGAAGGTGCTGCCAAGAGACATGAGGTCCAAGGATACCCGGGCGGTGTTGACAACCATCTTTTCACAGTGGCTCCCTCTCTCGACGTGTGTCCTCTTGGCAGTCGTGGAACAACTCCCCTCGCCTGCAGCAGCACAAAAGATCCGGATGCCCAAGATGTTGCATCCTTTCGAAACCACACCCCCAGAACCCACCGAGGATTGGGAGAAGGGCATGATTGACTGCGACCCTACCTCGGGAGTGGTTGCCTATGTCAGCAAGATGGTCAGTGTGCCGCTGGATGTCTTGCCCAAGAACAAGCGTAAGACTTTGTCGGCCGAGGAGATGAGGCAGCGGGGACGGGCGCAGCGGGAACAGATGGTAGCAGCAGCCAAATCGGCCGAGTTGGGTGAGGTCGGTGTGCACTTGGATGTGGATGAGGTGGTTGCTAACAGGTTACAGAAGGAGGCCGAGGAAAAGGCTGCGGCTGATGAACTTGAGGGTAAAGAGGCCTTGATTGGATTCTCGAGAATCTACTCTGGAACTGTCCGTGTTGGTCAGAAACTGAAGGTTCTGGGACCCAAGTACGATCCAGCCAACCCGACCCAGCACTGCAGTGAGGTCACTGTCGACAGTCTGTTTATGATCATGGGACGGGATCTGATTGGACTGGACCAGGTGCCTGCAGGAAACGTTTTTGGTATTGGTGGACTGGAGGGCCATGTGTTGAAGTATGGAACTCTTTGGAGTGCCGAGTGGGAGGGTGGTCAGAACTTAGTCGGAAAGGGTTTGGAGACGGCGCCCATTGTCCGTGTTGCCCTGGAGCCCGAAGATCCTTCACAGATGGCGCAATTGGTCAGAGGTCTGCAGTTGCTCAACCAGGCAGATCCCTCGGTCCAGGTCTTGACCCAAGAGACTGGAGAGCACGTTATTTTGACCTCGGGAGAGGTGCATCTTCAGCGTTGCATGGCCGATTTGAGAGAGCGGTTCGCCAGGATCGAGATCTCGATGAGTGAGCCCATTGTGCCCTTCCGCGAGACTGCTGTGGACGCACCCGCACAGATTGTGACCTCGAGCGCAATGGCTGTCAATGAGGCTCAGGGTAGGGACCAAGGCGAGAAGTTGATTGCCAAGAGCGAGACGGGAGCCCGAGGAACGATTGTTGCGACAACCCCTAACCGCCATGTAAGATTCGTCGTCCGAACGGTTCCTATCCCTGAGGTTCTCAAGAAGTACCTATTGGACCATGCGGAGCAAATCCAGTCATATGTCGAAGACAACGGTGGCAGCTCTAACACCAAGAACAACTCTGGAGCTGCAGTGTTGATGGGAGAAGTTGAGACTGGAGAGAAAGCCAAGGCACAAAAGAAGCTGTTGGATGAGTTGACACCATTGTTTGCGCAGGCCGGCGAGGATTGGAAAGGCCGTGAGAAGGATATCCTGGCGTTTGGACCTCGTCGTGTTGGACCTAACCTGTTGATCAACCAGCTCGGATTCGACTTTTCTCGTAACCGCGGCAACAACTCTAACACTGCCGATGCGGATGAGAGCAGCAGCAATGGAGGGATCACGGTGCAGGATATGGCTGAGTCGATTCAGACTGGTTTCCAGATTGCGACCAACGGAGGACCTCTGTGCAGTGAACCCATGCTCGGAATGGCGTTCTTCTTGCAGGAGATTGAGATTCTTGAGTCTTCACAGGAGGTTGGAGGTGAGGGACGATCCAAGATGGCGGTGTCGAGTGGACAGGTGATCACGAGTATGAGGGATGCCTGCCGACTCGGCTTCCTTGAATGGAGTCCCCGTCTCATGCTCGCCATGTACTCCTGCGACATCCAGACTACTGGTAAGTTATTTTGATGCTTTACAGGTAATGAGATGCTGCTGTGGGTGTTTGGTTATGTAGAGGTACTGACTAAATTTTTCTCTTACTATTTTCTTCCACTACGATAGCCGAGGTGCTGGGTAAGGTGTATGCAGTCATCGCGCGCAGAAAGGGCAAGATCCTACACGAAGAGATGAAAGAAGGCACACCATTCTTTTCCATCCAAGCCCTCCTCCCCGTCGTCGAGTCCTTCGGATTCTCGGACGATATCCGTAAACGAACTTCAGGAGCGGCGTCCCCACAATTGATTTTCTCACATTTCGAGGTGTTGGATATGGATCCGTTCTGGGTTCCTAATACAGTGGAGGAGTTGGAGGATTTGGGAGAGAAGGCAGACAGGGAGAATGTAGCCAAGAAGTATATGGATGTGGTGAGGAAGCGGAAGGGACTTTTTGTGGAACAGAAGATTGTTGAGCACGCTGAAAAGCAGAGGACCTTGAGGAAGAATTAGAGGATGTTTGATGGATGTGTTTTTCAATTTGGTTTTTTTGATAGAATTAAAAAAAAAAATGGGATACCTACCATTTTGTTGCAATCGTATCATGAGTATCGTGTAGATTACGCGCATTTTGAGTAAAAAGTATCTGAGAAAAAAAAAATCCCGCTCACACGTGTGAACAACAGGATAACGAACAGGACAAGGAGTTTGGCGATGAATGGGCGTCGTAAGGAAAAAGGGAAGGCGCTGTGCATGCATGAATCTTAGTTGGGTAGTCCTGCCACTCCGACCTGGCACACCGCCCCGTACCCTTACCATCGCCCGTTCCCTCTCATTGCCTCTCTCTGTGTGTGTCTCTCTTGATGGACGATGGCGTTTTTTTTTTTCGTCTACGCCCAGCCAGCCCTCTTCTTTTTGTTATCTCTCTGCTCAGCCTTGCAGGGTCCGGACGGACCGTCTCTTGTTCCTGCGAATCCCGGGTAAAAAAAAAAGAAAACACAACAGCCAGTGCCAGTCATCCAGTCTAGTGTATAGAGAGCAAGTGAAAGTGTAGGGCTAAAAAAAGAACATAGGTATGTAGGGGGAATTTTTTTTTATTATAACAAGTTCAGATGCGTATGTGAGCGAGTTCATGCCCTCTTTTTTTCTAGGTGGGGACTTTTTGTTTTTTCATGCAGGATGGTGAATCGTTCTTCCTTTGTTCCCCTTTGTTTTCCTTGTCCGTCACTTTTTCCTTTTGGTTTGTGTTTGTTTGTCCCTCAACTGTTGTTGGAGGGGGGAGGGGAGGTAAACAAAGGATTCAGCCTCAATTTTTGGGCTTGCGGGACAGACTAACAGACAGAGGGTTGATCTGGACCCTTTTTTGATCCAATGCAGTTGCGTGTGTGTCAGTTGTCGATAAGCCAGCCCTTCCCTCATAGCCCATAACAGCCCTAGCGACCATATGGTCATCTGTTGTACTTTCCATCCTCTTCCCATGCGGGTTCACCAAAAGTGCCAAGAATCGTCCCCTTATGATCACCTGTAGAGTACCCCAGTAGTCTGACAAATTGACGAGATGACGAAAGACGGGTGAGGGTGTGGCTATCGTGTTATCACGTCCCACAAGAAAGAAACACCATGTCAGATATACTTTTTCGTGTCGCTTTTTATGTCTCTTTTTCTTTTTTTGGTTCTTGACCGCGGTGTTTGCGCTGACGTTTTGGTTAATGTTTTTTTTTTGGTGGAAGGAGTTGCTTGGATGTACGGTTACAATGTACGAACGGAATAGGAGGGAATTGAAAAATGGCGATATGCATGAATATGGTTTGTGGCAACAGCCCTAGAAGATGATACTCAGAACAGCCCATTGTATTTTGAATGTACAGAAAGTGAAGGGAAAGTGAGAGAGAAAAAACACAGAGCCAGCGCCCTCTCCTCCCCTACGAACGGATAAAGATCTGCTCCCCTCTCTAGCCCCACGTTTGTCTCTTGACGATCGATAACACGATAAAAAAAAAAAAAAAAAAAAAAAAAAAAAAAGGGTAGGAAAAGGTAGGTCAGAGACATCCATCCCATGGTCTGATTACCCGGTTCGCCTTCTCTTCTATACGCTCCTCCTGCTCTGGGATCCCCCCCCCCCCCCCCTCTCTCTCTCTCTCTCTCTCTCTCTCGCTCCCTGTTGTGGTTCAGGAAAGAGAGCAGCACGGGTGTGAGAAACATTTCGGAGTTCTGGCTCTGTGTTCATATTGATCATCATCTGAGACAGAACCATGAATTTTTTTGGAGAGGGACGGAGAAGGGAGCCGGAACGAAGTCCACTGTTTATCCTTCTATTTGTATTGAAACTTGCGCATGCCAGAATCACAGGAGGAGGAAGAAGGGAGGAACGAAAAAAGTGTCCACGGATGGAGGGGATTAGGAAGGGTGCCAGGACTTGTGCTAAGGCAACAAGGGTCGTTGCTATCAAAATGTGAGTATCAGGTATAAGAGTAAGGAATAGATGAGACGGTGAAATAGGTGTTTGTTATATTCAATCAATTCTGACTTCTCTTCGCTGGTGCTTGTGGAGGGAGGTGTCCATGATTGATTTTCGTGTTGTTATGTCGACTCCTCGCCACCAGGAGGCAGTGTCGTACGGGAGATAAACACAGACACAGAGAACAACACCCACGAATGACTGTGAGTGGGTTAGAGTGAAGCACGGAGGCAAAACAGAAACAAAGTAAAGAGAACAAGCGACAACGACAGCAGAGGGGGGGAGTCGAATCGACTTACCGACACTTTTTCTCCAACGGACAACAAAACGACCAAAACTCTTTTTCTATTTTTCTTCTTTTTTCATTCTTTTGATGTAAACAAAAGGGAAAATAGAACAGTGGGACACATGCTTGGGCTGGCTTGGTTGGCTGGGCATTGTTATTTTTACTCCTTGACTTGTTTCTTTGCTGTCCGTGTGTTCACATAGCCTACCCCACGACAACAAATGATGCGTTGCTGTTGTTTGCTTCCTTTTACTTTTGTTACATCGCCTCATAAACCAACAAAAACATGAATGGTCCAGGCACGCACACCACACACACATACACACTTCGACAGAGGAATGTCAGAAAGTAGTGTAAAAAAAAAAGGAGGTACAGTACAGCGCTGTTGTATGTAATATGAGCAAAAGGCAATTTGCTCTCGTTGACCAATCGTGCTCCTTCGATCCCATTTCCGTTTAAATACCGGTCTGTTTGTGAGCACTTTTCTCTTTTTTTTTTTCTCATCTTCAATTCCACACACACCTAAACTCTCTCAAGCAAACCAACCAACCAAACGCACAAAGGCGGAAACAAAAGCGAACCATCTCTCTCTCTCTCTTCTCTCTACTCTCTCAACGGCTCACCACTCTCTCGTCTCTCTAACCAACCGACACTCTTAATTACAGTACAACAGCCAGTCAATCCAAAAACTAAGAAAGAAAGCCACCCAACTCTCCTTACTTTAAATACCAATCACTGCCCAGTCCCTTCTTGATTTTTTCTTCTTTTCTCTTCTTCTTCATCTGATTCCACATCTTATCCCCTTCCAACAACAACAAACCACACACCTACCCTCCCCCTCCTCCTTACACAAACATGAAGTCCACCGCCATCCTCGCCATCGCCGCCTCGACCGTCGCCACCGTCGCCTCTGCCGAGCTCCTCAAATACGGTGCCCCCATCTCCACCACCACCTGGACGGCTGGTCAGGATGCCACCATCTCCTGGACCAACACCTGCGCTGGCCTCCCCAACACCACCTTCCCCGTCACGCTCCAGGTCCAGCGTGCTGACGGTGTCCAGACCCCCGTTACTGGTGTTCCCTCCCTCGGTGACTTGGACTGCTCCAAGGCCGGTTCGCTCACTGTCAAGGTCCCCACCACCGTCCCCTCCGGCAGCCTCTACTCGATCTTGGTCTCCAACACCCCCGACCTGTCCTACTCGGCTCTCTTCACCATCAAGAACGATGCCATGCCCGCCCCCTCCTCCAACGTCACCACCACCGGTGCTCCTACTGCCACCTCCTCCGGCTTGCCTACCGCTTCCGTTAACGGAACCGCCACTGCCACCAAGCCTTCCGTCACCGCCCCCACCACCACTACCACCACCAAGCCCAACAACGCTGGTGCCCTCAAGACCGGCTCTGCTGCTGCCTTGGCCGTTGCTGGTGCCGTCGCTGCCTTGATCTTCTAAGCGTCTCTTTCTCCCCTCTCTTTCGACTTGTTCTGAGTTGATCTTGGAGCACTTTTTAGATGTACAAAAAAAAATAGTAGAACACCCAAAAAAACAACCTACCGCACTTCATAATAATACCTTGATACCATCCCCCTTCTATGTTTTGTATCCTATTGCTTCGTGTGTCTCATGCTCGTCTGGTCTGGATGCACATTAGGAGAGAGAAAGAGTGATGGAGAGTAATGTGTCTCGTTACGCTAGCAATGACCACCTTTTTGGCTCTTAGATGAGCTTTATGACCTTAATAGACGGGACATGATGCTAACGGCCAACAATTACACTAAGGGGCTAGCCTTTGCTCAATTAGCGTTGTCATAATAAGCATGCGCACAAAAAAAAAAAGAAGTGGAGAAACAAGGAAGGGACCATGACAGTGAAGGGGTGATCCTTTTTAGTCCAGGAACAAGAGACACTCTTGTGTATACCGAATGGTTCTTCGTCTTTGTTGTCTCTGTTGCAAGTTTCTCTTGGGATAGGTAGGGTGAGAGGGAAGGAATGGAAGGATGATGAACGTTCATCCTTTTGTTTGTCTTTCCGTTGAGACAAACAAACAAACAAATACACCCATGTGTGGGACCTGTATGTGGGACAGAGACAGAGAATAGGAGAAATGGATTATGCCATTTCCCTTTTAATCCAATTTCGAGTTTGTGTTCACTCTCCTCTGTTGTCTCTTCTTCTCTTGTGTACATGTACTCCCTCTGTCTCTCTCTGTGCATTCATATTAATTTTTCATTTCCCCTCTCTGTCAATCTGTCAATCTGTCTCTCTTTTTCCCTGTCCCTCTGTCTTTTTCCCATCTCTCTCGGAGTAGTAGTGGGCCAAGGTTCAGCCGCGGGCTCAAATTTTTTGTTATTTCTTTTCCTCTCTCTCTCACTTTCTCATCCTTCAGCCGTTGGAGGAAGTCATTTGATTTATCCCTTCCGCCCTTCTCTCTCTCCTTCTCCTCCCCACCCCCCTCTTCCAGCCAAAGCACCATACATGCACACCATCCACGCGCAGACCCAGACGAGACCAAGAGAAAAAAAAAAAAAAAAAAAAAAAAAAAAATACAAACTCAAGTTGCTCAATTTTTTTTTATTTTATTTTCTTTTCTGAGTATACGAAAATAGCATTCGAGATGGTGCTCTCATTTTTTGCATTTGTTTGTGAATTCTTTTGTGGCTCACAGACACTGGTTTCTTTTTTTTTTTTCTTATTTATACAGGAAAGAGGGAGGGAGAGGTGTAAGGGGTAGAAGAGAAGGGGGAGGGACCATTTGGTGGCATGCTACATGGGCGGTTGAGATATAGATGGAGAAAAAAAAATAGAGAGAGAGAGAGAGTGAGATAGATGAATGGATACAGAGCGAAAGGGGGGGGGGGCCAGAAAGGCAGCCTTCTTCAAGATCTTCTATAGCGAGATGTCCGGTCCATTTGGACTCTTAATTCCTTTTTGCTTACGATATTGTAAGAGTCTTTGCTCAGCTCTTGTAAGTGTGTCTGTTGCTCAGCATAGAAGTCTGGGTTCGGTCGGACGGGTCGGTGGACGAATGACACAAAAACAGAGGAGGGAGGAGGAGGATCGGCAATTAGTTAATGCTCTTTCTGGCACTATAAATAAACAACACCCTATCTTTTTGACCTAGGTAAAACAGACGTCCTTATTTGAAGCGAAAAAAGAAGAAAGGCTTTTATAGCCATGATGTTTTGGGAGACCGAGGGGATGGGAAATGAAAAAGGCGATGAACGAGGGAAGGAAAGGGAAGAGGAGAGAGAGAGAGACAGAGAAAGAGTGAGGAATGTAAAGGTAGCTAACACGTTGTTGCCGAGGATACGTAAAAATATCTCCAGGGGGGAGCGAGTCGTTTCATCAGCGGGTAAGACTGATACAGTTGACCATATGTAACACTGATCGGTCTAGTTCCAGGAGTGAGTGAAAAGAAAGGGAAGAGACAGACCCCGAAAAGTATAAACCATGGTATCGACTCCATCCTAGTCTTCTGCTTGAGACAGACGAAAGAGGTTCATCTCGAATGGATTCACAAACAGGTTCACTTTGAATGAGCCGCCAACAGGAAAACGGGGGTTATGTGAGACGACGTACCCCTTAAAGAAAATGCTTTCTTTTAACGAAGCCACCCACGATGTTTGAGCTCCAGACGACCAAAAATTGATGAACAACGCTCCACTTGCCTGTGATGACACTGCCACCCTTTTATCTCTTTGCTAGCCTCCTATGTTTTGCGATGATGCTGTAAGGCACAAACTTCTTTTTGTCTCGCACATTCGGTAAAATGATGAAGATAAATTCCATATGTGCCTCGTCTTTTATTTTTCGCCCAATATAGGTAAGCAGACAAAGTACAAGAGACCTGAGGAATGGATATTTTCGCTTTCGAGAGAGAGAAGGAGGGAGAGAATATATAAAAGCAAATCCACTTGCACACCTACTCATGTAATAAGCAATAAAAATATATTACGAGTTTTTAATGTTGTCGCGGCATTTTGTTATTGAGACCTTGACCCTGCAAAGCAGAAAATGATGACTTAATTAAATCAAGCGCTTCCTTGACTTTTCGTTTGGATTAGCAACATCAAAGGACAGTCTGCTTCTTATTCTTGAATTCTTTGAGAGGTCCGAGATATTGAATACATGTCAAGGAGATCCACCCTCGGGAGCAGCTGCAGTCGTATAGTTACTTGATGTAAGTAATTATTCCTCTCCTTGATTATTTGGTCTTGATATGTTTCGGTTGCAAGTATTTTACTATACATAGATCCGATGTAGCGAACTCAGGATTCACCATGCAATCTATACTATTTTCATGGCACTTTTTTCAGCAGTTTACTTCCATTTTCTGGGCGGCGTCCCTTTGTGCCTTTTCATCAACACAGTATTGTTTGAATGCATCATAGGAATCCGATGACAGCGCGCATGATTCAGCCGTAGCTGCACAGTTGGTTGGGGACAGCGAGAGAGTCAGTACGGTCAATACAAATGCCATATATATGTTCCAGTACTTTTCTGGAAGGAGTGGAACAATGGTTCAGAAGCCTATACATCGAAAGAATCGCGTCACAGGGCGAAAGCAGTGAGAAAGATCAGTGAAACACTTACCATGTCAGTGGAGACGCTTATAGAAACAGTGATATATTGTAATGAGGAAGTTCTTCCGTAGATTATAAAAAACGGGCAGAGCAGTAGGCTAAATAATGCAGAAGTGATACGAGACTGTGAGTTTGATTAAAGTGAAAGGACTCTCAGGCAATGAAAAGAGTACGAAAGGAGATGATTACCTTGTTGATGGTGAAGAGTACTGTGGAAAAAAGTCGAACAAAGGCAGGATTGCGTCTTTATATGTCTGGGGAACAGAAACAGAGGGATTGCGGGCGTACGTATTCATTTCTACCTCGCTTTGAAAGAAGTAAAGCCACAACGGTAAATAGGTGCATAGAGCATATTCACATCCGTGAAACGCAGTCAATGAGCGGTTACAAGGCATAAATTGCAAATGACAACATCAAAGTGACAACAACAGAGATTGAAAAAAAATCAAGGGATTGAAAAAGTCAAGGAGTTGGAAACACAAGGGTCTGGAAAAGACAAGGGGTGAGGATGAAAAAAGGGCCAATACCAAAAAAATCATAGGACAACTAGCTTGTGGCAGCCAAGCATTCTTGACGACAATGTGACTCAACGGGCAAAGGGGCCAAGGTTCAAGGGATAGGAAAGATGGAGATAGCGGCAAAAGACAACTTCCAGAGACAGTAACAAAGGAGAGCACCAAGGGGCAGCACCAAGGGGCAGCATTAAGGGATAACACCAAAGGACAACACCAAAGGATAACATCGAGGGACAAGGGACAAGGGACAACGTCAAGGCATAAAATCTAAGGGACGACATCTGGGGCGATGTCAAAAAAACAGCATCAAAGAACCACATTTAAGGCTTATGGAATGGGGAAAATCAAGGGATGAAGGTCAAAGGAATGGTAGAGTGAGCCACTATTGTTCTCGAGGTATGGTGTATTTATAATACCAGTTTTATTCATGAGAGAAGTACGCTAGTTAAACGCGACAACTATAGTCTAGAGAGGTACGAAAAGCAGAAGTAGCAGTTAAGGCAAGTCCGCAAGTGTGCTACGCTATATCAAAGGCACGTCGATTGACTTGTGGCAGTCAAGCCTTCATAGCGACGTTGCTTTTGATCCTTCGATGTCGGTTCTTTCAATCCTTGCTTCACAATCCGAGGTTGCGTTTTATTCCTTTGTTCGCAACCACTGCTATGGATTAATGCTTCTTTCTTTTGTTTTTAGCTCGAACAAAGTTACCTACGACATTGTCCACAAACGACCAAAATTGATGAACATGACGACGCCACACGCCTTCGGTGACACCGGCACCCTTCTGTCTCCTTTTGACCCCCTAGTGTTTGCTATGACACTGTAGGGGCTCTTTATTTTTGTCTCGCTCAGTTAGCGGATTGATGGGTGCTTACTGGCTCCTAATCTCGCTCTCATGGGTGTATATCCCTTCTGTGGTTCGTCCTATTTTTCGCTTAATCTGCGAATGCGGACAAAGTAGAAGAGGCCGGTGGATAATAGATATTTTCGCTTCCGAGAGAGACAAAGAGAGAGAGAGATAGTCAATATGAGAACACGGATTTCAACCACGCCTTGTTCGCCTTCTTTGTCTTGGTGTCATCGCATGACCCATCACTTTTTTATTTTTCACCATTTTTCACTCAAAAAAAAAAAAAAAAAAAAAAAAAAAAGGCAAATATCACATAAGAAAAAGTGAGACTTTCTCGGAGAAACGACAGTACCCAGTCAGGGCCGCCTTTGCCATGACGATTAACAAGTCTCACGGGCAGACCCTCGAAAATGTCGGACTCTACCTCCCTACTCCTGTGTTCACACACGTTCAACTTTATGTCGCTCTTTCTCAATGCACAGACGAAAGAAATCTCAAGGTATTTATCATCGATGGCAGCATCCCCGGCCCGAAGGCACATAAACTAGAAACATCGTTTACAAGAGAGTCCTGTAATCATAGCCTACACCATGGAATCAATCAAATATGTATTTTTATTTTGGAAGGGCGCGTACTGTACGACCAGTCTTTCTTTTTCATTTGCAAAAATCATACGTTCAGTCCCTCTCATCCTTTTTGATGGCTCACATTTTTTTCACCAAAGCCTGAGAATGGATAAAACGGTTCAGCTCCCGCGGCGTAGTCGCGGGTACTTGCTAGTACAGTACTAAATTAGGGAGATCCCTAAAGTAACATTTTTTTCTCAAATAGCTACCATATATTCATCTTTGCCAGGTTCTGGGCTGGAAATGAGTGGGGATGAAGAAAAGTGAAAGAGGTTGTGGGCAGGAGACAGAGATTGTTAAATTGCTAGGCTGTGATGTTTTATTGCAAGATGAGGAAACTATGAAGAAAGGCAGGCTATTTGTGTGATTTGCCAAAGTAAGAACAAGAACAAGAACAAGAGGCATATAGAGGCAAGAGGAAATATGGATGCCAAGAGAATTAACAGGTTTAAAGCTAACAATATGTTCAGATATAAAAGGCGCAAACAATGTTGTAGCAAACAGACGAATCAATAATGTGAATGTAGAGATGAGACCACTAAACAATAAGCCCAAACAATTCTTGTTGGATAAGAAATGTGAGCCCAAGTTCGCAGCATTCGTCATCTACTATATGTCCATACTATTTAACGGACGCGAACCCAAGTGCCGCCAGTGCGGAGAGGCACTTCGTGGACCGGAACGTTGGTCTGCTGCGCCTCGATCATCATTTCGTTGCCAGTATACAAGATGACATGGTGCGGAGGATTGCCAAAGAACTCGATATCACCAGGCTGGCGTTGCTCATAGGTGATTCTCAAGGAGTGACGATCCGCCAGCTGACTCACGGTGTTGCCTCCGTTACCTAGGTCAATAGCAGAACCTGCAAAGATGGCATAGCGAACGAGGCCGCTGCAGTCAAAGCCGACAGTCTGGTCCGCGCGGCAAGGTTGGGGTCCAGAGTACTGTGGTCCGCATGTGCCCAGGGTCACTCCAGGGCGACGACTGTGTCCACCACCCCAAGAGTAGGGAACACCGAGTTGGGTGCGAGCAGCTGCAATAACTCTTCCGGCATCAAAAGAAGGAGTAGTCCTCGAGTAAGCATAAACCCAATGCTGCGCCAACCCCTCCATTGCCGTAATTTCAAGCGTAGTGTCCGTGCAGGTATACTGCATCCTCATGGTAGGCACGGCGAACTTCTCAAGCGGCCACGTAATCCGTGTTTCAGACTCACCTATACTCATTATCGCCTCTCCAATGGCCTGTCCGCTCTTCAAGCAAAACTCTCCGTCCTTGGTCTGTACATATGACCCCTGTATATCCCCATTAAACAGCGTATCAGTATGTACAGTCAATCCTGCGGCGTCAACATCCACGGCGATGTGAGTCTGACTGAAAACGAAGGAGCAGACAGCCGGAGTGCTGATGGCAAAGATTCCAGTCCCGTCAATGACGAGGTTAGAGATAGATGTGGCGCCCTGAGCGGCTAGTCTGCGCTCGATTGTCGTCTGTAAGGCTGAAATGTCGAGGGACCAGTGGCCGAAGATGCAGGGGTCGATAGGGAGACCGGTGTCTACGCAGGAGCTGGTGTTTTGGAGAGAAGTTGGAGGAGGTGGAAGAGAAGTAGGAGGAGATGTTGGAAGAGACGTCGGAGAAGGTGAAAGGGAAGTCGGAGGAGGTGAAAGAGAAGTCGAAGGAGGTGAAAGAGAAGTGGAAGAAGAGGTGATGGTATTGTAGGTGCAGCAGCCTGCATTGCTGGGATCATTGGGGCAAGAGCTAGCAGTCCACGTTCCTCCTGAGGAGGCGCAGACGGTATTGCTGGAAATAGTTTGACGTAGGTGTTAGCAGCGTTGAGGTAAAGTCAATGACTTCATAACATAATCTCGCAGACATGATAAAGCTGATGGGCGTATTGGGGATTTACCTGGTGCAGAAGCCGCGGAGTCCACGGACATCGCAGGGGTTCACAGCCATGACGGACACAATCGAAAGAGTGATAGAGATGATTGGCAAGAAGAAAAGCATCTTTTTAAAACGACAAATGTGGTGATGAAGGAGTGGAAATGAAGGAAGATTGAAATGCTTAGGTAAGCCATGATGCTGTTAAAATGGCTAAAGCAACCCTTTTGTACTTTTATACTGGTCACGATGATTTGTCTTCTGTTATTCTGCAATTAGCTTTTGTACATGTGCACAGCTCTGCACTTACCAGGGGGGTATTCAGAAAGTAAAGGTGCGCGGGATGTAAACTATTACGAACGAACGGCAGCCAATCAATACACCCCTTTTTTTTATTCACGAACTAACACATACGTATTGATTGGCTGTCGTTCAATCGTAATTGTTTACACCTGGGTACTTTTACTTACTGAATACCCCTCAGGGAATAGAGATTGTTGCATTGGATGGCTATGCCAAAAGTCGATGCGGAGAAGTATGCTGCTACACACAAAATCTATTTTTAGATACAAAGTGGCGTGTTTCACAAATGCTTTTTCATATGTGTGTGCAGATATGAAACATTTCACAGAAGAATGCAAACCAGCGGAACATTTTGACCGTCTTTGGGGATTTTATTATGGGCAGTGGGGGGGGGGGGGGGGGAATGACTATCCATTTTTTGCATGCATGCATCCTTCAGCTCCATTCACCTCTCTATTGATCAAACAGTAAACACTCATCAATCATGCCAAGGAGTCGGAATGGTCAGAACGCCGGACGTCCGCCATTAGCAGCACGCCACAACATCGAAGGGATTTCTCTTGACGACAAGGGACACGTCCCTAGGGACTTCGCGGTATCTCAAAAGGGGCCAGCTGCCACCACCTTCAACTTGACTCAGTAGCCTCTGAATAGCAACCTCATCCTCGAAACACAGGCTAAAGCACTCGCAGTGCCGCAAAAAATCCTTCACCGCTTACTGGTGGAATCGCCAATATTTGCAGTCTTGTAGCAGAATAAGGAAAGCCCGGGACAAAAGCTTGGCATTGATCAACTTTTTTCTGCAACATGCCTCGTTCTGCGATTCACCTCTTTCTACAACACGCCTCTTTCAGCAACCCAGACTTTCATTCAGCAACCCTTCCCTTCTATGTATGTGGCACTGATGTATGTATGTGGCACTGATGTATGTGTGTGGTACTGATGTATGTGTGTGGCACTGATGTATGTGTGTGGCACTGGTGATGTGTGTGGCACTGATGTACGTATGTGGCACTGGTGTGTCAGGGAAATATTTACTAGATTCTGACGCGGAAGCACAGATAGTCTAGTGTAATGATTGTCTCTTAGGCCACGCTATCCACTGACATGTGACATATGCTCTCATGAGAAAACTCATCCGTTATGGCTTCTACACAACGGCGTGCTATTATCTGCCTTATATTGGATTGTGGTAGTCAAGCGTTCATAGCGACGTGTGATAACAAAAGAGGAGAGTGTTGTAGAGTGTGTTACGGGTAGATGACAAGAAAAGTTGGCGAACTGAGAACTGGAGGATATGTATCACATTTTGGAAGATGGGGTTGTTCATGGTGATAAAGCGCGAATTGTCTATGAGTATGACCATTGTTTCTGCATATCCTTCGAATATTGAGGCTAGGAGGACATTAGAGATGACGGAAAAGGAGGAACGCCGAAGTGATATAGTGTATGCCAAGAAAGGGAGGCGTACGATACGAAGGGGGCGGATATCAAAAAAGAGAGATCAATGGGATACTGAGAAAGCGAAGAACGGAAAATATCAACGACATGCATGTGAGAAAGGAAAAATGGAAGCTAAACAGACTGAAGGGCGAACGTTCAAAGGAGGGAGGGGGAAGGTGCGTGGAAATGAGCAAAGATCAAAAATACTAAGAAGGAACGCCGAAGAAACTCAAAAGAGTGGATATCTGGCTTGTGTGAGCCAGTCCTCATAGCGACATTGTTTTGTTCTCGACTCATCCAGTCAATTGATGTGGTAATCCCTTGACGATGACAGAGAATGGTAAAGGGGTTAGAAGGGATCGGAAAAATCGGAGGATGGGAAAATCAAGGGGAGGAGAAGATGCCGACGAGAAAATCATTAGCAGAGTGACCAGTGGCCTGTGCAACCAAGCGTTCATAGCGACGTTGCTTGCTTTTTGATCCGTCGACGTCTGCTCTTTCAATCTTTTCTTCATTAGACTTCGAGGTTTCAATATAAATGCTCTGTTCACTACCACTACCATGGATGATTGTTTCTTTCTTTAACAGGAAATGGTTTAGAATTTAGTTCGAACAAAGTCACCTATCACATTTGAGCACAAAACGACCAAAAGTGATGAGCACTGCCACATGCCTTCGATAGTACCGCCACCTTTGATCGCCTTTGAAGCATCCTGTGTTCAGTGATGATGCTGTCAGGTAACTTTATTGTGTCGCTCGATTTCGTTCGCTCGAACGGGTGTAAGCCCCTTTATGTGATTCGCCCCTTTTCACTCAATTCACGGAAGGAGATAAAGTACGAGAGGCCGAAGGATTTCGGGTATTTCGCAGGAGGAGAGCGAGTACACTTGGTTCTCGTGCGTCTTTCTTCCACCGTTCACATCTCGCCTACATACATGTTCCTGAATTATACGTCCCTCTTTTGTAATAAAATAGGGCGCTCCTTTTCTTTCGTTCACAACCATTAAATAGCTTGGCCCTGTAAGGAAAAAAAAACACACACATGCCATAGACGGATAACTAAGACCATTCATCATATCCAAAAATGGCGTGTCTCGACACATGCTTTCATTTACTAGTACTGAGCACCTCCTTCCTGGGGATGATTCTGTCGTTTCCTGCCAGACTCTTGTTCATGATAATAGGCATACCCATCGGTTCTTCCATATGTGATCGTTTGAGGTGCACGACCTGCCGGTGAGTGATATTCTTGGGGCCCATTGAGCATTTGTATAGCTTGAGGACCAGACGTTTTTGCTGATTGGGGACCACGGGGGCTGTTGCCGTTGATGAGGTTGCTGGTGCTGTCGTTGTAGTTGATGACATAGTTGATGTGGTAGTTGTTGTCGTTATTACTGGAGGATAATCCGGCTGCTGAGGAGGACATGCTTGGGCTACTGACTGCTGCCGTGTACACCATTGAACTGTTGGGTGCATGTGCAAACTCTTGTTTGTGAGGCAGATGTGGAGAAAACGCCGACTTTTTGTCCTGGTGGTGGTAGGCATTAGTGTTGTTGTTGCTGTTGTTGGACGAGTAGGCTGGTGGTGTAGGGTAAGTGATGGTGGTGCTGATGTTGTCCTTGCCACCATTATTGCTGTTGGCAAAACCGCTACCAACACCGCCATAGTTACTGCTGTAAGCGCCAGCGCCGCCGTTACCGCCATCGTTGTGATGACTGGAGCTGTTCTGAACAACACCTTTGTTGGACCGCTCGGCTTCGATGACCATCCTCTGCAGCGAGACTTGTTCCTGGACCTCATTCAATCTCCTGTTCTGTCGGCGTCGGTACACCAAGAACCCAACAATGACTCCAATCACGACCAATCCGCCAACAACACCACCAATAATGGGCGCAAGTCCACTGTGTGTTGAGTCAGATCCTGATCCTGTTCCGTCTCCATTATTGTTACTGCCGCCGCCACTGCCACTTCCACCACCACCACCGCCACTAGTTCCTCCTCCTCCAGATCCTGAACCGCCACCACTTCCTGAACCTGAGCCTGGAGTTGGCTTCTTCGGTGGGTTGTCAATGTAGTACTGCGGAGGTTTGTAGGCGTCGACCCATTTCTTCAAGGTGGTATCAAAGACGATGGGTTGAACCGAGGGCAGGGTGTTGTTGGCATCGGCACTTCCGCCCCAGGCTACGAATTGGTCTCCAACGAGTGTGCAGGCGGCGTAGATTCGAGGAGTGGATTGGGGAAGTCCTGTAGACCAGGCGCCTGTGGTGATATCCAGGAGGTGAATTGATCCTGTGAAGATTGGCGTGACGATTGAGGTACGACCACCAAAGACGACTAAGGTTTTACCATCATCACCTTTGTTGTTTTTGTGATTGTAGCGTTGAAGAGAAAGAAGAGGAAACAGTCAGTGTATGGCACATTTGTTGTTCGAGGAGAAAAAAAAGAGGGATATGATGGTGTCACCAAGGCAGGCACGTACTGAGGGCGGAGCAATGGTCTGCTCTTGGGCTGGGAGGCGTTCCAGAGGTGGTCTAACATTATTCATAAAATGAGAAGAAAAAAATAAGGTGGAATCACATGGGGCAGTAAACCAGTTAATACACTGAATTGTATTTTCTAAGCGCGCGCAATACCACCAAAAGACGCTCTTCACGTCTTCCCGCCAGAAGCCACATAAATAAAATGGCGCCATAATATTCCCTTACCAGAACAGTCCACGTACTTGTCGAAGGGGAGAATTCTGTCACAACCACTACCGGATCGAAATGGGTTGGGGCAACTCCATAGTTGTACCCGCCCACATACATTATCGTCTTCCTGGCAGTGTTGTACATCCCCGACCCAAAGTACCTCGCCGTCAGCCCAGATATAGGAGTTGGCGCAGTCCACGCCTGCGTCGTCGGATTGTAGACGTTCATTCCTGCTCTCCCTGCAATATACACTAACCCGGTGGATGGATCCACGACCGGTCTCAGTCCATACGACAAAATATCTGTAACCGTTGTCACTGGCTTGGGAAGCGACCAGGTGTTGGCTGTCACATCGTAGGCTGTAATAGTGTACTGGTTAGGGTCCAAATACTTGAACGTGAGAAAGGTCTGATTGGTCGGCAAGCTAACCGCTGAGAAAGAACGAGACGCAGTTCCATTGGCTAGCGCGCGCCAAGCGGGCGAGGTGACCGCCCAGGGAGAAGACAAGTCAAGGGCAATGAGTTGGGAGGAGACCGATTGAGAGACGCTGTTGATAGCCACATAGCCTCCTTGGATAAAAAGGTCGGACCCGGTTCGCCCGAAGGCCATGTCTTGAACTGCGGAAGGTGTCACCTGGGCCATGGCGACGTTTATTGTTGTTGGGGTTATAGAGCAGCAAGTGAGGGATAAGGCCGCGGCAGTCGCGAGGACGAGGCGTCTGCTGCCTGTGGTAATCATTTTTTGTGATGATCTGGGTGTGCCAGATGGTGGAGGAAGTGGAGGGGGGAGGAAGGTGGATTAGATGGAGCTAAGGTGAGGGGGTGGTGTGGTCTGTGGGCACCAGGGTGAGAGACGGTTAGAGGAGGGAGAAGGATAAAGAATGATGGGAAAGGAAGAGTGACGAGGGAAGGCGAAAGAGGGGGAAAGCGAAAAGAAGAGCAGACAAAGAGTGAAATGGAAAAGCAGACAGAGAAAGAAGAGGAACTCTCTCTCCTCCAGAGGTCCCCGAAAACCATACAAAGCCGCTGATGCTCTTGTGCTCTCATCTCTTTTATTTGTTGTGCCAACAAAAGCAAAAAAGACGAAGAAAGGAAAAAAAGCGGCGTGTCTCTTTAAAGTTTTTTTTGGCCTTTGTGTTACACTTTATTTCCTTTCCTGATAGGAAATAACCGATCATCTCTGCACCACTCATTCCACGTGCGATGTTGGTGCTACCTATGTCCTTTTGTTCTTATTCACCTCTCAATGCTTTCATGTCATTTCACACCATCGTCCTTGGCGTGACTTTCAAGGGCGAAGCAGCGCACTCGCCAAATTTTTCACCAGTGATCGGACCTGCCCCTGTTCCATCACTGAGACAGATACAGCTGTGTGTGCGCCATACAACAGTCGATGTTGCGTCCTCTTATCCTATCGTACGTCCATCCCGCGCTATATATCCTTCACATCACTCCATTCGCTCCCCTTCCCTTGCACACTGTCTTTCCCTTCCTTCCTTCTCTCTTTTGAAATGCCTATCCCTCATCGCCTTTCAAGTACGAATACGTCCCTCAAGGCGTCCTCAAGAGCATCCTCTCCTGCCCAAAAGTTACCAGGCAAGAATCCTGCCTTGCAAAACGAGCAATCGACTCTTGTCCAATCAATCATCAGTCAATCAGTCTCGAGAGAGGAGTATGTGTCTCCTCACATTTATCACCAGCCCTTTACCTACGCTTCTTGCTCATATCATTTTTTCACGAGAAGGATTACGATTCAGCGCAGCTACATAGTGTTTTCGTGAAATCCTTTGACCTATCGCTCTCTCGGTGTGAAAAGAATCCATGGAAGACCCAAGTGTTTTTTGCACCGCCCCCCTTTTTTTTCTTTTTTCTGATTCTCTGATCCCCCCCTTATTTTCTGACCCCTCCGTTATTTTTCTGATCCCTCCCTTATTTCTCTGATGCCGTCTCACTCTGCCCTTGATCCCTCCCTATTTCTCCTTCTCTCTCTTTCTCTGCCTTGATCCCTCCTTTATTTCCCTGTGTTTCTTCACCTCCTTTACGGCGTCTCCCTATTCATGGACAGTTCCAAGGTTCTCGCAAGACCATTTCTTTGCTGCTCTCTCGTTCTCGCCCAACAACGTCCAGTGTAGCGCCTTTTTACTACTTGTGTTACAGATTTCTTCCCTTAATGGTCAATCTCATGCCTTTTGTATATACTGCAAGTCTACGTTTTCTCCTTAACCTTACTTTCTGTATGTCACTCAAATTCTTTTAGCATGTTGTCTTGCCCTTCCTTCCTCAACCTCTATGCATTACCCCATGCCTCTGTGGTTTATCCGAGAACACATGCACAGTACTGTATGTAAGCTCCTCATCCCTCTCAAAGTCAACTTCCTCTCCTTCTTCCTCTCTCTATCCCATTTCCGCTTCACCTCACTTCCGCCAATCCTCATCCCTATTCTCTACTCGCAACCAACAGAAGCTCGCCTTTCCAGACATCTATTTTGCATATTCTGTCCACTGTTCAAGCTTCAATCCATACATATTCTCGAACTACCTACTCGTTCGAATCTCCTTATAGCTCATTCCACCCCATTCACGAACGTAAGAAAGCATCACACTCTTCCTGAATGTCTCAGTCGATGATGGGTATACAGCTATTCTCAACCCTAAAAGTTCCCATGAGTATCATCCGTTGAAGTTGTCGTCACTACTCTGAGTTTCTCTCTCCCAAGCTGAACTGGTCTATGATTTACTTAAGAACTCATCCCATCCTTCATTAACTAACATGAAAAGTGGCCTATCTTCCCATTCATGTGCGTCTAACTGTTGTTTGAAAAGAATGTCCCCCTAATCGGTCCTTGTTTGCGTGTACTATATAGAGACAGGAACCTCAACACACCTTTTCACCATGCGTGCCTATCTTTTGATTGCCTTGTCGTTGCTCTCGTTGTCGTTGTCTTCAGCATGCAGCAGAATCACAGGCAAGGTCAAATGGTTTAATGAGAGCAAGGGTTTTGGGTTTATCACGCCAGACTCTGGCGAAAAAGACGTATTTGTTCATTTTTCAGCCATAACAGGTAACGGATTCAAGACCCTTGCCGAAGGACAAGCTGTCAGTTTTTGCATTAGAGATGGTCAAAAGGGCCCGAGCGCGATTGATGTTGTTACAAAAAGATATGGTGGCTAGGCAGTGGCGGCGATGCCTTAGATTAGCAGTCATCCCCTAGTAGACTAGTATTAGTAGTGCACCGAGCTCTTTCGTCTGCTCCTTGTCCTTTTACACAGAACTTCTTGGACGAAAGCAGAATTGATAAGAGTTTCCCTGGCGCTCTGCAGTTTCGTATTCTTTAGGACCTCACTATCACTACCCACTAGAAACCCTTCCCCCCCGTACCAATTGAGGACTTGACAGCGGTCCTACAACTCTGGCCTCCGACCCTCTCCCCTGAGTAACAATGTTAGAGTAGAGGTCACAAAATAAACGCCTCCCCGCTCCGCCCCTAACACAACGAAAAATAAAGCTGAGTTATAATAATGCACAAGCATCTTTCACTGAAAAATACGCAATGACTCCAAAATACCCCCCTGTGGGGAAGGAGAAGCTTGGGCGGCAGGCTGCCACTCTGTTTGATAATGGCGGAGGGCCGGAGGATGCAAAGTGTAATGGGAGAGATCAAAGGGTGGAAGAAGAAAGTATGAGGAAACAAGGAGGATCATGGAATCATGTTAGAGGCATAGAGGAGGGTAGGTGAACAAGAACAAGTTGAGAAGCACCACTTGGGGACATTTCCATGACCATGAAAGCACTGACCGGAGAACACCTGTTTTTCTCTTTCATTATTTATCCAAACTCTCTTGTTTTCCAAGTTATTCTTTTCTGTGTACGTCTGTGTTGACCTGTGTGATTCCTGTGTAAGGCTCTCCTAAAAAGGGACAGCAATGCTAAGCGATGCCCACTTCCCAGACGAGGCGCAATATCTATTGGCTACAGATTGGGTGGAATTGGAAGACCGGGGAAGGAAGGATAATATTCAGGAGCAAGATGGTAGTGATAAGAGCTCCTTCCTCTTTTCTCGCTCTTGCTCATTATCTTTTAGATATCTCAACGAGATCCTAGCATAGTTATTAACAGATCATTTTTATTGCTCGAGTTTTACAAGATAGATCGTGTCCTTAGTGAAATACACCGTCTCTTAACTCTCAAGGATGAACTAACGCCAGTTGGCTCCTGACAGGAACATTATCATCCTTGTCTGTGCTTGGGAACCCAGAGATGTTGACACCCTTGCGGAACAGTAGGCAATAGGTGGATCCGCCAAAATGGAACATGCCAATCTCGTCGCCCTTCTTGACGTGATCGCCTTCTTTGACCGTGATATCGCACGTCGACACTTCCGCCATACCGACGCCAATGAACGCCACCAGTCCAATGGATGGATTGTCAGCTTGGATGAAAATCAAAGCTCGGGTCGCGGTGGCAGTCAGATAACCCTGGGCGGGATCTTGGGCTTTGACGTCAATCTCCTGGGTTTGCTTGGTCGGGTCTCCGACGCCTTCAAAGAGCGGTTCCGAGTAGTATGTACCGTCGACGACATAAGCCTTGACGATGCGACCGCTCACGGGGGCATGCCAGCGATGATAGCTGAGCGCGCTCAGGAATGCCTGGTAGACGGTGCCTCCGACAAACTGATGAGCGAGCTCGTCGTGAGCAAGCATGTCCAGGACCGAGTAGGGCTGGTGTTTCAACCAAAACTTGCTGCGCGCCTTGACATGTTGCTGCAGGCAGAAGGGCTTAGACTCGCAGGCGCTGACAATCACGTTGTCGTCGTCCGGTGCGGCCACGGGCCGGACACCTTCGTGGAACCGGCGCGTAAAATAGTCGTCCCACGAGACATATCCATGGTGCGGATCCGATGGGTCACAGACAAACAGGTCTTCAAAGGTCAAGGACTTTTGCTGCTGTCCAGTCTGGACGCCAACATTGGCAACGCTTGCGACGTCCTTACGTCCTGATGGGCTAAACCAGCCGTTGGGTGAGTCGTCGAGGACATAGGCGGACTTGGGTGACTTGAGAAACTCACCCCAGGCGTTGAGCACCTTCTTGAGCATGTGGTTAATATCGGGGTCCAGGAACGCGGCATAGCCACTAGGTGTGCCCATGGGCCAGTCGAGCACAGCATTGATGGGTATACCAACCAAACCCATGCGCTCCGCTTTATCGCTCATGGAAGGTGCCGTGGTAAGAAGGTAGTTAAGCACACGCAGGAAGTGGCGATAATCACGGATCTCGGGACGCCCTATAGGATCCTTATTGTATGGCTCCTTGTGAGGCACCTCCTCAAACATGGACTCGAGCAGCATGTACACGCGAGAGTTGGTCTCAACCATTTGCTGGAACTCTTGAATGACTGGATGCAAAGGTTTGTCCGAAGCGTCAACGTCCTTGATAATTTTACCGAGCCAATCTCGATGGACTTGATGGTCCTTTGGCATCCAGTGACCAAGTCTACCATGGATGAAAGGAAAACGGAACAACGTTAGAGAACCTTCCATTCGACTGGGCACGCAATCGGTGAAGGACAAGAGAGACTTACTTGTGCAGTCGATGCACATGGTGATGGTGTGGATGTTTGGTCATGGTTGAAAGCGAAAGGAGCGCAGAGTAAAAGACGAAGGGAGAAGTACTGAGAAGAGAGGAAAGGGGTGAAAGGCAACAGACGACCGAGGAAAAGGGAGAGTGCAGAGCAATAGACGAAAGATAAGAGAGCAAAGAGGAAATGGTGTGAAAAGTCGTGGTTGAACGTTAGATTTTGAATGCCCACCCTTCCCAAGTTGCATCACTATGAGGCGAGGAAAATCGCAGTCACAATGAATAGGCGAAATGGGCGCATAAAGACGTAATTTGTGGACCCACACCACCTACTTGAATTTGTGTGGGCGAATCAGCACACAAACTAGGAATAACTACTACACTACTTACCCTCCCGAGCCACCTTCCCACGGCGACCTCGACTTGAGCTGGAGGTTGACGCTGGCCTCTTGCGCGATCTCTTTAGTTAATTGATGGCGGCGGGATGTTGCTGCTGAAGGGGGCGGTGGCGGAACTTGTAGCGGGTCCTGCGCCGTCTTTTGACATCCCTGGGACAGATCCGTCAGCTGCTATGGGGTGTACACTCCTTTTTGCCAAAAAATGCACTTTTCATTAGTAAAAGCGCATTTTTTCACTGAATCAAAAAATATAAGGGTGTTATTCAGTCCGTCCGTAATTCTGCTGGGATTTACGGCGAACCATGTGACGTGCTATTTTTCTGTCACTAGCATCTTCACCCATAAGCATCTCAACCACCTCAGTCGCCAACCTATCTCCTTCGTACTTGGACTTGAACAACTTGACAGCATCAGCCTCGAGGGAAGAACTCCTTTCTCGCGAGCTGTACCTCTTGGTGATCTTGTTGCGCACCTTCTGCTTGATCTCCTCTGCCATATCCTGTTCATCCTTTTGGTTCTTGTCAAGAGAGAACTGAATCTTGTCCCCGTCCGTCACCGAAGCAACCAATCGTACATAACGTCGCCTGGCTTGACTTGCATCCGTGGCCGCCACAGGTGGATAGAGTGGTTGACGCTCTTCCACATCCACTGATTCCTGCTCCAGCTTGTTAACCTGCCCCTTTGAAAGAACGCCCACTTTGCAAAAACAATGCCTCACTGTCAGAGCCTTGACATGCGACCATGCGTACGGAATAAGTGACCATGCTTCGCCGTTGGTAATCTTCTCCCCGGTGGCATACTCCTTTGTAACTGATTTGTTGCTGAGCATCTCAAGGTAATGTCGTTTGAATGAGCTGATTATTCCTGCGTCCAGAGGTTGGGTAACAGATGTTGAATTGGGTGGCAGGCGCTCAATCCGAAGGTGTTTCCATGTTTCTCCTGCAAGTGGATCCTTTTTGCTAGACTTGCCGCGTGCTCCACGTGATGGGTTCTTGTTACCAGGGACCAGCTTGTTACCAGGGACCTGCTTGTTGCCAGACTTGCCGTGTGCTCCACATGAGTCGATAAGCAGAAGACTACTCTTGTTGAGGTTGTCATCGAGGGAATGAAGCCATGCCTTGAATAGATCCAGGGTCATGTATCCTCTTTCATGTCTCATCGAGATAATGGGAACCTCAGGCAATGGTTGGATATCTCGAGCAAGGTGCAAGCCTAGAATGCCAAGCAACAAAACGAAGTACTTGGTTTTTACTTTTGCACAAAAATCACTCTTTTATAATAAATGACACGGCATGCTTCCTTACCTATGACAAGAGGTCTTAAAGCCTCTACCGTCCTTGCTTGGACTAACGAAGATCCAGAGGCGTTGACACAGAAGAGAATCGACACTCGAGATGCAGTTCCTCGCTTTGGCTTGGCGCCGCTCACGAGATCCTCCGTAGTGTACGAGTGAGTGGAAAGCTCCTTGAGGTACATGCCAGTTTCATCGCAGTTGTAGATGTTGTCGGGCTCAAAGTCAGAGCATATATTGCGGATTTCGTTCATCCTCTCTGCAATGGCATCCATGTTGACAGATCCCGCTTCTCCTCTGAGACTGCAGTAGGCAACACCGACCTCCTGCGTCATCCTTGAACGCCATGATGCCGTAAAAGAGATTGTGCGATTGAAAGGGATATCATCTTAGGCGAAAATGTCGTCCATAAGAATGTGAAGAACGGAGTCGGCTGCGGCTTGAAGCTGAAGACCACTTACAACGCCATTGCTCTTACGAACCTCCAGTAGCCACTCATGGACGGTTTTGTCCAAGATGTGTCGTATAAGATCGACTGGACTGCTGGATAACGTGCATTTATCGCCTCTTCCATGGGCCACATCAAACTTGATCTTGTCGAAATTCTTATTCCATTGTGTGATCGACTGTCTTTTGATGGGTATATCCATGAAGTCGCCAAAGTTGTTTAGTGTAACCTTGATATCGGTCCTTTTGCTGAAATGGCGAAACGTCTCAACCAACTCCATCCGCTGCCTCAGGGTATATCCTTGACCTCTCTCGCCTCTATGGCCTTTCGAACTGGCAGATTGTTGTTTATAAGCCTCGTTTGCCTCACTCCGAGCTTCGGCCAACCGTGCTTTGTTCCGCAGAGCGAGCGCTTCCTCCGTTCGTACTGAGGCCCCATGCTGGAGCTGATTGAGTGTAGATGTGATGTCCGAAAGGGGTAACTCTCGCAGACGTGTGTCGGGGTTGATACGGGGTCCTTTGGTTTTTGGCATGGTGTGAGGAATAATGTAAGAGCATGACATATCACTGATGAAGATATGAGGGAGACTCTGCAAGGATATAAGGTAAGTTAGCCGTCACGGACGGACTGAAAATAACACCCTTATATTTTTTGATTCAGTGAAAAAATGCGCTTTTACTAATGAAAAGTGCATTTTTTGGCAAAAAGGAGTGTAGATACTCAAGCCTCTCTTCTCGACAAAGATAACCCTGGACGATGTTGGCCATGTTTTCCGTGGCCATAATGTCGCGATGGGGGCACACCCGGCAATGGGAGCAATAAAAACGGCGGAGAGTGATCTGGGGGACAAAGAGCCTATCCCGAGGACACTTCTTGCTGGTATAGTATTCGTACAAATCAACAACTAAATACCCCAAGGGCCGTGCCTAATAACAAGAGAAAGTGGCTGCCTTGTCTCTCTGTCCTTGCTTCCTTTTTTTTCACAGCCTATTCACAGCCATTTTCACCGCCTTTTTAACCACAGTTTCCACTGCCTTCTTTCTCTTCCGTTGCTCCTCCGCTAACACTGCCTATGATCCCTTCCCTATTTTTTTGATGCCTCTCAGTTACTTCCAAGGCGCTCGCACGAACTTTGCTTTCTGCTGCTCTCTCATTCTCAGCCAACACCCTCAAAAGTACCGTCTATTGAAATCGAATGTGCATATTTCTTCCAGCTGCTGTACTTTGTCTTTTGTCCTGAGCGCACATGCATAGTACAATATATAAACTCCCCAAGCATGTCTCCTAACCGGTCTCTGAATGCCTGTACTATATAAGAACTGTCATTTCAAACACACATTTCACCAGGCGCGTCTATCTTTTGATCGCCTTGTCGTTGCTCTCGTTGGCGTTGTCTTCAGTATGCCCCAGATTCAAAAGGCCATTTCAAATGGTTTAATGCCACCAAAGGGTTTGGGTTTATCACGCTAGAAGAATCTGGTTCAAAAGACGTATTTGTTTATTGCTCAGCCATAAAAGCAAGTGGGTTCACAGCCCTTGGCCAAGGAGAGACTGTCAGGTTCTGCATTGAAAATGGTCCAAAGGGTCCAACCGCGATTGATGTCGAGGCGACCAGCGCGGATGTAAATACCCTCCTAAAACCGCAAAAAAAATAATTGAGTAATAATAACTGGCAGAGTAGAAAACAAAGACTCTAGGTTATTTATTAGGCCAAAGCCTGGGCCAGAGAATATCATCTTTTGTTGAAAATAGTACGACTACTCCAGAACACTACTTGTGGGGAAGAGAAAGCTTTTGAAGGCAGGCTGCTACCCTGTTTGCTGGTGGTGAACCAGGGGATACAGAGTGCAAAAGGGCGGGATCAAAGGGTGAGACAAGAAAGAACGAGAAAAGCAAGGGTATCAAGATATCGCATTAGAGTGCTAAAGGGAGGGCATGTGAACAAGAGCAGGTTGAGAAGCACCGCTTAGGGTCATTGCCTTGACCATTAAAGCCGACCAGACAGCCTTGTCCTTGTCTATGCATGTCTGTGTCGACTTCTATGATTCATGTGTAAGAAAAGGGAGAGCAATGTTAAGCTACGCCCTATTCCAAGAAGAGGCACAATTTCTATTAGCTACAGATTGGGTAGCATCAGGAACAATCCTTGCTCTTCTTCATCTTCCCACTCCCTCGTCTCTCCCTCGTTTCATTGCATTTGTCTCTCTTTTTCTCTCGCTCTCCCTCCTCCTCCTTATATTTGTTGCCTCATTCACTCCTCTCATTTCATAGATTCTCTCTTCCTCTTCACTCTTCTCATTCATAGAATCCTTCTTCTCTACATTCTTTAATCACAGCGTGTTAACATTCACCTTCATATCTTTGCTTTAGAAACTCCATGATGATATCTACACTCGCGGGAATGTTACAAGTGCTAAGGGGTGTATCCTAACATGGCCCTTGCCTATCTCAAATACTGATCACATAATGGACACAAAACATATCGGATCGAGTAAAACGGTGCGGCGCATCATAGTTGGATCGGGGAAGACTATCAAGGCAAATCACATACGTATCCATTGAGATAGCCATGGAAACCGATGGACCTTGCCTCGTTGCAAGTACCTATCTAAATCGCTCCATATAAGTGATCCTTACTTTTTGCAATTTCGACTTTCTTTTTTTGAAATGCTCATCCCCCTCACAATCACTGCGATCAACCCCGCATCCGTTGTATAAACCAGAACCATTCAGGGAAACGACGTTATTAAAAAGATGCATTTGATTCATCGAACGTGACCCGCTTCCAAGTCGACCACTGTTTAGTCAATGTCCGCCCTGGGCAGATGCAAGCCAATCCCGCACATGATTAGGTCTAAGATCAGACTTCCATTGTTAGACATATGCCCAGACTTTGTCTCTCCTATTATTGTTTTGTGCTGCTGGTGGCATCGTAACAGGTGGTGGCGGAGGAGACCGCTGAAGGTTATGGATGATGAAAGAGTGAATGAATCTCGAGATCGTGTGTTTCACTTACATGATCAATCCAAGCTCAAAGATGTTCAAAGTGCGCTAACTCGTGATAGGCTCCCCTTGAACGTCAACGACAATGAACCTAAAGATAAAGTAAAAATCCACGCGTTTGTGTGTGTGTGAGAGAGAGAGAGAGAGGCGCGAGCTTGATCGTAACGATGGGGGGGGGGGGGGTCGCAATAATGTCGCAATCGCAAAAAGGATGATCACTCCTGTGAATCACTTTTATTTAATAAATAAATGGAACAAACCTCCATCGCTTACTCGCGTATTCATCCCACTCTTTTCCGAAATGCTCACGCAGCATCATCTCCTCCTTTTTATAACGTCGCAGAAACATTTGGGCCATGAACACTCCAAACAGGACCGGCAACAGCATTCCCATGTCGATTCCGAATGGCATCGTAAAGAACCCGGCGCTATAACCAATGGATCTGGCCAGATAGTAGGCTGCGACGTCCCAGAGTCCCTTATACCAGAGGACCATGTAAACCGCGGTGGCATTGAAGACAGCGCCAGTATAGCTAGGATGGAGGAGTAGTCTGTACGGCCCGGTTTTCACCAGCCTATGACCAGGCCGAATAGTTAATTGGTACTATGGTGGTGCAATGCATGCAGTAAGGGGGGTAATTTAATAATAGTGTCAATTTTTGTTATGGCGGAACAAAGAGAACTGGCATGCTATGCCTTTACACACACTGCCTTACCGTGAAAAAGCGATCCAGCGCGCTATATGTCCAGCGTCTCAACAGCATCGCGCCAACAGCAACCATAGAACCCACCACATGCCAGGAATCCAGGACCCCCAGCTGTTGCATCGCGGCATTATCCTGATTGTGTCCAAGTCGAGCACGGTACATCAATAGGAGATAAGCACTAGTCTCGAAAAGCGTCAAGGCAACGAGGAGATAGGGTGCAGAACTGGCATCTATGAAGCGCCTTTCGACTTTTATCTTGTCCTTGGACTCGGAGACACTTCGGGAAGATGAGGGAGGGGTAGCCGTGAGGGCGTAGGACAGGCCGGTAACGACAATACAAATAGCTTTGGTGAACATCCTTTCAGCTGCTTGGGTGAGTTTGTGTATTTCGGTTTTGCATCTTTATATAAAGAAAGGGCAGTGATGACGTGCAGGGGCTGGGAAAAAGAAGGGCTTTAAGGGGTCAAAAAGAAGACAACCATTCGTGTGTAACCTATGTTCTGTTTACTGCACCATATTATAACACATTTTACCTCAAACGCCGCTTACCATGGTTGTCTGCAACTCCCACCTACCTGATCTTGCTCCAAAAACAAATGTATACTCTTTTCCTTGCTTCCAACCCAAACAAAACCTCTTGACTCCTTTCCTCTACCCATTGATGCCTATCCAAACGTGCCATCACATTTGGGGCGGGAAGCAATCGATTAATAGCCGGATGATTTGCGCACAGCCGATATGGCCGTTGTGGATTCAGATGAAGCCTTCTTCAGAGTCAATAGACCGAAAGAATACATAAAGTATAAAGGTAAAGTGGTTGGTCTTTTCTAAACTCAAGCTTGTCCTAAATGATGCAGCTCTTTTTAACCATGCTTCCCATCTGTTTGATTGCAATTATTTACGTGTGAAGTGACAAGCATAGGAAGGAATAAAAAGAGAGGGCTGTAAAGCGAGTAGCAAAAAGAAAGGGGTAGTGAGAATCAAACTTGAAGGTAGTCGAATAGGGAGTATGGGAGCTAGGGCAAAGCGGGGAAGAGAGCGTGGGAGCTGTAGCAAAGGCAATGGAGGCGAGAAGAAGAAAAGAGTGGGGAGAGGGGCACAGCAAAGAGATGTGGAAAGAGTGCGCGCGGAAGGGACAGAGAAAGGATGAGGCGCGGAGGGTGGTGGGTAAAGGGAGTCGATAAGATCTCTAATATACTAAAAAAATAGTAAATTACGTGAGAGCGGAGCCCGAACGAAAGAAAAGAAAATTGTGAGGGCAAAGCCCGAACTTTGTGACCCCTGGTGCCGCGTGCACCAAAAGGGAGGGAGCGCTGTAGTGCGACCATTAAGGCCATCTTGCGCAAAGTGCCAGTATGCTGTGAGTGCATGTCATGAGCTTTTTAGTGATCTCTTCAAAAAGCAGTCCCTCCTTTGTTTTGGTTGATCAACATAACGTGTTGCATCTTTACTCATTCCTTCACTTCCAGACTCCTTCCTCCTTCATCGTTTCATTGCAAGCTCAGGGTCTCTCTCTCTCTCTCAAGTACTTTGTCCCCAAGGTAACATCGATCTTATTTTCGCCTCCATCATTTTTATTTACTTCGAGGCACTCGTAGTTGGACTGCGGTCCCCTCTGTCTCTCCCAAAGTTCATCGGTTATTGTGATCGTTGTCCACCGCCCTTTTATTGTGGTTTGCAGTAACTGAGGTCGGTCGTGTTGGCTTTGACTGCGGTCATGCGACAGAGGTGGCGAGTGATCTCTTGCTCGTAGTTGGACTGCGGTCCCCATTATCCCTGCCAAAGTTCATCGGTTATTGTAATCGTTGTCCACCACCCTTTTATTGTGTTTACAGTAACTGAGGTCGGTCGTGTTGGTTTTGACTGCGGTCATGCGATAGTGGTGGCGAGCACATGTTGAGTATGTTTGACTCAATTGTAATATTTTTTCTATGTATTATTAATAATAACAACCTTACTGCTAATCCTTTAGATTCTCGCAAAATGGACGTGACAAAAGACACCTTGGACTTTTTCAATGAAAAGGATACTTTTGATCCCATCACATTCTTCAAATGGATGGGATATCGACATCAAAACGACAAACGAGAAGTCCATTCGAAGTACCAGACCTTGATATCACTCGCGGAGGAATCAGTCGAATGGAGAGCAAATGCTGTGTCGATGGCAGAGCAATGGCAAAGTCTTCACGCTGATGGAACGATAGCGAATTTTTGCAGGAACCTCCCAAAGAAGTCTTTGAACAAAAGGGTGATGCAGGCGCAGGTAGGATACGATGCAAATATCTTTCGAGACAACTCTACGGAGCTCAGGCGCTGTCTGAGGCACTCAAGACCAACTCGACTCTGGCCATGTTGGACCTAAATGCCAACTGGATAGGATCCAACGGAGCTAAGGCGCTGTCTGAGGCACTCAAAACCAACTCGACTGTTACCATTGTTGGCTTATGCAACACTTGCGAAGATTAATAACTATATATGCTGAGTCTAACTGCCGGTTATGCTAAGCATTTATTGATGAACACTACCTTTCCAATAAATATCTATGAACATGGAGGCTTAATCCATCAGGTGGTGACTAGTTTGCGATGATCACTCTTGATGAAATAGATGCTCTTAATTGACGCACGAAGAAAAAGGAAAACGAGAGAGAGATGTTGTTCTTTCGAACAAATATATAGAACAATGGGCTTAATCTCAGCAGATCGTAGCAACAAGGCTACTCTACTGCTTACAATACCCCGTTCAATTAAAAGTCGTCTGCAATGGATTTATCTCTTCCGATATTTGAAATTAACATTAGCAGGAACCTCACAAAGCCTTTCCGCTCTGCAAGATAGCCGCACGTAGTGTGATTCAGAATCCGAAGATCTATTCGTATTCAACTAAAAATGGCACAAGGCGGTAATCGTCGCGTTCTAGCACGGGTTCTGACTTAGAGGCGTTCAGCCATAACCCAACGGATGATAGCTTCGGGCTATTGCCTGCTCAGGCAGACCCAAATACCAATTATCCGAATGAACGGTTCCTCTCGTACTAAGTTCAATTACTATTGCAACAGCATTTCATCAGTAGGGTAAAACTAACCTGTCCCACGACGGTCTAAACCCAGCTCACGTTCCCTATTAGTGGGTGAACAATCCAACGCTTACTGAATTCTGCCTTAGTATGATAGAAAGAGCCGACATCGAAGGATCAAAAAGCAACGTCGCTATGAACGCTTGGCTGCCACAAGCCGGTTATGCTCATGTACTTTTCAATTACAACACGGAGAGACGTGTTGTCATCAGTCTCCATTCCATAGGCGACGCGTTCCACTTCTTGTCATGTCTCTATGTCATGACCGTCTCTCCATTCATTCTGACTACCTATCTCTCCCTCTTTGCCCTTGATCACCCCTCTTTTTTGCATCCTTCCTTTCTCACTCTGCCTTTGATCTTTTTGCATCCCTTCTTTCCCACTCTGCCCTTGATCGTGTTTTTTGGCATCCCTTCTTTCTCACTCTGTCCTTGATCTTTTTGCGTCCCTTCTTTCACAGTCTGCCCTTAATGCGTCCCCCCTTTCCCAGTGTATCCATGATGTACTCCTTTCCCGTCTGTGTATGGTGATTTTTTTTCTCATCTGTGCATGATTTTTTGTGTGGCCCTCTTTTTCCGTGTCCCTCCCTTTAATGCCTTGGTTGATCTCATCCCTTGACCTTTTTCATGCCTTGGTTATTTCCTCATCCCTTGATCTTTTTTCATGCCTTGGTTTTGTCGATCCCTTAGACTTTTTATCACTTTGTCTTTTGTTATCCCTTTGTCTTTCTTCCTTCTACTACAGGGTGAACAATCCAACGCTTACTGAATCCTGCTTCCGTATGATAGGAAGAGCCGACATCGAAGGATCAAAAAGCAACGTCGCTATGAACGCTTGGCTGCCACAAGCCAGTTGATCTGCGCTCTAGGTTAAGGAAGACTTGCGTAATCGTCACACGCGTTCCATTCTAACTTCACCAGAGCCGCCCTTCTAGAATCACATGACATGATCCTCATGTATCCGCCATTCCTTGGAGTACCCTTGATCTTTTCGGCCCTCCTTCCTTTCCATCTCTTGATCTTTTTGCAGTATCCCTTTCTTTTTCCTGCATCCCTTCTTTTTCAGAAATCCCTTAAATTTGATGTTATACCTTCCTATTGACACTTGATATGGTCCCTTGATTATGTAGTCCTTTGATGTGGTCCTTTAATGTGGTTATCCTTGGTATTGTCCATTGGTATGTCCCCTGGTGTTTTCTCCGATGCGTTGATATCGTTCTTTGATACTGCCCCCTGACATGTTGCTTTGAAGCTATCTTTTTCTACAACCTCATTCCTTATTTTAGTCTCTTGATCTTTCCATCCAGCATCCCTAAATTTCCCTCAGTACATCATCACCCTATCTCTTTTCGCCGCACTGGTTAGCCATTTTCCACATTTGCTATTCATGCCAGCATCCCTTTCTTTTTCAGCATCCCTTGACCTTTTAAGATCCCTTGACGGCGTCTTTTGTTGTTTGATTTTGCCTTTAGTATTGCGCCTTGATGTCACCCATTAGTGTTGATTCTTGTCTTTGTTAGGTGCCGTCCAAAGGTGTTGTCCAAAGGTGTTGCCTATTGGTGTTGCTCCTTGGTGTTGTCCCTAGATTTCGGCTCTTGATGTTGTCCTCTGATCTTGTGCTTTGATCTATCATTTTCTGCATCCCCTTTGCTCCTTCAGTTTCCACTAGCCCTTACTCCTGATCTTTGTGTCCATCCTTTTCCTTGCTTGGCTTGAACTTTTGACATATTTTCTCTCTCGGCATGATGTTTTCTGTCCTTCCTTCCTCTTCCTTATAATGATGAGGATTTTGAAAAATGTGAGAGTGGAGGGGGTCTGGTCTAAAAGAACAGGGGGTGGTGTTGAAGATGCCGATAGCAGATAAATTAGAGGGTTGCAAAACTAAGGCATTGAGGACGTGTTTGCAAATTTATTATGAGCTCAAACACGCCATGTTAAGACGAGCAATCACGCAAAACACACAACCTCAGGAGCAGATGTGTTTACAAACACGTACGTGTTACAAAATTGCTCTGCCTAGGATTGTAACCCCATATTGTATGCAAAAAGACGGGTGCTTGAGAACAAGAATGAGGTATAAGGAAGAAGGAAGGGAGAATACGCAAAGGAGGGGTTCTGTACGAAAAAGAAGTGATGACACCAGCCTGAGGGATCTCACATCCTTTCAGTTGCAAGTTACTTGTTTACCGGCATTCCTCCGTACACACACCCCTTCTTTTTCCATGCCCCCCTCCTTTTCCATCAAACCTTCCTCCTTCTAGCATCCCTCAATTTGATCCAGCCATCTTTTGGCTTCCCTCTTTTCTCCTTTCCCCGTTACTGTCCTTCATAGCTCCTCCTTTCTTCCATCCTTGAACTTTCTCTAGCATCTCTTCTTTTTACCGTCCCCTTCCCTTTCCTTCCTCCCTTTTCTGCCCCCCCCCCCCCCCCCCCCCCCTTCTTTTCCAGCTCCACTCTTTCATCTTTATTCAATTCCTCTTCCCTCTCTTGTCCACCATACATGTACATCGTCCTTTTTTAGCAACTGCCCTTCCCTCTCTCTTACAGTTTCTCCTTGATCCTTCCGTGTCCCACCTCTTCCGACATCCCCTTGAACTAGTCTCTTCTCAGAACTGTCATACCTACATTAGCGTCCAGTGCTTATTTATTAACCCATTCTTTTTCTACACCCTTCCAAGAGTGAGACCGCTTTACTATCCGTTCAGAGCGTATAAGTGCGTGAACAATCCAATGCTTACAGGGTATTCTGCTTCAGTATGATAGGAAGAACCGACATCGAAGGATCAAAAAGCAACGTCGCTAAGAACGTTGGCTGGCTAAGCCAAATGCCTAATCGTCCTTGCCCCTTTTTTTTCTTTTATTCCCAGACTCGTTCTGTTTAGCGCCCTTCCCTTGTAGGGCCTTTTTCCTTCGTTTCTCCTTTCCCCATGTTCTCTCCTTTTCCTTGCCCCCTCGCTCCATTTCTTCGCCGCTCTTCTTTTTCGTTTGCTAATCCCATCTCCTGATTTTTCTCATCCCTTCATATTGCTGCATTTTTATTTGTCCCCCCTCCCCACCACCACCACCTCCTCCTCCTTCTCCTCCTTGATGCGCTTTCCTCTTACTTCCTGACATCCTTTGACCAGAAGGGACACACTTCGTTGTCTCCGGCTCTGAACCTTGGAAGGTATACTGACGATATACTCCTCTACTCTTATCCTACCATATCTTTGTATAAAAGAGCATGGCTTCAGATAATATCCACCCTCAACGAACAGCCGCACTTACCGCCCATCACTCCGACGATCCAGTATCACTCTGACGATTCATAATCCGCCACAAGACCTCCATATAATCCGCCACAAGAGATTGTAACAGAATCGCTGTAACAGCTGCACAGGTATATTACAAACAGAAACATATGTCTGCATTTTGAGATTACGATATAAGCATGTCTCCATCTCACATACAGGAACTTTCTTCGACCACTATAGAGTACAACAAAATGCAGAGATTTCGTCTTATTTCTGTGCTTCTGTTCTTGCCGTTGAATTTGGTTTATTGCTACACGATGGCAGTTACGTCTGTTGGCAATCTTGCAAATCCGACGACATGCAATTGCATTATTGACCAGATAACTGATGTTCGCGTGGCACGTGCGGAATGTTACAGCCTCACTAACAACCCTTGTCAGGAACATGGTATTATCGTATGGCGGTTTTACGCAGGCCCTAGGTTCGGACGCTTTAAAGAGGCGTGTGCTACTACCGCTCAACGAACTGGAGGGAATATCGTTAGTAATGAGTGCTTAGCGATTAACGGCGCAGAGAATTGTGACATATTCAACAAGTGCAGATAAATAAATAGCCTCATGCAATAAATTAAACTGGCGGGGGCGCTGCCTTCGGTCGCACGGGGTTATTCATGATAAAAATATTTATTTCTGATGACAAAACTAACTCTGAGAGACCGAGTAGCCGATATGTCTTTTAAAACGCTAGGAAAATCTTCACAGCGAGTGCATACACCACCGGCGGAAGGAAGATGAGAAATTTTAAAATCGGCACCTTGAGGTTGTTCGAGTTGCGATCCTGAGGACATTACAGGGAAGGAACAATCTCACAGCCTGAAGTGTCTGCCATGGGACCTGTTGACCGTCATCCTAAATTCTTGCTTGAGAGCTATAGTACCACCCACTTTTCACGGCAATATCCACAGCGAGTGGAATAGTATTCATCAATCGCATTATCCATTTTGAGCTGCTTGCAATAACCGTATTTGTTGACATCGTGTCCTCGCCTGCCACAATATACACACACCAGACTCAACAAATGTTGTATACAGGAGTACATAGCAGGCCGCGACTCACGACTACTGTACTGCACAATACCAACGATCGCCTTCTCGTTGATATATGGCGTAAGTAAGACTTCCTGGTGGCGTGTAGAGATCTCGTTGGCCCATGGGGTGAGGATTCGAGAGCAATCTCCACTCAGGTCGTATACACGGATGTCTTGGTTTAGAGCTCGGCAGGACATAATAGCAAAGGCACACTTTACTTTAATCGTCCAGGAGATGGCAGTACTTGCGGACTTGGTCGTAGAGATAAATTGAGACTTGACTTTGTTGTTAAAGCCTTTTTGGATAAGCTGCTCGAACGTAAGTCCCGCTGCTTGATCGCCACACTCAAATCCGTCCTCAGGGACAACATCATACGCTCTAATGACTCGAAAGAGATGCTCGGGATGTTGGATAGGCTGCATTGGACAGATGGGATGATAATGACTGTATCTATATGACATGGTTATGGTAGGAGTGAAGAAGGTGTTGAAGTGAGATTCCCACGTAATGATGCTAGTGAGGACCTCAAGAAAACCCCAGCCCCTTAAATAATCTATTGAACAAAGCATCAACGACGCCACCTCGAAATGGATGCCGCTAACACACTTTTTGCTCACTCACACACCCGCCACTGCGCCCAGTTGCCTTTGAAGCAAGCAAACCCATGGCGTCTTACGCTGCCTCTCCGCCATATCTAACATCTTGGCCACCACTTGTGTTGATGAGAAGAGAAACAGAAGAGACAACACAATTTGACAGGTAGACCAAGACACTTTAGGGTACGTCTCAGTCGTTTTGGCATATATTAAACCGCCCTTAACTTAAGCACCTTTAAGAAAGAAAAAAAAGAAAGAGAGATGTTGCTCTTTCGAACAAGTCTATAGAACAATGGGCTTAACCTCAGCAGATCGTAGCAACAAGGCTACTCTACTGCTTACAATACCCCGTTCAATTAAAAGTCGTCTGCAATGGATTTATCCCTTTCAATATTTGAAATTAACATTAGCAGGAACATCACAAAGCCTTTCCGCTCTGCAACATAACCCCGCGTAGTATGATCTTGGGCCCGAAGGTCTATTCGTATTCAACTAAAAATGGCACAAGGCGGTAATCGTCGCGTTCTAGCACGGGTTCTGACTTAGAGGCGATCAGCCATAACCCAACGGATGATAGCTTCGGACCATTGCCTGCTCAGGCAAGCCCAAATACCAATTATCCGAATGAACGGTTCCTCTCGTACTAATTTCAATTATTATTGCAACAACATTTCATCAGTGTGAGGACTTTGCGGGTAGGATATAATAACGAAGGCAAGTTGACCATTTTGCCGCCGTAAAAAATAATAATAAATGCAAATGAGTAACGACAACATCATGCACACAAAAAAAAAACATAATGAAAAAAGAGGGCATTAGATACGCCATCAACGTTTTATCTGAAAAGTAACACCCACATCCGTTGATATCTAAAAAATCAAGCTTCCAAACACCATCACCGCCAGAAAACAACACCAACCTCCTTTTCCACCTTAATCGATCTTGATGCTGCCATAGATCTTGCGAACGAATGCAAACGTCGAGAAGAATCCAATGGCTCCAGAAAGAACAAAGAACATGACACTCATGATCGCCGTCCATCCAAAGTAGAGCACCACAGACGTGAAGCTCTTGATCTGGAGCGTCGTAAAGTAGTACATGACGGAGTACAGGAAGATGTACACCGCAGAGGCGCCTGAAGTAAAGAACGCTCTCCACCACCAGTGATAATCCTCCGCGCACAGATGGAAGTAGCACATCAGGATGGTCACCTCGGCACAGGTCATGATGAGAATACCAAAGACCAGGAAGAGGAACCCAAAGACATAGTAGATCTTGTGGAACCAGATCGAGTTCAGGATGAAGTAGAGCTCAATAAAGATCGCACCAAAGGGCAAGATGCCTCCAATGAGCATCGAGGGGATAGGGCGGAGGTAGAAGACCTGGTCAGGGATCTGACGAGGGATCTGGTTGGCACGGACGGGGTTCTCGATCTTGGGGCGCTGGAATCCGAGGTATGAGCCCAACACTGACAAGGGGGTTGAGACAAGGAACCAGAGGGCGATCAAGCCGACCATGGTGCCGAAGGGAACTGCTCCTGACGAGTTGGCTCCAATCAAGAAAAAGTTCAGCGCCACAAACGATCCGAAAATGACCCTATAAAAGTCGATAGAATGATTAAATCTCGCCTCGAATTAGTGGTTTTTTCTGTCGTCCCTGTTCCGCGTCCATCAGTCGCGTTAATGACAGTCACGCATATAAGTGACAAGTACAAATGATCCAAACAAGATAACTTACGAGGGGAACAGGAGGGCGGTGCCAATGACATTGGTCTTCCAAGCCTCACCACCAAACATCTTGTAGAGGCGGGCAGAGATGAATCCAGCAACTACGCCAAAGAACATGTAGAACACAATCATAACCGTCGCCAATGAGCCACGGTTCGAAGGGGACAAGAATCCCAGAGCTGCAAACAGGATCGTGACCGAAGCCATCAAGAACATCTGCGAACCGTTTCCAACAATGATCGACAGCAACATGGGGTAGGCGGGTGTGCGGAAGATATCTCCATGAACCAGCTTCCAGCCAAAGTCCTCTTGAAAGTCCTCTTGAGCCTCCTGCTGATTATACCGAGAAATATCCTTGTGCAGAGCGCGGAGGAGAACCATGGCGACCATGCCGGTCAAGAAGAGAACAATGATGATCGAGTTCACCAGACTGAACCAGTGGATCCTGGGCTCTCCGACGAGCAAGTACTTGTCCCAACGTGTCGCCCATGCTGTTGGCACTTCCTATTTGGTCAAGTTAAGAGGAAGGTGTTACATTTCTGGTGCAGGGGGAAGGGGGGGAAAGAAAGGGAAAACAGGCGTGGAGTGGTAAAAGGGTGCAGATCGGATCCTTTCAGTATACAAAGACAACATACGTTCCACTTGACAGAGTAGGTGTAGGTGACCATGGTGGTGCCCTTCTCGTCCAAGACCATTGGGGGCATCCTCTCTCCCACCTTAATACCGCACGACTCGTCTTCCTCCACCGCTTCCGACACACTAACAGGTTAATCAGCGTAAAAAAATAGGGATTATGTTAGTTTTCTGGTTTGCATGTATGGCGTCGTTGTTCCCTTCAGTCAATTACTCTTGGGCCTCCTTCTTATGTTGCGTCCTGCTATGACAAGCCTGGATTGTCTATGTCTTTACCATATATCTCCCACAATCATCATTTTGCTCCTTGACTCCCCTCCTTCCCTTCTTGTTCTCCCTGCCTACTTTCCTCCCTTCCTACTCTTGATTCCTCACAGTTGTTCATTTTGGTATTATTTTTTTTGGTGCTGTTGTTGTCCCTTCTTGTTACTTTGATTCCCTGTTGCTGTCGCCCCTCTTTACTGCTACCCATGCCTTTGTCACTGTTCCTTGCTATTGATCCTTGCTATTGATCCTTGCTGTTGTCCCTGTTGCTGCCTGATCTACATCTCCTTCTGTAGCCACCCCTCCAACAAAAACCTTACCTAATAGGATCAACAGTAATCCCAACTACGCGCAAGGTATCCTTCTGCAGATTACGATGAAAATCAATCTCGATCTCATAATGGTTGTTAAACCAAGGAGCCTCCTTTCCCACATCAACACCTAGCGGGAACCCGATCGAATACAACTGCTTCTCCTGGTCCTTGCTTCTTGCTCCACGGAGGTGTCCTACTGGAAGGCCGTCGATCAACCAGTTTGTAACATAGTTCTCCTTGATCCTGGCATTAATGAATTGTGCTTGGACGGCGGTCACGTCGCGCTGGCAGAGTATCTTGCACTTCTCTGGGGCGCGCATGTAGATCTATAGGTTAGGGCATGGTGAGTTCGGAGGGAGAAAGGAAAGATGACGGTAAAAAAGAATTGGAAAGGGGTTGTGTTGAATAAGAAAGAGGTGAGTTGGCATGTTGTTTTGATTCATCGCAACACATGGTGAGCCATCAATTTCTCTTTCCCCCCTGCGCTCGCGTGCCTTTCATCATCATCCTCGTCTTTCTTGCCAGGATCACGCGTTCAATTATATGAACCATCCCGTCCCTAATCCCACACCATCTCACCCTATTAACCCTCTCCCCCCCCCTTCTACCTCTCATCGACCCTTACCTTGAAAGCAGAATCCCAAATCCGATCACCAAACAAAATACTGCCCAAACTCTCTGGCTGCGATTTTGGCCCACCCTCAGGTTGACAGAAATTAAACATCGGATCATAATAGTCGTAGGGGATCACAGACTTGAGTTCAGAATCAGATCCAGGCGTGAGGGCGTTGACCATGAGAGGAACGGGTTCCATGTCCTGGTACTCTGTGGGTGCGACTCCCGGGAGGTAGAAGGCTTGTGTGAGGGTTGAGGAGAGGAGGATGGTGGAGAGGGCCACGGTGCGTAGACGCGCCCATCTGGAGGATGATGACCTAGTTGGTGTCATCGTGTAAGTGTCTTTGTCTGTGTGTGTCGCGAGCGTCGGTGTAGTTGTCGGATGATATGCGTATGAGTGTGCTTGTCCGTGTGTACGTGCGTCGAAGAAGGGAGGTGATGATGAAAAGAAGAAAAGAAAGGAAGGGCGCAAGTTTGTTCTTTCGTTGCTCAGAACAAAGGCTTTATCTTGACTGGGCTGAAGGCAGAAAGGAAAATATGACGGAGAGGAGAAGGAAGGGGCAGAGAGGGGAGCCAGGAAGATTTACATACGCCACATCAACATCGTGTGCTGGCATCCTGATTGGCTGGAATGGGTCTTACACGGGTGCAGACCTCCTTTTCACAAATGATTAGGAATGCTCCACGTCGCACACATGCAAATAAACACCCACTCACTCACTCACACAAACAAGGCTCCTTTCTCTTTCTGCCTACTTTTCTACCTCATTGACTTTCTCTGCGTTGCGTGGAACATGAGTATGTGAAAGATTAGATGTTTTGTTTTATTTGGTACAGTTGAACGACAACGAAAGAACAATGAAAAAGTGTGAAATAAAATGCAAGAGTAAGTGAAAAAAAAAGTAAAGACCAAGGTCATGGGCAACCTTAGTCCTTAAGCTGCCATAGCAGCAGGTCCGTTGGTAACAGCAGAAGAAGCGACCTTCTTCTCAGCATCAACCTGAGCCTGGATCTTATCCAACATCAACTTGACCATCCTCTCCATACCAAACTCCTCCTTCCAACCGAAATCCCGTCTAGCCATCGAATCATCCAAAGAAGCAGGCCAGGAATCTGCGATCGCTTGACGGAAATCGGGTCTGGAAGGATCAGGGTAAGAAATGGTAAAGTGAGGCAAGTGCTTCTGGATCTCTGCTGCAAGTTCGGCAGGAGTAAAAGAACAAGCGGCGATGTTGTAGACGGATTGGGGAAGAGGAGTGGGGTAGGTGAGGTGGTCGACGGTGCCCTTGATGCAGTCGGAGAGGTACATCATGGGAAGGCGGGTGTCCTTGGAGAGGAAGCAGTCGTAGTGACCGGTCCTGATGGCGTGGTGAAAGATGTCGACGGCGTAATCAGTAGTTCCGCCGCCTGGAGGGGTATCTGCGCTCAGGATGCCGGGGTAACGAGCCGACCGGAAGTCAACACCAAACTTTTCTCTGTAGTACTATTTTCGTTGGAAGGTACACGGAAGAAGGAAGAGAGGGTGAGGAGGGGAGAGAGGGAAAGATGGAGAAAGAGGGAAAAATGTTAGCACTTGACAAAGAAAAATCACTGGGCAATTATTGCCCGATACTCTCTCAGAAGTACAGGAACAACAGCACAACAGCGACAACAAAATAAAGGTGATCCTTACCTCGCCGAGGAGCTCGTTGTGCAGCTTGGTAATACCGTAAATAGTATTGGGTCTCATAATTGTAAGATCAGGGGTGTTGTTCTTGGGCGTCGAGGGGCCAAAAGCACCAATGGTTGAGGGCGAGTAGAGACGGAGACGGTGGACCTTGGCCAGCTCGAGCATGTTCTGGAAACCGGTCATGTTGACGCTCAATGCCAGGGCAGGGTTCTTCTCTGCGACCGCCGACAACAATGCCGAGTAATGCACCACCCAGTCTAATACGATCGATGTGAGAGTAGAAAGGGTTTGGTAGGTTAGTTATTCGTTTTGGGTTGATGTTCCTGTGGGTTGCATGAGAGCGGACATTGTGCAGGTGAGGGATGGGGAGACGGAGATAGAGAAAAAGGTGCGAGTTTGACAATGCCTAGACTGAGTGCTTGCACTGTGCCGTGAACAGTGAACAGGTCCAAATAGAGAAAAGAAAAAAAAAAAAAGCTGAAGCAAAAGGAAGTGCTGCCTGTCTGTGTGGAGATTGAACTTTGGGGAAGACAGTGCCATCCATGTACGAAATGTACGAAAGCCGACAAGGTTTAAAAATAGGCGGGGTAAGAAAAAAACCAAATAACATGACCGTGGAAAAAAATGAGATGAAGGGACTGAAACTGAACTGGACTGGACTGGGGAGAACTGGATGAATACACACTCAAAAAAAAAAAAAAAAAAAAAAAAAAAATGAGAGCATGCAACAGAAAAGTTCCCAGGAAGAACAACAAACAGCTGGACTGAAGGTTCATCCTTGCTTTCTTCCGGCGGTTCCTGAGTTTGTAGTCATCTGTCCTGTGTGGATCCGTTGTATGCTGTTTGTTCAGTTTCCTGTTTGGTCCTGTCCGAGAAAGTCCTGCTTGTCTGAGCTGCGAGCTGAGCTGAAATGAGATGAGAAAAAGGAGTGGGGAAGAGGAAGTGATGGCACGCCACATGGGCAAAGAGGAGGTAAACAAACCCAAAGGAGCCCTCCTCTCTGAACAAGAACAAAAAAAAATACTCCTGGGGAAGAGAACACAAGACAGGGGTAAACAAATAAGATGCTGCTGCAGCAACAAAAAAAAAGATGAGATGGCTTACCAATGCGCCAGTCGACAACAATGCGCTCGAGCATAGAGTAGTTCATAACATCGGCATAGACAAAGGGACCCGAGGCCATGAACTCCTCAGGGGCCTTGCGGATATCGGAAGCAACCACATTCTCGTTTCCATACATCGAACTAATGATTGAAAAAGAGAGCAACAATGGATGTTAGATGGATGTGTCAAACGCACGAAGCAAGAAGAGGTGGAGTGTTGTGTGTAGGACTAGGGTATGGGTGAAAAAAACAACAACCAGAACCGCGCAACCGTTTTCATGAACCCAGGGCAAAGTCCCCTCCATTCCGAGAGTAGTAGTGGCGAATGGGGAGGGGGTTAAGGAATGGAGAAAGGTTGATTATTGCTTCATTCCGGCGAGGACTGGCGAATGCAGAGATGGCAGCATACCAGGATGGTATTTTGCCATTTCTTTACTCTGGACTCCTCGCCTGGATCTGCGGAAGTAAGGAAAGCAAGGGTGAGCAGAGGGCACGCCACTCACTCACCCCCTTTCCCCCCCCTCTCCTTCTTCGTTCAGCAACTGACAACCATTTTCACCCCTCCTCCTCCCCCCTTCACTCCTTAAAGGTGTAACAAAGAACACATCGTTGCTGCTCTTGTCGATCCAATTTGTCTCTTACTCGACCCCAGTCCATGTCTCGACTTGTTCTTTTTTTCTTTTGACTTTACTCGGAAATGCCGAAGGAAAAAATGGAGTTGAGAAAGAACAAATGAATGAGCTGAGTTGGAGTAATGAACTCGTTCTCCCTCCTCCGTTTTTCTTCTCCGTCCATCGCTTTTCTCCTTACCGCTCTCCTGTTATTGCTCTCGCAGCCTTTTTTGATTTGTTTGCGTCCGCTTGTCTCTTTTGTTTGTTTTGCAGCAAAGTAGGGGGCAAGGAAACAACCCAAATATTGTACGGTGGGAAGAAAAATACACTCACTGCCCCAAAAGGGGTTGATCCCCCTTTCTTCACACACTAAAAAAAACAAACGAACGGCTTGCTGCTTCTAGTTGAATGTTGTTGTTGTTGTTGTTGTTGGGGGTATCTGCGCCTTGGTACATTGAAATGTTCCCTGCACACGTTGTTTACACTCTTATGTTGGATTGTATTGGTGCGACCAACCAACCACAACAAAAAGAATTGAGGAATAGTGAACGAAATATGAATGCATGAACAACCACTGCCACTCTTTTCTCCCACTTCACCCCTTCTTCAACGGACAACTCTCTCTTCATATTTCCTCTGCACGCCAAGAAAAAACAAAGTAAAGGAAATGCACAGCCAATATTAAACGGGTCGCCTGTTACTAGTGTCCTTAGCAAGATTCACTTACCGGAGCTCCTTGACGAGTCCAGAACCAAGCTGACCCAACGATCCTGTTTGTTGGGAAGGAATGAAAATAAAGGAGAGGTCAGGTCAGGTTCTGTTATTAAGGCATTGGGGTAGGCAAAACAACTAAAAAGAAATAATACAACTCTTCTTCTCTCCTTTTTTTTCTCTCCGCGCAGCCAGTCCAGTCTGTCCATGCACGCCAAACACATGGCCACACAAAGTCGCATATTTGTATACATTTCTAGTTGTTGCCTTGCTTCTTTTTTTTTTTTTTTTTTTTTGTTCTCATGTCATGTCCATCCATATTAATAAACAAAGACCAGCAGATCACCAAGGCAACAAAAACCAAACAAAGCAACTGTGATCTGATGACAGCCTTGAACTGACAAATATGCTGAACCAACTACTATATCAGCCCCCTATTACTTACCAGTGACGAGAACCCTGGGGTGGCGAGGGACTGCAGCGCTAGTAGTAGAGTTGTAGTGCTGAGGAGGTGGTGGTGGGGACGAGGCAGCGGCAGAGATGGAGAAGAGACGGGTTGAGGCAGAGAGGGACGAGACGGCTGCGGTCCTGGAGAAGCGAGTTGTAGAAGAAGAAAGGGGTTGACGGAGGATCCTGGCGGAGGAAGCCCACATGGATGCGGTTGTTGTCCTGAGCATTCTCTTGGGTATGTGTCTGTTGTGTTGGTTGGCTGAAGAGATGGAAGAGTTGTTTCTGTTTGTTTACGGGCGTAGGCGAGAGTTGAACAAACAAGAGTGAGAAAGAGAAGGAGAGAATTAAGAGAGAACGAACAGAAGGGAGAGTATGAAGAATGGAGAAAGAAGAAAAGGCAAAAACGTGTCTGGGGTAGTGCCTTTAAATAAGCGAGAGAGAAAGGACCGTGGAAAACAAGATTCTATCTAAAATGAACAATGAATCACACCCTTCATCTTGAAGAGGTAAATGAAAAATTTTCTTTTCGCTGTGGATCAATCAGTCAATCAATCAAAGTGGACCTGGACCTGGACTCCTCCCTCCCAATCACAGTTGTCCGTGCAAGCAAAATCTATTTTCCTCTCTTCTTCGTTACCCAAACCCAACAACGCACACGGGCGCAGAAGCCACGTACCCTGCCCTTGTCATCTTTTAGTAATTCTCCCCTCCCAGTGGACCATTCGCACAGTTTTTAGTAATCGTCTTCTCCAGCTGGCATTCAATCTCTGTCGGAGATCACTTTTCCTTCCTCGTTTTCTTTTTTTTTTCTTTCTTTTTTTCGGTACTTCCTTTTTCTTGCCTTCATCGTCATTTCTCACTGGTGCTTCGCAGGTACTTGGCGCTGGCTACTTGCAATAGTCTTATTGCCATTTGCTGCACCATTCTCCGATCTTTTTCAATTGATGTTGCTTATTCTTTCCGTGAAGGAGACAGAGGGGAGGAGGAGGGAGTGGAGTAGCCGGGATTTTGTTGTTTTCTTATCACTTCTCGCCTCTTTTTTTTTCTTTGTCTGGTGCATTCAAGCATCACTCACCTACTCCTTTTTGTTGTTGTTCTCCCCCTCCTCTCCCACCTACTTCCATCCATCTGGTTAGCCCTTTATCATTCCACTGTGCAATCTTAATAATCAGCCCACCCACACACACAAACAAACACTTTATCTCGATCGAATTAAGCACGTCCATCCATCCCCTCCCCTTCCCTCCACACAAACACACACGTATGCACACAATCAAGGTTCTGTGTCCCATCAACCAAAACCATCACATAAAAAAAAAAAAGTCTCCGGTGCAATGAGAGGGAAAGGAGATAGGGGAAGAGTGGTAATATGGAACATGACTACAACATGACTCTAAAAAGACCACTCGACAACCCCCCCCCTACATCTTTTCTGCTCTATTTTCATTGTGGTTCCTGGATTTTTATTGTTCTGGACAAAGGGTGTCTGTACCATACGAACGATATAGTACGTACTAATGCTGTACGTCTTTATCGCCGTTTTTTTTTTGGAATTTCCTTGACTTCAATTTTTTCGGTATCGAATGATTTGTCAAGGGGTTGCGTGTGTGCCTTGGAAAATGACACACACACAAAAGGGCTATCTCTACCCCCTCTCACCCTCACCCTCACTTGTTCCAAGAGCCCCTGCCTCTATTTCCTAAAACAAAAAAAAAGACGAGAGAGAAAGGGAAATTCTAATTGAGATTTCTTTTTTTGGATGGTGACGGGGCAAGCCTCGGTACCTGGCTGACGCCATCCTGTTCGACCCCCGATGGGGTTCCCCTCCCCCTCCTTTCCTCCCTCTCCTTTTTTTCCTTTACCGTTTTTAGTGATAGTGCTATGCAACATAGTCAACACCCATTCTTGTTACTCGACCATGAGTCATTTAATACAATGGTTTGTATGTGTAACAAACAAGAAAAAATAAAATAGGAGAGTGTGTTGCAAAAGCGGAGCCAGACAATTGATAGGGGCTACACTTTCGTCTTTAGTCCTTTCAACTATGAAACTAGTACATGCCCATTATTACTAGATTTTCAATCCCGACAGACAAACATGAGGGACAAGCAAGACAAGAGGAGTTATCATGGGTTTCTATAAGGATTATGACCCTGACCATTTTCAGAAACGTCGACTTCAACCTTCCCAATCTCCTCGCTAGAGGAGTCTGCCACCTCCCAACCCATCCTCATCCTTATGTCCCCGCGCTTCTCCTTCTCCTTCTTCTCCTTCCCTTCGCCTTTCTTCTTCTTCTCTACATCATTTTTGCCCTTCTTCTCTTTCTCCTTCTTCTCGCTAACAGGCGACGACGATGACGAGGACGAAGGGGAAGAGGAGGATGACAGGGGATCAGCGAGTTTGAGGGGCGCTATTCCGACACGTTGGTGCTCCTGATCAAACACCACATAGTTGTTCTTGAGGAACACGTCGCCGATGATCATGAAGTTTGCGCCACTCGGTTGCACACCCGAGAAACATAACCCAACCCCCTTCCCTCCCTTCCCTCCCTCACTCGCATCTTCATCATCTTCGCCGTCGTCATTCTTGTGGGCGCCGCCAGAGGAAGAAGAAGAAGAGGGGGACTCGTCGGTAGTGGCAAGGCCAGAGGGTCGCTCAACGGGCTCACGAACCATATCTTCAAACGGAATCGCGAACCGCCTCCCTTCAATCTGTAACTCGACTTTTGAACCACCATGTGTCTGACCCAGGTTACAAGGTACTGCCCAGGACTGGCCCATGATTCTTGCATTAGGGATCTGTGCGTGGATTGCATTCGCCAGGCGGAAGGGAGTAATCATCAGTGTCGTCCCTGTATCAACGATCCCTGCGATGTTGGATCTTTTCTCTGAAGAGGAGGACGAGGAGTTGGTAGGAGGGAGAGGGGACGACGGCGGTTTGGGAATGAGGTAAGTCACAGTCTTGACGGGCGTATAATCAACTCGTTGATCAGAGACAAAGACATTCTCGACATTGATCTGCCAGTACTTGGGTTTCGTCACATTCGTAAACACCAGCTCGTGTCCGTCTTCGATCCGGGAAGGGTCCCACCCCCCGAACAGGACCTCTCCACCTCCACCGCGAGAAGATTTGCCGAGATAGAAACTGAACATTCCTCGGTCGACTAGTCCTTGGGCTATCATGTTCTCAAAGACTGTCTTTGTCGGCACCACCGCCTTGGATGGAGTTGTCCCGCCACTGGGACGGGAATACGACGAGGAGGAGGAGGAAGAAGAAGAGGAGAGGGCACCAAAGGCAAGCCCCATAATACCGTCGATGGCTTCATCAAAATTGGCGCTCTCGCTCGTTACAAGCGCTAGTTCTTGATGCTGTACCGTCAACCCTCCCCTTCCTCCCTTCTTCCCCTCTCCTTCTGTTGTTGATGTTGATTCAAGTGAAGCGCCAAGTGTCACGTGATCCCGACCAAGGTATCCCTCTGCATGGGATAAGTCTCCGTAAGTGATGTGCCATGCATTGGGGTCATGAGGTGGTTTCGAGGACGAGTACCGAGGCCAAGCGCTTGTTGGTGATGTGGTATTGATGGAGGAAGGAGCAGGCGTGTCGTCAGAGTTAAGACGAAATGTTGTAGAGAGGGAGGAGTCGTAGCGGGTTGTTCCTGAGCACTGGGTGCAGCCCTTGGAGGAGAGGATGAACCGTGAGGATCCTGTATCGAAATCGATCTGAGAGGGGGGAGGGGTGGGGAAGAAGAGGAAAAGGAAAGAAGAGAGGAAGTAGGAGGGGAAGTGGGAGGGAGAGTTGATTTGATCGATCAGTTGATGAAACGAACAAAATTGGTGGCAAAAAGAAAGGTAAAGTTGTCAGATCAGTGAACCTTTTTTTTTGTGAGAAGGGAGAGGGGAGAAGAGAGAGGGGAGAAGGGAAGGAGCGAAGGAGTGAAAGGGGAAAGGTTGGTTACCTTGAACGACTGTGGAGGTTCACCGACTAGGACTGTGCCATAGTACTATCACGGAAACATGACCATCAATAGATGTAAGTTTATAAGTCGAATGAAAAAAGTAGGAAAACATAACTACAAGCACACTCATCATATCCTTTTCTTGTCTTTGTTTGTGCTACCTCTCGATCGAAATCAAAGTCCACAAGAGGAACCCTTGCAACCTTCTTCTCCTGGTTCTCATCAGCATCCTCGATGACACGCCCACGTTGGCGTCCTTGTGGTCCACCGCGCTGGTAAGGTTCAAAGTCGGTCGAGAGGCCATATTTACGAAGGGTGTGTTCCCACCGTCCGACCGTGGAGGGTCTTGTTAAGCCGACTTGCGTTGTTATCGGGATCCTGTTTTTTTGTTTGCATAGGAGAGACGATGTGAGGGAGGGAGAGAAAAGGTATGGAGGAGGAAAAAAAACAAGAAGGAGGATGGATTAGTCGTGTGTCTGTGTGTGATTGGAGAGAGGAGAGGGATCGAAAAAAAGGGTGAAGAAAAGGTGCGTGGAGTGATTGTGTGAGGAGAGCTGAACAAACAGAAGAATTTCCGAGGAAGATGAAATAGGGACAGACAGGAAAGAAAGGAATGTCTTACTTGATCACGTCGTTGGCGTGCGCGATTGTAGTATGAGCGAGTACCAGCAGTAATGCGGACGATATCCCATAATTCAGCCGCATTTTGTTTTTTTTCTGGGGGTGTAACAAAACGGAGCAAGGGAGCGAGGGAGAAGGACAAGGAAAGATAGAGTCAAAGAAGGGTGTGTCTGAGCGCCAAGCGTGTTTTTTTTTCAGGAGGTGGTAGATCTGGTTTGAGAAGGAGGGGAAAATTGAAAATGAAGGATAGCAGGGGCTGAGGTAGATGAGTAAAAAAAAAGGTGAAAAGAGTGAGAGAGTGAGGGACTTCTCCTGTGCCTCTGTTTTTTTTTGTTCGCCTGAGCAAGGGTAAGGAGACGAGAGAGATTCGAACAATCAATAGCAATTGGGATGCATGCACGACCGTTATATAAAGCTGTGATTCTAAATTCCACTCACAGCCACCATCACAACAATGACATATATGATGTACTATCTACAACGGGCCAGAGAAGCATAGAGTTATTCAGTCTCTTACACACTCGCACACATACACAGCACATCACCTTTCGTATATCTCCCCCTCCCCCTTTTTGTTATTCCGTAGAAGAGAAATATGTCGTTGGTCCCATTTCGTCGGTTTGAAGTCGATCCATGCAAAATTTAGATTTCTTTAAGGCGTCATTGCAATGAGAACTGGGCGTGGAGAAAACGATGAACAGAGAGATAAAGAGATTGAAGGGGGAACTACTAAAAAGGACTCTATGAACCTAAGACACAGATAAGCATGAATGATCATGGTGTGTACTGTTTGGACAAAGAGGGGTGGAGATCCATGTTCTAGTTAGCGACCTCATTACTATGCAATGCTTTGCAACTTTCATCCCATATCGAGTCTTCAACTATAGACCAGACAAAGACACCTCGTCTCTTTAACCAATCTAGCACTTTTGATCGTCTTCCTAATCAAAGTCCTCCTCACCATGATTCTAGGAGGATATGTAAGTATCGGAAGCGCTTCTCATGCAAGACTCGCACTCGACTCAAAGAGCACAAAACCCCCGACAACACGAAGAAGCATCTATGGAGGCCATGGAAACAAGCGCCTGGTTCGCTCTTGGATCGCATTATCAATGTCTCTGTCCCTCAGCGCAAGGCCAAGACCACACTAATCACAGCACTCCCACCAGTCTCTACATGGATAACATGGCCTTTGGTCAAGGCAATGCGGAGGGGCACCCCCACATGGACAATGAACGTCGGAACCATCAACGCCAATGTCAAGGGAGCTCTCAAGAAGGATTTCGAACCGTCATGAGCCGACAGGTTGTTGCCCAAGGTCAAGCCTTGAATGAAGGTGTAGTAAATTTATCATTCCTAGGCTCGATCTTTTGGGTACATCATCGTGGGGTAATCTTTTCGGTAACGTGACTTTCGAGCTCATTCTCCTGGAATCATGATTTTTGCGCACAAGATGTGATAATGTTCCCCCATCTTTCAACAATACTCACCATCAACACTGTTCAGCAACAACACGTATCACGCAACGATTCGGACAAGAACGTCAACTCCAACGAAATCAATGGCAATAATCAAAAAGGCAGTGGTAGTCTCTGAGAAGGCCAAGCATAGCCCATGTAGGGAATTCGGATTTCATGGATGCATGCGAGCAGGCTCCTCCGTGGGTACATGAGAGGCGCATAGGCTAGGCATGGACGCTGGACGGTTTCTTGTTATGACCTCTCCATGGACTATTCCTTGGTTCATGGTGGTGCTACTGGTCACGAGCTGTTCCGTGTTGTTTGCTCCTTGGGTCTATGAAAGGCGTACACGCTAGGCGTGGGCGCTGGCTTGTCTTTCCGTATGATCTCTTCAAATAACCAAAGTGTCAAAAGCCGCGACTCAATTGGTGGTGCTGCAACCGATTTCGTCCTCTCGGAGATGGCTAAGGTGAACAAAAGTCTTCGCTTAACTGCGGTTATTTTCGCCGTCGGGTGACTGGGACTGCCATGTTCATGCGGGGCTGTGCCGACATGTTTGTTTCTTATTTGCTAACCATTATTCATTTTTTTACCCTTTCCTGACCTTTCCAGACCCACCTTTTAGGCAATGGGTCTTTTGGTGTCGACGAAGTATGGCATGTTACACTGATGGATCGAGCATGGATATGACTACAGACCGTGGATTCATGACGGCCGATTGAATGAGAAAGGGGCAGGAATACACTCTTTTTGGACGCGGAATGCATACTACAAGGAACACCACGTCGCCTACGACTCATCAGCACTGGCTCTTCGCCATGAAGAGCGCTATCCATTTCCGGCATTCTGTTCGGTAAGATTTCTCTGTTAACAGTTATGAATGAATCGTTGGTCTTTCTCGTCAAGAAACGAAGGGTAAAGGAGCGAAAATAGGGGGCGTAATTTCGGTAGGCAATAAACCCGTTAAAAAAAATAGAAGAGGCGAAAACCATTACTCCTTACAATTATGTACAGATGATATAGAAAGGGAAACACCTTGCGGACCAATTTTTTTTTCTTTGTCTCAATGAGAGGCACCTACGCTTTACTTACGAAGGATGAAAGGAAAGGATGGAGAGGGAATGGAATGCCCCGTGGCACTGGCGAAATATAAATTATACAGGTATGTTACGTAGCCATTCCTTTTACCCATGGAATGCGAGTTGGTGGTTGTTTTTCGAGAACCAGCGAAGGAATGTCTTCGATTGGAATGGCAGGCTGGCTTGCAGAGATGTAGGGTGGTGATGTGGGTGCCGCGGCAACCCAGTTGCCGTTGTCGGTGTCTTCAGAGGCAGTGCCGCCAAGGGATAGAGCAGTTCAATTAAGAACCTGGCCTGGCTTAGCCACGATGGCCTTGCGCATGGCCAGAACCATGGTCAGGACGGCCAGCAATGACTTGGTCATGGTCACATCCGTCCCCTCAGCCGGGAAGGAGATGAACCCTTCATAGAAGAGCTGGCTGAGCCGATTTGGCCTCTGGCGCAGAGTATACCAGTGACGGCGGGTCCTGAGATGGGCATACCATACACGACCAAGCAATCGCGGACATTCCCCATGGCAAGCTTGCGGATCTCGTCTCCTATGTCTCATCATCTTGGCAAACTGACGGATGTGGTAAGAGTCTTGGCGAACAATTGCATTAGACGAGGCAATGTGATATGCCGTAACTTGGCACTCCACTGTACAATACGATGGAAACAGCGTTGGACTGTGAAAGATAGCTTTAGTTATGAAAGAGGTTGTAGAATATATATCACTGTGACATGATCGGAAGGGACATATCACACATTGCAGGTATCCCAGACGCCACTCATCCTTGACCGCCCGTCTTACGCCTCCGACACCCTATAAACCAGCTTCTCCCCGCTAACGGCCTTACTTCTCAGTAGAGTTAGGGCGTTCTGCGCTCTCTCGACCATCGTCGCTCCTTCAACTACCCGCTGGTTGTTGGGCTTGATGATCCCTTGGGCCAAGAGTGAAGGTAAAATCTCCGGCTGCAACCTCTTCTTGAAGAACTCGTTCTGAAGGTAGAAATGTGTACGAACGCCGCGAACAATGGCACCGTCGGCCCACTTGCCTGGCAGACATTTTGAGACGTCCATCTCGTACACCGGCTCCTCTTCCTCGCTTGCGTCCTTAACTATGACAGGAAGCATGACGGCGACCCGGGAGCCTCTCTGAGCGATCTTGGCCAAGGGCTCCAGTGTGCCGTTGAGCGAGCCTATGCAATCCAAGATATAAGGTACCTTGGGCTCCTCCGCGTCCTTCAAGTAGTCCAGGATGTTGTCCACGACATCAGATTTTCTGTAATCGAAGCAGACAGTCGCGCCGAGACTCTTGAGATATTCGTGGTGCTGACCGCTTGAGACGGTGAGAACATTGGCGTACCCCCAGTGCCGGAGAACCTGGATGGCAAATATGCCTACACTGCTACTGGCGCCCCAGATGAGGATAGGCTCGTTCACCGCCTTGGGTTTCCAGTTCTTTGGGATAGGCCATGGCAGCTCAAGCTCGAGGTCGGCTGTAACTGAGTGAAATACGGTGACCAAGTTCACTGGAACGGTGACAGCAGCCTGCAGCGGAATTCCTTCGGGGACTTTGGAGGCCAGATATGCGGGGATAGTAATGTACTGCTGTTGGTTCGCCTCCTTGCCGCCATGGAATGCAAAAACTGAGACGTGATCTCCGACTTGGAGGCCCTTGAGGTCGCCCCCGGAGCCAATAGCGACTACGGTTCCCGCAGCGCCACCGCCTCCTTGCGGGTCTGGATACGAGCTGATGAGAAGGCCACCATCAGCGCGATGAAGATCCAGGGGTGAAGACGCGACCCATTGAACACGTACCACCACCTCGCCAGCGGCAGGGGGATGCACTGGGGTCGAGATCTCGATGAGGGGAGAGCGCTTGGCCGGTAGAGCGACGGCTTTCTGGGTAGACGGAAGGGTTGACATGGTCAAGAAATGCGGATGGAGTTGGAGATAAAGTGAGTTGAGGGAAAGAAAGAGAGTTGTAGTGAACAAAGCAGTTGCTTAAATGCAAACCAAGAAATAGGGAACCACCGTACTTATAGATGGCAGTAGGCGACGTATTTGTAAGCGTGGTATTTGAAAGCATTGCGTGCTTTTTTAGGCGCTAATTACCGCGTGATTTCAACACGATGTACATGTACATGTAAATTTAGACATTACAAATAGTGTACTAGAGACGGTTGATGAAAGCAAAAAATGTGTCCTTTGGAACGCTTGGAGCTACCAAGGCTAAGAATTCGATAACGTCGTTTAACCCAGAAGCAGACGTCCGTCATCAGAGCAATATCAGTATTTTCATGATGTCGTGCTTTACGCCACCTCTCTCCATCCCTGCACGTACGCAGGTTTTCCTGTCAAGTTTCTTAGGTATGGTTTGAATGTACTTTTCTTTGGGCTCTGTTGAATTTGGGCAGTGCTTAAATTCTTGGAAAATAAAATGCCACAAACAAACATGTACTGTACATGCACATCACACTACATTCAGGAACGCAATTCGCTGAGGAAGAGCGCATTTACCATTGATGCGTGCGAACAATACACCCTCGAATGAAGCAAGGATTGAAAGAATTGACACTGAGGGATCAAAAAGTAACTCCACTATGAACGTTGGCTAAGCCAGTTAGTAACCCTTTGACCTTTTCATCCCTTGGTCGTTCTCATCTTATTTCACCAATTGACTTTGTTGACTTTTAATCCCTTGATCTTCATGGGCGTTTCTTGAGGATAAAGTTATTTGCGCAGGGTTGTGAAACGTTATTTGCAACACCCTGTCGGAATAAGAAAATGCTTAAAGATATTTTTGACAATTTGCGCCCTTTTTATCAATACAGGGACTACGTGAACAAGAGCCTTATTTTTTTTTTTTTTTTTTGAGGGCGGGGGGTGGTGGGGACAAACCCAGAGGATGTACACAGTGCAGATTCAAAAAGAAAAAAGAAAAATAAAAGGCCAAAAAAAAGGTAGGGGAGACGGAAGATTTTTGTTATGGTCACCAGTAAAACAAAGGTCCAAGCTAGGTAAATAATGGATCGGTTTACATAAAGGTCTATCATTGGCAGTACGTCCATGGGAAGACAAGACGGATAAACAAAATGACCCTGTCGGTCATTAAAGGACACCCTGTGGAAAGCAAAAACATGTTTTAATTTTCGTGTTGCTCAGACAGTCTCTGTGAGAAAAAGGTCATACAACCCTGTAAATTTTTTTTGGGGGGCCCCATGTTAGCTTGTTTTCTTGATCCTCTTCTTTTTTGCGCTACCCTTAATGGCTCTGGGTTATAATATTCTCCATGAACGCCGTTCTATCAGATGCGCCGTATGGGAAGCTCCGAACCCATCCCCTCCCCTTCTGCTCAATTTTTCACACACTAGGGTGGGGACGGACAAAATCTTTCGCCTTCTTATGGGGTCACCTTTTCTTTCCCATTTTGCCCAAAAAAGGGAAGCGCTTCAAATGACGTCTTCAATTGCGCTTCCCTTTTTTGGGCATAAGAGGCCAGAAAAGGTCACCCCATAAGAAGGCGAATGACTTTGTCCCAGTCCCTCTAGTGAACAATTGAGAGCTTTCGCTGCAAAGACGCCGTCGTTTGTGGAAATACTAGAATCGCTGCAAAGACGCCGCTGTTTGTGGAAATATGATGTGACAGACTGAACTCCTAATGGTTGATAGCGGCGGAAAGTTCGAGCTGCGCAACTGTGACAGCGCATGCGCAGTCGGCGAAACTTATTTAAGCAAGGACTGATCTTTTTTGATTTCTCCTCACTATCTCACTCACACATTCGCACACATACACATACTCACACACATATACATACACATACACACACATACATACACACAACATCCCTACATTTTCACAAGACATCAACAAGTACACTTTTCTTAAAATGACCCCAGGCAAAATCGTCAGCAACACCCGCGTCGTCCGTGCTAGCTACGCTAACAAGGCACGAGTCACCACTGCCCAGTTTAGGGTGGAGGCCAACCAAGATATCGATCTGTCCAGTGTCAAGGAAGGCGAGGTCATTCTTCGTAATCTCTACCTCTCCCTCGACCCTTGTAAGCTTACTCCAGATATTTGTAGAATCTCATCCTTATATCCTGTTTGCACCTGTACAGGGCACCCTTTCCGTTCTAACGCCTCTCTCTCACTTTGGCTATTATACACTGGTAGATGTACGCTTTACTTTAGACGAGACGGGAGGAGACATGCCCCAATCTTTTCGCCAACTGAATGACCCCTTCTACGGCCTCGGAGTCGCCGAGGTGGTCGCGTCTGGATACGAAAAGTACCCAGTCGGCACATTAGTTACAGCCAACACTGGATACGAAAAATTCACACGTATCTCTGGTTTGAACGACCCCAACACCCAATCAGATATTCGAGTCTTGCCCGCACATGCTCGCGATGAGTCGACGGGAGTACCCCTCTCGAATTATATCAGTGCCCTGGGTATGCCGGGCCTTACGGCCTTTGCTGGTCTCAAGGTGCTCGGAATCGAGCCTAAAAAGACCATCTTTGTAGGTTCTGCTGCTGGAGGTGTGGGGCAACTTGTGGGACAGCTTGCCAAGGTGCAAGGTCTTCGTGTCATTGGATCAGGTTAGTCTAAGAATCTTTTGCACAGAAAATTGGATTCTAAGGTTCAAGAATTGTCGATTTTGCAACCATCGCCTCTTGCTGACAATTGTTGTTTTTTTTTTCGTAAAATAATAGCCGGTTCGGATGAGAAGGTATCGTACCTAATCGAAAAACAGCATTTCGACGGCGCTTTCAACTACAAAACCGAGGATGCACGCGAGGCCCTGACGAGACTGGCGCCCGAGGGCATTGACTACTATTTCGATACTGTCGGTGGAGAGATTCTCGATCTGGTATTGGAAATCATCAATGAGAAGGGTAAAATTTTATCAATCGGCATGGTCTCGCAGGAGAACGGCAAGGAGCCATACCCAATCCGGAACCTTAACGTTATTGCTCGCAAGGCCGTCTCGATCCTGGGATTCATTTACTGGCACCATCTTCAGTACTTTGCCAATGGAGAGCTGGATGATGCTGTGAGGCCGCTGTTGGAGCGGAAAGAGATTAGTTATAGGGAGGAGGTCTTTGAGGGGATCGAGAATGCCCCCACGCACTTTGTCAATATGCTGGATGGTAAATACGCTGGCAAAGTCATCATCAAGATCGCAGATTTGTAAATGCCTTACAAATACAGAACGGAGGCACATACTTGTATATAAAGGCAACCTTAATCTATATCGACAGTGTGTTCGGGAAGCATTTAAAATGAGATGTGGAAAAATGAACATTTGTTTTGACCATTACTCCATGGGGATGCCTCCGATCTGCGTGCGTACCTTATATTCCCCGCCTCCAGGCATGATTACCCTATAGTAGCCATTGCCGTATCGACATTGGAAGGCAAAAGGCTGCCTTTTGAATAGTTCTTGTTAGGTGGTGAAGGGTTTTCTTTTTGTTAGATTTCTCCCCTTCAAGCTAGGGAAGGTTGTCGCCACAAACGTGCATAGGGGCTAAACCCGGCCACCCGCACGCACAATACGGTCGCCAGGGAACGGATTGAACTAATCTTAAATAGCACTCCAAATGAAAGAGAGGAGACGTTCTTTGAACAAGGCTACACTATTTAAACTTCGTTCAAGCACCGTCGTCTGCAACGGGTTTATGTCTTTCGATATTTGAAATTAGCATTAGCTGGAACATTGCAAGACTTTTCATCTCTGCAACGTGACCTCGTGCAGTTTGAATTAGATCCTGAGGATTTATTTGTATTCAACTAAAAATGGCACAAGGTGGTAATCGTAGCGTTCTAGCACGGGTTCTGACTTAAAAGCGTTTATCCATAACACAACGGATGATAGATTCGGGTCATTGCCTGCTCAGGCAGGCCCAAACACCAATTATTCGAATAAACAGTTCCTCCCGTAATAAGTTCAATTAAAATTGCAACAACTTTTCATCAGTAGCGTTAAGTAACCTGTACCATGACGGCCTTAACCCCAGGTCTAGCTTCCTATTAGTGGGTGAACAATCCAACACTTACTGAATCTGCCTTAGTATGATAGGAAGAGCCGACATCGAAGAATCAAAAACAATGTTGCTATGAATGCTTTGATGCCACAAGCCAGTCATCCCTGTTGATAAAATAGAAATTGGCAAAGGAAAAAAGTGGTAAAACATCAGTTGGTAAAGTAATGAAATAGAATGACAATTGAAGGAAGAATGGCAGGGCAATTTGTATGTGATCAGTCGACATGCACCTTAAATTTTTCCTTTGCGCAACCATGATTGATCAACTTTCATTTCACTTTTTTTTACACCATGCTTCCGCGTTGTGTTACCTCTTCTGGCATTGTTCTCATCCCTTTCGTTTGTTAGCTGTATACCGTTAAGCTGTAGCTCTGAAGAAAGGGAAACCTCACCGAAGATGTCAAATCGTATGAATTGCATGAACTATATGCCATTTCTGCTGTTTGAGAGCAATTGATCACAGTTTATAGAATGTTCTTCTGAATCGCCTTCATTAACTACCGCGCCTCTACTTACCACGCCTCCGACCCTTCTGTATACTAATGTAAGTACCCTTCTCTTCTTCTACCATAAAGGGGATCATTGCTTAGCCTTTTCTCTTTTCCCCTAACACCCTTGTCTTTCTCTTCCTTCCTTCTCTTTCTTATTCCTTCGTCCGCCCTCTCTTTCTCCGTTGCTATTATAATTAGTATTTGTCATTCTCCACACCTTTTCTCATCACTATCATCTTACTCATCCTCTTCATTTCGTTCCTTCTTCTTTACCTCCCTCTTCTTCTCATTCCTTCTTCGATATCGCACCTCCTTGTCACCTATCTTCACTCTATTCGTCATCATCCTTGTCACGGTCACGTTCTGCAGCGTTATGACTAAAATGCTCCGGACACATCCCCTCGATCTACATGAGATTCGCTCAATCATTGCCAGCAGCCTTGGCCTCAAAGATCTCGCGACCTGTGCGCGTGTGAGTCAGGATTGGAACGACTCTTTCGCACCCCCACTCTACAACTCCGTTGTGTTGTCAAAACATGGCCTCAGCATGGAATGTGTCGAAAGAAATAAGCACCTTATAAGAAGCCTGAGGATTTACAGCTCTGCCTATAAGAACTCCTCGTCGATACCTGCACGAGACAAATTAGTTTTTAGTGTCATAGCCAACTCGAAACTAGTCATTCTGAACTTGGGTGGCAACTCGATCGGACCCGACGGAGCTCTGGCGCTGTCTGAGGCACTCAAGATCAACTCGACTCTGACCACTTTGAACTTGATCGAGAACTCAATTGAAGAAAACGGAGCCCAGGCGCTGTCTGAGGCACTCAAGATCAACTCGACTCTGACCACTTTGGACTTACAGAACAACTCGATCGGAGACAATGGAGCTCAGGCGCTATCAGAGGCACTCAAGATCAACTCGACTCTCACCACTTTGAACTTGATCGGGAACTCAATCGAAGAAAACGGAGCTCAGGCGCTGTCTGAGGCACTCAAAATCAATTCGACTCTGACCACTTTGGGCCTGTATTGCAACTCGATTGGACCAAACGGAGCTCAGGCGCTGTCTGAGTCACTCAAGACCAACTCAACTCTGATCAGTTTGAACTTGGGGGACTTCTCGATCGGAGACAACGGAGTTCAAGCGCTATCTGAGGCACTCAAGATCAACTCGACTCTGACCACCTTGTACTTGATCGAGAACTCAATTAAAGAAAACGGAGCCCAGGCGCTGTCTGAGGCACTCAAGATCAACTCGACTCTGACCACTTTGGACTTGGGGGACAACTCGATCGGAGAAAATGGAGTTCTGGCGCTGTCTGAGGCACTCAAGATCAATTCGACTCTGACCACTTTGAACTTGCAGAGCGACTCGATCGGACCCAATGGAGCTCAGGCGCTGTCTGAGGCACTCAAGATCAACTCGACTCTGACTACTTTGAACTTGTACAACAACTCGATCGGACACAACGGAGCTCAGGCGCTGTCTGAGGCACTCAAGACCAACTCGACTCTGACCACTTTGAACTTGAGGGACAACTCGATCGGAGACAACGGAGTTCAAGCGCTATCTGAGGCACTCAAGATCAACTCGACTCTGACCACCTTGTACTTGATCGAGAACTCAATTAAAGAAAACGGAGCTGAGGCGCTGTCTGAGGCACTCAAGATCAACTCGACTCTGACCACTTTGGACTTGGGGGACAACTCGATCGGAGAAAATGGAGTTCTGGCGCTGTCTGAGGCACTCAAGATCAATTCGACTCTGACCACTTTGAACTTGCAGAGCGACTCGATCGGACCCAATGGAGCTCAGGCGCTGTCTAAGGCACTCAAGATCAACTCGACTCTGACTACTTTGAACTTGTACAACAACTCGATCGGACACAACGGAGCTCAGGCGCTGTCTGAGGCACTCAAGACCAACTCGACTCTGACCACTTTGAACTTGAGGGACAACTCGATCAGAGACAACGGAGCTCAGGCGCTGTCTGAGGCACTCAAGACCAACTCGACTCTGACCACTTTGAACTTGAGGGACAACTCGATCGGAGACAACGGAGCTCTGGCGCTATCTGAGTCACTCAAGACCAACTCAACTCTGACCACTTTGGACTTGGGGAGCAATTCGATCGGACCCAACGGAACTGTTGCACTGTCTGAGGCACTCAAGACCAACTCAACAGTGCGTGTCTTCAAATAAATATATAAAGACTGAAAGAGCAAGTCATCGAAGGATAACAAAGCAATGGCACCATAAACGCTTGGCAGCCATAGAAAGGTGAATGATTTCTTTAGAAATAGACATGATCAAGAGTGTAATGTTTTATTGTTCGAGTGAAACCCATAAAAGAATTGTTCAGTTATAACGTATCGTTTGTTATACACGCTTCCTAATATATACCCTTGAAACAAAAACTCCATTTTAGAACGCATGGGCAAGCTGTGCGTGGAAGGCAGTTGCACTAGGGATTCAAAAAATTCATGAGCAAGATTAAATAAAACACCCCTCATGCTGCGCCAGTGCACTTTAAAAGAGAAAGAAAGTGGAGCGTTGTGCTTTCGAACAAATCTATAGAACAATGCTCTTAATCTCAAAAGAGCGTAGAAACGATGGACACAGCTAGTGCTACGCTTATCTCTGGCTGCCAAACGCAACCATCGCCATTATAAGGCCCTTAAATTGTGCCCGAGGAAGAAACATTAAAAAAAAAGAAGAGGGAGAGATCTATTTCGCGCTGCAACAAGTGAATGACTTACTGCAACAGGTGAATGACTTACAAGTAAAGGGCGCCGACTCGTTCCAACCTTTTTCTTTTCATCATTTTTTTTATTGTCTTTGAGAGAGAGAAAGAGAGAGAGAGGGGACTCGTTCCCTTGAGTCCACACAAGCAAACCCCACAGCGCTGACTTGCACTGCCTGCCTACCTACTCTATCGAACCATCTTGACCACCGCCTGCCTTCATGAAAGGCCCTTAACAAACCGCTCGGAAAGAAAAAAAAAGAAAGAAAAAAAAGAGTGAGAGAGATGTTGTTCTTTCGAACAAATCTATAGAACAAAAGGCTTAATCTCAGCAGATCGTAGCAACAAGTCCATTCTACTGCTTACAATACCCCGTTCAATTAAAGTCGTCTGCAACGGATTTATCCCTTCCAATATTTGAAATTAACATTAGCAGGAACCCTACAAAGCCTTTCCGCTCTGCAACATAACCCCAGTAGTATGATCTTGGACCCGAAGGTCTATTCGTATTCAACTAAAAATCGAAAGGAGGTCATCGTCGCGTTCTAGCACGGGTTCTGGCTTAAAGACGTTTATCCATAACACAACGGATGATAGCTTCGGGCCATTGCCTGCTCAAGCAGGCCCAAATACCAATTATCCGAATGAACGGTTCCTCTCGTACTAAGTTCAATTACTATTGCAACAACATTTCATCCGTAGGGTAAAACTAACCTGTCTCACGGCGGTCTAAGCCCAGCTCACGTTCTCTATTAGTGGGTGAACAATCCAACGCTTACTGAATTCTGCTTCAGTATGATAGGAAGAGCCAACATCGAAGGATCAAAAAGCAACGTCGCTATGAACGCTTGGCTGGCCAAGGCAGTCGCCGTCCCTCATTTTCAGATGCCCTTTGTACAGTATGGTGTTCCACGAATGCTTTTCTTTGAGGAAACAGTGCCATGGACCAGACGGTAAACTGTATCTATTTTCCCTTCCAAAAAAGTCAAGAAATTATGGAAATTTCATATGGGCGATATGAGGCCTGGGATGTTTTTCCAACATTGCTCCCAGCCCTAGCACACCTTCATACCTCATGTATGAGGTTTTTCTTCTAACCTTATTGCTTCGTGGCGCGATCCAGAGCATACGGGCGGTTTGTTTTTTCACTTCGTCTCTCCCTTCTCCAGTCCGTTCTCGAGAGCACCTCGGCTTGAAGTTGGTGCAGTCTGCTAGAGTATACCTCTGGCATAGTGGCATACTGGCGTTTCTCCAATTTTCATACTCGTCTTGAGATCAAAAGTAAGAGTGCGCAAAGGAACAGCCAGCCCTGCTGCATGAGTCACGATGCGGCATGCTTTTTTGAATTTTTTTTTCTTTCGCTCCTCGCCACTTATGTTCCCGTCTTTACTCTTCACTTCTTTCGCTACCCAGCTGTCTCTCGACACGTCGTCTTCTCCCCTCGTCTGTCCACTTCTTCCGCGGTTTACAAGGTATATGGAGGCAAGGACGACAGTGATACGAATGTCAAGCTGCAGCCCGGAGATCTCACTCCAAGTCGGTTGCGGACATTTTTTCGAGTTCAAATCCACAAGTACTTGGAAGCGAACGAAAATGTGTTTCCATATCTTTGGAAGAGATACTCAACACTCGACGCACGATATCGTTCGATTACTTTCCCTGGGGCCGAATTACTGGTCGAAACTCGGGAAGAGGGTCTCTACTTGCTGGAAACATACAAAAGTCTTAACGAGCGTTTTGCTGTCAATATTAGTGAGAGAATCAAAAGAATACTTGTTGCAAGAGGTGTTATTGAGGAGGCTGATCTGTCTGGATAAAAAAGGTATGGTATGCGCAGTGTTTGCTGTTGTTGCCATGACATACAGTATATGTTTCAAGTACTAATGCTGCTGTTACAGAGAACTCCTTTCTTGCAGGGCTTTGACCTCGCCGCAGATTAGACCAGTGTAGATACTACAGTGGTACAAATAGCGAGGCAACTCGATCTTTTGCTCCTTGTCCATTTAAAAGACAATTTCATGAAGCAACTGATTGGGTTCGATTATTTTAGGTACAACAGAAGTAGCATAAAAGTCCATTCAAAAGCCAATTTCATGAAGCAACTGATTAAGATTGCTGATAACGATTTACTTCAGTTTGTATTGTTTGCTTGCGTATCGTGCCTTAGGACTATTCCATTTTCAACAACCTTCTTCTACACTTTCCCTTTTCACAACTAAAACCCTTATTACACAATATCAACCTCAACTGTGAGTGCAACAACCACTCAACAACATCTCAGCATAACCTACCTGATTCTGCAGCACTACGTAACACCACTTACTAGAATCATTATCGTGAATAGGCAGCACAGGCATGTCAATCGTGTTGGCAATATCAGGGCCAGAAAAAGGGTGAAGATGAGGAGCTGCAGTAGCTGTAGGCAAAGTTAGGGACAAAGAAGGAGCAGAAGTAAAAGTCGCGATAATGTTCTTCGTTACTATTATGCAGCTATATAAATACAAGAGACACATAGGTTTTTAAGACGAAGAATCATATCTATAGGTACTGTGTGGTAAATGTACCACAGTGTCGAATTCCAAACCTACTCGTTGACGAGGCAGTCTTACTGAACAAAACTCGAGTCTGATGGTGTACAAAAAACCTCGACATTCTATTTTTCGTTTATTTATCGATGTTCGCACTCAGTCGATTATGTTGCTGAAGTTTCCTTGAAAAGTCGAAGAGTTGGAGCTATTTAACCATATGTTGTAACGATACTTGTGCAATAGCTGTAGGCAAAGACAGTGACATCAGAGACAAGGACAAGAGTTGAAACAGTGGGGATGGTTACTATTGCTATGCTACAGCTAGAATACTAGTAGGAAGATTAGGTTTCTAGGTGATGTGTCAGGAAGGAGCCAGAGAAAGTGACATGGCATGACTAACTAGGGAGTAATAATAGACCTAATATGTTGCAGCTTAGTACAAACATGTGATGGCGCTGATAGACTTGCCATTGTCAAACTCGAGCGAAGCCTTGGCGTTATTGTCTGTTCGAAGCACGTCCAGCGTCCTCACTTGGATCTTTTCAGTCGCATCAGAACAGCTTGTGGGGCGGAAGCCGTGTCTGCTGCGGAAAGTCCGCAACTGGGAAGGAAGACCCTTTCGATGATGGACATAGTGAAACCATCCATCCTCGCCCTCCCTGACAAACCACTTGTGCTTGTCGTTGAAGTCGAAGGATAGTTCATCGCACATCCAGCCCCAGGGATCGTCCCTCACCTCCCAGATAGTTCCTTTGCATCTCTGCCTGTAGAGAACCCGAGTAGGTGTGCATGTCTTTCCCGGCGCCACAGGGAACTCATACTGGAATTCTGCTCCATTGCTGTACTCTTTGGTATAGGTGTAGCTTATTCCGTACGTGGCGGTCGCTGTTGCTTCAAAGACGCCGGGTAATCCTCCGCTTGCCGAAATCGAGTACTCCGCATGGAACCCGATCTCATCTGTGAACGTCTGCGAATCTATGAATTTTGTCGTTTGAGTACATGGGCTTGGAGACTCAGAAGGGCAAAGCAGTGCATCTGCAATAGCCGTTGTAGGACCAATCTCTACTTTGCAACTCTCCATCGATCCCACCCTCCAAAGCCTTCCTACTGTCTTGTCGAGCGTGTATGATTTCATGCCAGTTGCCTTCTTGACCTTGCTTCCATGAGTCCGGATAAGGCTTTGGACAAGGTCGTCGCTCGTTCGAGCGGCGCTAAAAACAATCGGCTGTCCATGGCAATGGCTTGCAAGGCAGAAAAGGAGTACGGCAAAGGAGAGCTTCATTTTGTGCTTCGGATTGGAGATTCGTGTGGCGGCGCTTGTGGCAGGTTTTCAATCTGGAGTGGCAGAAGTGAGACGGTAGAGATGAAATAGGCACTAATTTGTTAGGGTAATATCCCTGTTCCTATTGTCCAAGAACTGCGCACAGGATCGAAAAAGTACAGGCTATCAGACCTACCTTGGAGGAAGCTATCAACCTGTCGGTGTCTTGTATATGGGATTCAGAAGACGAAGAATGGAATGGGCACAGAAAGTGGAGTGGCGACGAATTACAAAAATAAGAGACTTGAAGTCTACTTTTATACAAAACGACAACCTCTTTGATTTATCATGCTTATCCATTTTCTAAGATAGCATATGCCGTTCAGCTCCTCCCAGAGTATACACGCATGGGTATGGTAATCTTTATTAACTATAATATGTAAAAAACTAACATTCAGGTCCATCCCTTCCATTTAGTGGAACCATCACCATGGCCATTAGCGGCTTCAATAGCTTTATTAACTACTACACTTCGTGGTGTTATGTATTTTAATAACTATGCCAATGGTGGTTTATTATTAACATTAGGTTTAAGTTTCTACCGTATTATCAATGTCATTATGGTTTAGAGATACTATAATACAAGGAACGTTCCAAGAATTCTCATACTTCTAAAGTACAACAAGGGTTAACATTAGGATTTATTTTATTTGTTGTCGCTGAAGTACTCTTCTTTATTTCTCTTTTCTGGGCTTTCTTACATTCAGCTTTGAGCCCTACTTGGACTATGAGCTAGAAATTTTTCTTCCATGGAATACATTCAACGTGCGTGGGAATTTGTTGAACACTAGGAATTATCGTTAGTCCTGGATATAAGTTGACGATCATTGTACTTACAAGAAGTACTTAATCTCTGTGGCGCGATGGCCTGTTTCGCGGGGTGTCTAACTTGGCCAAATTTGCATACATACATACATACATACATACATACTTACATACATGCATACATACATGCATGCATGCATGTATTTCCATCCAGGGAAAAGGAGAAACAAAGATGAGAGATCCTGTTACGGTATCTCTAACTCTGGAATAGTGAGGAATCTGCGACGATCTGGCAGGACTCGGAAAGGTGTGTTTGGTTTTTATGTGTGTTTATTAAAAGTGAGAAAAAGAGAAGAGAAGAGTGTGCAGAGAACAGGGAACAGGAGACAGGTGGGAAGTAAGTTGTTGCAGACTGAAGAACAAGACAGGGGGGAGCAGAGGTCTATGCATGTTAGGAGCTGGGGTCTGAACGCGAGATAAAGAACATGAATGAAGACAAATGACAAACGAATGGCAGAACAAATGGGCAATGGGGAAAAAGGGCAAAGAGGACAAAAGGCAAAGGATGTTGCCAGGGTGCTCTTTTACAAAGACTGGTATGGACCCATGAGCAATAGAACAGAAGTACATGTACAATTCAAATGTACACTTACAGTCATTAGATTAATGGATCCACTTTTTCAGATGAATGAACTTTTTGTCTCTCACTGCAAACTACACTCTCCAGCGTCACAAAGAAAGCTTCTGTCTTTCTTGTCATTGTCCTTCCGCAATTAGAAGAATGATCGTGACATGGAATTCAGATTAGTCCATCGTTCAATCTAATCACTCCATTGGATCAATTTCGCTAAATCGCACTATTCCCATGTAAACCGTTTACATGGGTTTAGTGCGGAGATCGACTTTTTTTATCGTTCTATTAAACGCAGAACCTGCGCAATCAATAATCGCAGTGCTGTTCTCTGTAGCAGAGACCAACTACATTCTGCAATAGGGAGTTCAGGGTAATACAGCATGCGGGTGTGGTGGAATCACTAAAAAGTGAAAAAAGTGCCTTTTTACTATAGGTTGGACACATATCCTGTGATAAATAAACATGATGTAGCTGTACTGGATTGAGATACGCGGTTTCGGATTGCTATTACTGCACCCTAATTAAGACTGCTTCAGAACCATTGATTGCGCGGATCCTGTGTTTTATAGAACGATAAAAAAAGTCGATCTCCGCACTAAACCCATGTAAACGGTTTACATGGGAATAGTGCGATTTAGCGAAATTGATCCAATGGAGTGATTAGATTGAACGATGGACTAATCTGAATTCCATGTCACGATCATTCTTCTAATTGCGGAAGGACAATGACAAGAAAGACAGAAGCTTTCTTTGTGACGCTGGAGAGTGTAGTTTGCATTGAGAGACAAAAAAGTTCATTCATTTGAAAAAGTGGAATTCATTGGATCCTTTACTCTAATGACTGTAGAAACTCAAGCGCGTCAGAAGAGTGTGAAAATTAATTTGGTGGCGGAAATCATGTGACTGTGTTCTTGTGGTGGTCGGTGGGGGCTGAGACGCCTGGGTCGAGGAATCATGCGTGGTACTACCGAGAGGAGGCGAAGGGAAAACTGTATTGTCTTGGATAGGCTCAGACTGCCCTGTGTCTCCAGTGTTTGGTCCGCTCATGGAAAGGAAAAGACGCGTTGGTGTGTGTGTATGTGAAGTGTATATGTGTGAAGTGTGTTTGAATGAAGTGTGTATTTGTGCGTAGATCAATAAATGTATAACAAGGAAAACACAACCGTGAACTCTGACCCTTTCAACGCTGCTCGGATATCAAGAAAGAAAGGTGCTTTAATTGTTAGAGACTACACTATTTCAAAACACTCCCATCAATACTGCTAGGAACAAACAACACTGTGCATACCTGCTCGGATATCAAGAAAGAAAAGTGCTGTTGCTTCTTAAAAGGGTGTTAGTATGCGCTCCATAAACAGTAAATGTTTTTAGTGCAGGGACGTTGATGGAATCCGGCAAAGCATGTATATGCCTAGTGACTTCACAGTGGTGCGAGACTTCTTTATTTATACGACTCGACAGCCAATTTTATTTTTAACTACCCTTAAATAGTGGCACTGAAGAAAAAGAAAAAAAAATGAAAGAGAGAGGAGATGTTGTTCCTTCGAACAAATCTATAGAACAATGGGCTGAATCTCAGTAGATCGTAGCAACAAGGCTACCCTACTGCTGACAATACCCCGTTCAATTAAAGTCGTCTGCGACGGATTTATCCTTGACAATATTTGAAATTAACATTAGTGGGAATGTCACAAAGCCTTTCCGCTCTGCAAGATAACCCCACGCTCGTATGATTCTGGACCATAGGTCTATTCGTATTCAACTAAAAATCGAAAGGCGGTAATCATCGCGTTCTAGCACGGGTTCTGACTTAGAGGCGTTCCGGCATAACCCAACGGATGATAGCTTCGGGCTATTGCCTGCTCAGGCAGGCCCAAATACCAATCATCCGAATGAACGGTTCCTCTCGTACCAAGTTCAATTACTATTGCAACAACATTTCATCAGTAGGGTAAAACTAACCTGTCTCCCGACGGTCTAAACCCAGCTCACGTTCCCTATTAGCGGGTGAGCAATCCAACGCTTACTGAATTCTGCCTTAGTATGATAGGGAGAGCCCACATCGAAGAATCAAAAACAATGTTGCTATGAATACTTCGATGCCACAAGCCAGTTCTCCCTGTTGATAAAATAGAAATTGGCAAAGGGAAAAGGTGGTAAAACATCAGTTGAAAAAGAAGCGAAATAGAATGACAATTGGCAGGGCAATTGGTATGTGATCAGTCGACATGCACCTAAATTTTTCCTTTGCGCAACCATGATTGATCAACTTTCATTTCACTTTTTTTACACCGTACTTCCGCGTTGTGTTACCTCTTCTGGCATTGTTCTCATCCCTTTCGTTTGTTAGCTGTATACCGTTAAGCTGTAACTCTGAAAAAAGGAAAACTTCACCGAAGATGTTAAGTCGTATGAATTGTATGAACTATAAGTCATTTCTGCTGTTTGAGAGCAATTGATCACAGTTTATAGAATGTTCTTCTGAATCGCCTTCATTAACTACCGCGCCTCTACTTACCACGCCTCCGACCCTTCTGTATACTAATGTAAGTACCCTTCTCTTCTTCTACCATAAAGGGGATCATTGCTTAGCCTTTTCTCTTTTCCCCTAACACCCTTGTCTTTCTCTTCCTTCCTTCTCTTTCTTATTCCTTCGTCCGCTCTCTCTTTCTCCGTTGCTATTATAATTAGTATTTGTCATTCTCCACACCTTTTCTCATCACTATCATCTTACTCATCCTCTTCATTTCGTTCCTTCTTCTTTACCTCCCTCTTCTTCTCATTCCTTCTTCGATATCGCACCTCCTTGTCACCTATCTTCACTCTATTCGTCATCATCCTTGTCACGGTCACGTTCTGCAGCGTTATGACTAAAATGCTCCGGACACATCCCCTCGATCTACATGAGATTCGCTCAATCATTGCCAGCAGCCTTGGCCTCAAAGATCTCGCGACCTGTGCGCGTGTGAGTCAGGATTGGAACGACTCTTTCGCACCCCCACTCTACAACTCCGTCGTGTTGTCAAAACATAGCCTCAGCATGGAATGTGTCGAAAGAAATAAGCACCTTATAAGAAGCCTGACGATTTACAGCTCCGCCTATAAACATTCCTCATCGATACCTGCACGAGACAAATTAGTTTTTAGTGTCATGGCCAACTCGAAACTAGTCATTCTGAACTTGGGTGGCAACTCGATCGGACCCGACGGAGCTCTGGCGCTGTCTGAGGCACTCAAGATCAACTCAACCCTTACCATTTTGGACTTGAACTATAACTCGATCGGAGACAATGGTGCTCAGGCTCTATCTGAGGCACTCAAGATCAACGCGACTCTCACCACTTTGAACTTGTGCAAGAACTCGATCGAAGAAAACGGAGCCCAGGCACTGTCTGAGGCACTCAAGATCAACTCGACTCTGACCACCTTGGGCCTGTATTGCAACTCGATTGGACCAAACGGAGCCCAGGCGCTGTCTGAGTCACTCAAGACCAACTCAACTCTGATCAGTTTGAGCTTGGGGGGCTTCTCGATCGGATCCAACGGAGTTCAAGCACTATCTGAGGTACTCAAGATCAACTCAACTCTGACCACGTTGGACTTGGCGGGCTTCCCGATCGGATTCGACGGAGTTCAGGCGCTCTCTGAGGCGCTCAAGATCAACTCGGCTCTGACAACTTTGGAATTGGGGGACAGCTCGATCGGAGACATCGGAACTCAAGCGCTATCTGAGGCACTCAAGATCAACTCGACTCTGACCACTTTGTACTTGTGGGACAACTCGATCGGACCCGACGGAGCTGAGGCGCTGTCTGAGGCACTCAAGATCAACTCGACCCTAACCACTTTGGACTTGGGAACCCTAGACACTATGGACGGGGGAGGCAATTCGATCCAAGACTACGGAGCTCACGCGCTATCTGAAGCACTCAAGACCAACTCGACCCTGGTTACTTTGGACTTGAGGGGTAACTCGATTGAAGACTACGGAGCCGAGGCACTTTCTGAGGCACTCAAGACCAACTCGACCCTAAGCACTTTGGACTTGGGAACCGGAACCACTATTGACGGGGGGGGCAACTCGATCGGACCCAATGGAGCTCAGGCGCTATCTGAAGCACTCAAGATCAACTCGACTCTGACCACTTTGAACTTGCGGCACAACCCGATCGGACCCAACGGAGCTCTGGCGCTGTCTGAGGCACTCAAGATCAACTCGACTCTGACCACTTTGAACTTGTACAACAACTCGATCGGACCCAACGGAGCTCAGGCGCTATCTGAAGCACTCAAGTTCAACTCGAGCCTGACCATTTTGGACTTGGGAAGGAACTTGATCGGAGAAAACGGAGCTCAGGCGCTGTCTGAGGCACTCAAGATCAACTCGAGCCTGACCATTTTGGACTTGGGAAGGAACTTGATCGGAGAAAACGGAGCTCAGGCGCTGTCTGAGGCACTCAAGATCAACTCAACTCTAACCATTTTGAGCTTGGAATTTAACTCAATCGGATAAAACGGAGCTCAGGCGTTGTCTGAGGTACTTAAGATCAACTGGACTCTGATCACTTTGGACTTGCGAAACAACACGATTGGAGACAACGGAGCTCAGGCGCTATCTGAGGCGCTCAAGATCAACTCGACTGTGACCACTATAGGTGTCGTATTTTAGTGCCTGTCTTCGCCTAAAGTAGAAGGAGAGTATATGTGTATTTTACGGCGATATCAGTAAAGATAATTCTTCTTCTCTCTCACTCACTCCTATACACACTTCTGTCTGCTCTTATCTTCTCATTTCGTTTTTTAGCACAATAGACTTTTAGTAAATCTATGACATTGCTTATTGTGCATTTCACAAAAATATTTGTTTATTAATGCATAATACTGCAACAGTATGAATCGCTAAGAAGTTAAGGTGCCCTCTACAGCATGTGTGCACACGAGAGGCAGACACATCGGTGCAGAGATAATGATAGAGGGAGAGAGAGAGGAAGGGGGAGAGAATAAGCGTGTTTGCTAACGCGACCAATGTGAGATATCTGGGTTCAAGCTCACCGTATCCACCTTTTTCTTCTCAAAGTTGTCCCAGGCATATGACCTGCCCTGCATTTTGCACCACTGTTTGCCACAGAAAAAATAATCATGCGTTACAGACCAGCGTATAAGGGTATAATGCACCGAAATAACCGTAGAGAAGAAGGTCGCAAATGTAATAGAATCAAGGATGCGGTTGTTCTGCGAACAAGACAGGGCAAAAGAGTGTATCTTGTTAGAGGGAAGGTGCGGGCAGCAATAAATGGATAGGCGGACGGACGGAAGTAGTTTTGGTGCTATTTCAACCCCTTTTCTTTGGCAGTCGGTAATGTGGCATATTCCTCCTGTATTCTATCGATTGAGATCAAGCGTCTGTAAAGATATCTTGTCCAGAAACTCTTCAACATCTTTTCCTCCAGAGTCGACCTGTAATGGAAAAGTAAGGGATGGGGAGGGGAAGGGATGCAATGGACAGAATAAAAAAGCAAAGTGGATAGTGAAGTAGAGAGAAAATTCTTTAGTATGCAAGAGAAGAGGGAGGCGGTGTATACAGTGAGAAAAAAAAGGAAGGACAAGCGGTCGAAACAGTTTGAATGAAGTGGAGCAAATGGTATGTGGAAAAAAGATAATCAAGAAACGCACGAGCCAACATAACCCGGTTGACGATTGATAATAATATTCTCGCCGGATGAACAAAGATAAAAGAGCGCCAACAACCTTCTTCGACTCAGTTGGCGATTGATGGGATCCATCAGGTCGGCTTCATCACCGCGGCCCTTCTTCTCCTCTCGCTCACCCCTCCCCCATTTCTCATTTTTTTAGACCAGCAATCATGAGCTCTTCACCGACACATTCATCTAAATAAACAAGTCTCCTTAGCAGCATTGTTTATATTTAGGTGTGAAGGCGACCCAAAAATACAACCATCAGAAAAGGAAATGATCCCAATTAAAATGTAGGACGAGGTATAGGTTGAGGGTCTTGGTTTTGATCAGTCTCAATGTTTACACTCGCCAATGCGCATCGGCATCCAACGTTTTTATTGTTATTTTACTTGTTCGCATTGCTATCCTTGTCAGGTGTGTGTCATTCATAACAAAATTCAACCATCCATCATCACCCTCTTCAAACAATTTGGTAATATTGCCCAATAAACCTCTGAATAAATAATCGCAACATGAAAAGAGATAGAGATAAAAGCAAAAAGCGCATGAATGGCGAGCGAGTAAACACAGAAAGGAACGATAACAAACATTGGCCTAATTATTCTCTTGGACTATGCTAGTAGCGACCTAACTAATATTGAAAGTGCAGCGGTGACAACGAGTCTCCAAGCATCCCTCGCATCGCAAGCAGTAAACGGGCATAGCCCAACCGCAAACACCACACACCCGTCCATAGGGTTTCCTACGTTCCCAGTTGTGTTCGTGCTGGTAGTAGTTCCGGAGTACATTCTGTAGGCGATGTCGAGCAGTTCCAGGATCGTCATTTCCAATGCGCTCATCCAAAATCTGATTCAGTTCCTCCACAGGATAGAGTTCACAGTTGCATGTTCTCCACGTTTTCCGACACGTGTAGCAGAATTCGTTTCGGCACATGCAAGTTATGTGAACACATCCCGAAAGACGCTCTACGACTGCTCCGCATCGATTACACACCTTCCAACCATTCTCGGAGATTACTCTTGATGCTGCCACGTCTAGCTCTGATGCGGGCGGACATGGGTTTTCGATCTCGCACCTGAGGGACTCGTATTTGTTGACATCTCCAGCATCCATCAAGCATGCCTCCACTAACGCACTCGCAAAAGGTACTTTACAGCATCGTACAGGAATGAATGACCTGTTTGTTAACGCATGACTGTAAAGTGACCGTGCACATTCCTCACAGTATGCATGCCCACATGGTGCGTTGTATACCCGCTTGTTGCTGTCGCATGCACAGCAGTCCGCGGTTGTGTCGAAGGTCTGGCGGACTAACTCGAAACGCGCAGTTGCGGCATGGAGTGAGCTCTCTGCACTGGACTCCCCTCGTTCAACCCGCTCTGAAAGCTCTCGGTCACTCCGGGTAATGTCGTCTTGAAGGCTCATCTCCTCCAGTAGGTTGTCAGGCACCGCTTCGCATGAAGACAGGCTCTTGGCCAGCCGATAGCTTTGCTCCATCTCCTGCGCCTCTTGAAGCATGTGTTCGATGGCGATTTGAGGGTCAGAGTCCGGTGAGAGCTTGCCAAGTGCTCCTGTCTCGCGATCATCTGAGATCAACAACACTTGTACGAAGAGAGCATAGAAATAGTCGTCCAGTTCAGAGACAGTGTCGTTGTTGTTAATCTCATTGACCATTGGATCAATGAGACAAGAGCTTGGTCCACTATTGTTACGTACATTCACGAATTAGCGGTGGCACGAATGTTGGGAGTCGTAATATCCGTAAAGTAATGGCAATCCCATCCAATTACCTTGACATGGCTTCCTCTATGTTAAGGATTTCTGGCTTCTGGCTGCGTGCTGTGGAGTTCAGTTGTATGTTTTAGATGGCAATGTAGCAGGAAGAGTGAAAAATCTCGCAGCAGGATGAGAACAAGACGAGGATAGAGAAAGAGACGAAGCAAACAAGGATAGGAAGAATGATGCAAGCTATATAAATGTTCAGTAAGTTACTAATACTTGGGTCGAGTAATAATCATTTTCCTTGCATCGTCATCATTACGCAAGTGCCCTGATCAAAATAGGCTCGAGCGTTGGCCCTTTTCATGTGGGCCATCAAAACGTGGCGCAAGGACCACCTACTTTTCTCGTTGCCTATCTCACCCTTGTACTTTCAAGCATCATCATGGACAAAAAAAAATTCATGCGCATTATCTCCTTTCTTTTTCACATGTTGCTATCTGCTATCTCACGTGTATGGACTCATCTCGTCCCTTTATGTTTCATTGGCGTTGGTATTTCAAGTTGTACTGTAATATTCAGTATCTCAACTCTTTGAACCCCACTGGATTACCTCCCTAAAAAGCTGGTGCTGAAAGTAGGCATGCCGATCATTCTCCTCCGAAACGTGGATCAAAAATAGGACTGCAATGGAACTCACTTGGTCGTCCGCCGCCTCAAGCCACGATGCACCATGGCAACAATCCTGACGGGACCTTTTACTACTGGATTGGTCTTCATCCCTCGAGTGCCGATATTAACAACAGACCACAAGTCCCCCCCGATCATATTCAAGAGACGACAGTCCCCGGTCAGGCTCGCCTTTGCCTTGACGATCAACAAGTCCCAAGGGCAGACCCTCGAAAATGTCAGATTCAATCTTCCTACTCTTGAATTCACACATGGTCAGCTTTATGTCTCTCTTTCTCGATGCACAGACGAAAAACCCTTTAGGAACATATCATTGATGACAGCATCCCCGGCCTCGAAGGTACCTACACTAGAAAAGGTTGTCTACAAAAAAGTCCTGTAATCATAATCTACACCATAGAATCGATCAAAAATGCACTTTAACTTTGGAAGGGTGCATATACTGCACGCGGATTTTTTCTTTTTCATGTTGCCAAGATCATATTTCAGCCTTTTTGCTGGCTCACATTTTTTTTTTTTGAATAATTTTTTTTCCCATTTTGTAGTCAAAACACATACAAATTGAACAAGGAAAAGCCCCAGCTCGGCAACATGCAACATCTAAACACCAAAGACTGGGAAGGGAGAAAACGGTCCCGGCGTAGCTGCGGGCACCTGCTAGTCTCTACTATATTAAAAAAATGTCACGTGAGGGCCTTGGTCCGAGCTATGGCCCCCCTTGGGCAAAGTGCGCGGAAGAAGAAAGCGTGAGAGCGTAACCCGAACCAAGGGACTATCTTGCCCAAAGTGCCCGTATTTTGTGAGAGCGAAGCCCGAGCTATATGACCTTTGGCGCCAGTATCCTGTGAGCGCAGCGCGCTGACGGAAGAAGATGAGGGCGTAACCCGAATCGGAGGGTCTATCTTGCGCAAAGCGCCACTATATTATAAGAGCAACGTCTGGACTATGTGTTCCCTTCCCTGGCGCCGCGTGCGGCAGAAGGGAGGAAGGGCGCAGCAAGCACAACCATCAAAGCAATCTTGCGCGAACATTTAAGCAAGCACTCTTTTCCCTGTTGATCTTTTTTTTTCAATTGATGATCATAGCATGTGTTGCATCTTTACCCTTTTCCTTTCCTTCACTCCATATTCCCCCTTACCTCACTGGCCAACTTTCATGCTCAGGCACGTCCCCGAAAATGTTAAGGCACAAAAGAGGCAATCAACTCTAGAGACGCACAGTGGGGGTTGTTATGTGCACAAGAAAAGGCAAGAGCACACGGGCCCGTCGTCGAAAAAATCGAGACTTTAAGAGTGACCATCGAAATGAAAACAGCAGCAGACCCTCTCCTTTCTTCTCCCCTTCCCTCCCCTCAGCTAACAGGACTGCAGTCTGATGGCACGGGCACCCGAAGGAATTCATGCAAGGGAGGCACGGGCACTCGAAGAGCACCCCCGAAGAGTGCCCCCAAAGCGAAGGTGGCCGGACACACAACGCGCACCACTGGACAGGATAACAAACACAAGTGCACAACCAAGTAAGTAAGTAAATAGTGTGAGCCAGCCAGGTCCAAGAAAAAACAAAAAGCGTCTTATTTAAGCAGACATGACAGCACCCTACTGTGGTATCGTATCGGGGGAAGAGCACGGAAGATTTTTCTTTCTTTTCTTTTTTCTTTTTTTCCAGGAACTGAAGAAGCAAAACAGTCACATTAAATCAATTTCAACTTGGGTCAACACCTCACACCCATAACACTACATCCCAGAGTCCCAGAGAACCCAAGAGCCTCCAAGAACCCCACTCCCTCTCCCGCCACAGTACCAACGCCAGCACCAACACCAACACCCGTGACATCACCCACGGGTATTGTTGCTTTATTTTTTTTATCTGTCTTTCTTTACAGTCTCCTCTTATCACGTAAGCCGACTATCAACTGCTAGACACTGCACTGCAACAAGCATTGAGTGTGCCGGGGCCAATGAAACTGGAAGACGATCTCGCAGACCGCATCAACCGGATCGTCATCACCCAGTCGGAGAACGGCAACCTCGGATCAGCCAGCACAAGGACTTTTCGACAAGCAATGTTCTCCAATGTCTACCAGCTAACAACACTTCCACAACACCACCCATCAATGGTCGCACCTCACCCATCACTCACGCCTGCAACGTGTAGTAGCACTTGCTGATCAACAAACTCCCATCTGGTCTCTTTCTCAACTCCATCATCCCAGACAGACAGCCCTCTCTGTCGGATATGTCAAGTGCATATGGAGACGAGCCGCCACCTTCTCTCCAGTTGTCCCAAGAAACTGGAGATTTGGCAAGGCGCGCTATCGAGATACGTGGAAGAGAGAGTCTGGACGGCGGAATACGTCTGCAGCCTCTTCTTCTCCAGCCCAGACGACATTGTGCCCCGCGACGGTGTCCCACTTTTTCTTTTGCTCGGGGCTATTTTGGCCACCGTTTGGAGATACTACTTTGCCTTTGTTCGCGAGAACCAGGCCTTCGAACTTTAGATCGTTCTGGCCGCCGTAGACATGGCTATCACCCAAGCTCGTGCCCAACTGACTGAGAAACAGCACCAGCGCGAGAAACAACAACCACCTCCCCCCGTCGAATCCCCCCCTGTCGACACCGACCACCTTACCTAACCATCTTTGTACTCTATCCTCCTTGTAATTCTATTATGATATGTTTGATTTTCGGTTTTCGGTACACATGTCTATTTCTTAGTTTAAGTGTAATTTTTATGCCCTTTTTTGAAACCCATTTATTTTTTATATCTTTTTTGAACGGCGAGGACTGCCTAGTGAAAGGGAGTATTAGTTTACTGCACGCACTACCACTACTCAATAAATTTCTTAAAAACAAAAAAAAAATCAACTTCTAAACATCTCACGTATGTTGTGCGCGTACACAACAGTTGTGGTGGATACAGTCTTAACTGTACTATGGGGGGATACTAGTTTGCAAGCTATACAGTGGCCAGAATGCTATTGCATTAGACACGCCTTCTGAAGCCCTGTTGGGATTGGCACAAATCCTTCATTGTGGTATAGCAGCGTCGACCAGATGAACTTCCATGATCTGTCCATTTTAGGGCGGTATACAACCGCCAGGTCCTCATCCAGAGATTCAAGATCGGGCAGCCCTACGCAGCAGATATTGTCCAGACAGATGGACTCTCCCGTTGATATTTTAGTGGCGAACGTGAGGAAGTGGATCTTAGAAAGCGTTCTGTCCTTCTTCATGTCGTTGTACATCTCCTCCAAAACAGACTGTTTGACACCGTCGCATTTTGTGATAACCACTAGGGCTTTGTCGCTGCGGGTTTTTCTTGTGAGGTCGAACATGGTGATTAGTGTTTCCAAAGCTTCCCTCCGCAATGGGTCAATTCTGCCATGTGGGAGAACTATGACAATGCGGTTCAGATGCGTGAGTTGTTGTCTGATCGATTTCTTTATGACCTTGCGCACGTCTTCATTAGACATCGCGGTGTCGCACAGCCCCTGAGTGTCTATCAGGTTGTACACCCATCTGTCAATGCCGTCTTCCTGCGACGTAACCGTGGTGGTGTAGAAGTGGATGTCCTTTGTCTGCGATGTCGTCAGCATGGATGTCTGCGCCAGGTTCGAGCCCAGCAGAAAGTTAATCAACCTGGACTTGCCGGCGCCTGTGGGACCGACAAAGACGACATTGATCACTCGCTTGCCGGTGGTGTATCTGGAGGCGGAGAAATTCAAGTTGATGTTGAATTCGATCGCAGTGGGCGAAAAGAATGACATCGTTAAGGACAAGGGGCCGGAGACAAAGCAAGGCAGGAAAGTGAAAAGTGGCTGATTTGTTGGTGCTTGAAGGAAAGCAAGGATAGAGAGGGGTGTGAAGTGTATTGCAGACTTAGGAGTAGACGAAAGGGAGTGAGGGGGTCTATTTATGTTTCTGTTTGTCGCTTTATTCCCACGCACTTGCTAGGATCAGGGTCCGACTCGAGAATTACAGTCGGCCCTGCGATGACAGCAAAGAAACATCAGCAACTGCACAATCAATTTGTTTCAGGTACCCTTGAAGTTTTCTTTGAGCAGCGGGATTAGGCACATCAAAAAACTATGCAGAAACCAGAACAAAAAAACAAAGTAAAGAGCAAAGCAAAAGGCAGAGCAAATGGAAAGCCTGTTGTCAAAACAAAAGGTTGGGGCAAATGTAAGGCCAAGCTCTGGTTTGTTTTCCCTCATCGTGCATGTTCGTTGAATCATGGGTTACCATTTGTTTGTTGATACATATCGATAAAAACACTTTCGCCATGAACATTTGGCTGTCACAAGCCAACTCCAGCAAGATCTAACACGAAGCAGCAGATAGTTCGTTTTGTCCTTGAATTTTTCTCCGTTCTCTTGAAAATAATGCTGGAAAGCGAGGGTGAACACTCTAGAAAGAAGATCAGAAAGTAATATTGTTTTACCTAGCCCTGAACCTTAAATTGTTTAGCTTTACTACCTACAGTAGACAGAAGTATTTTTCAACTGCATGGGCTGCACCAAGGACATTCTATCGTTAGTAGCCTTACTTTGGACATGAAAACTATATGTTACTCATTGTCTTAGTTTCCGCTTTTTCACCCTAACCTTCGGCGCAATAGAAGGACCCACGAAATCTAGATATGTTCTATTGTTGTCCCATGACCTCGTTGTTGTTCTATTCTTGGCAGGACCGATCATGTAACTTAGAACTGACACACCATACAATAGAGTACATCTTATGCGATTGTATTATAGACATCCTTTTGCTTTACCTTCGCCTTCGCCCTCCTCGCCTCCTCGCCCGTACCTGCGCCATCACATTTGCCTTCATCAGCTTCTTCCTGCGCCAATATCTGACCTGCGCCATCAATACTAGCTTGGCCATAGGCTGCAACATTAGGAATCATCTCGTGTTACCATGCCCCCTGAATTTTTCCTCAGTCCTCTTGATATTTTCTTTATCAACCTCAATTACCAGCTGTTAAACGCAAAACAAATCAAAAACGATAGTTCAATGCAAAAAGCTTTCAAATTAGGATCGGAGCTACACCAAGGTCCTCCCTCCTCCTTCATAAAAATCAATCTGTGGTATCCCTTAGTCCGTAAGCAATTACGGGCATTTTTGCCCGTCAAACCTCCTTTTTTCTGTGGTACGCCTGTGTAAAGAAGCATTTCAAACTTTATTTTGTTGGGTGTGAAAATCTTGGAAGCAGTTTCATGTTTGTTTACACAAAGGGCGACATCACATTCGACACACCACACTTGGCTTTGGTTGGGGTTCTTGTGGGTCATAAATATCTCGCTTCGGGAGGCTCTCCAGGAACACCAGGTGCATGTTGAGCGTTTTTCTCTCCATTGTGGGTAGTGGTCTCCAAAGGTTAGGCGCTGTGGGGGGAGTCGATAATTCTTGGTGATTTTTTGTCGCTTTTGTTGTGATTCTTCCTCTTCTTCCTCTGCACGAGTGGAGGGTTTAGTTGTCTGGGTGACTGAGTTGATGAGACCCCAGGCAAGGGAAGCACGGAACTCCCGTTGAGTTAGTGTCGATCCTGTTTTTCGGAGATAAGAAAGGTGTTGATGATGACAGTGTTAAGTAGCCAAAAGAAGAGGGGCATCCAATTGCGAAAGGCGGTTTGCTGGGTGTTGTAGTAGGACTTCAATTGATCAGCGATGTCAACGCCACCCATGTTGAAGTTGTAGTCGTTGTTACAAAAAGATGTGGTGGCTAGGCAGTGGCGGCGAGGCTTTAGATTAGCAGTCATTCCTAGCAGACTAGTATTAGTAGTGCGCCGAGCTCTTTCGTCTGCTCCTTGTCCTTTTACACAAGAGCAGAATTGACAAGAGTCTCGTTGGCGCCCTGCAGGTACTTAACCCTTCCCCCATCAATATTATTAATACAAGGTCCTTTTACACAAGAGCAGAATTGACAAGAGTCTCGTTGGCGCCCTGCAGTCGTGTATTATTTTAGGATCCCACTATTACTACGCTACCACAACCCCTCCATCCCCCCCCGTACCAATTGAGGACTTAACAGCGGTTCTATCACTCTGGCCAGGACCTCTCCCCTGAGTAACATCGTCGACAACCTTGAGGATCCTGAGTTTCTTTCTTGGGGCTGATTCAAAAACTGTTCGCACGTTGGTTGCGTTAGTGCTTGTTTCGCGAGGTCGACTCCTTTCCCTCTCCACCTCCCATTCCTCTCCGACAACTGCAAGGATGGTAGTCAGAAAGGTTACAGGGCCATTGTCCTGCCAAAACACCACCAATACTCCATCGACATCTGCGCCAGATCGAGTGTTCCAATCGAGCTTGGCGCTCTTCTCCACCTAAATTTCTTTTGGGATACCTGCCTGCTTCCGAGCTGTTCCACATGCTCCAATCCCCTTGTTCCTGAAGTACTGGGAGGGTTTAACGGTCGAAAAATAATTATCCATATATATGTTGAAAGCCATGTGGTTGTATGGGAGTTGTTCGACAAGATGGCAGACCATGCTTCCTGTTTTAGTGAGACCTGGGACATCGGGGACCGGCGCGGAGATAATTCGAGAGGAAGGGAAGAAGGTGTACGTGTATCCAGCATCGCAAAGAGAGAAGATCTATAATCCTTCGGGTGTGGGCTTGTTCTTCATGCGAACGGTGTGTGCGCTTCGACCGGAGAACCGGACAATCATCTCGTCGACTGAGACGTTGCTGCGAGGAGTGTAGTACTTCTTCGACAGGTCTCGCGCATGGGAGAGTAAAGGCTCGAACTTGTCGAAATAGTGATTGGACTTGTCCAGCGGGGACGATACATGAAGGTACCTCTTGATCTGCTCGTATCGAGTGGCAGACATGTGCCTGGAGATTGTATGCACTGGGCCGTGTTTATCCAGGTTCCAGAGCGCAGCGAGGGGAGCGACGTGATGAAGACCAATGTAGATGGTTAAGGCGTACCGGATAACCAACTCATTCAACTCCAATGGTTTCCAGGTGCGACCGGGTAGCTCCTTGCTGGCAACCTTGATGGCAGCATATAGATTGGTGTTGGTCACAATTGTGTTGAGTATCGAATCGGTGAAGAAAAGGCGAAACAAACTAATGGGCTCTGGTGTTACTGTATCGAATGGTGCTGGCAGTCGGACGAAAGCACTATGTTCTGGTCGCACAAGAGGAACGAATTCTGGTGGGGGAGGTAATTGTATCTATTCCTTTTTTTTCTTGCCTTTCTCTGCTGTTGGTGCTGGATCGTTGCTTTCGTTGTCAGAGTCGTGTTCATAGGTAAATACTAGCGCAACTCCTCTTTGTCGTCCTCAATGTCGGAAGAAACATCTAAAATTTCTGGCTCCATTGATGAGTGATCAAGGAGTAATGATGTTGCGATTGCGGTGAAGTTGATGTTCACGACGGTCGTTGAGGTTCTCACTACAGTCCTTTTTGCGAAATGGCTCGCTTTTCATAGTAAATGCGAGCCATTTCGACTGAATTGAAAATATTAAGGGTGCTATTCATTCCTATGATACGTTATTTCCCTGCAATACTCACACCGCTTCTCTCTCGCTTCAAACGTTCAAGTGTTGCGAAGAACACCACCCTTAAATCCTTGCATAAGTGAAATGAATAGTGTTCCTTAATATGTTCAATTCAGTCGAAATGGCTCGCATTTACACTGAAAAGCGAGCCATTTTGCAAAAAGGACTGAAGTTGAAAGGGTGCTGCATGGAGGTTATGAAAGGGGTAAAGAGGACACCTATTTCAGCTTACTACAGTAAGTATCAAAAAAGATGTTAAAGAAGTCGGGCGAAGTGGCATCTCCTCGGCCACAGCACCTGCAATGCAGGCACTAACATACACAGAAATCAACCTAATAGCTCCGATAGGCTGTCTGACTGCACAAAGTGGACCCGCAGAAACAGAGCCCCCGCAAGAGGATATAAGGCTACAAAGCCACTTTTCCCACACCCCAGTAGATTCCAATAGTACATGATCCCTGTCAAGTCCAATGCCCGTACCTTGCCATTGTGGATAATATTAAAGTAATAAGCATATCGGACTTTATTGCGACCGCAGGAGTGTTTGCTTGATGTTAACGGACTGTTGTGTGACACACCCACTGAGACACGTGCACGTGACTACGATTGTGTGGGGTTCGATGGGTGCTGCGTTTGGCTTTTCCTAAGCCACCACTTTGATGCTCTCGCTAGGATCTCGTAGGTCGTCGGTCTCACCTTCGGCGCCGGCTTCCATCAGTCTTAAGTTGCCCATCGCTCTCAAGTAGCATCTATTCCTGACCTTTATGAGATCATAGATGTGACTCTTAGTATAGAAAATCTATCATCCTTAGCTCCCGGTTCCCTATAAAATAGCTAGCTTAGCCTTAGGTGGTTCTTTACTTCTTTTTCATTTTCCTTCATAAAGTCGTCCCTTAACCATATCTACTACCCCCGAATGTCCTCTTCGTATTGGGTACTCATCTTCCCTTTCACTCTTTGCACGCTCGTCCTCTTAGAACTCTCACTCATCAGTTCCCCTTCTCCCCTTTGTGTAGTCACTCCTCCCCTTAAGTATCCCTCCACGGGCCTTTCATTCCAACATGGGGAGGTCAGATGTGGCGGGGTTACTAAACGAGGAAGAAGGAGGGAAGAGAGGAACCCCTTCCTACAACCCCTTCAGCCGGAGGCGCGTCGTCAGTACCAGCGAGCATATCTCAGATAACAGCAGATGGGAGAATGTGTGTGCGTGTATCCCTCTCTCAATCTCACTAGTAATGACGGTAAACTCTCGCGGCTTGCTTGGGTTATCAGAAAGAAAGATGCTTTATATTAAGAAGTGCTATGTTAAAACGGTCTATCTGAGGCACTCATGATCAACTCGACTCTAACTACTTTGGATTTGAAGAGAAACAAGATCGGAGACAATGGAGCTCGGGCACTGTCTGAGGCACTTAAGACCAATTCGACTCTGACCACTTTGAACTTGGAGAGCAACAATATCGGAAACAACGGAGCCCAAGCGCTGTCTAGGGCGCTCAAGATCAACTCGACCGTCACCATTTCAGGCCCGGTGTTACCAGACAAGTCTAAGTTGTGACAACAGGTATAAAAAGACTCCTCAGATAGAAAATAGTTAGTTCTTTATCTGGTATCGCCATGAAGAACTTTTCTGGTCCCTTCTTGTCCCGCTTTTTCACATCTTGATCAAGGTCCTTTTCATCTGTTTCCTCTTATCCCTCGGCCTTTCAAACACCCCGACTCAATATACAAACCCTTTAAGCAATGACACTGATCTCTAAGTTTATACGTGAAAAACTACATACTGTAATACGCAACTAACACCACATTATGATTTTCGATAAGTTCTACCAGCTACGCAGAGTGTGACAGCAACACAGAGTCCTTCCCCTAACTTCCAGTGCTTCCCCTTTTTCCACCTCCCTCCGCGAGCGAAGCCGCGGGCTTTTCTCTAGTAAACTTTAAAAGAAGTGTACGTTGTTTCTCTTCGTGAGGCTTAATCTCTCATGCACATACTTTCAGTTTCTCTGAGAAGTTTGTTCTTCATTTGTTACTTTCACTTCCTCAGTACCGTGCTGCGCTCCTACGTTCTTTCCATCTATGCCGTTAGTTTTTTCTCATGCATCTACCGTCTCTCCCTGTGTCCCGTTTCTTTCTCATGCATCAAAGAAAATTAGCAGAGCAATTGGCCAACGTTAGCTGACCTTCAATTTTAGGTACACGTACATAGGTACTATAAACGTTTTTTTTTCAAAACCGCTCGCAGAATGAAGTGGCCATTCTCAGATGTCTTTCATCTCGTTAATCTTCCAACCCAAGCATGAGTTTCTTTTGCATGACCCGCGTCTCAGATCGTCAACTGTATCGTCAGCAAAAAGGTCTGAAGGCACACTTTTATTCAATCCTTCAAGAGGACAAAGATCCTTGGGGTTTGATTATTTCCCGCTTGTAAACATATCTGGCTCCAATGGGACGTGGTCGAAATGGTGGATTTTCTTGGAAAATCAAAATTTTGATTGATAATTGCTAACGGATATCATTAACATACGTGTCCACTACGGCCAGCACAGTCAACGCAATTTGATTCTTACGCACTCTTCCTCGTCATTACCACTTCCACGTAGCCCTCTCCGTCTCCACACCATCACATCGCCCTCCTCGCCAGCATCACCCCTTACATAGCCCAATACTTCACTAGTATTAAAACCCAACAATCTCATAAACAGAATTTATGATCCTCTATGACTCTTTCCTTTTTAGTAACGCTCTTTCAATGCGGAGGTGTAAGTTTAAAAACGAAATAACACGCGTCCCTCCTTTGTTATCGAAGCTAACGTCAACCCTTGCCATCGAAAGTCGTCGAGCTCTCCGCAAACTCGTAACCAAATAGCTATCTGAAAATGGATTGAAGCTGCCTGTCGTTTACTTGTGCGGCGAGTGTGAGATACGACGAATAAATGCCGGAAAATGGCTGTAAGGGGAATGGGGAGAGCGTGAATTGCGACGAAGGCAAGCACGACTGAAAGAACTTACACTCGAGAGATAAATATATTTTAGTCATTTTATAGTCCATCAAGAAGGATGTGCCTTCCCATTTGTTACAAGGTCACGATACCATATCGGGTTCAAAGCTGAAAAAAAATTGGCACAATTTCTCTGTTCGAAATGAGTTCCTAGTCTCACTTTTATTAGCACTGTGAAATAATACCGCTCTTGTATCCGCGTCGAAAGGGCTCGTCCGCGGAAAACAATGAACAGGGAACTTTTGAACGATTAGGAACAGGGGAGGTTAATCCATTCTGACAGCGGCGGGGGTCTATCGCTAATGACAGGCGGCTGATTTTTTACCAGCAGCGTCCAAAACCGCGGATGTCGTTGCAGCAGTCCCTGAAGGAGCCAACGCTCGAGTGCTTGAGACCCTCGCAGTTTCCGTTACCGTCGTTGAAGGCACCGTTACCGCAGCACGACTGGGTATCAGCCCACTGGTTGCAAACACAGGCGTTGCATCCGGGAGCTCCGTTGGAGCACTGGCGACCAGCCTCAGCGAAGGTGGCGGCGACGACGAGGAACAATCCGGCGATGGCAGCGAAACGCATTTTGAAGTAGTAGAAAGGTGGGGGGTTGGTGTCTTGGACGGGTTCTGTCAGGATTATTTCCCAATTGAAAGACGGAAAAGATATTAGAACCACTGGATATGACATTTCATGTTGCATCGGTCATCTTGTGAGGACGGCTAGGGGAGAGGTGGGACTTACTTGGAGGAATGGAAGTGGAAGATCGGATGAAGAACAAAATGGTTGCAAAATACCGCTCCTTTTATACACAACTGTTCGGATCTGTACCGCTTCGCAGCATCATTCCTTCGTTATTGATTTTGACCGGATTAAATCGATTGAAAATTTTCACCGTTGATCGGAAGTGATGATGAATGGTACCATGTCCGGGGCAGCCTCTAAGGTAAAGGTGGCATAGATGAGCATTTAGACTACCTTTTCGCCCTTGCTAGTATCGGTACTACTCGAGGACGAATATTTGACGCATCTTGCATGCGGTCCGGTTGAACTACAACAACTACATGTGGAAAAGGGTAGGCGGGCTTGCCAATACCGTTTCTGAACGTTACTGTAAGTTATTCAATCATGCAGCATTTTTGTGGGTATACTTTTTCATGCTGATGGCGCCAGACTGACGATGATCCTGCGCTGCATGTTTCATAGTGTGGGAGACCGTGACGGTCGAATATGGCGTAACCTGGGCCACTAGGGGCCACTAGGCGGGTCCGCTAATGTGACTGTGATTCATGCATATGTGGGCGCAAACTTGTGTCTATGCGGGATTTGTTTTTCCAAGAGGCAGTTGATACCTCCTCACATGTACACAGGGCATACAACGGTTTTCTAGCGCAATATGCCATCATGCAGAATCAATTATTCATCCCTTCGAATGTCAGGCTCCTTTTTTTTTTTTTGGTACGTATGCCTTTTACGATGGTTGTACTTCCAGCCTCCAAAGTGACAAATCCTTTTTTGTTTCTTATGTCTCACTAATACGCACAAAAGAGGGAAGAGAGCAACGAATCTGGCCACCTTTTTTTTCTTAGATCCCACAACATCGTCGAGCTCCATGTCGACATGAGCGTTGAGCGTCCGAAGTAATGAAGCAATTTTCAAAGTGGCATTCACTTAATGCGATTAATGAGTTCATGGGGAAAAAAAGGAGATGATGTCCCTCTCACCAAAGCCTCCTCGTTTTCATGTTTACATTGGGAATGATCTCATAGCATTATTTTTTGTAGAACGTGAAGGGAACAATGACCCTAAACGAAAGCGTGTGAAAATCTGGAACATAAAAGTTCCAGAATCAATAGAAGGATACCAGCATGTCCAATAGGGTTCTTCTGTCCATAAGGAGACGTGTTAAACTGGGTCATCGGAAACACGTTCCTGCCGTTTGTTTCACAGAACAAAATATTAGAAGTCCGGAAGAGGTAGCGGGACGACTGCATGCAATTAATAGTCAACCGCTTGATGCTCAACAACAGAAAAATTGTGCTGCAGGTACGGGATAAAGAAATCCAAAAGCCTCTAAGCCGCACGGACAGCTTGATTCTTTTTTTTTTTTTTGCTCTATGGAAAGATGAGATCTCAATCGTTTGCGATTCTATTCCGCATGGACTTTAGGCAGAGTACCTGGTTGCACTAGGGTGTCGAACCAATGCAGTATTGACGCACGAACAGTCCCGGACCAATTTTCTCTTCCTTTTTTATTTTGGTTGGTACTCCGCTACCTGCGCATATACGTCCTCAACCACCACCACTCGCAAACATTTTTTTGAGCCTTAGTTTTACTTGGTACTCAAAATACACAAAAAAAAGATAGAAAAAGAAAAAAAAATGCTAGAATCAAAGGCATCATTTCACACGTGCAAGCAGAGTCGGTTTTACGGGGTTTCCTGACTTTTCTTGCGCAATTTTTTTTCATGCAAATAAGACTTCTATCATTATTACCGTTCTCTATGTGACAAAAGTGTCGGCTCAAAATGTGTGCCATTGGCTCAAGGCGCGTCCACGTTGTAGGTCGGTGTCCATCTCTCAAATATGAAAGCAAAAAGTGGGTTATGCTCTTCTATTTCAATGAGGGTGGAGGGTGTAGGTTGGAAAAAAATGACGCGGAGCCTCTCCTTTCTGTCCACCAAACGCTGGAGACGGATGAAACCATTCGATCCTTCATGACAAATATTGACGGAAAACTAGAGATTTTTTGGAAATTGTGGTTTATTTCCGATACGATCCTTACCTTGAGGTGGAGACAAACTTGATTACCATCTTTAGTTTTACTATATCATACACGATTTCTGAGATTCCCTCAAAAAAGTCGTCCAGGTTTGAAAGGTTATATATACCATCACATCCTCAATCCCAGTCGCAGGATCTCTCCTGATATGTGTAACTGGATTACCTCGTTGGACACCAGGGAACTCGAGATGAATTCGGAGTATGCCTTTGAGGTTGGAGGGAGTACCCAAAGTTACAAAGTCTTCTCGAATACCTCCAGAAGATTGGTTTACCTTGATACCGTCCTGTTTTAAGAAACGCGCTCGAATATCGTTAGAGGTTTCGTTGGACTTGTGGGTGACTTTTTAGACAATCGTTGTAGAGGTTGATCGCAAGAGAGCTAGCGTAACGGTTTTCAGAGAAAAACCAAGCTCCATCCGGACGTCTGCCATCATTGGCAATAAGCATCTTATTGGAAGAGCACTCAGAGAGGAAAGTGAGATCTGCGCGAACATCAATGGTAGTGTAGCCTAATCCGTTGGCTGTATTAGTCTCGTCAATCTGGAGGTCGAGTTTGTCATAGTAAGTCGGTAATGTGACGACTTGAAGGAAGAGAATATCAACCAAGCGGTAGCTATTAAAGCGTTGGAGTGACCGAGGGACAAGTGGTTCGAAAGCATCTCTCTTTAAAGTGGAGGCAATCCTAAAGTTGGTGATAATCTGAAATATCTGATCCAAATAGTCCAAGACGTCGGATCTTCGCCTGTAGCATTCAGATCTTCTTCCACTGCCTCGACTACCATTGGCTCGTCGATGACCGAGTGAACACCGTCAGTATGCGGTCGCAGTCTGTGAAGGGCCTTGTCCACAAAGTTGGGCCGATCCTTGCCCGCAAAGGATATTTTGCCACCATGGAGATGATAGGCCAAGACTATTCGTGAAAGAAGACGATCCATCCTGCCTGGTTGGTGATTGGCGAAAATAGCGCTTACCCCTCTCAGAGGTCTATTCATGGTATGCTCAATCGACTTGCCAATAGCGGCTTGCTTTGAGTTCTCAGGAGAGAGAGGTAAGGTGAGACCAGATCCGTGGAACCCGGACTGAGTCTGGTATAGATACCAAAGACAACATTCTTATTCTTGATCAGGGCGGAGGACAAGATGAGCTTACCAGCCAAAATTCTGTTTGCCGCAACTTGCGCCTCATCCAGAGCAAAGGCAACTCCAAGTCGCCCTTGGAAGAAGAAAGCTCCGAATGTTGGCTTGTACTTGAGTGAGCAAGGCCTTAAATGTACTGTGGTCGAATTCCTTCAGCTTGCGTACCAAGTGTTTGATAGAAAAGGCACCATTGGTGGTCTACTCACGGAAGAGCTGCCGAGGCTCTAGAATAGGATTGTCGTTGAGGAGATGCTGACGGAGACGTTTGTGAGGTGGACAGTGGAGGGGATGATACTACTAGGTCTGCTTAATCCTCTGACAGCGACAATGATGAAGCAGAGGAAGAAAAAGACAAAGACAGTCAAGTGCAAGCTCTGGATGAACATAAGGAGGACAACCAAATGAAGGAAGAGGAGGAAGAAGAAGAGGAGTTGCAACTCTTACCGGCAAGAACTCGCTACTTTTTTCCTTGTACAGGCAAGGCACAGACGTAGATATTGATTTTCGATCAACCATATAGGGCTTTTGTCATTTTCAAGCAAAGAGGAAGTGTTTTTTGACCTGGGAGGTTTGCAGCAGTGTTTATTGCCCATGCAAAACCTACTACCCCTGACTGCATCAAAAAATACTCCATCTCATATGTAAAAAATTATGAGCGAAGTCAATGTGGCAAATGAGTATAGCAACCTGCAACTTTCACTATACAAGAGAGGAAGGAGAGTGAGGGAGACGACTACGACGACGAAGGATGCCACCGCTGTCATTGGGGTTGCCTTGTTTGGGACCAACGGCGGTGAATGAGCCATCAGCATTTTGACTGGCATTCTCCGCTGGAGCAGCTAGTTATTTCAAAAGGGAGGGACAAGGTTATTTAGAGGTGGTCCAAAAAGAGAACATCGAACTGTAGTGCTCTTACAGTGACTGGTTGTTACCTCTCGCAGTGTCTGCCATTGTGGCAATGATGCAAAGTGTAAACATAATCAATATTGTCTTCATTGTTGGTAGTTGCTTTGGGGTCGGGGAGCCTTGGCTGTTGTATTTGGGACAGGAGAGGGTGAGAGGAGTGGAAAGAGGTAGAGAGAGAGAGAAGAGAATGCAGTTTGAGTGGCAGGTTTTTATCTGGAATTAATGGATAGGGTGTGGTGTGGTGATGATTAGACGTCGCCTTCCCCATGTTGTTGGAATGTAGTGGAGAAAAGGAGTGCCCTTGCGATATCCTCGCAGTAACAAGGGCACAATGAGGAAAAATATCACGGAGTTGCTTTGCTCGACAGCAGGAGAATGAAAAAAGTCAAGGAGAGAGAGTGAGGGAGAGAGAGAGAGTGAGTGAGAGAGTGCAAAGGCAAGGGGTTAAAAATTTGAGGGGTAGGTTACTTGGTCTGACTGACCCTATGCTGCGCTTGTTGATCATTTGCTTTCTCCTGTTTCAACCGCCTACTGCTTTTGCAAGGCAGACATATGCTCGCAATTTACGCTTCCAGCGACCATCCAAAGATGTGGGTAAACTGGCTAAACAGAGTTCCTTTTTTGTCAACACGCTACTGTCTTCTGTTTACTGTCTACAGTACTGTCCTTGGTGAAGCTGATTGAGTCTCACCGATCCCGAGGAAGATAAACTACAAACCACATCCTCCTGGTCTCTACCGTCCCTTTTGTAAGGGCCAAGAATGTAAAGACATATGATTAAGTATAGTAGATCTAAATGGATATGTTCGTTCTTATTCTACGTTTATTATAGTGCAATCAAGCATCCAGGAAATAAAAACGCCGAACAAACCATCACAGATAAAGGTTACCGTAGAGGGAAGGAACCATGACAAGGTTAGGACGCCGTGTCTGCAACAGTTGCAACACCTCAGGAATATCATCTATTGGCGTTCCCTCCTCTTGGTAGTTGTGCCCTTTTGGCAAGAAATGTGCTACCCTCAGAGCCGGGAAATGTTCCACAAACCAATCGACATCTCGCTCGCCCATCTTCGCCTCCTCTGCCATATGCCTCCATACAATCGATCCTCGGAGTTTCTGCAACTTGGTCAGTCTGGCGAATTCGGATAAGTAACCCAGTCTTGTCGAAGGATTCTCGAGGACTAGCATCCCAGGAAGACAGTTCTTTTCAAAGGGAACCTCCTGCATATGTTCGAGAGCGACCTCTGAAGGGATGTGAATCGAGGCGGCCGATCTCAGATCCAACACTCGGAGCTCAGTCAGCGATCCGATCTGGGCGTAGAACTTGCCCAACATCTCCCAGTGTGCATGATCGTCCCCCCTCCACCACGTCTTGCTTGGATCAGTCAAGTAAAAGGGACTCTTGCCGTCGGGCGTCAACTTGACTGGGATGCTGAGGGTCCGGATCCTGATGCATGCCCACTTGTCCATGATAGCATCTTCCAGTGTTAGACAGCATTTGGTGGAGTAAAACTCTGAAAGCTCAAGAATTTCCAGCGCCTGACATTGTGTAAGAACTGTCCTGAGAACTGCACTCGCTAGAGTGCGGCAGCTCATTAGCTCAATCCTCTGAAGTGTCTCCGAATGTCGGGTCCAAGCAGCCCCTAGTCTGTCGGGAAAGTAGTCCACATATGCAAACAACTGAAAGCTCTTCAGCTGCTGACCGGGGATCGCTTCCATCATGCTCATCATCGATGCTCCCTTATTGTCTTCAAAAGGTCTCAGCATTCTGAGGCTGGTGATTAGAGAGCAGTGCTTGCCAATTGTCTCCGCTACCTTCTCAGAGACTTCCATGTCCCTGAGGGAAGGGATCGAGAGAGATTCTAATGCCGGACAATGCTCCAAAATCCTGCAGAGAAGACGTGCTTGATATCCTGCATACGATGATGGGATGTCGAGAATCTTCAGATAACGCAAGGGTTCCTTCCGCAGAACTAAAGGCCCTTGTCCATAATCCCAGTCACTCTCCCAAGGATCTAGCTGTAATATCTTTTCTCGGTCCTCGATGAGCGAAAGCATATAGAGTTCTTCCAAGGAACCAGGGCAACTAAAGAAGATCACCTCAAGAGCTCGAAAGGCGATATGATCCGGCGCCAGACCATTCAGTCGTAAAGTCCTGAGTTGTCGCAGTCCAGAGATCGTCCGACAGAGGTCCCGCACCACCTTCGAAGAGTTGAGATCCAATGACCGGAGATCTAAATGCACAAGCGTCGAACTGTTAAGACGGAGCAGCCAAAATGTTTGATGATGATGAGGCCCGTGAAGACATCCCGATGGTAGGTCGGCGTTGCTGCCACCATAAGCATCGGTGCCGATGAATGCCTTGTATTTGGTTAGCCGACGAAGTGGGGGCAGGGGGGCGGTGGGTAGCGACTTTGATATCTCCATTCCTCCACAGCCGGGATGAGTGAGGGCATTTGTCGAAATGGTGTCTTGCTCCGTATCCTCTAGTGCATCCGGTCCTGCTGACGAACTTGTGGGAATTGTGTTGAAGTAGGCCAAGACGGCGTGGAAGTAAAACCAAGAAAAGTCGGCCTTCCAGTACACAGCGCGGACGGTATTGATATTGTTGTAGAGTGCCTGAAGTCCTTCGGGTGAGGCCAGGAGACGTGCTTGGGCAGTGTTGGCATTGTTTAAAAAGTTCTTTCCAAGAAGATGAATGGAATGCCACAGTAAGGGTGTGCAGGTGGAACACAGACGTCGGTTCACGAGGCTGAGGTGGACGATGTTCTGCCGGGAGAGGTGTGGAGTGACGAGGGCGATCAGTTCTGGGAGGTTGAAGAATGATTCGCAAGCCGTGGTCATCGTGTGGATATTGGTGGTTGGGCGAGTCCTGATGATGGCAATGAAATTGAATAGAGTAGAGGAGAGATTCAAACAGACGAATAAATCGGTGGTGTATTTGTTTGCTCTTTTTTTGTATGCGGGAGAAGTACACATAGACTTTAAGAGGAAGTGGACAGGGCCGTGAGAGCTATGAAAATTGACAGTCCCACAGGAGAGCAAGGACGAGAAGGACAGGGCACGGTTGGAAGAAAGGGAAGAGTGGGAATATATAGCAATAGGTCATATGAGGTGCCAGCACCAACACCACGAACCTGATGCCGAGCAAAGGCAATAGCTGATATTATGCCTGATGATGGTGGCACTGACACCCGTCCAATCCGGATGCGCTAGTCGGTGCCTGGTTCCTGAGTCGAAAAACACGTGTGGATGCGATGAAGTGACTGTTAATGGTACTTCCCTCGTCTGAAAGTGACAAAAGGGTCAAGTACAAGGAAAACACCAACCCACCTGCAAACATACACATTCCTTCATTTAACAAAGGAATCCCCCATCTTCACAGTCTTCACATCCCCAGGACTGTTCGCCATCTTTACGTAGAAAGTCGACTTTCAGCATGCCTTAGTTCTCAAGGATGAACCGTTTCATCCGCAACGCCCTCCTTCCGCACTTTTGATACACCTCAACCTACTCCTCCTCAAGAGTGAACCCAGCCTTTCACTTAAACCCTATAGACTACTGCGACGTTGCTTTTTGATCCTTTGATGTCGGCTCTTTCAATCCTTTGATTCATTAGAATTCGAGGTCATGTTGTCGATGCTTTGTTCATTTGTACGATTTTGAGTTTTATTTCAGGGAAAAGGGGTCAAATCGTCGTTCAAGCACCCATTTGGATTTTTTCGGATTAATAGGGTCCAGTACCGCAGCGACTCATCCGCGTCACGATGCCCCAGGACTGTTTCGGTCAGGAGGGGGTAACTGACCAACTCGAGACACGTTTCAAAAAGACTATGGATCTTGTCCAATGTAGCACGATCATGGTATGCCGTATGCGCTATCAGTTCTCTTTCCAGCACTCGTACGTCTCTTGCCAGCTCGCGCTTGGTGCCACTGAGGAAATTGAAAAAAGTCCATTTCTGTGCAGTGGTAGTAATAGCTTCCGATAAAGACGAGATGGAGGCTAAAATATCGCTCATAGTGGAGAATCTAGGCAGGGTCATGACGGGATAATAAGGATGTCAGCTTTATTTAGTAGGGTCCTCAACGCCAACCTTGGAAGTTGGGGTCTCTCTCCCTCATCTGGGAACACAACCGATTCTGCATGCCGTGCAAACAGTATTTGATGCAGCATGGATGACCTATTTTGTTGTACTATTACCTTTCCCAAGTCAAGACGAGTTTAACGATGGACGGGTGTTTATTTGAGTAGGGAATGGTTTAGGAAAGGTTTTCAGAGTCTTGGGTAGGTTGCATTCGGTTTAAATGAGTAGGTTCAGTGCTTATTTATATACCTTCGTGCGTGGCTGTGCACTGTTAATTTATCAATAGTGGACATGTTATGCCAAGAGTCTGCCAAGTGTCGATCATACAGAGGGCCACGGGAGTCCAGTCATACAATGGATAACTATTTATTCTTTTGTGATTCTCGGCGTTTACAGTGAAAGGTCTGTGTTAAAGACTCTGGGATCGGATGGAGTGGGATGGACAGAATGGCTGTTAGTAGCTTCCTCATCTCCTCCTACTCAGCCTTAGTAAAGAGCACCTCTGTCCCCCAACAGTCAAAGTCAATTGTATGGAATCACACATTATACCTAGCGATCCTCCTTGCGCAATCGATCTTGTTAATATCGACTGATCATGGCAAGAGCCGTTAGATCATGCCATCCACTATTATTTTGATTCACAGTCCTGCTTCGCCCTCTTCTGAGTAGAAATAATAACCAGAGTAGCAGTAACATGAGGAATAGGAGATGATGGAACAAAGAGGGGATCCTTTTATTAAAATCGAGTTTGCGAACTATTAAAATCGTTTTTTTCTTGTATCGACCTTCTATATCTCACATGTTGCGCCACACGAGAGGGGCGGATGGGTGGAGGAGGCAAATGGTGCTTGAAGTGGATACCGGGGCGATGGGGGGTGGTCCCGGAGCGAGACAGGCCAAGGCAGTTCTGTAGGAAGAAGTAATGGAGGTATCATGAGGCATTGGGAGGGGGGTATGTGGGCCATGTACATGTACATAACGTTTGTTTTGATTCTTGTGCTACGAAGAAAGATCAGGGATATTGAGATGGTGACCAATTCGCATATGAGCCATGCCCATGGCCAGATTCAACAACCATGGTTACATTAGCAGAATTTTCATTTGAAAGTGTGAAGAGATCCACTCCCATCCTCATCCAAACCGCGATCAGTACTTTTTCTGGTAGGAGCTGGCCACTTTCAGGTTTACCATAGATGACTGAGGCTGTCCAAAAACGGTCACGTGCTTTCAATGCCGAATCGAAAGAAAAGGTGAAAGGAATCGGAACATGGATGGTTCCTAGCGAAGGGAAGGCTCTACAATTTCATCCGCACCTCAAAACTCTCTACTAGGCCATCTAGATGGACCAGCGCGCAGCTTGAGCCAAGGACGTCTCGCACGAAGCATCCGATACCCCTCACCATCATCCAACAACGAAAACATAACCAACCTCAGTGCCGGTAGGTGGCTCCCAAACCAATCCGCCTCCCTCACCCCAATCCTCGCCCAGTCATCCCCCTGTGTCCAAACATAAAACCCTCTGAGCTCCCGCAACATGTTCAACCCCGACCATACAGTCAGGTGACCAGCCTTCTTCCCTCTCACCACATCGTCCACTCCAAGGCCGATAGGCATGCCCTTCCACCCTATTGCTTTGAGATCCAAAACCTCAAGACACGCCAATCTGCCAATCTGCGCATACAATCTCCCAAGATGCTCCCAATGGCTATGATCCCGCTCTGTCCAAGTCGCACAGCTCGGGTCGTTCAAGTACTGGGGGACCGTCATCATCATGATGTTGATCTTCAGGTGCCGAATCCTCGCACAAACCCACTCATCCTCAACAGCATCTGCCAGAGTCAAACAGCTGTCGGCGCTTCTATGATTTTTATGCCGAGTCGCCATAAAGGTCTCCAAAACTCCGCAGGATGTCAGAACCGCTTGTATCATCGAGCTCGAGATGCAATGATTGCCAGTCAACTCTATCTTCCGGAGGGTAGCGGAATGTCGGGTCAAAGCAGCCCTCATCTGAACAGTTTTCGAGTTCGCGATATTGCAATAAAGACTCTGCAAGCGACCCACAGGAAGGGCGCTCAAGATCAGCCCCAGGAGTTTTGCATCACACGTACTTGGAAACAACAGATCCGTGGTAAAACGACACAGTTCGGCCATCAACGTGACAACAGACGAGACGCCATCGACAACGCTGTAAAGACCAGGCAACTTCAAAACCTCGACCGTGCGACAACGTTTCAAGAACAGTTGGAGAACAGCCACCAATTGGGCATTAGGCATGCTGGGAAGGGTCAGACTCTTGAGGCGGAGTAGCGGCGCGGTCATCATAACCAGGGGTCCCTGATGGAAATCCCAATCGCTTTCAACAGGATCCATAGCAAGTGGTGGATTGGTGCGGTTTATATGCCTGAATTTCAGGGACAGTTGGACTAGCGATGCTGGACAGCTGAAGATGATGGCTTGGAGCACTTCACGCTTCTCGGCAATGAAAAAGTGCGGCTGTGCCCCCAATCGCAGGGTTCTAAGGTGAGTCAGCTGTGATATTGTCCTGCATAGGTCTCGAACCACTAGAGGAGACTCCAGGAGCAGTTGCTCACAATCCAGATAGGTCAAGGTCTGGTGATTGACTCGGGCCAGCCATAGATTCCGATGGAGATGACAGTCGAACGGGTGAATCTTTAATGGTCCTGGTATCTTTTCGGCGTAGGGAATTGTGGGTATGCGCACCCTGAGACGTTCCAATTCAAGAAGGGGCGGTAGAGGTGCTACAGACGAGGCAGCTGAAGTACGCATGGAGCCCCAATCCGGATGCAAGAGAGCACTGGTGGGTATTGACTGGAGAGCAGGAGTGATGTTCAAATAAACTAGGAGCGCTTGAAAATAGTGTGAAGAAAATTCGGCACCCCAGGCGATAGCGCGGACAAGATCATGATTGTCGGCGAGGGCTTGCAACCCTTCCTGAGAGTCGAGAAGTCGAGACGAGTAGGACGAGTCCTGGAGTAGGTCGAGTGATTGCCATAAAAGTGGGGAGCAGTTTATGTAGATGGTGCGATTCGTCCTTGCCAGTCGAACGAGGTCGGTCCGAGAGAGGAATCGTACAAGAGAGGCGAGTAGCTCTGGGATCGCAATGACCCTCTCGCACGCCGCAGTCATGAACGGAATGAGTGTGGGAGGTAGGAAAAGATGAAGAAGAAAAGCAAGAGTCGCAAGCAGCCGCCCTCGCTTTTTACTTTTTGTGAGCCCAATTGCACACGCCGCATTGTCAAAACAGTCACTCATCTTTTTATTACCTCACTTCAATCAACATGCGTCTACGAAGGCAGCGAACTGCGGCTCTGAGACAACGAATTGCGGCTCTGTCCAACTAACACGACCCACTAGTCGCATAACATGAGCCCAGGTCGCCTTACTTCAAGCATCTGTAGAGCATCACTACCACTCACACCCATGAATGTAGCCACTCTCAGAGCTGGTAGGTGCCTCACAAGCCACTCGACCTATTGCTCACCTAATCTCTCCCGGACATACCTGCTCGTCCATGCAAACGATCCTCGGAGTTCCCGCGGCCTGGTCAATCCCGAAAGTCTTGCCAAATATCCAATTTTTCCCTGATTAGGATCTTCCAGCTCCAACAATCCAGGGAAATATGTCTCGGAAGGCAATGTGATATCATCCTGCGGATGTCCTCTGGATTGTCCATGCAGCTGTTTCCTTGGCACCAAGGATCTAAGATAGTATAGAGTCGACCGAGATCATCCCTATGGCAGAGATCGTCTGCCGTCCACGTCTCCTTGCTCGGGCCGGCAATGTACACTCAATTCCTGCTAAGTGTCATGATTCATGACACTTAGCAGGAATTGAGTGTACGAGGATTGCGAAAGCAACACCTTCAGAACAACAATGCAACCGGTCCATCTAACTTTTTCACCTGGCTTCGGAAAACGGATTTTGATATAATGGCACTTCAGGAAATCAACCTACCGTCAACACCAACCACCACTGAACAAACCAACTACAATCAATATCTCAACACTCATAGCTCTGTCTGGTCTTCTCACTGTGCACTTCTTCTTCGCGACCCTGACCTTTCTTTCTCTAACACCTCTTATGCAGAAGAAGGAAGAATTATTGTTACTACTGTCTCCTCCTCATCCACCTCCTTCACGGCCACCTTCTGCATTATGTATGCCCCAGCCAACAAGACGGCACGACGCCAATTTATGATGAACTGCCTGTCACTTCCCTTCTTTCTCTCCCCTCCTCCAAAGGCCTTTCTTTTAGGCGACCTCAACTTCAAACACCACACTCATCCCCGTCCCCACCCCCTGTTTCAGGACTGGGTTGACACTCATCTTGTAGACTGCATCACTCCACCCCACACTGATCCCAAACCCACTCACACCCATACAGTAAACAAAGCCCGCCATACCATTGATTACATTTTCTCCTCTATCCATTTCCTCTCACAGGTATCTAAATCTGAGCAACTCTGTACATCTCCCTTCTCGGACCACGATATGCTGGTACTGACACTCTCCCTCACCTCCGCCCCTGTGACAGGTCGAGGGATATGGCGAATGAATACCCGGCTCCTCAACAGTGACTTCCTCAAAGAACTCACCGAACACTTGACCGCATTCTCCTCACCACATCCTCACCAAAGCAACACTCAACACTGGGACAGAGTCAAGACCGAAATCAAACGATTCTGCATCTCTGCCTCCATCAAAAGGAAACAGGATCAACAATCCGCCATAAGAGAACTCAACATACAACGTCAAAACAAACTAGCCCAGCTCTCCCTTGCTTCCGGTGCAACAAAGGACACCATCATACTGGAACTGGAAGCCCTGGAATCAACTCTCCAACATCACACATCGGAAGACCTGGATGCCTATGCCCTTCGTTCGGGAACTTTGTGGCGTGAACAAGGGGAAGGCAACACCTCCTACTTCTTCCGAGCGATCTCCCAACGCAACAAAAAACGACTTGTACCTCACTTGCTCAACCCTGCCACCAACGCCCTAACAACCACAACCGAAGAACGACTAAACGTAGCAACAGACTTTTACTCACAACTTTACTCCTGTGACTCCTCAGACCAGGATGCGACAAACCAACTACTGAACGCTATCCCCCCTCAGGCAATCCTCTCCGATCAGGATAGCATTCGTCTCCAAAGGGACGTCACACCAGAAGAGATAGACGACGTAGTGAGCAGATCACCACTCAGCAAAGCCCCAGGCAAGGATGGGTTGCCTTTCGAGCTTTACCGACACATCCTTCTCATGCCCTGGATCAAGGAACTATTCACCACAATCATCAACGACGCGCTGACTCACGCCACCTTCCCCGCATCCTGGCAGGAGACAGTGATGATCCTCCTCTTCAAAAAAGGAGACGCAACAAAACTGGCTAACTGGAGACCCCTCTCACTCATCAACTCGGACGCCAAACTATTCACCAAAATCCTTACCCTACGCATTCAGCCACATATGTCCAAGCTAACAGGAGCATACCAAACCGGGTTCACGGCAGGACGACACATAGCAGACAATGGCTTAGTGCTTACCACCCTTCGGGAGTACTGTAACACAAGGAAGACAAAGCATGTTGGCATACTACTGGACCAGGAAAAAGCATACGACCGTGTGCATCCCATTTATCTACGACAAGTCTTGAGACGTTTTGGACTTCCATCAAGTGTCATCGAGTCGGTCGTTCAACTCTTCTTCTCCACGAAGATTGCCCTCAACATCAACGGCTTCGTATCAGATACCTTCCCACAATCAAGAGGACTCCGCCAGGGTGATCCGCTATCTCCCCTTCTCTTCAACCTCGCCTTTGAGCCGTTGCTTGCCTTCATTCAACAATCCCCAACCATCCACGGTATCGAAATCCCTGGTCGCACGGAATCCATCAAACTAGGCGCCTATGCAGACGACCTCATGACCATTATATCCACCACAGCAGAATGGATAGCATTGGAGAACTGTCTACAGACCTATGGCCGCGCATCCAACGCCAAAGTCAACCTGTCCAAAACCGTAGCCTTCCCAATGGCCCCCTCCTATTCCATTGAATTGCAAACTCGACTTGAACAGCTGCACATTCAATGGCATGACCATAACTCCGCCGACGCCTTAATTTACCTGGGATTCCCGATCCCCTTCAACCATAACCAGGAACAGGGATTCTGGGACAAGATGCTGAAGAAAATACAGTCAACCATAGCCATTCACTCTTCCCGCTCCCTCTCCGTTCTAGGCCGAGCGACCATTGTCAATTCCCTCATCCTCTCCAGACTATGGCACCTTTCTTGGGTAGTCAAACCCCCGCCAGATTTTCTGCGGAAAGTGAAGTCCGCCGTATCTAGCTTCGTGTGCTCCTTCAAACCAAGACCATCATGGGAGGTGATCACTACCCCGAGAGATAAAGGAGGTCTGGGAGTTATTGATCCAGCCATTCAAGGTCAAGTGTTTCAACTCAAACACATACGCAACGCCCTCGCCACCAATATCTCTTGGGGTAAGGATATCATTCTCGACATCATTCGATGGAAAACCAAAACCTCTCACCGCCTTGCATTCCTTCTAGCACCTGTGGAGGGACAATACAGATCACTGCTGGCGGGATTCCCCAGCCTGCAACGCTTGGTGACTGTAGCATCCTCCATTCCTTCCCTTAAAGCACTGGCCCTTGCCGACACTCTGCCCGACTCCGCAACTCTCGCCTCCTCGCCGATCGAATGGTGGTTTGAGACGACGGACACCACCATCAAGGCCATCAGACTCCGAGTGGAAGACCTTTTCCAGTTCTCCACAAACGACAATGGGCTCCTCCGACTTGTCAGACGAACGAACCTAACCCCTAAGCTCCGCCTTATCCAAGTGGAGCTAGGAATCCAAGCCTATCAGGAACGTCGGTTGATGCGTCACAACATGCAACAAGCACTCTCGAACCCCCCCAAGCTCACACAGGAGGACACCCTGGCACAACGCATCCTCTCCTCAGTTTTGCTACCAAACACCAAGAATCCCATTACTCTCGAATTGGCTACAACTAAACATCTTCGAACCTTTCTGAGACAGGACACACCGCCAGACCCAAACTCATCAACCCATCCGGAGGCGGGTTCCTTAAAACAATGGCGCCGATTCTGGAGAGCCAAGATACCACACCGGGCTAGGACCATGTGGTGGAGGTTTAAAAGGGATTGGCTCCCCTGTGGAACTCTACGTCACAAGATCTGGAAGCAGGAACCTCACTGCAGCATGGCCGGTTGTCGAGAGCGACACGAGGACAAGGCACATCACACCTTTCAGTGCACCCCCAAGTACATTGCGTGGCAAACAATCCTTAAGCAACACACCTCCAAAACAGTATGGTCGGATGATGATCTTCACAAGGTCTTGTCATTCCAACCACCATCCTTTGATATCAAACCCCAATTCAACATCACTATCCCACAACTACTAGCCTGTTGCCTTATTGGAATCTCAACAGCCAACACTGTTCTCTTTTTACACCAACACACACAATCAAGCAGTGATATCATCCACACCATTCTACAAGAAATCCAGAAAACCATAGCGCAGAATAACTTTCTAAAGGCTTTTTAAGCCACAATAAAATCGTACCGAATAAAAAAAAAAAAAAAAAAAAAAAAACCTCTCCTATAGCATATCAACCCTTGCGGCAAAAGCGTATGCTATAGGAGAGGTTTGACTGTAGCCTTCTGACTCAAAAGCGCTTCTAGATGATTAGCCGGAATCCCTAGTTTTTTTTGTGGGCTTTTTTTGTGAGCCAATATTGTTGTAATGTAGTAAGGCAATGGTGGGCATTCAGTGATGGTTCGGCGTGAGAAGAATGGGGAGCGGAAAGTGAAAGAGGATGGCAGTGTTACACAGCAATAGGCTGACCAGCCAATGTTTTCCATTCCTTCGGCAGTTCTAGAAGGAACGTGCGAATTGTAAGTTGGAAAGAAACCCCTCATTGTTTTTGTATGTTTTCCACCGTACCATTCAGTGACGACCAACGTATGGTACAGCGTGAGAAGTATGGAGAAAATGCGAATTGTAAGCCCAAAGGAAATCCCAAAATGCAAGAGAGTAAATGACAAAGAGTAAACCAAAAGACCACAAACCAGGCACAAGGCAATCCCTATTTCTAGTCTAAGACAACAGGTGCGCACCAAAAAAATCGATATTGCGTTTAATAGGTTTTATTTGAGTTAAAAAGAAAAGCCTTGCTGTGTTGTCAGTCTCCATGCTTGTGCAATGATCAACCCAATGAATTAAATCAAGTGATGATGCTTGGTGGGAGGCTCTCAAAAGAAAGATATCGCATATTTTGCAAGTTTTCCAGCAGTGTCGAAAACCCAAAGGAAGTTCAAGAACTTCGTCGCTCCACTTGACGGGCGGTCGATGTTACAATGAATAATGCCGACACTGAAAATGAGGTATATTCCCCATGAGAGCGATATCCCTTGTGTGATTTGCACTATGTGATCAAAAATAAAGTATATGATATTATTTTCCATTGCCTTGCTTATCTAGAATTACAGATTATACAAAATATTGGTATGGTACAAAGGCTTGTTAATATGTCATCCATCCATGACATATTTCCATCATTTTTGCCAAACCATACATACCGGAGCTGGCGAGAAGAAGGGGGCCCGTCTACAAATCGGATTCCTCACTTCTTAAATAGCTTTACCATTTCGAGTGGAACGTACTGCGCATAAATGATTCTCGATATCAATTGACTGACAATGCATACTCTACATAGGACTGGTCAAAACAAGAAAGCAGTGCGCACAGAAGTAGGATAGTGATCACGGTCGCACAGAGAAAATTTCAAGGGAACTGACGATAAAGTCGAGGGTACCTTTCCGAAGTGCAGAGCCTATTCTTCAGCTTTCACCCCACCGTCGATGGCACGCTGTGCCTCAACGATCCTTGACAATTTGTCATTTGATTTCCCGCGAAAGAATGCTGATTTTCCTTTACACATCGAATCAATTGATCATTGGGCTGAACTTGTTGCATACAAACAAGCAAAAAAGCAACAAGAAAAGGCAATGAACAGACCCTAGAAACCCTGTTTCTTTTTTTATTTGGTTCTTATTCCCCTTCTTCACCTCTAATCCTACCCTTGTCCAGTTTTAATTTTTTTCGGTGGTGTAAAATAAAGTAACGTTAAGGTCGAGTGACGACCACATTATCGTGCATCTATCTGTAGCCTCCTCTAGCAGTCACGAAACAGCATCTGCAAAACAATCTTAATATCGTGCTTTTCAGCTAAAGCCTTGGATGAGTTTTTCGGGCACAAGGTATCACTATACTCCCACACATCCAAAGTCCACATTCATGCATCTCGCATCATGCAACAAAAATGTCCTTTTCTATGCATGCGATCGATCGACTATTGTGCACTACAAAATGCTGTGTAAAGACAAGGTGTGTGCGTGTATGTGTGTGATAAAGCAAGTGAACCTCTTTTCAGTTGAGTAAACATACACCCACTGCGACTAAAACCTGGTAAATATCATACACACATTGAGGGCGTACACAACACCAAGAACAGTTATATGACTCTCGAAACAGGCTCCAGACAAAAATACTTAAACCATCCTCGCGCCCATTCTTTTCTTCCCTTTACAACATACATACACTCACACCACAATCTCCTCTGCCTCCTACCCTTTTGCTTGAATTCCCAACCACCCTTCATTTGTTCACTTCTCACATTCATATTCTTTATCAATCCTTCATTAAAGCACCCCCTTCCCTTTCTCTCACTATCTTCAAGTGTTCACTCCCTTTTGTTTTATCCCATCCCTATCGAAATGGATCCCGACTCTAGTCAGCCCAAGTATCACCACTACATACCGCAGTTTATCCTGAAGACTTTCGCCGACAATTTTTCTTTGGAGGCCAACGGCGGACGCAAAAATAGAAAACGAAAAACATATCGAATCAAGGTATTGTTGTGCCAAAGGAATACAGATATAAACATGATAAGAGGGTGATAAAGAGTGTGTGTGCAAGGGTGCGAAAGAGTATATGGGCTGGACAGAACATATCCTCTTTATCTATCTGCTGTTCTTTGATTTATAGTCTCCTTTTATTACTTGAGTAAACTTTCACCTGCCACAACTAACTATTGCTACATCTCCCACATGTTGTGTGCGTACGTACCAGGTATATCAAGTGGAGGACAAAACAACCGTCTTGAACGACGTCCGCAGATCCTACGGCCTCAAATATATGTATCGAGATATCGCTGAGGACGACTCAATGAAGTTCGAGAATCTCCTCGCCAAGATGGAAAGCGTCTCTTCGACATTTATCCGCAAGATCTGGACTGGAGAGGACGAGAACCTTTCGTTGACACGAGCCCAGTTGGCGGAGTTCAAAAAGTTTCTAGCCATCATGACATACCGGAGCGAGAGCCGAAGGGGCGAATACGACGAGGACAGGTTCAACCATAAAACTCGACAGTCAATTCGCAACCATATGCGCCACAAAAACATTTCAAGGATTCAGGACGTTTGGTTCGACAATCTGAAGTGGCTCATCCAGACCCCGATCGAAGAAATCATGGAGGAGTCCAAGAGAGCTATGATGAGCTTGATGTCTTTGGGCACAGGGGAGTACAATGGACCCATTCACATTGCAGAGCTTTTGGAGTTTGGAGGCGCATGCAGGAATTATATGTGCATCTGGCAGGCAGAGGAAGGGTCCGAGTTTATCCTGTCGGAGGGCTGTTTCGGAGCCTGGGAGGGCGACATGCGCGATCCGTTCCATACCATCTATGTCGTGTCTCCGAGATACTGCATCGTCCTTGTGAATCGCCTAGAAATATGGAACCTTGCAACACACTTGCCCTTCAGGTCTTGGTTCGAAGGGGACATCCATGTCTTTCCGGAGACCGTCTACCAGAGGGGTCTTCCTCCGCCGACTCCCGATATGAATTTTTTCTCTCCAGGGGATGTGTTTAAGTACCGACGGATCACTCTCCCGAAGGAGGACGTCTATTTCGTCAACAGCATCTTCCTGGATGCAAGGAAGAAGTGCCTGACCTATAGCTCCGATCTCTCTATGTACAATACCCTGCAATACTACGACAAAATGAAGAAGATTCGCCCGGACTTATTTAGGAATGGGCATGACTATTCTATCCTTAAGCGAAGGCTTTTGGACGATATAAATAAACTGCAGAAGCCCTAGGATTCTGCAGTAAGATTCTTTTCTAGATGACTCTGACTGGTTCCTGGTTATCTCCACGCAGCCGTTATCGCCAACACCACCGTAGTACTTTGAATCACTCCTCCACTTTCGTTTGATCTTGCATGCTTTTTCTTTCGCACCTCTCTGATACCATTAGTCCTCCTCACTCAATTAAATACACAACCGATTTCATTAACATCGCTAACGAGGGGAAGGGGCTTACCCTCCATCTCCAGTTCTCTTTGCTTATGGCTGTTTCCCCCTTTTCCATCTGCAATAGTTTGTCCATTCTTAGAAAATGCGCAACCATGGTGGGCCTTTTTTCTTTGAAGCATTTTTTTTTTCACGGGTTCTTTATGACCAAAGCAAGTTGACAATGATTACACTAATCGGTAATTGTTCAAGGAGAAATAATGAGTTGCTCATGCACACTGTTTGTTGTTAATGGATATGTGTGTTAGTTGTTGTTTTTCGCCTGTCCATAAACTTGCCTTCTTTCAACTTGGCCACCCATGGCGGATGCGATATTTTCCCGACTACGTCATGAATAAACATGAACGAGCAATAACCGAGGCGCTGTGTAATCATACTGTTTATTGTCTTTGGGTGCTTATTTTTATGACTTCTCCGTTCTTCATTAGAAGTATTCATTAATCCTTGAAGAATCATGGTGGAGAGGATTTTTTCACGGGTTACTCATTATCAAAGGCTAGAAGACGATAATCACACGAATCCGTGCTTTTGTTCAAGAGTAAAAACAGAGACATTGTTTAAATACTCCTACATTCCTCTTTTCCATCCCTCTCTATCTCATTCAATCATTCCTTCAATGAATAGGTTTTCTATCAATGACTATGGGGTCCAACGACAGTCTGTTTTTCCCTCACTGCATACAAGTTGAGAACAGGAGATGGATGAATGCTTGTCAATGCAAAAATGATAACCCACCTCGTTCTCAGCCCCTCGAAAAGAAAATTATGGAGACGCAAAAACCTTAAATCGCCATCATTGCTGTAGCTCGACTGTGTGTTTACCTTCATTGCCGTTCCCCCCCCCTCGTACATCTCACTTTGAACATATGTGAATACACAGGCATGCCCTCGATTACAGCCGTTGTGAAATTACCAGGAAAGATATCAAGCGAACCTCGACCCAACACAGGAACATGGTACCTGCTCTCAATGCTGCCTTACCTCTTCTGTCACTTTCCTGTCACCACGTTTACCTCTTCGCTTGCCTATACCTGTTCGAATCCCAAGAAGACAAGCTTGATCATTCTTCTGTTTTTCCACTTCTTTTATCTTGTTCTATTGTATGTGTCACCATCAGAGTTGGTCCATTAGAATACCCAAGAGGCGAAAGGGTGGCTATAAAAAGGGTTTGTTCGTCTTATTTCTCCAAGGAAATTGTCCACTGCGTCGACATGAGGAGGTGGGTGTTTTTTCTTTTCTTCTCGCTCCTCACTTTTGCCTTGTTTTCCTCCTTCAATGCTTCTCTTATATTTCTCTCTTTTATTCTATCGTTTTCTAATATCTTTTTATTGTGTGTGTGTGTGGGTGTGTGTATGTATGAGGGACGGAAGGAAAGAGATGTGAGAGGAGAGACAGGGGGGAAGAGATGGGAAAGAAAAGCAGCAGGGTGTAAGAGAGCATCAATACTCCGGATAGAATGGCCACAGCGAGAGTTCACATCTACACCCATGAGGTATTGGGCAAAGCATTTTTTCATTTTCTTGCTCTACTGTAGTTTCCCTCTGGGTCAAGTTCTTAACCTTGTAACATGACTGCAATTTTTTGAACACATCTCTTTCACTCCATAAACACTCTCACTCCTCTTTTCTTCTTCGTTACTATTACATCCACCCCCTTCCTTGTCCTTTGTCTTGTCCTAGAAAGGTCATTCTAGCCTACCTAGTGTAGAATCTCTTCAGAGACATACTTTAATATTAGGGGGGGGGGCCGTTCGAGACGGGTGGATAGGGTGGTGGATGTTTATGGGTTCCTTGATAAAACATTGGTTCACCTGATACGCAGACTCTGACAATGAAGGTCAGCTAACGTTGGCCAATTTGCTCTGTGAAAGGCGTCATTGGAAAAAGGGAAAGGAACACCACCTCCCTCTCTTCTTATGCAGTAACTACATTGGGCTAAACTCCGGTGAGGTTAAAATGGACAGGGGACGTGGGCTGGGGGTTGTCAGGGGCACGAAGGTCTATTTTAAGGGAACAAGATTCTTTGTTACGCTTATTCATCAGACATCACACATCATACCATCTCATCCCACCAACACATCAACTTCTATTACAATGGCCTTCACCCAGGAACAGATCGCTTACATCAAGACCAAGTTCGACGAGGTCGACACCGACAAGAACGGTTCCATCACCCTGGATGAGCTCACTGCTTTGCTCAAGACCCTGGGCGGCGGAGAGTTCTCGGCCAAGATCTCCATCTCTCAGTTCGACAACAACAAGGACGGCCGCTTGACCTTTGACGAGTTCCTGGAGTTCGCCCCCACCGTTGCCGACTGGAACCTTGTGATCTAAACGAACAAGAACTGAACGCTCATCCTTTCTTTGTCCCTGTGCTCCCAAGAACAAGCAAGCACCTCCACTGAGGCCGTTATGTAGAGACCTTACATTAAATATTGAATGATTCGCACTTTTCTTGAGTTCATCATCTTTTCTCGCTCTCATTCAAGTTATCCATTTCCAGAGTCATTTAGCCTGTGCACACACAATCCTTACAGATTATGCCTAGTGAATTCGTCCTCACCATCAGTATGAGGTTTTGAACTCGCTGTGTTGTTGCATTGTTTTTTTGTGAAAGTTACATTCTGCTACATGTCTCACGTCTGTCCAGCTCATTAGTACCTTGTGCTGCTTCCTATGTACTTGACCATCGTCATGTGCAAGGGTATGCTCTCATAGAGTTTGTGAAGGTAATCGTTAGGAAGTTGTCTCAGAGCTTGTGCACCAGAGCTTGTGTGCTCGTTTCCAAAGCTCCTAGCGCGTGCTTTGGTGTGTCTGGGTACCTATCAGAGTGTTGTTTCAGTACGGCAGACGTGTTCGATAGGGTTGGGGGCCGGGAGAGCTGGTTGACCATGGGGGAACTGTGATGTTAGCCTCAATACAGGACACTCTCACACTGGTTGTAGGTAAAAATGTGGCATTGTCCTGACGGAGGATGAAAGGTGCCGCGTCATGTCTCACCAAAATCGCGACGTCGAGAACATTCGCCGTAACTTAATCGAGTGTTTCACCTGTGTGAAATCGTAGCTGTGGTCCACTCAAAATAAAAGGGTGGGGCACGTGTCATTTCCAGAGTATTAAACCATGCGATCAGGTAATCTACCTTGACGCCCCTCAAGCGTTGCCACCAAAACTTTGTTTGCTCCTTTATGAATGTGCTTACGCATGTATCAGAGGGAGCACAGAAACGCTCATCCACTATTTACCATTTCGTTTGTGAAGTGATCAACTATGTCCGATCTGACACATCCAGTCAAAGGGCACATCCCCAGAGCACAAGAATCACGTCCGTCCATGATGAATGCGATAGATTAAGGAGTGCAAGAACGAGAGGATGCAGAAGGGTGACAAAGAAACAACGAAGGAAAAATAGAGGAAATACGAGGAGAGGGAGTATGCGAGGGGTGAGGCTTGAAAAACGAGAGCGCAAGAGGTGATGTGTGTGTGAGTATGTGCCAATCATCTGTGATGAACAAAGAAGCCACCCCGCCCTTCATACAGATAGATATCAGCTTGAGTAGAGCAGTTGATGGATATGATTGAGTAGGGTGAGAAAAAAAACAAAAAATACAATAATTCGTGGCATGTTGTTCGGACATACCACGGGCAACCTAAACCGGCGGATGCCCATTACATATGTGTGGCTACAGCGTATGTTTATTGCCCCCGATCCCATCTCCATGTGGTGTGTGTGTGAGATGCCCATGATGTCCTCATACACAGAGAGAGGGGAGGGCATGTAATCCTACTACCTACTCGTGCACTTCCTTCTCAGGAATCACCCACACATTCACATACCATAAATAACAGCTAAAAATGTGTCTATGTCGCTCGCCGAGCGAAGCACAGCAAGGAAAGTGATGTTTCCATACACACCCCTTCGTGTACTCTTTCAAGATTCACACACAACCGTCGCGCTCCCTCGGGTCGACTTACATTGGTGAACGTACTCTCTGGTATTTTTTTTATGAGACTATTTTTGTAATTCGATCGTCCTCATTTTCACGCGGTTGTAGGCCTGGTGATTCCTTTTTTTTTTAGACACTAGCAAAACCGGTCATTAGTAACTGCACTTCATTGTCAACGAAAAAGACCCCTCGCTCTCTCTTTCTTTGCCTTTTTTTCTTGTGTCATGGTTGTTTGTGGAGAAAGAGAAAGAAGGAGAAGGATATGTGTCTCCATACCCTGCACCACATGGCTCTCTTTTACCCGTCGCTACCGATCTTAAGTTTTGAGCTCCTTCCTTCCCAGTCGGCTGGTGCACAAAATGTCCTATGCACGCGCCCATTAGCAGAACGGAACAAACGTTTCTCGTTAGAGGTCATCCAAAAATAAGAGATAGAATGTGACGAACACTCAAAGAGAAGTAAACACCGACGAACCAAAACAACAACGATAAGTACAACGACAACGGGAATGGCAAGGAGCAGAAAGATAAACACTAACGTGTCTCTCTCATCCAAACCCGCCTGCAAAAACAATAAACAAACAACTAGTTTGACTCTATTCGTCCATTTGTTCATGGATCCCAGCGCTATGGCCTTTTCCTTACTTCTCTCCATTATTCTTCCTAACCATGGACTCTATTTGTGGATCCAGAGTCAGGAGAGAATGGCTGTGGTCAAGTCGTGCGCTAGGTACTGCGAGATCCTGTAGAATACTTCACCAGTGACTGGAGATGTAACAACGGCGTCCAATGGGATCCCCTCGCTAATGGGGTCTCGTCTTTTGCGGTGTGTTTGGGCTGCCCTTGAGTCGAATAACTAGGCCAGGACTCCTGACCCTGCTCTCTTGTTCATTGCTTATTGGCGTCGACGTTCGACGCCGACATTGAGTTCTCTTCGAGGATATGTGGACTATTCCCCGGAGTTGGTAAGACTTGGCTCTTCGGAATCCGTAGAGGCTTGTCGGCCGAAATGACTGTGATCCAGGGTACCAGAGCGCGCTCGTCCAGAATGGAGTGATGACCGTCGCCTTGACTTTGTCCTGTTTGATCTCCTGGAGGATCCTTACCCGCCGCCACTCAATGATCCCAAATCTTGGTCATCAGATCGAGTAGCGGCTGTGATCGAGTCCCGCCGAATTTGTTGATTTGGACGGTCGTGGTTCTTGTTGCCGCAAATATGGATGAATGGTCTTCCCTATTATTGCAGGAAGGCGCGCCGATTTGAATAGTTCCTGCCTCGATCGTCTGTTCTACCTCCCTATGCAGGTCGCGAACCTTTGGTCTTGGAATTGAGAAGGCACAGCGGGGGTGATACATCAAGTAAATAGATGGAAAAGGATTTGTGTTCATCAATAGAAGAAACGAAGGAATGGTAGAAAAGAAGTGAGTGAGAGAGAGAGAGAGAGAGAGAGAGAGAGAGAGAGAGAGAGAGAGAGAGAGAGAGAGAGAGAGAGAGAGAGAGAGAGAGAAGGTGCATTGATTTGATGGGACTGATATGAGACCTTTTGATTTAAAGTGATCAATAGCTCCTATTCTATGTCTTTTTGGTGCCTGGTACTTGAGTTGAAAAAAGGCCATCATCTTCCAACCATCAGATGAAAGATATGTTCTTTTTATCAGTAATTTAGTCCGTTACACGACACCATGCGTCAAAAGAAAAAATACGTAGTTCTGGAGGGGGTTCGAGGGACACCAACTTCCGCACGTAAAAGACAGTCCCAAGGCCCCTTAGAGAAAGAAAGGGTTCGGCGAAGACTTAAAAGACAGTGTCGAAACTTGCCTATAGCACCGAATCCTGATTACTTGTTTGTTTCCTTCAGCTTACATGCAACAACGACACCTTCTTCGTCAACGAACCCTAATCTGCCCTTACACTTTCACTCCATTCACTTCTCATCGGCTTCCTTTGCCATTCTTTCCTTACCCTCTTCTCATCTCTTGTCCACTTCAGACTCAACATTCTTTCTTCTCTGGAAAGTACCACACCGATATCTCTCCATCAGCTTGCTGCTGATTTTCTTTTCGACCATCGCCATCTTTCACATCGTTCTGCGATTCATCTCGATCCTTCGCCTCTCATCGTCATTCACTCTTTGTTCGGACGGCAAGGGTCTCTTTGACTGCGCCTGACAACCACCGTACATTCAACAACATAACAACACACACTCTCAATTACAATCCAACAAAGAACTCTCTCAACTACAACTCATTAATACACTCTCTCAGTCACAACTCATCAACGCGCTGTATGTATTGCATCTAGGATTCCGCCTACGTGAATTCACCTCACCTTGATACCACTGACAAAGAATCTAATCCTTTAGTTCTCCTGGCAAATATCTATGGTAGGCAAAGGGACGCTTCCATTCTGCTCCTAGAGTTATCTTCTCTACCTTATCCGATAACCCTAAACGCTTCAACGTCAACCTGGGTAAGTACAATTCTCCACCGCTACAGATGTGAGGATCACAACATCGAAGACTACAATACCTAATCGATTTCGAACCATATTAGACCTGTCTTTGTACTTACAGCGCCCATCCGAAGGATCCTATTCTTCTGTCAGTTCTCAAAGAACACGACAAAAACCTTTCGCCCTTTTATCAGGTACGGCTCAAAATGAAGAGTTATTCTATTGTTTGCCATATTCCCACTTTTTGATTACTCAGCAAGCCCGTTTTCATTTTCTTAGTCATTCCGACGAACCTGCGCTGGGCTATTTCTGACCCACGACTCTTACTCATTGATCTTTATGGCCTCTCCAGCATATTTCACCAGTCAATCAAGGTAGGCGTTGCGAACGCCCACAAACATAAATGCATGTTCAGAGGCACACGATGATTAACGGGCGGTGACTCACTAAAGAATACTATGTTATTTTAATCAGTACTTCCACCTGCCTCGAAACGTTCTTCTTCACCCATATCCATATGCACCAACCAACTTACAAGAAATTCCAGACAAAAAATGTAATGCATCTACTAAATGAAAACAAAATCGTCAAAGCGCTCTCGTGTACTGCGACTCAGACTGATCAGGTTCAAAATTTCCCTATTAGACGTACAACTCCTTCCAGCAATCGATCATAGCCGACCTGGACAGTCCCTCAGAGTGTTTAAAGTCTGAAAAGGTACATTGCATTTGCCTTGTTAATTGCCTCCGCACCGACAATATATGATTATTAACCTTTCAATTATTTCTTCCATTCATTGGTACAGGTTGCGCCCTCCAGAACGCATCCAAACAAGGTCAAGGTTAACACTCGTATTCTGACGCGCTCTGTTTCTCCAGTTCTCAGTCCACCATCAAGGTAAGGATCCAAGACGCGTCATGTTACTCTTTGTGCACGATTCACTGAAATGCAAATTAACATGAGATTACTTATCTCGATACGTAATAATAGTGCTCTATCAATGACGTTGTCTTCTTCGGAAACCGCATCGCTTGCGATTGAGTCGGCAACCACAAACTTTAGCCTCCCTTTAGAAGGGCATCACGAGACGTCTCTGAGCAATGCAGACCTGATCGATAACACCCAAAATTGTGAAGGCCGTCTGGGAAAGAACAAAATTTCTCCCCGAGTTCCGTTCGATATGACTGCCTCTAATGGATGTCCTACCACCCAAAGAGGGGATCTTTCTGCTGTGTCGGGATGTGAGTCTGACAACCAATCTCCGGCAAACAACAGCGACTTCAACTGTGTAGACCCATATGGAACAACCGTCAACCAAAAATCGTACTCCCAGTTACCAACACCACCAGTATGCGTCCAAGCTGAGAAGCATCTCGAATCTTCCTCAGAGAACAAAGTTACTCATGTCGTTGCGATGCCAGCTCATCAGCCGAGCAAGTTTCCGCGGGCAGATTCTGGCAAACCACTGGCCTGTAGCCCTTGCACGATTCCGAGACTAGTACCTACATCATTCACTCTCGATCAGCCATTGCGTGCACGCGATGTCGAAAGTCTCCTGAAAGAGCTGCGATACAAGAAGATCAAGGAGTACAGCCTGCCTAATTTCACCCCACTCCGAGCCAAGGCAACCCTTCGGGACTCCAACGACAACTCCTTTCCTCTCTTGGATAAAGTCAACAACTTTCTGGAGTCGAAAAACGAAGTGTTCCTTATTTTGGGAGATGCTGGATCAGGAAAGACGTCCTTTTGCAAGCACCTTGACTATATACTCTGGAATAGCTACAAACCGGGCGGCATAATCCCGGTGCACATTGATTTACACACCATCTATCGACCAGAATACGACTTGATCAAGAAGCAACTACGTGCCGACGGCTTTTCGAATGTCAAGATTCAGGAGATGTTACATAATCGACAATTTTTGTTGATCTGCGATGGATACGACGAATGCGGCATTACTACCAACCTTCATACCACCAATAAACTGAATCGAACAGGACAACACAACGTCAAGATGGTTATCAGTTGCCGCACCACTTTATTCAGTCGCGGCTACCAAGGTCTATTCCATCCTCATGGAGCCGACAAGTACCATGACACCTCTTCGCACTTGTTCGAGGAAGCAACAATTGTTCCTTTCACGGAGGACGATGTCAAGGCCTATATCCATCAGTACATCTGTGACACCGCGATGCAAGACCTCGCAAATGATCGACCGCGCTGGACTGTGGAGAAGTTTATGGATACATTCTCAACCATTGCTGGCTTGTCAGGCCTCGTCAAGAACCCGTTCGTACTGTGGCTTACCTTGAGAGTACTTCCGTCCTTATTGAGCGATGCCTTGGCCTCTACAGTCAAAAATGGAACTACTCGCGCACAGCTCCTCGATCGTTTTTTTGAGAACTGGGTTGGTGTCAACGAGTCCCGGATTCGACGGAGGACCAAACTCAAGCCAAAAGCTTTTACCGTATTTCAGGACCTATGTGACAGCGAGAGCGGTTTTAAGGGATGCGTTACCGACTTTTTGACAAAACTATCGGCCGCGATGTTCGAACACCAGGGTTACTCTTCTGTCGTCAATTATGAGCACGTCAAGGATGAAATAACCTGGAAGGGCAAGTTCTTTGGACGGACGATCAAGTCAACACTCTTACGGGACGCCAGCCCGTTGAACAGAGCAGGGGACCAATACAGGTTCATCCACGACACCTTCTTCGACTACTTTCGCTCACTCGCCTTTTACACTCCCGATCAAGGAGAAGACGATGGTTCCGATGACGGTGAGGACAATGACTCTGATGACAGCCAGAGAGATGACTCTAATAGCAGCGAGGGTGATGAGACTAATGACGGCAACGAGGATGATTCTGACTCCAGCGAGATGAACGACTCCAAAGAAGGTGCGAGTGATAATGAGGGAGATGGAGGAGGGATTATCGGTCCTCCTGATTTATTTTTTATTGGTTTGACTGGAGAGGGTGGTGGACCCGCAAACGGAAAGTACTGTTCGTCTGGTGGAAATGGCGGCTCATTTGGTGGAAACGGAGATACGTCTGGCGGGGACAGTGGCGATAGATCCTCCCATGGGGACGGCAACTGGTCTGGTGGAAACGGCGATGCAACTAATGGCGAACGAGGATCTAATGGTCTTTTCAGTGGATCTTCTGGAGGAAGTGGCGGTTCTGGTGGAAATGGCAACAACTCTAATGGAGGCAAAGATGGCTCCAAGGAGGACAAGAACAGCCCTCGTAAGGGCAAGGATGGTTCCCGTTACAAAAAAAAGGGTCGCTCAACCAAATCCCGTTCGTCCACATCTAGCGACTCATTCTCCAGGCAGAATGTTTTCAAGGACCCGCATGTGTTGGAACTGTTGGTGGACCGCGTCCATTCGGACCCTCGCTTTGAAAAGCGCCTCTTTGTCAACATCGAGCAGTCCAAGTTGTCGGCTGTTCCCAGTCTGGCCGCAGCTAATTCCATAACCATCTTGTACATGGCCGGAAAGAGCTTCAGGGACGTTGATTTGGATGGTGTAAAAATTCCCTACGATTATATGCTGGACGGAGGTCATGGCACGCCCAAAAGTGTGCGTTCCTTATCCAATGCTTTAGTGGCTTCGTCCTCTTCCCGGTCCATGCGGGACTATCCCCATGCACCAGGTCTAGACAGTGCAAACGACCAACTCAGAGGGCCTACTATTCCTCCACTTGCTGTAAGTATTTTGTTGTGTATTTTTTCTCTCCATTCTATATATCTTTATTTCTTTTTCACTCACTCTCTCTTGGGGTTGTCATGCCTGCGTGTGTCATACGAATTTACCATGCTCACCCAATGCTGCTCAATATTCCAAGCCGATTGCGTAATGGCCTTTTTCTAAACTGTGCCTTGCGCTGTAAGCATATATATGCGGAACCAACACACGCGACCGCATTTCGGCCATGTCCCCTTCCCTTCACCCACATTCAAAAACTCACATAAGCACCTTATACATTTGCTTTCACTGTTGCTTTATCCGGATATGAATTTCCTACTGATATAGGCATTGCTGTCAGGAGCAGAGGGTAAGCCTCAATGGATCCATGGACAGGATTCAACAGCAGATGAGCTCTGGCCACCCATCCCTCGACCCACTGGAATTTTTCCTGACGATGCACCCGGTGAGAAACGGCCGCCCTTCCAGTTCAACGGTTCGGCAACTCTTCCTTCTGTTTTGCCACCACTGATATCGTCAGCCCCTTCCTCATCGTCGTTTTTATCAATACTTCCATGCGCTTCTGGATTGTCGAGTGACTCAATGCAACAAAATTTAAGACATATATATGGAGTTGAAGCTGCAGATGTCCCTGCACGGTTCCCGGCACCTCCCGTGACATCTTTATACAGACCCAACGGCAGTTATTGCTTGAAACGTCCACAGGATAACTCGGATGATATTGAGGGTGGCGAATCGCGGAAGCGTGTCTTTCCACGTGACTCGGCGGAATCGTTCCAGCAATGGTCCTATGGATCGGGCGGCGCGACCCCTCCTACTTCGTCTGCACCTTCATACGGCACCTCCCAGCTATACGACTACAATGCCCCACCATCGCCACCGCCCCAGTCTTTTGCGCCTCAGAACCACCATTATTCGTCATTGGACATGGATCGGTCATCCCGGTATGACGCGTACACACGTCGCGGTGGATGGTCAAACGGCCAGTCTTCGTCGTCATCGTCATCAATACCTCACAGAGGTCTTAGCTATGGAACATCGACGTCTCGACCCTATTCGCGTGCTCAGTCGCCTATCATGGGCATCAAGCCTCCTTCACGGTACCAAAACAATGCCAACAGTGTGCATTCCAAGCCCCAAACTCAGCCTGCATGCCTACAACGGCCGGATTCTGGCTACTTCGAAGGCAGCAACAGTCACCACCATTTATCGCACGGCTATGAAGGATCATCATTGACTGGAATCCATAAAATGGACGAGGACGACGGGGACCATCACCAACATCGTTTGTCAAAGTCGTCAGGCTCCAAGCGGCCTCACAATTCTGGACATGACACGTCGCCTTCGGTTCATCCCTTTGATACTATGGAACCATCGGCGACTGGTTCTTTGTCATCGAAATCCAAGAAGCCCAAGCGGATCAAGGATGCGGCAGAACAGGATGATATGACTGTGATGGACAACGAATTTTATGCATTCAAGGCCGAGCGCAAGAGAGTGAGTGCAAGTCAGCTCTCTGTCCTGAATGCATCGTTTGAGCGTTCGTATTTCCCGTCGACTGAGGAGAGACTACAGTTGGCAAAGCAGTGCCAGATGAGTCCACGCACGGTCCAGATTTGGTTCCAAAACAAGCGACAGAGCGTCAGAGCCCGGTCCGAGGCTATGGAAGCAGCAGTCTCTGGAACTGGTATTACCGACGAGTTACTTGAGCAGAGTCTGCAGACGCCGGAGGAAGAGGAACAGAGCCTTGGTTTGGATAGACAGAAGCGGTCGATGGGCAATATGGCCGATGAGGACTATGATGAGGAGGATGAGAGCGGTCCTGGAGAGTATAGCTGCGAGAAACCGTCTCATCATCGACACCATCACGGAAGCACCGGCGATAGTAGCGAAGGTAAACAAAGACGCTCTTCTGGTAATGACACAGGCGTCAGCAACCGTACCAGCAATGGCTTCACGCCTACGTCTGCGGAAATGGCTGCGATTACTATGGCGCTGAGTTGTCGCAGCCTGGATTACTTCTCGCCCAAGCGTCGTGCAAATTGCCAAGATGGCGCGGAACGAGCAACAACAGAAAGAGAAGGAGGAGCAGCAGATCAAGCGTGAGCAAGAGCATCAGTTGGTTATTCAGCAGCACCAGGAACTCGAGCAGGAGTAGCTCCAGCAGCAGAGTCTTCAACAGCAGCATCGACAGCAGGAAGGCCAGACCGTTGGACATAACTGAGCGTCGGTTCTCTATTTTAGGGTCGCTAGCCCATACTTGATTTGCTCTTGCACTTGTCTTATAGTGGAGGTTGGTTCCTTAGCGACCTCGCTTCACAACCTTTTACAACCACAAACACCACCCACCATATTGTACCATATAAAATTTTTGAATCATTTTCTGTTGTCATTTGCATACCCATTTCTACTCTGTTGTTGCTATCATGGAGTTGGTATCTGTTTCCTCATTTGAGAATGGATAGAAAAAATCCAAGTGTTCGCTTTAAAGCGTCTAAAAATGGGTGATTTTCTTTCTCTATTTCGCTGCTTGCCAGCGCCTGCCCATTACTTTAAACACCACTCTCCTCTCCTCTCCGCCTCTCCGTCTGTCCACACAGTTCACACAGAAAAGGTGGTGGTGGTGGGGGGTGCTTTTAATTCCATTTGACATTTGCACTTTGCACATAGTTCATGATGGAGAGGGGGTTTAAGGCGAATATGAGTGCCTCCACTGGATCAGTCTACAGGGCCAGTCTCTCTCTTTCTTAGGAAAGGCCCTAATCAAGGAGTGGCGTACGAAACCCCTAAAATAACAGGATCGCAGCATGTTCCACAGGGAAATGTTTTTTTTTAAAGGTGACCTAGGTGGGACTTGTATATAAAACTGCCGAGAAAATAACACAATCACAAATGTCATGCACTCTAGTATGAGTTTTTTGCACTTTTTTCTTTTTTCAATGAAAGTGGGGTTCATACGGCAATTGAGTATTTTAAAAGGGGAGTCGTCAAGCCAATTGTTTTTGGCTTTTACGCCGGTTTTCGCACTAAGAAGTTTAGAAGGGTACATTATTAAGCTCAATATTCTGCTGAATTCATTGTGAGAAGAGGCTTGGGATCTGGTAACGAGGCTCTAGTTCGGTTGGGCGCATGGGTGTGAATTTTATCACGTGTTGTCCTGTTTTTGATCAATCAAATATGTTCTGCCTCTAAGGGGTCCTTAAAAATAAAAAAAGCCCAAGGACTCCTTCGCATAAAAGTGCGAGCATCTGATTTCACACTCTTCCAAGCAAGATTCCCAGCGCTGCATCGATCCTTCAAGGGTGTCGACACAGTTTCTGGATTCACCTCCTCGAAAGCGTCATCATCATCTATTTTTTTCCACCAATCACTCACATTTCACCCAGCAAAGACCTCTTAAGGTCATCTGATCGACCTTTTTTCGGCAGTTTCCTTCCCCTTCCACCGAAATCCAACCTACCTGCCCTAAAAAACCCACCCCAGCGTTCCATTCCATTGAACCATGACCGGACAACATCAACAAACACAGCAGCACCGGTCCAACAAACCATCGACAGGCGGCTTCCAGCTTTTACCCCTCAATGGGGGCGACGTCGACATGCTGCATGGTGACAGCGGTGACACCGACACGCAAGTCACAGAAACCCCTACCAGCCTTGCAGAACCCACCAAGGAGCTAACTGAATTCAGCATCGACACCGGCATCCAGGAATTCGTCATCAAGGAGTCAGAGTACAATGCTGGCAGAGCGGTCAAGGACCCGGTCAACAGTCTCCTTTATGATCTGACAGGACAAGTCACCATTATCGGCAAACCCACCATCCGATACCTCCAAGTCGGCAGCAACAAAACGGAGAGATACCTGTCTGTCAAACTCAGCGACGAGCGTTCCAAGGCACATCTCCTTGCACTGGCCTACAAGAATCCGAACACGGATAACGACAACCAGGCTGGGGAGGACACTCAGGAGGAACGACCCCCAGCACGCTTCACTCTATACACGGACACAATGGCAGCCGAGAACAGAGGGCGCCAAGTCGAGATTACCTCACTCCAACCAGGAACAACCAAGGACAAAATCAGAGGAGCATTCACCCCTCTGGGGGAAGTCGAATTCGTCGACATTGCTCACAAGAGATACGGTGCAATGGTAGCGGCCACTGTCACTTTCGTTACCGACAGACCGGTCAAGGAATTGCAAGAGCAAGCTACAAGAGTCATGTTCGTCGGGAATGACTCGGGACGGATCACAAGACTAGGAAACGAAGAGATTGTCTTTCACAAAGACCTGGACCGTAAGTTGACAAACCTCCCCAGACATGCGACACCTCTGACCCTAAAAAGTCTGTGCAGCAAATTTGGAAATTGCTCGGTTACCATACCATTCAATTTTAATATGACACGCAGAAAGAGGGAGGCATTCTTTTCGTTCACTTCCAAGGAGACGTTCGACCAATTGACCGGGAAGAATTTCTCATTCGGCAACACTATTATGCAGTGGGTTGAGGTGGGAACTAAGTTGTGCAACGAGTGTGGATCGCCAGACCATTTGATCGCAACATGCCCAGAAGTGGCGCTGTGGAAAGAGCGGGCTGCTAGACGTGTAGCGACACCACGAGCAGCCAACGCGGTGGCCCCCCCGTCTACTAACAAAAATCGTTACAATGGGGCGGTGCCCAAGGCGCAAGCCGTAGCCCAACCTAATCAGATAGGCCCGGCATATAGCTCGATGGTGAAGCAGGACAAAACCCAGAAAAGTAAGGAAGCACAGATGAACCAGGTAAGTGCAAACACCGCCAACCAAGAAAACATTGAGGAACTGAAAAGACAAATTCAGCAACAGCAAGCAATGATCAAGAACCTGCAAGAGAGACTAGAAATTCGGGAAGCAGCGGAAAGGAGAGAAAAAATGGAACAAGAAAATACACAAAACAAGATGATTAGTATGGAAGAAAAAATTGGTACCATTGTAGCAACAGCGGTGGCAGAGGCTATGACCAGTGCAATGTTGAATATTAGGATGGAGACATGGGTAGCACTTAAAATGTTAAAAGAGGATATGGCAACTGAAACAGAGGGAGCAAAAGATGAAATCAAAAGGAGAAAACAACCATCCAGAGGAGTAGCAGCAGCCCAACAAGCAGATGAAGAGCAAAGTAGGCAAACGGCGCAAGCTCCAAGCATCGCTGAGTCATTTGAGAGTTATAGCAGGAAAATCGCACAGGTCATGAGTCGTAATGAGAACACGCAATTCTCTCCTTTCCTCAGCGTACCTCAAACAATTGTAGAAACGGGTCAAACCAACGGAGCGAACACATCATCATCCCCTAACCATCAATAATGACAGACACCACAAACACCAACGGGTACCTTCGCATCGCATCCATCAACGTGCAAGGGGCAAGGGAATATGGGTTTTTTAAAGCGGTGGCAAGATGGGGCGTGGATATCGGGAATTTCGATATTATAGCGTGCCAAGAAACGAAACTGCAAGCGGACAAAACTACAAAATACTTGTTATTTGATAAAAACGAACGGAGCCAATATACCGGCTTTTGGGCAAATGCAAAGACCAGAGAGATGGGAGCGGGAGTAGCATTCTTAGTAAAAGAATCATGGCAAAAACACATCATAAGAAGAAATACACACAACGGTAGAGGCATTTCTTTAGATTTTGGATATCATTTGGGGGCCCACTTTCGGATAGTGAACTGTTATGTTCCTGCAAGTAGAGACGAAGAGAGGAAAAGAGAGCTTCAAGAGTTAACCGAGTGGGCAAAAAAAGAAATTCAAGAGGCAAAAGAGAAAGGCATGGAGACCATTGTGTGCGGGGATTTTAATGGTGTAGTGAACCCCTCACTCGATCGGTCGAACGAAAAGAAACAAAACACTAACATAGAAAACGGTCTTCTGGAGTGGTTGGTGGAAAACCAATTCACAGATAGCTTCCGCGAGCTTCATCCAGAGACCCGCGCTTATTCCTTTCGTGACATTAGCAGATTAGACATGATCTGGCTAGCGGGTGGTCTGAAAGGTGGCCTGACGGAAGCAGGAATGATGCCCTTGGAGGGCGGCATTCACTCGGATCACAAATGCGTTTTTGCAGAACTAGATGTGCGGACTCTAGTGACACCAACCCCACTTCATATTCTAGAGCAATATAGCTCTCTAGAACATAAAGTAAAGGTTGACGAAGCCTCAGAGGAACAATGGGAATCATTTTCTATTCGACTCGAACAGGTCTTGGTTGCAAAAATAACACAGGGATCCACGGGGATCAATATCATGGAAACGGACACATCAAATCCAAGGGAAGCCCCGATCCTAGCGGAGAACATGATCGACTTTGCATGGGATAACCTCGCAGCGGCAATCATGGATGTGGCTCTGGAAACCCTCCCTCGGAAACGAGTGGGGAAACAGAGTATGGCCTATCGTACCAATGTACAAAACTACCGGAGAGGACGCTGCCACGGAGAACTGCTGAGACTATCACACGTTTGGTTTGTCAATCCCAATTGCCCACCCCAGGGTAAGGAGAGACGACAGATGGCTGCCCATGAAACCATTTGCAATGTGTGGAACAAGGTCAAAACAGATTTCCCGGAGACCAGAATTGCAGAACCACCGGAATTACAAGCTGAGCGCAGTGAATGGGAACAATGGCGCAACACAGTTAAGAACGAGTGGAGCGAGCAGCAACGCATCAGACGGAACGAAGAAAGAAAGCAGAAGACCAAAGATATCGCAGAGGCTATTGAGAGGCGCGACATGCGTTTTTCAACCAACACGAAATCTACAATCCAAAGCATTCTCGAAACAAACCGCAGCCATGCTACGTTAGACCGTGTGCAAATCACGGTTGATGACCGCATATCCATTTCGGACCACCCATCCGATATCCTTACGAATGTCCGACTATACTTCGAAAAGTGGCATGGTCCAAGGCAGAGCAAGGGTATCCCCAAAGGTTCTCTTTGGGAGCAGATATACCAGCCAGCTGAATACGTCGAAGCAGAATGGTATGACCACCTGTTAGATGTGCCAAGTGACGCTGAGATAGAACGAGCAGTGAGCGCTGCACCTTCTGGTAAAGCAGCAGGGGCATCAAAGGTAACGAAAGAACTGTTGATACATATGGGGGAAATGGCAACACGTCTCTTTTACGGGATAGTGAAAGCTTGTGTCCAATACCAAAAGATACCCCTGCAGTGGACGGAAGGTGTGATCTTCTGCCTCTCCAAGACCAACCCATGGACGGGAAGCCTTGCCGACGTTCGACCGATCACACTCCTGGAACATGGGCGAAAAATTCTGTTTTCGATCCTGACAGAACGCCTCTCAACTACCATGCTGGAACACAATATTCTAAAAGGAGCCAACTTCTCGGTATTAAAGGGGACATCAACAGCAGATCCCATCCACGCTCTTAATGCCGTCATGGAGGACGCGCGACAACACAAGAAGGAGGTCTGGGTCTTACTCCAGGATATGCGTCGGTGCTACGATTCGGTCAACTGCCATGAGGGGGGGATGCTAGCCCTGGCCCTCCAACGCTTGAAGGTGCCAGAAAGCTGTCAGAACCTGCTGTTGTTTATTACCAAGAACAAAAGCAACCGAGTGATTACCAGTTATGGATTGACCGACAAGTACAAACCGATGTGCGGTCTAGACCAAGGCGGCGTGGAATGTCCACTCCTGTGGAGGATAGCATACGACCCCCTACTGTGTGCCATCGACTCATTGGGAATGGGGTACACAATGTCGACACCGCCGGCCCCGGGAAAGGCGCCACCCATGGTTTCGGACTTGGCCTTCGTGGACGATACCAGCCTCGTGGGACCAGGACACACAGAACTCACAAGGATGACCGACGTCGGCACGGAGTTCTTTGGGATGCACGGCATCGAGATCAACGGCAAGAAAACAGAATTACTAGCAATCAACCCAACACACATCGACAACATCAACTATGGAGGAAGTTCGATTCAGCCACAGGTGCAAGCAAAGCGTCGAGAGTCCTAGGGGTGTGGCTTGCAGCGGATGGATCGGCCAAAACAACAGCTGCTATGGCAATGGAGGAAACGGAGACGGTATGCGAGATCCTGCTCAGGAAATCGGTCACCGATAAACAGTGTATTTATATCATCAACGCGGTTCTTATCCCAAGGCTGCTCTACCGGATGACAGCGCAGATCCCAACATGGACAGTCATAGAACGCATCTCCAAGAAATACAGGACGGTCGTGCGACAAAAACTCGGTTTACCCAGCTCAACACCAGCCAGTATATTGCACCACACAAGGCTGTACGGACTACGGGACCTCAAGGACGCTCTCGCCGAACAACACGTCAGCACATTGCATCTGAGAAGCACCCAGAAAGGGCTCATAGGAGACCTAACCCATTGCCGACTTCAAGACCTGCAAAGGGCGGCAAGACTGCGGGAATCCCCACTTTCCAATCCGGCCATCGCCAGCAAGTACACCCAACACAACCTCATCGCCAAGAGTGTGCCAGCTAATGGTGGAACGAGACGTCAATCTATGCGATGTGAGCGCAAAGGAGGGCGAACGAGTGCTGTTGTCAAAGGTACTGACACCTGAGATATACGTGAAGCACAGCAAGTGGATGGAGAGGGACAAGGTCTTTTACCTGGAGGATATAATCAACGAGGATCGGAGTCACACCAGACCGTGGAAAGAAGTTGCGCGTACACATGGGATCAAAGGAGACAGAGTATGGTTTGCAGCGGTGTGTCAGGCCATTTCAGAGTTCCCGCAGATCGAGATGAATCGTGTGGGGGAGCGCGAGGAGGAGAACCAGGGGCACGCTTGCGAAACACAGGAAGATGCCGAGGAGGAAGAGGTCGTCTTGTGGGAGTTCGGAAGCGAAGATGAGGAGGAGCCGCCGATGGAACAACAACAACAAAATCAACAAGAAAAAGACAACAACAGAGAAAAGAACGGAAAAAGAAAAGAAGACGGCAGCGATCAAGAGGTGATAAGAGGTAGGGAAAGGGCGGTTGCGATAAGCGACGACAGCCACGGTCCATTGGAGCATCGCTGTCGAAGCCAAGAAAGAAAAAGAACAAGAACAAGAACAAGAAAAGAAAAAGAAAAAGAAAAGAAAAGGACCTACAAGAGGGTATTTTGGGTTCGGTTTCTTCCTCGTCACTTTCAGATTTGAATTCCCCTTTCTTAATTTCTTCACCCCTTACTTTTTGTATGCCCAATATATTCTTTCCCACTCACAACTCGTCAGCACAATCCGAACACACACAACCCTCCCTTTTTTGTTTCTTCACAGTCAACCCAACCCCAATTGTAGATTTAGATTCCCCCTCTTTTTCTTCTTCCTTCTCTTTTTCGTCACCCCTTTCACTGCCAGCAACACAACCAACCACACAACCAGCAACACAACCAACCACACAAAACAGAACACCAGAAACAACACGCACCATCGACTTACTACAGCAAAACGCCAGAAAAACCCAGAATCCCATGGACCCCACCCAAGGCGACAGGAGACAAAGCAGTGGACAGGGCGAACTTGAGGGCGTTCAGGGAGAGACGCAATCAAGATTATTGACCGTCACACAAAGATTCGACGAGAGAAGGAGGTCAGAGACAATTCAGACAACAGGCAGCAAAGGAGGCCGCAGAGGAGGAGAAGCGTCGAAAGAAGACCGAGAAACAGGCTGAGCTAGGACAGGCGGAGACAGGAGTTAGAGCGAGCGCTCCCGCCCAAGCGGAGACTAATGCGCGCGGTAAAGGCTCGGCTAAAGGAAGTGGAGGCGGAGGCTTACCCGCTGCTCATTGCCATCAAGGAACGGATACAACATCATACGGCAAGCAATACACCGAAACACAGCTACAACCACATTAACATGGACGAGGCCACACAGGCGGCCATGGAGGAACAGAGGAAACACACACAGCCAGGAGTACGATATATTTATTCGGACGGATCAATGGTCAACCCTTGGGAAGGCCAAGTGCTCGATGGCTTTCGCGGTGGCAGGAGAACAGCAACCGGTCATACAAGGAACAGTCAAAGGATTCGCATCATCCATCAAGCCTGAACTCATGGGGCTCATAGCAGGCATCATCGCGACACCACAAGACCAGGACGTGTGCATCCGATCCGACAATCAAAAGGTGGTCAAGATGTTCAATGACATTGTCGTCACACAGGAGGAGAGCGTCGGTGAGGGCCAAACTGAGGTGCGATTACGCGGTGGAAATGGGCAATAGTAGCGCGGATATGCTTCGAATGGAGTGGGTGAACTTTTCCTGGTCGATAAATTGCTGATGAGTGATAAGCGGTGTCTTGTCGTTCGGGTCAGCCGGAGGAATGACCTTCTTGTCCCTGTACAGGGCTTCCTTGCGCAAGTGAGTGATTTCGGTAGCGATGAAAGTAAGGTTGCAACGAAGGATGTCGAATGCTTCGATGGTGTTGATAAGAACAGGGTCCTCGATATCCAAGGGATTAGAGGCAAGGATCGCATGCACTGTTGCATTGATTGGTCAGGTGAGGTGGGCAAGTCGTGCCTGGATTGTTGCCATGTCCTGGTCGTGTTTGTAGACGTTTTTATGTACGTTAACGTCCCTGGAGCTGGTGAGAGGCGGGGCTGCATATTCGAGGTGCTGAACTCGGTGAAACTGTTTGACGTCGGCGTAGTCTTCCAGTTCGTGAGTCTTGGTGTGGTTGAAGAATTCGTCACGCTTTTTGAAACTGGGGAGCCATTCCTCCAGTCGATCATACGACTCCAAGGTCTTGACCGCAGGTTTTGTTGAAAGAAAGGGGTCTGAGTCGGTTTCTGGCGAAGGAGAAGAAGAGAGTGCCGATGCAAGAGTTTGGCGGTCTGCAGGAGAAAGATTGCCGAGCATTCGAATGAGTTGAGCGAGGTTGTCACTCGAAGGCTGCTGGTGAGCGAGGTTGTCACTCGAGGACTAGTGAATGGGGTTGCCATTCTCTGTAGAGGATTGATAAGCGGGATTGTCATTGATCATTTGCTTTTGCTCGAATGGATGTGTTTGTGAGTGCGAGAAGAAGAAAGATAGTGTGCAGGGATCGAGTAGGTTTATTTTTTATATTTTCTAGTTTAGTGTCTCGAGTGCAACCAATGAAGATTGATAACACAGACATGGCTCGTCTGCCCAAGATGGATAATTGCCCCTGAAGAATGGTTCGAGTCTATGAAGGTCGCACAAGGTCTCGTCGCCCGTCATGACAAGCGCTATTCATCTCGTCGACACCGCACCACCAACAGCCACCACCACCATCACAAGAGCAACAGCAATCGCAAGAACAACAAAGTCGTCACTTCGTCGGGGTCGGGGTTGCCGAGGCTGGCGAAGCGTCGATGGGGATATCCATCCCGTCTCGATATCGAACATCGAGCACGGAGTTCAATTCCTTCCGTTCTGACGAGATTGTTGCAGCACCTGCGAATCTGCATATCCTCCAAGAACCCATGGTTGGACCTGAAGTCACCAAGATGGAGATGGAAAAGGCTGGCAAGAAGGCTGTCGAGGAGGCTATGAAGAAGGCTGCTGGGAAGGGGGGCAACAAGCACGAGAAGAGACATCAAAAGATTTCTTCTTCGACTTCCAAGAAGCATCTCTCCCGAGGCAAGAAGACGAACAGTAAGAAGAAGGCATCATCTTAGGGCAATTGATTCGTTTTTCGTTTTTTTTATTCTTCCTTTCCTTTGTCACTGCAGTCATTGTAGACTTTTCTGTTTCTCCTCTACTTCTCTACTCTCACTCTCTCACACACACGCAAAAATAGATACCTTTCCTATCCACTTCCTTTAATTGCTCTTTCATCTCCATAAAATTACACCCTTTTCGTTTCTCACAAGTTCTTTGTCATGAATTAGGGTGATCGATTGAGCTAACTTATGAAGAGGACCGAGGTATCTATCTGTTAGCCTTTTCTCTTTTTTATCCTACTCCAAGAGAATATCTGACCGCCCTTTATCTTTTCATCTTTTTCCAAGAGAAAGAAAGAAAATAAAAAAAAAACAGGGATATTAGGAGAGAAGAAAATTTAGACAAAGAAAAATAGTAATACCTGCAACACAGAATGCGGGTTCACGAATGCACAGACACTCAGACTGACAGTTATTGCAAGGATTCATTCGAGGAAAGGTGTGTATATGTTGGATTTGTCATTATTAAAACCATGTTGGAAATATAAGTGTTGTTTATTGTTGGGTTTATTCAGACTTGACGTTGGTTACTCACTACCACGTTTAGCGCACTTCTTCCAAAATCGGGTCGTCCACGGCGCCGCGCTGTTCTAAGAGTTTCATATTCATCCTGCTTAAGCCCTGCACCTTTGAGATATTGATATTTGACACGACAAGCCGATCATGCATAGAGCTCCAGTGCAGGTAGAGAAGATGGTGGTCTCCTATCACCTGCCACAGGCGAACGGAGCCATCGCTACAGCCGGTTGCTAAGTAGCTGCCGTTTCCATTTACATTCCAAGCGATCTTTGAGGTTGCTCCATGAAAATCCTTGACCACAGTCAAACATCGACCTGATTCCACATCCCAGAGCCGCACCGTGTTGTCAAACTGCCCGAGGCAATCTGCTGGCCGCTTCGCGAAAACACCACGCTCATAACCACAGAGGTATGACCGCTTAGGATGGCACCAGGTGCACCGGTGTGTGCGTCCCAGAGCCGCACCGTCTTGTCAGAACTGCCCGAGGCAATCTGCTGGCCGCTTGGCGAAAACACCACGCTCTAACGGAGGTATGGCCGCTTAGGATGGCGCCAGGTGCACCGGTGTGCGTCCCAGAGCCGCACCGTCTTGTCGAACTGCCCGAGGCAATCTGCTGGCCGCTTGGCGAAAACACCACGCTCTAACCAGAGGTATGGCCGCTTAGGATGGCACCAGGTGCACCGGTTTGTGCGTCCCAGAGCCGCACCGTTGTCGTAACTGCCCGAGGCAATCTGCTGGCCGCTTGGCGAAAACACCACGCTCATCGTCCTGGTATGGCCGCTTAGGATGGCACCAGGTGCACCGGTTTGTGCGTCCCAGAGCCGCACCGTCTTGTCGAACTGCCCGAGGCAATCTGCTGGCCGCTTGGCGAAAACACCACGCTCGTAACCCAATTGGTATGGCCGCTTAGGATGGCACCAGGTGCACCGGTTTGTGCGTCCCAGAGCCGCACCGTCATGTCGAACTGCCCGAGGCAATCTGCTGGCTTGGCGAAAACACCACGCTCGTAACACATGCGTATGGCCGCTTAGGATGGCACCAGGTGCACCGGTTTGTGCGTCCCAGAGCCGCACCGTCTTGTCGACTGCCCGAGGCAATCTGCTGGCCGCTTGGCGAAAACACCACGCTCGTAACCAATGGTATGGCCGCTTAGGATGGCACCAGGTGCACCGGTTTGTGCGTCCCAGAGCCGCACCGTCTTGTCCAACTGCCCGAGGCAATCTGCTGGCCGCTTGGCGAAAACACCACGCTCGTAACATCAGGTATGGCCGCTTAGGATGGCACCAGGTGCACCGGTTTGTGCGTCCCAGAGCCGCACCGTCTTGTCCCGACTGCCCGAGGCAATCTGCTGGCCGCTTGGCGAAAACACCACGCTCACAACAAGAGGTATGGCCGCTTAGGATGGCACCAGGTGCACCGGTTTGTGCGTCCCAGAGCCGCACCGTTGTCGTAACTGCCCGAGGCAATCTGCTGGCCGCTTGGCGAAAACACCACGCTCGCAACATAAAAGGTATGGCCGCTTAGGATGGCACCAGGTGCACCGGTTTGTGCGTCCCAGAGCCGCACCGTCTTGTCGAACTGCCCGAGGCAATCTGCGGCCGCTTGGCGAAAACACCACGCTCCTAACCGAAGAGGTATGGCCGCTTAGGATGGCACCAGGTGCACCGGTTTGTGCGTCCCAGAGCCGCACCGTCTTGTCGTCACTGCCCGAGGCAATCTGCTGGCCGCTTGGCGAAAACACCACGCTCACAACAGAGGTATGGCCGCTTAGGATGGCACCAGGTGCACCGGTTTGTGCGTCCCAGAGCCGCACCGTGTTGTCAACTGCCCGAGGCAATCTGCTGGCCGCTTGGCGAAAACACCACGCTCTAACCGAGGAGGTATGGCCGCTTAATGTGTGTCTTTTCCCAAGTTGCGGTCTCGTACAAGCTGATTGTGCCATCCTCAAGGCCTACAGCAAGTGTCTTCCCATCTGGAGAGTACGCACATGAGAACACACTGCTAACCTCTTCGAGAAACGGCCATTCGCCAAACTCGACGTCCACCATCTGCGCGTTGCTCAAATCAGCCTGACGCAGCCAAATATTGCGAAGGTTGGTGTTTCTCAAATCCGCTCCTTGCAGTTGCGCCGAATCAAACTGTCCACCGCTCAGATCTGCGCCTGGAATCCGAATACCCTTTAGATCGGCCCCATTGAATAGTACACCGGCCCGAACCAAGATAGTAATGGCGTTGGCCGCAGCTGAGCGAACCGTTCGTCGGATTTGGACTGATCGATGAACCTGTGGAGTTGATTCTTGAACTGGACACTCTGCAGGACCCGTTCCGACAGGAAGTTGATGATCGAGTGTTCGTGTACGAAACTCTTTCGAAACAGCGGGGAACTTGGTGGGGTGTCCTTGGACGGGCCATCTCGATTGTCTCCATATTGAACATCCAGTTGCTCCACCAAGTCTTGATCATCCGCTCCTAGCTGTCTCGGCTCAAATGCTGCTCGTGCCAGTGCATACTCTAGGACAGATCGATGAATGAATCGGTACTGGTTGCCAGTGCGACTGAGAGGGCACGTCTCGCGCAACAGATTCTTGCCATCACCATGGCCAAAGAATGCCGCCTTCCAACTCGATTTGTCTCGAATGGGCGAGTACTCCACAACAGGCTTGCCGTCCTGTTCGTCAAAAATGGCGACTGCCAGACTCTTCACAAATCCAATGGCGTTTCGTGTAAACCCATCCTCCGACAAGATCTCCAACGCGACTTGGTCGTCTCCAGTCAACGATCGCTCGATCAGTCGTATCTGACCTCGCTCCACCCACTGCTCCACGAATTGGTCATACAGTGTCACCCTTGAGATCTGGTTGGATGTGAGGTCCTTGGATAGATCGACCAGACGAGGTAGAACCTCAAGTGCCAACGATAACAAGAACGGGTTCCTCACGAGGTCTTGAAGGTTGGGAATACTCTTGATCGCGCTTTGATAGCCTCTGCAGTCCAGACAGTTTCTCCTGGTATCTGATACTTTGTGACATAGCTTTTGATATAATGGTTGATCTTGGCCATGGAGAACGGTGCGACCACAGCCTCCTGGAGTTGCGTGGCCCCTTTCCTGTCGTTGCGGTCACCGGGTTGGAAGAAGATCCGATAGTCCGATCCAAGGTACTCGCTCCTGCAGCTGATCACCATTTTGACGTTCCATTCTCCAGGCTGGTTCAGTCGATTTGTTATAGAGGTTGACCTTCTTCTGGCATTCGTCGTAGCCATCGCAGATCAAGACGATTTGGCGGTAGGACTTGAGTTCCCGGATCTGGTCCTCTGTGAATCTTTTTCGCAGATGCTTGGCAATGAGATCCTCCTCTGGCATGTTGATGGCGGGTAGGGTCACAAAGAGGGGGATCCACTTTTTGTCGAGGTTGTAGGCCATCCACAAGTTTCTCTCGAGCTCCAGGTTGAATGTCGACTTTCCGGCACCAGAATCTCCCAGTAGCAACAAAACCTTGCTATCGGCTGCTAGCAAGAACTCGTTGACTCTGGTTGTCAGATCAAAGAGATCGGCGTCGGGTGACTCACGGGTCGGCTTGGCTTCAGGAGGGATGTAGACCGTATGGCGTTGCTCCTGCTCCTGAATTCGATGGCGCTGATACTTTCGCAGGGCCGGTTCAATCGAGGGTTTGCTTTGAACCTGGTCGATCAGGGATGATGAGTCGAGATGGGACGCGGAGACGTTCCAGGTGTGCGCGCTCTCGTTTGGATACAGGATTGGTAAAGGTTGCGTTTGTTTTCATCGCCTTCTGTAGACAAGTCCCTTAGGAGGATCCTGACAACACTGTGCATCGATTCTACAAGAGTACAAAAGCAGCGACCTGTGAGAACCAATTTCAACGAGCCTAAAGTACATAGATCCAACCATCTTATATCCTTTCTCACCTTGACTAGTGCTGTGGGACAATTGCAAGAGAATGTCCAAGATGCACTGCTTGATACGAGGTTCCTGACCCCATTCCTCATCGTTCCAGTACATTTCTCCTAGAAACGCAATTGCATCCTTCCGAGAGACATCATCCCAAACCGGATCAGCCGCCAAATATCCGAGTCGTTGGCAGACACCCCATTGAAAGGCCAGATCACGGCGGCAGGGTGCCTCGCAGACCAAGGTCTTGAACTTGGTCAGCTCGCCGTTCTGGATCAAAGTGTCGGCACCGCGCAAGGCTGCGTACCAGGTACGCTTGTGGCTGAAACTTAGTCCATTCTTGAGCGACTCCAGCAACCCTTGACCGCTTTCCATCAGGTCCGTCACACCGTTGTACGCGTCCTGCACGAGTCCAAAGATCTGACCTGCTCCTTGGAACCCTTCTTGGATGGTGCTCAATCCGCTGATGAACTCTGCGACATTCAACCCCTTGATCGCACTCGCTAATCCTCCGACACCCTTGATGACTGCACCTGATCGTCGCAAGGCTGCTGCCACGGCTCTTCATCGTCGGGAACACACAGCAGTGCCTGAAATGCGTATGCGGCTTGGTATACGATATACGGATCCTTGTCGCTCTTCAGACGGTCCAGTAAGAGAGGAGCGGCTCATGCAACTTGACGCGGTCCAGTCCTTGTATGTTGCAATCGGCCATGGCATCGAGGACACGCGACACCGTCATAGTCAAGCTGTAGATGTGCTGAGGTGATTGGTGGAATGTCTCTTGGAGACGGGTGCTCAACAGGTTGAGGATCTTGACCAAGTCATCGGCCTCGATGTATTCAGGAGTGGCCTGAATCATGGACGCCAATCCCTGAAGAGCCTGGACATCCAGGAGGAGGGAATCATTGATCATGTTGACAAATAGGGAGAGCAAGGCTCGAAAATCGGTCTCTCGAGCACGGGAGCCAGACACACGACCTCATTGATGGCCTTGATGTCCTTCAGCTTGTCCTGAACAAGCGCGCGGATCATATCTGTGGCCAGGGTCCTGAGTCTGTCCTTTTCATCCTGATTCTTCTCGGTGGCTGTCAGCCAGGCGCGAGTTGAAGCGTCGAGGCTGTCCAGAGGTAAAGCTGTTTCTTGCAGGAGAGCAAGACAGAAAGCGAGTTGGCGAGTGCTGGTCAGGCGCTCATCAGGTCCTGGCAGCGTGAACTGGACAACGGGCGGAGGACAGTCCTTTGTGAAGATGGTTGGCAAAACAGTTCCTCTGTTGCGGATGGCGGCGGTGCTTGAAGAGATTGTCGAAGCAGAGACAACAGAAGCAGATGATATAGACAGAGGCAAGACCTGGTCAAAGGTGGAGCTGGCGTACTCTTATCAATAGTCCTGCTGAGAATGGCAAAAGGGTCCGCAAATGGTCAGATACATGTTCTCTTCATCGTCAACTGTCTCTACAATCGATTCCAGTGACTTTGATTATACCTCAGTTCGTCAGCCTTGCTGTAGCTGAGCTGGGCTTGTCGGGAAGACCCAATTTCTCGAGGAGCTCCATGTGACGAAAGGCGGCGATGATCTGGTCATGATCCTTGATGCTCTTGGAGATGTCCATCCTCTCCAGAGCTTCTTTCGCATTGTCGCATAGTTTCTGGGCTGTCGTCGGTCCTTTGTTTCCTTGCATTCTCGAGGTGGGTGTTCGCACGGGCAAGGGCTTCCTCCGAGGAGAGGGTTCTTTTATACCAAGGCGCCATGTGGTTTCTCTGTGGAGGTTGTCGGAACAGAAAGACGTTAGTGAACGGATTTTGACATATTGATGAAGGACCCCTGGATGCGATGGATGTGGATTCTTACTGATAGATCTGGTCTGATTGATAATCAAGCGTGGATGACCAAAAGGAATAAGGGTGGCGAGGAAGGGAACGAAGAGAAAGAGGGAGGAGGAGGTGGAGATAGATGGAGCGATAAGAACGAGGAAAATACAGAGAAGGAAGCGGGAAGAGGGCTGAAGGCAGAGGACGTGAATGTATCGATGGAGAGAAAGGAAATGGGGTGGTGAGAGAGGAGAGAACAAAAGACGAACAAAAAAAAGAGTGTGGGAACGAACAGAAAGTCTTCCTCCTCGATCAATATTGTGCGAGCCGAGCGTTTGAACTGGCTGGTTACCATGCATATGAATACTCAGGGGTATAACAGTCACATACCAGCAACTTCCAGAGGGGTATTCAATAAGTGTGGCAGTGCAGTTTAAAATTGGCGTCCGATCCCAAAGGAAATTAAGGGGTAGGGTTTTTTTTGTGTCGGCTCGCAGTTGTTACACACCTCTGTGTCTACTTTCGCATCTATTTTCACTTCCTTACAACTTATCCCATCGTCATGTCGTTTATACTCATGATTAATGGCAAGAACCTCCTCCCATCGATCGAATATCACCGAGGTTAAGGTGCGAGTACGAGGGAGAAGAGAGTGAAAAGGGTGTTGGAAGGAGGATGTGGGCAAGACGAGTAAGAGCAAGAAAGATATATCATTTCTCCATGCCCTGAGTTTTCAAGGAAGTGGCAGTGTAAGTTCAACATTGAAAAACAATGTTGGACTTGCACATAAATGGATTGGATGCCGTTGCATCGCAGACATTTACAGCCTTGTTTTTCTTGCCAAGTTATACCAACGGATTGATTGACTGTCTTTCATTCGTCAATGTTTACACGCTGCGTACCTTTACTTACTAAATACCCCCAGGACAGAACAGCCGACTTATTTTTATTTATGATCTGTCGCTTTCTTATAGGTGCCCTCGAATTTTTCTTCAGTTCCCTTGAAATTCCTTTGTGCAACCATGATTGACATCAACTCTCACATCTACTTCACCCCTTTAGAAAAAAAAAAGAAGAGAGGAGATGTTGTTCTTTCCAACAAATCCATAGAACAATGGGCTAAATCTCAACAGATCGTAGCAACAAGGCTGCTCTATTGCTTACAATACCCCCGTTGAAATAAAGTCGTCTGCAATGGATTATTCTCTTCCAATATTTGAACCTAACATTAGGAGGAACCCCACAAAGTCTTTCCACTCTGCAAGATCGACCCCTTGTAGCATGATTCAGCATCCGATGGTCTATTCATATTCAACTAGAAATCGGAAAAGGTGGTAATCGTCGCGTTCTAGCACGGGTTCTGACTAAGAGGCGTTCAGCCATAATCCAACGGATGATAGCTTCGGGCCATTGCCTGCTCAGGCAGGCCCAAATACCAATTATCCGAATGAACGGTTTCTTGAGGACAAAGTTCAATTTCTATTGCAACAACATTCATCAGTAGGATAAAACTAACCTGTCTCACGACGGTCTAAACCCCAGGCCTTGTTCCCTTTTAGTGGGTGAACAATCCGACGCTTACTGAATTCTGCTTCAGTATGATAAGAAGAGCCGATATAGAAGGATCAAAAAGTAACGTCGCTATGAGCCAGGTGCTGTAATAAATTCGAATCATCCTGCTTTTCTTTATTCGTTCCTTACTTGATCATTCTGTCGCCCCTTCTTCTATCGCGCGTTCGCCCCCTTGACCGACCCACTCTTTTTCCGGAATAAAGAATGAAGAGAGGATCGTTCACCCTTCCTTGATTCTCTCTAAATCTCATCATATTTGTGTTCACCCCTTTTCTTAAATGTTCGTCCTTTCGCTGAAATAAAAAAAAGGGACGAAAGAATGTAGTCGACACGAAAGCGTCCGTTCCTTGCATCGCCATTGCTTCCCTATTGCATTCCACGCCATTATTCTCAGGTCTTCTTTCTTTCTCATTCTCATTCTTGTTCATTTTATTTCTCTATTTTATTCACACTCCCGCCATAAGAATATAATCTTTTCATTAGACTTATTTCCTTCACATAAACCGATCCACATTTCCTTTCTATCCCACATACACCCCACACGCCTACACTCATCTAGGACAACAATACCCTTTTACCTGAACAACGACAACACACGCCCCATCGACAACCATGCGTCTGATCACAATCGGTCTAGGCGCTTGTGCCCTCTTCGCCCTCTCAACCGTCCAAGCGCAAGAGGCTGCCGCTGCTCTTCCCACCCCTCCTACCGCTGCAGCAGTGGAGGACGAACTCGTCATCTCGGCAGAGGCTCTGAAGAAAAAGGTCATCTACCCCTCTCTCTCAGAACTCGAGTCACGCATTCATATCTTTAACGCCTTTGTTGCCGAAAAGAACGACAAGGCTGCTGAGAAGGCCAAGAATGGCGAAGAAAAGAAGGACAAGAGCGAAGCCAAGGAAAAGAAGATGAAGGCGGCTGAAGGAGAGGCGAAGAAGGTGACAAAGGACAAGGAGGTGGCGAATGAGAAGAAAGCGGCAGTCAAGAAGCAAGAGCAGCAGGAGGAGGCGAAGAAGAAGAAGGCACAGAAGGTCTTCAAGGCCCCGTCGGCTAAGAAGGTCAAAGGTGGACAGAACAAGACGAAGCAAGAAGCTGGATACCACCATCACAAGGCTGCTCAGGAACACCGCAAACAACACAAGCAGCAACATAACCACCATCATGCTGAAAAGCTGGATCACACTGACCACCACCACCACAATCTTCACGCCGCCGCTGCCGTAGCCAAGAAGAAGCATCCTCACGCTAAGCAGCACAACCACCACATGAAGGCCCAGAACAACAACAAGCACAAGCCCACAAAAACAGAGTGCCACCACCATCACCACGACTGCGTTGTGTACGAGACCATCACATTTGTCTCTGAATGCAATCCCACTCCTGTCATGAAACCTTATGGGAATTACCCCACTCTGGACGGATTGATTCCTCCCATCGAGTCAGACTACCCTGGCGAGGACGATGATCTTTTGGATGCCTTTCCCACGCACTCTGGACTTGGTAATGTCGCGAGCCCAAATGAGTCTGCTCCTGGGTCTGCCATCAATGAGGATGAGAATAGAGACAACGACAGCTTGGCGCCCAAGCCTGAGTTGCCTAGCATGGACTACGGTTCCGTTCCTGACGCTCCAACTGCACCAGCAGCACCCATCGCCGAGCCTGTCCTCTCATTCCCTCCTACTACTCAGCCGCCAAGCAGTCAGTCAAATGACGAGGACACTCAACCCACCTCCAGCACCGAAACTAAACCCAGCATCGACGAGGACGAGGATGATGATGACGAGGACGACAACACCAACGACGAGCCCAACACCAACGCCGTTAGCAGTCCTGAAGACGACACTGACGTCCCCGTTATCTCCACACCTACCGAGAACCCTGCTGTGAGCAAAAACAACCAACAGCCTAGCAGCCCCAGCGGCCCCGAGACCGACGTTGCCTCTCCTGAGGACGACACCGACGACAGTGACATTGACCAAGATTCCGAAGTCTCTGATGTACTTGCCGATACTAACGACAATGACGAGGACGAGGACGACAGCTCCGATCAGAATGACATCCCTGAGTCAGAATCCCAGCAACAACCGGCCCAGCCAGCAATTGCTGCAGGTGCTGCTGCACCCTTCGCTGTCCCTCCCGTATTGACCCCACAGTCCCCAATCGCACCTCCAACATCCGCACCCGCTGCCGAGGCACCCACACCAGACAACACCCAACCCGAGACAGATGAAGTTGACGATGACGAGGAGACCGATATCGAAGATGACGACGATGATACCGTTGGAGGGTTGCCTGAGCAGGACCTTCAGTTGAGACGCGGATAGAGATGGAGCGAGAATGGGACCCAGCAAAAAGTGGAAATAGGACGGTGAGAAGAAGGAAGTATTAGAAGTAATCGATAGCAGCAGTATTGACAGCAGTTGAACAAGGCAAAAAGAGACATAAAGAAGACTTACCACATAGCATTTGTCTATGGTGAATGTCGAGTCGCGTTGTGTAGAGACATGAAATGACATGGTTCCACAACACAAAAAAAAGACACGATTCTGTGAAATCTAAAGGTGCTGGAGTGGCTTAGAATTTCTCTCTCTCGCAGAGTTCAAAAAAATCCGAAGGTGAGGTTTGCACTTTCGCACCACCTCCGGAAAGAAAGAGAGGAAGAAGGACAGGGGACGGACTTTTTCTTTGCACAGGTGAGAAAAGAGAGAGGGGACGCTGATCACTTCTTTTGCCTTGTACTTTCCTTCCTCTCCACTCTACCCTACATACCCTTCTTCACTTCGCCATGCTCTCATCGACCAGAGCCACGAAGGGTAATTACCACACTGGCACAATAAATACCTGTCGGAAACACGGATGCTGCAGGACTCGCTCTCGGATCCGGAGATTCGCACACTTGCAGATCAGCACCAAGGACGACACGAGATGAGACGTTTGACAAGCATGGCGTTGTTTATCAAGTTGGATGACACAAACCAAGGTTCCTGCTTGCAATGCAAATGCAGACGGGATCACACACCAACTTACCGGCATCCACTCCAGCAGCACACTGCCCTTGCAAACACATTTGCATGCGAACTACCGACCTTCAAATTATTTGAAGCACGCCTATACCCCCATCAAACACGCGCACACAAACACATACTACTTTCATTAGATACTGATACTGGAAACATTCCTCTCATTGTAATTTATCAGCCCTTCTGGTCACAGCCCGGACCCGTACAACAGCATCCATCACCCGCACAGCTATCCGCGCTCTCGCAACAGCAGCACCCGCCAATCCCATCGTTCCCCCAGCCCGGACAACATTCGGAAACCTCAGCGACGAAGACCGTATTTTCACCAACATTTATGGCTTCCACGACTACAAGCTCAAGGGCGCGCTCAAGAGAGGCGACTGGTACAAGACCAAAGAGATCTTGTTGAAGGGCCATGATTGGATTCTGGATGAGATGAAGGCGTCTGGTCTGCGTGGTCGTGGTGGTGCGGGATTCCCCTCGGGTTTGAAGTGGAGTTTTATGAACAAGCCTCATGATGGCCGGTAAGTTTGAGTCTTTTAGTCTGTTATTGGGAGGTTTTTTGCGGCGGAGCGTAAGTCGTGGACCGAACTCTTGTAGGATGTAGCCTCCGATCACATTTGGAGTACGGATACATTGGAACATGGATACAAAAACGACAACATCCACAAATACAACAACTTCAACAACAGCAACAGCAACAACAGCAACAACAACAACAACAACAACAACAACAACAACAATACCAGGAATAAGGAATCTGGCTACACAAGCTGGGCAGCTGATAAGGGCTACAGTATGGGCTCTTAAGGCATATTTTATCCTGTTAGTAATACTAACCTTCCCCGTCGTCCCTTGTGACTAATAGCCCTCGCTATTTGGTTGTCAATGCTGATGAGGGTGAGCCTGGTACCTGCAAGGATCGCGAGATTATGCGCGGAGATCCCCACAAGTTGGTCGAGGGATGCCTGGTCGCCGGTCGTGCTATGAACGCCAACGCCGCCTACATTTACATTCGTGGAGAGTTCTATAACGAGGCTTCCAACCTCCAGGTCGCCATTGACGAAGCATACAAGGCTGGATTGATCGGCAAGAACGCTTGCGGTTCCGGCTACGATTTCGATGTCTACATCCATCGCGGTGCCGGTGCCTATATCTGTGGTGAGGAGACTGCCTTGATCGAGTCCATTGAGGGCAAGGCCGGAAAGCCTCGTCTGAAGCCCCCATTCCCTGCTGATGTTGGTCTCTTTGGATGCCCCACCACCGTCGCCAACGTTGAGACTGTTGCTGTCGCGCCCACTATTCTGAGACGCGGTGGCAAGTGGTTTGCTGGATTCGGTCGTCCCCGTAATGCTGGAACAAAGTTGTTCTGTATCTCTGGACATGTCAACAACCCCTGCACAGTCGAGGAGGAGATGTCGATTCCTTTGAAGGAACTGATCGAGAAGCACTGTGGAGGTGTCAAGGGAGGTTGGGACAACCTTTTGGGAATCATCCCTGGAGGATCTTCAGTCCCTGTCTTGCCCCGCCAGATTTGTGATGATGTCTTGATGGACTTTGATGCCCTTCGTGACGTTTCAGTCTGGTTTGGGAACAGCAGCCGTGATTGTCATGGATAAGTCGACCGATATTGTTGCGGCCATTTCTCGTCTTGCGGCCTTTTACAGACACGAGTCCTGTGGACAGTGCACACCCTGTCGTGAGGGTACAACCTGGTTGGCTAATATGATGACTCGTTTTGAGAACGGCCAAGCTCGTCCTCGTGAGATTGATATGATTGAGGAGCTCTCTCGTGAAATTGAGGGCCATACCATTTGTGCCCTCGGAGATGCCGCCGCATGGCCCGTGCAGGTATGATATATGTTTTCTACGTTGCCATGTAACGGCAGTTCTAGAATGTCTTGTTATTTTGTCAATCGGATGTTAATTCTATGCTTATTATTTGGCTGCCACGTAGGGTTTGATCCGCCACTTCCGCCCCGAGTTGGAGGCACGCATGGCTCAGTTCAGGAAGGAGGCTCAGGTCCAGGTTTAAGGACACAACACAGGACTCTTTCAACTCTCTCATGCCGCACGTTACGTCGCCATCAACAAATATTTTCGACATACACGCACCCCATTCACTCACCTACTCACCCCAACGCACTCACTTTTGCCCTATTTTCGTTTTGAGTTTCGATACCGGTACAAATGAAGGAGTTTACAGCTTCTCGGCACCTTCTCTTGGAATTACAAAACACCAAAAAAATTAACATTAAAGAAGAAAACATGAATAATGCTATTACAAAGGGCGTCTATGTTACTCTAAAGGTAGGTCATCAGCTTCGTCGATGGCTTCCCATTGCTGTTCCAGTAACGCCGTGTCGTCTTCCTGCAGCTCTTCGGCGAGGTTCAGTTTCTCTCCCTTGATCGTCGTCGTAGTGTTCAAGAAGGTAGTCTTGAGCAGGAGACCTGGGGTGTTTGGAGATTCCTCCTTCAGATTCGGTAGTGGTATCGAAGGAGGTGTTTTTCGCCGAACTCATCTCCTCTTCCTGCTGTTTTTGTTGTACGCTCTTGGAGACCATGCCCTGTTCATCTGCAGTAGCTGCAATAGTGGTAGTAGCGCCAGAAGCAGGCGGCAAAAGACCAAGCTTCTGTTCCATGTCAACCCAATTGAACTGTCCACATGTCTGACCCATTTTCGACCCGGCGGCATAGCACATATAAAAGTAGCGACCATAGTTGGCCTTGTTCTTGAAGACACAGCGCAAAACCATGGCCACACCACATTTGCAGACGGGGGTATCCTGTGGCGAGAAACCTTCACGGCGGAGACGGAATGTTATGTTTATACGCGCTGTTCCGCTGTAGGGGAGGGGAAAAAAAAGCAGATGAGTGAGGGTTTGGGTAAAAGAGGGAGCGTTGAGTGGGTTGGAGGGTATGAGAGGAGGAGTTGGTGGTGGTGGTGGTGTGGTTTTGTTACCTGATGGGATGGGGGGTTACAGTTGGTTGTGGCGGGATTTCGTGTTTCCATTCTTCTTGCTACACGCCCCCAAAAAACGAAAAAAGTAAGGTACATTAATAACCATTTTAATAACACCAAAGGACCACCCTATCACAACTGGAAACAGAAACACGATAACTCACCATGGGAGGCCACATTATACAAAGACTATTGTGCGGCAGGGCAATACTAATCAGCTGCCCTGCAGTATCGGGATGTTTGGCATCGGGGATGACTTTTCGTATCCGGAAGAAGCGAGTTACGCCCAGGGTGAGGGAGCCGATGGTGGGACGGGGGCCAAGGTAGGTCAGTTTGTCGGCATGGAAGCCGACGGATTCTTTGGAGTGGGCGTAGTGGTTCACTGCGGCGACGTTGCAGTTCCAATCTCCTTGGACTTCGTATGGGTGACTGCGTGAAGTGGTAAGGTAGAGGTAGGGTAGGTTGGTTGTAGGTGTGAGATGAGAGGGGACTAAAACGAGAGTCATGACTTGACCCTCAATTACTTCACAGCATTTGATACACAGAAGGTCTTACATATCCCTCTCCTTGCGTAGCTCATTGACGATCCGCCTCACAACGAACTTGGCCTCCTCCATCTCCGGCAAAAACCGTCTCGGTGGATCCTGTTTCTTGCCATTATACGTCCACCCAGCAACCTCCTCCATATCATCATCTCGTTCCGCAAAGTAAGAAGTCTTATGTGGAGACTCGACCATACGCTCAAAGAGCCACCATCGGTTTCTGTTCCAGGTCTCAGAGTCGATGAGCATGGCTTTGAGGAGCCGGTTGGCGAGGTCCTTGTCGAGGACATTGAAAATGAGGGTGCAGGGGCAGTGTTTTGCGACGTCTTCGGGGTTGTAGAGGATTAAGGGTTTGGGTGGTTTGAGTTTTATGGTGGGTACTGAAGAAGAGGGGGTTGTGGAGTCGATGGAAGTGGAGATGGGGTCGGTGGAGAGGGGTGGTTCTTTCCAGCGGAGTCGATCGTTGAGCGATGGAAGTGAGGACAACGTGGTCTCGCTGGATGATGAAGGCGCATCTTCAGAGTTGTTATTGTTGGTGCCACTGCTACTGCTATGTTGATGACTTAAAGAGGGGCTAATTCCTGGTTTGAAGACGGATAACGAAGACGGAGTTGGCATGAATGCCGATAAGCGGGGCTGGATCAGCTTCTGCTTCTTCCTTGCTGGTGTCGATAGCGAGGATGAAAAAGGAGTTGATTTAGTGGTGGACAAGGTGTTCGTGTTACTGTCGGCGTCTTGGACACTGCTGGAGTTATGACTGAGGATCCAGGGAATAGCTTGATCGAGGTCGCCGTTGGAGGTTTTGAGGGCCTCGCGGAGGACGACACCGGGGGTTGATTCGAAGATGGAGAAGAGTGTTGCCATTTTGAAGTCCCATTCGTTGTCGTTGTTGTTGTGGGTGTGGTTGATGTTAGAGATGTCGCCATTGGTAACGCTGTTGGTGTGGATATTGATGTCGTTGCTATCTGTGGCACTGTTTTCATGTGAGGAGGGATGGTCAATTGAGGTGGACGAGGGAGAACTAGAGTGAGTAGGAGGAGAAGGAGTGTTGTCATTACTGTGAGCCTGTTGGGGTTCGTTTACATTCGAATGCATTGAGTGGTCAGCCATGGGTGTATGTATGAGGGTGAGTGAATGTCGAAGAGTAAGGCAGGGGAGGTAAAGGGAGCGTGCGAGTGTGAAGAATGGTTGGGAATGAATGAATGTCGAGGAAGAGTAGGAGGACTGTAGGCCTTTTTTCAAGTTTCGTTTTGAAGTCGCACGCCACCAAAATATAAGAAACAACGACAATCCGTCAGGTGATTCAGCATATGTAGCATATACGATGACAATCCACCATAGAGCATTGAGCAGAAGGCGCTCAAGATGTGCATTTGCTCTCTTCTGTCTCATTTATTTCATAACATCGCTCCTTCTCTTCTTTCTTATGTATTCCCCTACTTCCACATCATCACTCGCACAAGAAACGACAACAACAATACAAAACAGGGAACAAGTTCAACAACACCAACCAAGCAATTGCATTAAATGACATCCACAGACAACGACATTGACTCCGGTGCCTGCTTCCAGGCTTTCCGCTCTCGCTCAGGACATGGTCTCGTACGCATCCCCGCTGTTCGCCACCCCATCCACGGACACCTTTACATCATCTGGTCCGACATCCGGCACTGTTTCCGGGAGTAGCGCGCATCCAGTTCGACAACATATATGTCCCCATGCTCAGGGACGACAAAACTCTCCTCCGGTAACGTCCTTTTCGTTCGTTTTCCCTCAGTCCTTCATATTTGATTTATTCGCGTTATTTTTTCTATCGTATATTGATTTATTGTTATCCGTCGCCTGCTCTGACTAACTCTGAGCGCGTTTTGCTCATATTCTGGAATGTATTTATAGTGTGAAGCCTCATGGAATTCGTTATCACGCCGGCATTGTTCTGGATGTCATATACGACGATATGATGTCCTCCTCTTCAGTCAAACAATACAGGAAGCAGATTTCGTCCCAGTCCGTAGCGGAGCACATTCAGCAGGGAGGATCTTCTCTTGGCGTAACTACATCCACTGCTGCTCCTGCTGCCTCCATCAAACTGGCAAGCGCGACTACTCTTGTCCCTGCTACTTTTCAACCCGAGCATCAGCGCCAATGGATTCCGGGGAGCGAGTTTCCACGACGTGTCAGATCTCTCAGGAACAGGAGCGACCCCATCAGTATACTTATCAGTCAACAACCACTAATGAAGCTAGCCACGCTACCTCGTCTCGGCAGCGGCCTTTCACGACTCCTCAACCAACCCTGGATTTCGATCTCCCATCGCAGCAGCGCAAGCAGGAACAACAGAAAGCAGAACCTGTACCTCCAACGACCGCCCTTGCCACCTATCGCGAGATTCGCAACATTCGTCAGGCTCGAGGCATTGACACATACCCCGCCATGCCAGGCCTCATCTCCCACTCCATTCCATCCTCTCGTTCTTCCTCCGTCTGCTCTGCTACCAATGACCTCGACATCCGAAGGAGCACGCGCGACATCTCTTGTACTTCTTCGACGCCTCTAGGTTTGACGGCTGCCTTCACAATGTCCGTACCCTTGCCGTCTCAAATCACAGCAGTAGCAGCAGCAGCTTCCTCGAAGCGATCTAGAGAGGACCCCAACTCCGAGTATGATCAGGAAGGATCGGAATGTGAAGACGGATACGACGATACGGGTTATGGCGAGGATGACAAGGAGGGGTTCGTTAATTTTATGAATGGCGAGGACTCGGGAGATGACGATGGTGTCGGTGAGAAAGACGAGGAAGAAGATGGAAGGATGTCAAAGGAGGAAAACGCAGGAGACGGCGATTCAGGCAAAGACGTTGGCGACTACATGGGAGATGTTTCGGGAGAAGATCTAGAGAATGGCGATAGCGATAAGGATGGCCGCGACGACGAGTACGAGACTCCTCCCAGCGAGAACGAGTACGAGTATTCTTTAGATTCAAACGGAAATGCAACCGATCAGCCCATGTCCGTGGATATTGCAGCTGAAGAACCCAGTTTCGCCTCCCCAATTGATCTCGCAGCTGCAAATGTCATGGCCTTCAAAAGTAATAAAGGGAATGCAGCGAGCAAAGTCATGAACATGGCCTTGACTAGCTCGCCCGCCGCCGTCGCCGTTGCCAACCGAATCCAGTCAGGACCAGGCTTATCATCCGTGTCCGTCATCGACATGACTCAGACACATCCGGATGTTGACACCGATCTTACTACATGGGACAGGCGCGCTGCCATTGCCGAGACCATGCGTGTCTATTCGACTAAGACCCAACCGTTTGTCCGCCCACCTCTCCAGGGTCCATTCACCATCGAGGATCTGGTTGAACACCGCGTCAAAAACGTATTAATGAAGCGACAGCGCTGGATCGAAGCCGCCTGCCCGAGATTCTTTTGCATCCTTCCAACGTCTGACGATGTCGCTTCCAGGGCTGCCGTGACCCCGACCAACTGGGACCCCTCCACCGACATTGAAGCCACCCCACTGACCATGACTCTTGCCAATCCACCAACGTCTGCCCCTGACCCCAGCGCGGCCGACTTCCACTTCTTTTTCATTTGTGACTGTTGCGACGTTCCCGGTTACGAGGAGGAGTGGTTTCCGCATGGCAGTCTCAGGGAGGGTGTCCACAACTACGATCTTTCCCTCGGCGTGGTCGACGACATGGTCCCCAAGTACGGGGAATACATCATGGGTGTTCTCGAGATGCTCAAGTACGGAGCCTACATTGACAACCACCTCAAGTTCCCTGCCCAGACGGATGCCGATGTCCAAAGGCGTCTGTCCGTCGCCATCGAGTTCTTGGAGTCGAGAAACATTCTATCCTGCGCCAACTACTACTCCCAGAATTTGGCAGCGCTAGAGAAGGACCCCTCTGGTGCTGCTCTTCTGGCTGGGATGACCCCGATCGAGCCTCTCTCAAAGACGATGACCAAGGTCTTGGCCCGCCGACTGGAGATGACCCATGTGCCGTTGTTCGAGGGGATGAGTCCCTACCGGACCAGAGAAGGCGATGTGCGTTGGGTGTGCCTACCTCATTGGTACGGCATGACCCCTCAGGAGGAGTGGGGGGTCTTGAACAAGTTCCAAGGCAACAGTCCGTTCATCAAGAGCGAGTACCACACCAACCTCGCGACCTTCCGCGCTGTCGCCATGAATCGAGCCAAGGCACTAGAGTTTTACACGCTGGCCGGACGGATGACTACTACTTGCGTCTTCCGCTTGTTCAATGACTTTGACATGAACTCGCAGGACGAAGCGCATCTCTGCGAAGCAGTGGAAAAGTTCGCCGCCGCATGTGTTCACATTACGGTCCGTCCCAAAACTGGTGTTCACGACGGGGCCATGCACGGTTTTGCCAAGGGTTACTGGACCATTACCCTGGCAGCACTCGGCAATGAGAAACTGGAAGGATTCCGACTGGTCCAAGGGACAACCGATGAGCCGCCAAACTTCCGAGCCCATTATGAGCGATCAGACCTGGAGCGCTCCACTTCCAACTTTGTGCCTCTGTTGACCCGGATGAAGCGAAGCGGCCGCAACAAGAGGTTGAATGTCACGATAGCGGTCACTGACATCGATCGCGCCGTGAACACCGTCCGCCGGCATGTCAAGGGTCTCCATCACTTTTCCAAGCTTATT